>CM077151.1:209781684-210381684 GCA_039583875.1 Platanthera guangdongensis
TTATCATCCACGCACATTCTCCACTTACCCTCCCCTTTTTTGACCATTACAACATTACTCACCCACCCCGGATACTTACAGGCGGACACAAACCCCGCCTTAAGCAATTTTTCCACTTCCTCTCTAATCGGTCCGGCCATCTTGGAGGCGATGGCCCTCTTGTTCTGTTGTATGGGCGAGTGTTGGGGTCCAGATTGAGGCGGTGACAGGCGACTTCTGCATCGACCCCTGGCATGTCCGCGGCGCTCCATGCGAAGACGTCAATATTTTTCTGCACGCAGGTCCTGATCTCTCCCGGTCCTCCGGGGTGAGCTCGCCACTGATTTTTACCCTTTCTTCCCGGCCTTCCTTGGTGCGTATTTCTACCTCCAGGACTTCCACGGCCGCTTTCAGCCTTGATGGCTCTTCCTCTCCTTCTTGCTCTGCCTGCACATCCTGCTCCTTGGTCTTACCTTCTACGCTGGCCATCATCCTTTCTTCCCCGGCTGCTCCGCCTCCCCCTTGCTTGCCTCCTCTTCCTCCTGTCGTGAGGCCCTTCTTTTTCCTGGCGGCGTCCTCCTCCCCGGACGGCTCTCCCTCTTCTTCCCTCTGCCTCCTCTCTCTCCTCCCCACCTCACCTTTCAGCTCCTCTCCCCCTGCTGCATCCGTTTTTTCGTCCTCCTCTTCTTCTACTACCACCACCATCTCCCCGAACTCCTCTCCCGCCATTTCTGGCTCCCCCGCAATGCCTCCCACCATTACTACTTCTTCTCCTCCCGCGTCTTCCTCCTCCCTTTGCTCTTCCTCGCCTCCATGTCCTTGTTGCAATTGCTCCATCCGCTTCTCCAACTCCTCGCGTCTCTCCTGCCAGGAGATGGTGGTTCACTGCCGTCACGTAGCATTCCCGAGCGGCCTTTGGATCCCCCCGTACCCTGATTTGGGTACCTCCAGAATTCAGCTTCAAGCAATGTTGTGAAACGATGATTGAACACATCTGAAAGCGCTGATTAAGGGGCGTTCAAATATAGCGTTGTAACTACTGGGGGCATCTACTATGACAAAGCGGCAATTCGGGACAGCCCTCCCAGGGTCACCTGAAGTCCCACTCCCCCCTCGACTTCTTTCCTTTCCCCTAAGAACCCAAACAGCGGTCCGTCCGCCGCCAGCACCTCGGGCTCCCACCCTCATTGCATTGAATGCCTTCTTGAAAATCACATTCACTGAGCTCCCATTGTCTACCAGGATCCACGACACCGTGAAGTTTTCGATGGCGGTTCGTATCACAAGTGCGTCACAGAAGGGGTCCTCATGGTCAGGCATATCTTTTCTTGGAAAAGGTATTCTTCTAGTCTGGAGGGGGGAGTGCGACGTTGAGGCGACGCTTCAACGTACATAGTGTGAAGGCTCGCCTTTCGAGCCGCCTCTATCACCACCCCCCATTGATCACTCCAATTCCCCGCGGTCTCCTTCATCTGCTCGATCCACGCAGCGATCCTCTTCTCCAGTGACTGTTACTTCCTCTATCCTAACGGCCTGGGTTGCTCTCCTGCCCCTCGAGTCCTCCTCATCTCTAAGAAGTCTGGGCAGGTAGCCGTTGCGTGACCTTCCTCCTCGTGGAAGTCACAATATCGGCAAACGCCACCTCCCCCTGTCTTCCTTCCCGAGGGTTCCTCCTCCTTCCTGCTCTGCCCCTCTTCCTCTCTCCCGACCCCTTCCTCTGCCTCGGCCGATGGACATTGCCTGTTGCGGGAGGGGGTAGGGGTGGTCTATGACCGTATCCCACCCCTGCTGGTGGAACCTTCCCGGTCCTCCCTGTTGGTTCCTCCCCCCTTGGGGAAATCCCCTTGCCTTGCCCTGGGACTGGGCCTCCCTGCCGCCTCCATCCCAGCTCCGGACAGGCCTGCGCCCTTGGCTCCTCTCTTCTCCTTGCCTCCGGTTGCC
Source organism: Platanthera guangdongensis (assembly GCA_039583875.1). NCBI lineage: Eukaryota > Viridiplantae > Streptophyta > Magnoliopsida > Asparagales > Orchidaceae > Platanthera > Platanthera guangdongensis. The sequence continues at coordinate 209,783,605 of CM077151.1, forward strand.
TCCCACCTGACTCTTTTGATTCTACCTCAGTAAGCCTTGCTAGCTTCTTTGCAAAAGCTGGGTTCGCCGCCTCCATCGCTATTTCCTTTGCCGCCTTCTCCATCAAGCCCTCAAAGGAAGCGGCGCCTTACGGGTGAGGCTCATCTTGATGAATCCTTCCCGCAGTCCCACCGTGAAGGCCATCTGGAGGGCAAACCCGACACCTCCTGTATATCCAGGATCTCTTCTTGAAACCTGCCACGTACTGAGCCAGCGACTCCTCCGCCTTCTGCTTAATTAAAAGATCGACTCCGGGTTCTTTTTCCTTTTTTTAGATGTGGAGACCGGAGCTGGTAAATCCTACTTAAGTCTCGAACCCTCGAAGCAGTATATCGAACCTGTCGGGAGTTGATGGAACCAGTCCCTAGCTTTGTCCTTGAGGGCGATTGCAAAAAGGCGGCACTTAAACGCGTCTGTCATGGGTCTGATCGAGACAACGTCTTCGAACCACTGCAAGTGTGGAGAGGATCATCCTTCCCTACGTAGTAGTTCATCTCGGCTCTCGGAAGCCCTCTGGGACGGGAGCGGACAGGATCAGCTCGCAAAAGGGGACCCTCTCGCTGCAGACCTCACTGCCCTACTCGCGCGACGACCTCCCCTGGCGAGATGGTACTCGCCGGGCTTGGGAACAGCTCCCTTCCCGGCATGTCTCTCCCGCTCCCTCCATCATCACCTCTTTCTCGGCCTTCTCCCCGGGGCGTCTCTCCTACTCGCGCCGAGACGAGTTCTTCCTGAGTCGCGGAGAGCTGGCACTGGAGGCAGTGGAGTTGAACAGTCTCCCTGCCGCGAGATCCCTTGCAGTAGATCCATGATCCCCTTGATCGAAGCCATAAACTCCGCTCTCCCTACAAATCCCCCTTGGTTATCCGACTCCCCTCCTTCTCCTTCTCCGTGGTCTCCCCGCCATGTGTTGCTCAAGGTTCTCTCTGAGGGCTGCGTCCATGCTCACCGCACCAAAAATGTTGGAACCAGCTTTCCGGTCCCTCCTAGAGTTCGAAACAGGATGCAGCCCACACGTACTCCCCTGCGCTACCGCCCTGACGAGAGTCAGTGACCTGAAAATAGACGAGGGGACTCAGCTTGGAGGTGCCGGACTCTTACCCGGAAGAACTGTGAGTCTTCCCCTCCCTGGCCAAGTGGCTGAGCTAGGTGCCTGAGAGGAAATAGTGGAAAGGTTCAACACTTCTCAGGTACCTTATCGGTCTATTTATAGGCCTCTGAATCTGATCTGCAAATATCACTTCTAAAATCCACCTGAAAAGACCAAAACACCCTGGGCTGGGTCTGCCAATAGCCAAACTCCGCTGTTCTGAAGAGCTATATGCAGGCCTCCAGGGGTAAAAATGTAAAACAATCTGGGGCATAGGGGTAAAATTCCCCTTGTGGGTCAAAATGTAAAGACCATCTTTTTTCATGTGGCGAGTGGGGAGGGGCCCGTCAAGTTTTTAGGGGATCTCGCCTGTGGGCTGCTCGCCTGCGCCCGGAGGCCTCGTCTAGTGAGCTCTCGCCAAGAGAGGTCTCGCCTAGCGACGGTCGGTCTCGCCTTATCTACCGGGCTGCCCCCTCCTTTCTAGGGGTCGGCCTCCCCCGTCTCGCCGGACTTCCTTCCTTGCTATGTCGGGCTACTCGCGAGCCCAAGGTTGTACACCACCTGGGGGAAAGGACAATGTCATTATAGAGAAGGTTGTTCAGCCAATATCTGAAGCTATGCAAGAAGAACTGCAGAAAGAAGAAGAAACTAGATTGTCTAAGAAGAGGTTCAGGGAGCAAGCTGAACAAAGACCTGACTTTGAGCACTGGAGCCCCACCTCTAGGACATTATTTTGACTGCCTGGAAAGCTGCAAAAGATAATGTGCAAGACAGGAACAAGTGGTTTTCTGAGGCTGAATGGAGAAAGCATGAGACAAGGCAGGAGGCTATAGTCCAATACAGAAGAAAGTCCAAGATGGGAAAGCTACCTCCTACTGCTCAGGAGCCTAGCAAGTACTTTCCCAAGCCTTATCATTATTTTGAAAGGCAAAAGATTAAGGCTGAGGAACTTAAGAAGAAGGAGCTGAAAGGGAAGAAGCCTGCTGAAACTGAAGATGATGAAGCCCCTGTGCAAGCAAGGATAAAATCTGGAAAAGGGATAGTGATCAAAGATGCTGATCAAGAATACATAGAAATTTTCTTAAGTTTACTATGTAATCTTTTGATAATAAACATTCTGTAAACTTTTGAAATATGAATATGACAAAGTATTGGAACAATGTGTTGTGTGATAAATTTGTTGTGTGTTAAATTTATTTCATAGTTGTTCTGAGATTATGTATTTGTATACATGTTTGATTGATACATGTTTATGGTTTACCTGATTATATATTCCTGTTTTACATCATTTTGTAATTTTATTATGAATGGTGTATATCATTGACTAAGGGTTATGACTTCTCCAAATAGGGGGAGATTGTTGGGTACATTGGTTCAAATGTACCTGATTTGAAGAAGCCTCACCCAACTCAATGATATACATCAAAATGTATTTGATGTGTTTTGAGTTTACTTGTGCAGGCTAAGTATTTACAGGAAAGAAGAAAAAGTTTCTAAGTCCATGAGTCGACACCCAGAGGGAAAGTGTCGACACTTAAGAAGACTTGTGTCGACACACAGGCAAGCAGTGTCGACACTTGGAGTCATTGTGTCGACACCAAGGATGCAGAGTCGACACCAGATACAAAGTGTCGACACAAGGAGCTGCTGTGTCGACACTCAGTGAAGAAAAGTGCAGTGAAGCAGTGTCGACACTTAGCAGTTATGTCGACACCCAGTGAAACTGTGTCTACATCAGAAAGTGTCGACACTTGGAGGCTGTGTCGACACTCAGCAAAAGTCAGCAGAGACTAAGTATAAGTGTCGACACCCAGAGCAATGTGTCGACACTCAGCAGAAGACTCAACACTTGAAGAAAGTGTCGACACCCAGAACAATGTGCCGACACACTGCAGAAGAGTCAACACTTGAAGAAAGTGTCGACACAAGAAAGAATGTGTCGACACTTAGCTGAAGACTCAACACTTGAAGAAAGTGTCGACACAAGGAGCTGTGTCGACACTTAGCAAAGATCAGCAAAATTCTAAGTACAAGTGTCGACACTAAGGAGTTGTGTCGACACTCAGCCAGAGTCTTGACAGTAGAAGAATGTGTCGACACAAGGAGCTGTGTCGACACTCAGCAAATATCAACACTGAAGACATGTGTCGACACCAAGAAGAAGTGTCGACACTTAACAGATTCAACACATGAAGATGTGTCGACACAAAGGAGTTGTGTCGACACTTAGAAAAATTCAGCAAAATACTGAAGTATAAGGATTTGTGTCGACACACATTATCAGTGTCGACACATGAAGAAGAAGCAGTGTCTAGATATAAAATCTACAACACAAGGAGTTGTGTCGACACCTTGTAGGCTAGTGTCGACACTTAGACAACTTGTGTCGACACTTGGTCTATAAGTGTCGACACTTAAAGAAAGAAAGTCTCGACACTTTCAGACAGTTACAGAGTTTTCAAGAACTGACTGGATGACTTGACAGCTGCCATTCCAGCCGGTCTACTGCACCTGTCAGAGTTGAATTCAGCAGAATTCAGCTATGAACCGGACCAGCCGGATACCATGAAGAAGGCCTATAAATAGGCTTACACTGTCTACAGAAGAAGTGGTTCAGATTATTGATCAAGTAATTAAAAAAGAAGATCTAGCTATTCCTTGAAGAATCAAGTTCAGATCTAAGAAGTTAGAGAGAGAGCTCCATCCAATAAATCAGTCATTGGAACCAGACTGAGAAGAAGGGTTCAGATTTATTCTGAATCTTAAGTAGCAGAGATCAAGGATCAACTGCAGAAGAGGTCAATCTTATTGAGTTCTACATTCAAGAAGCTTTGAAGAAAGCCAAGTCAGATTAATTTCAGCTGAGTTCTTCCAAGAACTCATCAAGAAACTCACAACTCTTCTCTCTTGTTTCTGAGTTGATTGAGTATATATTTTGTATTCATTTTATCTTGTAGGATCCTTAGGGATCTGAGTGTTGTAAGCCTGTAATTATAAAGGCTGAGTGTAGGGCTTGAGTGCCTGAGTGTAAGAGATTGAAATCTCTGAGTGTAGGCCTTGGTGGCTGAGTGTAGGCCTTGGTGGCTGAGTGTAGGCCTTGGTGGCTGAGTGTAGGCTTTGTGAATAAGCTGAGTTGTAGGGCCTTGGGCCTGAGGTGTAGGAGCCTGTTTTGGGTTCTGAGATAGTGGAGGAGTTTGGCCGAATCTAGTACACTGCTAGATAGGCGAAGGGGGAAAGTGGATGTACCCAAACTTGGGGAACCACTATAAAACTGTGTGTCTACTGTGTGCTGTGATATTCTGTGATAGCTGTGTGATTGCTGTGATAAAGTAGCTAGATTTCTGTGTTAGATTCTGTATTCTGCCATAAAAGTTAAAAGATTCAAGTCACCTATTCACCCCCCCTCTAGGTGTTTAGGTACAATATCTTTCATCCCTTCATTTCCAAAGAATGGATTCATCTCCCTTGCTGAAATAGGAGAAGTTCAAGGGGTTTTCAAGGCTGTTCAAGGATGGAAACAATGAACCCAAGGCATGGCCGAAATTATCCTTCATGGCCATAAATGGCTTTGAAGCCATGACCCTCCCTCTCCCCATTTGATGCTTTTATTTTAAAAGCTTCCCTAGGCCAAGAGAAATTGTTTCCACCCTTCACCTAAAGAAACCGGGCTGTTTTGTAGTGAAGTTTCAAGCATCGGAAAGCTCCACCCCTGCCATGGCGTACCCACACCACCACACTCGTCGACAAGCTCGGTTAAAGGTCCTCCTCTACTCCTTCTTTCGTGGGCAGATCGTAGGAATCATTTAGGACAAGCATCAGACTCAATTGATTCGATCCAGTGAAGTTTTCATTTCCATGGTTTTTTTTCCAAAAAACATGGTGGTCGGGTTCGCCGGAAACCGCCTCTACGGCGGCCGTGCAGCCCCCTGACGGTTGCCCTCACCTCAACGAGGTGGTGGTGGCGGTGGCTGGCCAGGGAGGTGGCCAAATGGCCGGCGGTGGCTCATGCAAAGCTACAGGTTTTATGCATTTTTAGGGTTGCTGGTTTCGGGTTTTGAGAAGATGAACAGTGTCATGCTTTTTTTTTATAATTCTAAATATATTATATAGTGTATTGTTTTTACTAATTTTCTTCTCCTTTAAATTAAATAAAAAAGGCCCATAGATGCCGATTTAGGAAAAATGTCCAGTCACAGAGTTGTAGCCCTTTGAGTCTAGATTATTTTAAAATTTATTTCAACTCGTTTGGGTGAGTGGTTTGAGCACAGAACCCATTTTGGTGGGACCTACACCTAGGGCTATCCTGAGATTCAAATGGATGCCCAGCCTTCATCCCTTGTCCAAATGATCTGAAATTGGGCAGGGAGTCTACCCTAGCTATACCTAGGGCTTGTCCAAAAATGGGAATTTGTGGAGAAAATGTTTCTATAGTTTTTAGAAAAAATTAATAATCCATGAATAAATTAATTAGGTGTCCTAAACATCTCAAAACTGTCCCAAATTTGGGTGGGTGGACTTAGAGGGAATGTTAAGGCTATGGTAAACTTTTCATCTCATTTGGAGATGTTTTGTTTATGTATTGATCCAACCCTAGGTATACCCTTATAGGGTTATTTAGGTCAAAGAGCTATTTTTGATGTTTGAGTGGTCAAATCACCTCAACAGAGCTGTGACTTTGACCACTGACTTGGTAGGACCATTATCACCCTCTTAGGGAATATGGAGTGGTTTAGGATTGTTTTACCGTTGGATCCAAACTCAAACCCTAAGAGAGGGCTTTTAAGGGTTGTGAAGGGCACGGGGTCAGTTGACCTTGAAAGGATTTAAAACTTGGGAGAGAGAATTCTAGGGTAGGTAGAATCCTCTTGAAGAAATTTAAAATAGATTCTAAGGTGAATACGTCCCTCGAAACCCTAACCCTAGTTTAGGGCACAAACCTTGTAGTGATAGAAAATGTCACTAAAACTCACTGAACAGTGATGAAATTTGGGTAGAGTAGTGTTTAAAGTTAGTACATGCTCTGGAGATTTTGTTATGAATTTAGGATTATTATTTTGGATACTTCATTAACAATTTAGTAATTTATATTATTTACTTAGAAATTTATTATGAAGTAACTACTTGCTGGAAATTGACGAAATTTAGCCAGAGGACTTTTTATTATGTTTTAGAGCTCTGTAAATTTTTATGGAATTTTTGGAAGACTATGTCTAAGGGTTGCTTCATTAAGTATAATTTCCCATGAAAATTAATTAAATTTATTTTGGTGTCTAGCAAGCCGGTAAAATTATGATTTTTGCACAATGACCCTTCCTGTACCATATTAAGATTCTGTAATTTTTATATAATTTTCTGATGAAAAATTTTGGTACTTCCTTCTTTACATATGATTAAGGAAATTATGCTGGATAAATTAATTAGAGGTCAAATATTTACTGAAAACATATGGAAATTAGTCTCTAGTAATATATCTCTGTTATTTAGTGATCAAAATTTTTGGGTGGCCATTACTTGGGTAGATCATATAGTTCATGTTCAAAATTGCCCATGGCCAAACATTTGAGAAAATTCAATAAATATCAAATTAATTAGAAAAATTATGAATCTCTGATTTTTGACTAAATTTGTTATGATAAATCTCTGGTAAATTTTATAGGAGATTTGGAAGACAATCTGGAATACCTCCTTTATACATCTCATATAGTAACTGCGGAAACTGAACTAGAGTGGGTAATGAATTTTGAAAAATTGAATCCTCAGTAGGTTGCTGGTTTGAGTAAATAAAGGAGGTCATCATTGGAAGACAGGATTAGTAGAGTGTGAGATTGACTAGTGTTAGGTGGTGCTCGGGATCGGCGAAAGATCGTCCTTCCCGTAGGCAGGAAGTGTTTAATGCACTAGGGCTAGATTCAGTAAAATTAATTAAGCGTTGGGAAATCGGGTAGCAACCAATAATAGTAAGTGCCTTACGAAAGGGAGCTTTGGGCGTAATCCCATCGTAGTTCCTAGTGCCTTCGAGAGCCCTTTACATGGTATACCTTGGGCAGTCCTGGGCTAACGTAAACTGTAGGAGTGATAAATCTTAAAGAGCAACTAGAATAATTAGGGGTTCACTTTCACACACCCCGCTGTCTCGGAAGTTGGTTTGACTACGATGTTCGGGCGGTAGGCTCGGTGGTTGTGGAAAGGGGCAGGATGGCCCGGCGAGCTTTGACTCGGTTGATATTTGTGAGGGGCAGGATGGCCCGACGAGCTTTGGATCGGTTGATGTTTGTGACGGACGGGATGGTCCGGGGAGCTTTGGCTCGGTGCTGATACATAAGGTTGCATGTGCATAAAGTAAAGGTGGTTGGTCTTCGGTACTGAAGTGTCGATGCACCAACGCCAATACGTTGACTCGGCAAGTGTGGCTAGCACTTCGCCAACAGAAGTCCGGTACGCCAGCCGGCAAGAGTACGCAGGAGTCCGCTTAGTGCACCAGCATTGACGCGTACAATAGGTCTGACCGGTAGTGCTTTACTGATTTAGAGGTGGGCGAGGCCCAACCCACCGCTTCTGTCTGCCACTACGGAGGTATCCTGGGAGGTGAGGCTCTAGAAAGGGGGAACTAAAGGTCTGTGTGCACAGAGTCGGGTGGGTGAGTTGCACTTGCATGATCGCATCATAACCCACTAGCATGTCATAGCATAATCATAGCATAAAACCCATGTCACCTATTGTATAAGTGGTACGGGACGCTTATACAATAGGCCCTACAAAATGACCCCTTGGTCTATAAGATTGTGTGGGCAAGTTTATAAATTAAGGTTAAATTCTTTATATATATATATATATATATTGCTGTTAATAACCGACACCCCCAACATATAAATTGGTATGTGACTCTTTATACGATAGGAGCCCTATAGAAGATCCCTTGCTTATATGTTTCCGTATAAGTTAAGGTTACTTTTCATACTTTACTTTACTGCCACATGTACTATAAAATTGCTAGTATAGGTCCGCTGCCATCTGTTTCTTGATTAACTCCAGCCTCAAGTCCTCCCCTTTCTTTCTCTCCGCTCGGTGCCTAGGGGCCATGGGGGAAGGGGTGGAGGATGATAGGACTTAGTCTTATAGACTAACAGTTTTCAGACCACATCATTTAGGGGATCGTGGAGCTCAGCATGGAGGAGTAGCCCCGGAGGTCGGCCCGTTTGGAGATAGGGCAGTCTAGCTCAGGAGTTTAGACAGCTGGGACTGTGAGCCCCTGACCTTAGTAGTGTTTTATTTTTCTTCCGCTTGAGTGACTATGTAGTGAGGATTTGGTGTATCGGGCTTAAGCCCTTATTTTCAGTACATTTATATATTTTGTAGACACTCCCTTCGTGGAGATATTATTGCTCTGATGTGATTTTCTGTTGACTTGTCTTTTAATTATTTGCTACAATTGTGATCGAATCGGTCGGCAGAATCGGCGTTTTATGGTGATGACCCTTCAGGGCGTGAAGGTGTCACCTGTAAAGCGGCGGTTCTGGGCCTAAGACCCTGGTGTTTCAAAAAGAAAAAAAATGGGGTCTTACAAGTGGTATCAGAGCAGACATCGATCGAAAGTAGTAGTCCACAACCCTGGGTCACCCCCGCGCGAGTTTACTTTGGGGACAAACTAAGCAGCGGAAGCAGTGGTGTGCCCATATGAGGGATCACATGTAAATTGTCCACTTTAGTTAGGTTTGAGTCGATTGCCTACTAAGAAAGTTTGTTTTGCAGCCCCCAACTCAGCCTACACCACAAGGCGGAGCCCAGCAGACTCTGGACGTTGCACCACCTCCCCCGGTCCCCACTCCATTCCTACGTCAGAGACGAGACAGACTTTGACAACCATGTTGGAGCCTTTTAGGGCTCAACAGGTTCCGGCTCCGCAGCCAAACCCGGGGGCCAACTGGCTGAGCATTTTCTGAGGACTTGCTCCCCCATCCTACTTGGGGACAAAGTCGGCCGTTCGGACGGAGGAGTGGCTGGACGTTATGTATGAGATGCTGACCGGGATCCGGTGCCCGTGGGAGGAGAGAGTGCCCTTGGTTGTCTCTTGATTGGAGTCCCATGCCAAGAGACGGTGGAAGACTTCGCTAGATACGACGTTTGCTGACAAGGAGGTCGCGGATATTGCTTGGGAGGTGTTCAGGGGTGCACTGTTGGAACACTTTGTTCCACAGTCGGCCAGGGATGAGCTGGAGGATAGATTTTTGCAGTTGAGCTAGGGGAATAAGATGGTGGTGGAGTACCACCGAGAGTTCAACCATCTAGCCCGGTTTGCAGACTCTTATCAGTTAGACGAGGCAGGATATACCAAAAGGTTCTACAAGGGACTGCGAGAGGAGCTGAGGGAGACTCTACTGTTTGTATCAAACTGGCCCATTTCCCGGATACTAGAGATGGCAAAAAGGATAGTGGCTGATTGGCAAGCTACTCGGGGCCGGAAACGGCCAGCAGAGGATCAGGGTCGAGGAGAAAGGAATGATCAGAGACGAGCCCGTATAACGGACGGGAGGAGGGTCGAGGACCAGCCTCATCAGGAGGCGAGACTGGAGCAGGGGGAACCAGTAGTGGTGGCCCCTCAGCCACCCCAGATGCAGGAGGTGTAGAGACCCGGGGGTATGGCATATCCCCCGCCAGAATGCTTCAATTGTCATCAGGTGGGGCACATCAGGAGGAACTGCCCCATGAGGGGGGCACCCCCACCAGCACCACCGGCTGCCCAGCCAGCGCAATATTTTGGAGGTCGAGGTCGCCGAGGACGTGGATACCAGGGTGGGGATCGTAGATAAGAAAGGGAGCAGGTGTATGATTTGGACCTGGCGCAGCCTCGGAACCCAGAGCAGGTCATAGCAGGTACACCAAGATGTTTAATTATTTAAATAGAATTACCTTTCTCAGTTGCCAAATTTTGTAGAACTGCACTAGATAGAATAAACAGGAAAGAAAACTTGTTATAGAATCCTAAGACATTTAATCACCCCATGTATAGTCTTCATCAGTGGCAAGACCGCCTATACACTATTCGACACGGGTGCTTCGCACTGGTTCATGTCGGAAGCCTTCGTGGAAGGGCTGGAAGGTGTGGAGCGGTTCACAGGCCTGATGAGGAGGGTGCGTCTACCCAATGGATCAGAGCTATTCACCTCTGCCCACTGCAACATGGAGGCGGAGATTGGAGAAAAGTCATTCGAAGTACCGACAACGATCCTAAGGATGCCAGTCTTCGAGCTGCTCCTGGGCATGACATGGTTGCACTGGAACCATGCCCAGATTGATTGCCAAGCAAAGAGGATCACCGCGAGGCACAGGGACTCTTTCATTGTCATCGAAGGTATAAGACCTGCCTCTCGTATACTCTTACCTTCGGTACAGGCCGTTAAGGCCCATCTGCAGGGAGAGGAGGTTTATCATATTCTATTTGAGATAGCCGAGGCCAAGGAGTCTGTGACAGACATCCTGGTGGTGTGGGATTTTGCTGACATCTTTCCAAAGAAACTGCCAGGGCTACCTCCGCACCGAGAGCAGGACTTCCAGATACAGCTTGTGCCGGGGGCCAAGCCGGCATCTAGGGCCCCTTACCGGATGACACTGAAAGAGTTGACAGAGTTCCGAAGTCAGTTGCAGGAACTAGTAGAGGCAGGGTTTGTCCGGCCAAGCTCTTCCCCGTGGGGATCCCTGGTACTATTCGTCAAAAAGAAGGACAGAAGTCTCTGCTTGTGTATTGATTATCGAGCGCTGAACAGACTGATGGTCCGGAATACATACTCGTTGCCACGGATTGACGAGTTATTCGATCAACTGGAAGGAGCGCATTTCTTCTCGAAACTTGACTTGAGGTCAGGTTATTACCAGCTACGGATTCGAGAGTAGGACATTCCGAAGACCACCTTCAGTAGTAGGTACATACTGTTTGAGTTTACAGTGATGCCCTTCGGGCCCATAAATGCGTCGTCAGTATTTACAAGCCTCATGAACAGGGTATTCAAGGAGTATTTGGATGTATTCGTCATCGTATTTATTGACGACATCCTCATCTACTCAAGGACGGAGGAGGAGCATACACGACACCTGACTTTGACTCTAGAGAGGCTACAGGAACACCAGCTGTATGCGAAGTTTAACAAATGCCAGTTTTGGATAAAGGAGGTGGCCTTCTTAGGTCATATCATCAGCGGTGCTGGGTTAGTAGTAGACCTAGTCAAGATTTGGGCAGTTCAGGATTAGCCACCGTTGAAGAAAGCCATGGATGTACGGAGCTTCCTGGGACTTGCTGGATATTACCGAAAGTTCGTCGAAGGATTCTCCCGGATTGCAATCCCTCTTATATCCCTGACGAAGAAGGAATCCCCTTTCATTTGGACGACACAGTGCGAGGCGGACTTTGTGGAGTTGAAAGGTCGGCTTACCTCGGCTCCCATTCTCGCTCTTCCATCGGGAAGGGAGGGATTCCAGGTGTACATGGATGCCTCCTACCAGGGGATGGGTGTTGTTCTGATGCAGAACAGGCACGTAATAGCCTACGCCTCCCGATAGCTGAAGATACATGAGAAGAACTATCTGGTGCATGATCTGGAGATGGGTGCAGTGATCTTTGCTCTGAAGATTTGGCGACACTACCTCTACGAGGTTCACTATGACATCTTCTCAGATCACAAGAATTTGAAATACGTGCACACACAGAAGGAACTAAACATCATACAGAGACGTTGGGTGGAGTTCCTGTCGGATTACCAGTACACAATGCACTACCATCCTGGGAAGGCGAACGTAGTGGCAGATGCTCTGAGCCGGAGAGGAGATACCTCAGGGAAGGGACCACAACTGATGTCCATGGAGCTAGTCCGATCTTTCAGAGATATGAAAATATCCCTAGTGTCCGAGAATGATCCAGAGTTGTACATGGAGTATATAGCATCGATGGTTGCCATAGATGATATTCGGGACCGCATCCGGGACAGACAGAAGACAGATACATGGGCAGAGCCGATATTCCAAGCCTTGGAGGAGGGTTTCGACGGGAGATTATTCACTGAGAGATGGATTGCTATATTTCAGAGGCAGGGTCTATATACCTGCATGATGTCAGATTTGGGAGGACATCAAGGCGGAAGCACATTGTAGCAGATATTCTATACACCCGGTGATCACCAAGATGACGGCAGACTTGAAGAAGATGATATTCTGGTCGGGGATGAAGAAGGACATTTCATACTTCGTGACTCATTGCGAGGCATTGCCAGCTGGTGAAGGCGGAGTGCAGAAACCCCGCAGGATTACTACAACCACTTCTGGTGCCGGAGTGCAAATTTGAGGACATCACGATGGATTTCATTCATGGCCTTCCCCGATTACGGACGAGAAATGATTCGATTTGGGTCATCGTCGATTGGCTGACGAAGGTGGCCAGATTCATTCCGATCAGAAAAGATGACTTGGTTGGGGTACTAGTACGGAGATTCGTAGAGCAGTTCATTCATTACCACGGGGTGCCCAGGGCGATCATATCGGATCGGGATGGTCGGTTCACATCCAAGAAGTGGAGATCCGTGCAGACTTACTTAGGCACGCGACTGACCTTCAGCACAACATTTCATCCCCAGACGGATGGGCAGACGGAACGCACCAACCAGACATTGGAGGACCTCCTAAGGCTATGCATTCTGGATCGAAACGAACCTTGGGAGAAGCTTTTACTACTGGTCGAGTTCTCCTATAACAACAACTACCAGTCCAACATAGGGATGGCTCCTTATGAAGCCTTGTATGGAAGGAGATGTAGGACTCCGCTTTCATGGATTCAGGACGAGGATCCGAAGGCATTGGGATCGGATTTTGCTGAAGACACCGAGGCTCAGGTGAGACTGATACGGGACAGAATGTTAGAAGCACAGAGCCGACAGGCTAAGTATTACGACGCTCGATGCCGTCAGGTAGAGTTTCATGTGGGAGACCGGGTTTTCTTGAAGATCCGGCCCATGCACGGAGTTTCACGGATGCGTGGTCGGAAGAAGAAGCTCAGCCCTAGGTATATGGGCCCTTACAAGATCATGGAGCGGATCGGGCCGCTAGCTTACAGGCTAGAGTTGCCACCGGAACTGACAAGTTTACACGACATGTTCCATATTTCTTCACTTAGGAGGGATCTACTACGCCCAGAGCAGCAGATTTCTACCACAGATGGACCGGTAGCTTCAGACCGTTCAGTTCACATGGAGCTGGTTCGGATCGATGACAGAGGAGTACGGATCTTGCGTCGCAAGAAGGTTCCGTTAGTCAAAGTTCTGTGGAGAAACCACGGCCAGGAGGAGCATACCTGGCAACCGCAGGACCTGATGCGATAAAAGAATCCAGAGCTGTTCAGTCAGGTATACCTCACAACCTCTCAGGATGTTCAATTTACTTTCCTGTTTTAAACTAGTAGGACTGCCCTAGGAAGAGTAGAGGCTAATCTTTTGTTTATTGGGGTCTTGGATTTGCCAATTGGGCGAATTAGTCATAGATTTAGGTTTCCCTTTAAACCTCACTTAGAAAACATGGCGTCGTGATGTAATCTTTCACTTCTTATGGGATATTACAGTTTTCTTTTTCTTTGATAGAAATTCTCGTAGGCTTAACCTTGATTTCGGAGACAAAATTTTTGTTTTGTTTATTGGGATTTGTAACATCCCATTTCCAACTAGACCCCTAAGATTGGTTTTGTCCATGACTAGGTCATGACAAAATCCTAGGAAGTTAAAAAGGGCCAAGTGATCGAAGGCCAAGGTGAGAATCACCTCGGTCTGCCTATGGCACAACCTCATAACCAAACCTAGGGTTTGACTTTAGGGCTTCACCATGACTCCATGACCCCACCACAACATCACTAACCTATTAGAGGGACCACTAGAGCCTTAAGGGTCCATTAGAGTCAACTCAAAGTGGCCAATTTGACCTAGGACCACCATAGGCCTAAATTGGGCAAGGTACCCTAACAAAGGGCAGTTGGCCTCTGATCTGCCCAAACAACCTTGTCCAGGTCTTCCTAGACCTAAGGTGAGGCCAATGAGTCACCAAGGACAGATTGGATTTATTCCTAGAGGCCATGTTGACCCAAGTCAACTGAAGCCCCAAAGTGGTCAAAGTGCCCTTACCAAGGGTCAAGTGACCTCCAAGGTGTCAAGTCAACCCTACCCAACCCTAGATAGATCTTAGGGGAGGCCAATGAGTTACCAAGGACACATTGGGGTCAACCCAAATGGTCATGTTGACCAAGGTCAACTCTACCTTAAGGTTAAGTCAAATTAGCCCAAATGGGCTAACCCAAGCTCAAGCCCATTCCCCCCCCCACTTGAGCTAACTTTATTTTAATTATTAATAATGATTTTATGGGATGCCAATAGGCTAGGGAGATGAACAAATTTGTTCATGATGACTAGGAGAGAGAAAACTCCATTTACCCTTTAATGGAGGAGAGAGAAAGTGAGAAAGAGAGCCATTCATGGCCAAGGGAGGCCAAGGGACTTCTCCCTTCATGTCCAAAGAATGGATTCATCTCCCTTGCTGAAATAGGAGAAGTTCAAGGGGTTTTCAAGGCTGTTCAAGGCTGGAAACAATGAACGCAAGGCATTGCCGAAATTATCTTTCATGGCCATAAATGGCTTTGAAGCCATGACCCTCCCTCTCCCCCATTTGATGCTTTTAAAAGCTTCCCTAGGACAAGAGAAATTGTTTCCACCCTTCACCTAAATAAACCGGGTTGTTTGGTAGTGAAGTTGCAAGCATCGGAAAGCTCCACCCCAGCCATGGCGCACCACCACCACACTCGCCGACAAGCTCGGTTAAAGGTCCTCCTCTACTCCTTTCGTGGGTAGATCGTAGGAATCATTTAGGACAAGCATCAGACTCAATTGAGCCGATCCAAGTTTTCATTTCCATTGTTTTTTTCCAAAAAACATGGTGGTCAGGTTCGGTGGAAACAGCCTCTCCGGCGGCCGTGCCGCCCCCTGACGGTAGCCCTCACCTCAACGGAGGTGGTGGTCGCGGTGGCTGGCCAGGGAGGTGGCCAAATGGCCAGCGGTGGCTCATGCAAAGCTACAGGTTTTATGCATTTTTACGGTTGCTGGTTTCGGGTTTTGAGAAGATGAACAGTGGCATGCCTTTTTTATATTTTTAAATATATTATATAGTGTATTGTTTTCACTAGTTTTTATTCTCCTTTAAATTAAATAAATAAGGCCCTTAAAAGCCGATTTAGGAAAAATGGACAGTCATAGAAGTTGTTGCTCTTCGAGTCTAGATTATTTTAAAATTTATTTCAACTCGTTTGGGTAAGTGGTTTGACCACAAAACCCATTTTGGTGGGACCTACACCTAAGGCTATCTTGAGATTCAAATGGATGTGCACCCTTCATCCCTTGTCCACATGATCTGAAATTTGGGCAGGGAGTCTACCGTAGCTATACCTAGGGACTGTCCAAAAATGGGAATCTTTGGAGAAGAGTTTTCTATAGTTTTTAGAAAAATTTAATAATCAATTAAAAAATTAATTAGGTGTCTTAAACATCTCAAAACTCCCCCAAATTTGGGTGGATGTACTTAGAGGGCATGCTAGGGCTATGGTAAAATTTTAATCTCATTTAGAGATGTTTTGGTTAGTTATTGGTCCAACTCTAGGTATACCCTTATAGGGTTATTTAGGTCAAAGGGCTATTTTTGACGTTTGAGTGGTCAAATCACCTCAACAGAGGCTGTGACTTTTACCACTGACTTGCTAGGACCATTATCACCCTCTTAGGGAATATGGAGTGGTTTAGGATTGTTTTACCCTTGGATCCAAACTCAAACCCTAAGGGAGGGCTTTTGAGGGTTGTGAAGGGCAAGAGGTCAATTGACCTTGAAAGGATTTGAAACTTGGGAGAGAGATTTCTAAGGTAGGTAGAATCCTCTTGAAGAAATTTAAAATAGATTATAAGGTGAATAGGTCCCTCGAAAACCTAACCCTAGTTTAGGGCGCAAACATTGTAGTGATAGAAAATGTCACTAAAACTCACTGAACAGTGATGAGATTTGGGTAGAGTAGTGATTAAAGTTAGTACAAGCTCTGTAGATTTTGTTATGAATTTAGGATTATTATTTTGGATACTTCATTAACAATTTAGTAATTTGTATTATTTACTTAGAAATTTATTATGAAGTAACTACTTTCTGGAAATTGATGAAATTTAGCCAGATGACGTTTTATTATGTTTTAAAGCTATGTAAATATTTATGGGATATTTGGAAGATTATTTCTGAGGGTTACTTCATTAAGTATGGTTTCACAAGAAAATTTAATTAAATTTATTTTGGTGCTAGCCAACCAGTAAAATTATGATTTTTGCACAATGACCCTTTCTATACCATATTAAGATTTTGTAATTTTTATATAATATTTTGATGAATAATTTTGGTACTTCCTTCTTTACATATGATTAAGGGAATAATTTTGGATAAATTCATTAGAGGTCAAATATTTTCTGAAAAATTATGAAAATTAGTCTCTAGTAATATATCTCTGTTATGTAGTGATCAAAATTTTTAGGTTGCCATTACTTGAGTAGATCATATAGTTCATGTTCAAAATTGACGATGGCCAAACATTTGGGAAAATTCAATAAATATCAAATTAATTAGAAAAATTACGAATCTCTGATTTTAGACTAAATTTGTTATGATAGACCTCTGGTAACTTTTATAGGAGATTTGGAAGACAATTCAGAGTACCTCCTTTATACATCTCATATAGTATAGGGTGGTCTGAATATAGTAACTTCGGAAACTGAACTAGAGTGGGTAATGAATTTTGAAGAGTTGAATCCTCAGTAGGTTGCTGGTTTGGGTAAATAAAGGAGTTCATCATTGGAAGACAGGATTAGTAGAGTGTGAGGTTGACTAGTGTTAGGTGGTGCTCGGGATCGGCAAAAGATCGTCCTTCCCGTAGGGAGGAAGTATTTAATGCACTAGGGCTAGATTCAGTAAAATTAATTAAGGGTTGGGAAATTGGGTAGCAACCAATAATAGTAAGTGCCTTGTGAAAGAGAGCTTTGGGCGTAATCCCATCGTAGTTCCTAGTGCCTTCGAGAGCCCTTCATGTGGTATACCTTGGGCAGTCCTGGGTTAACGTAAACTGTAGGAGTGATAAATCTTAAAGAGCAACTAGAATAATTAGCGGTTCACTTTCACACACCCCGGTGTCTCGGAAGTTGGTTTGACTAGGATGTTCGGGCGGTAAGCTCGGTGGTTGCGGAAAGGGGCAGGATGGCCCGGCGAACTTTGACTCGGTTGATATTTGTGAGGGGCAGGATGGCCCGGCGAGCTTTAGCTCGGTTGATGTTTGTGATGGACGGGATGGTCTGGGGAGCTTTGGCTCGGTGTTGATACACAAGGTTGCATGTGCATAAAGTAAAGGTGGTGGGTCTTCAGTATTAGAGTGTCGATGGACCGACACCAATACGTTGACTCGGCAAGTGGGGCTAGCACTTCGCCAATAGAAGTCCGGTGCGGCAGCCAGCAAGAGTACGCAGGAGTCTGCTTAGTGCACCAGCATTGAGTCGTACGATAGGTCTGACTGGTAGTGCTTTACTGGTTTAAAGGTGGGCGAGGCCCAACCCACCGCTTCCGTCTGCCAATACGGAGGTATCCTGGGAGGTGAGGCTCTAGAAAGGGGGAACTAGAGGTATGTGTGCACAGAGTCGGGTGGGTGAGTTGCACTTGCATGATCACATCATAACCCACTAGCATGTCATAGCATAATCATAGCATAAAACCCATGTCACCTATTGTATAAGTGGTATGTGATGCTTATACAATAGGCCCTGCAAAACGACCCCTTGGTCTATAAGCATGTGTGGGCAAGTTTATAAATTAAGGTTAAATTCATTATATATATATATTACTGTTAATAACCGACACCCCAACGTATAAATTGGTATGAGACTCTTTATACGATGAGAGCCCTGTAGAAGATCCCTTGCTTATATGTTTCCGTATAAGTTAAGGATACTTTACATACTTTACTTTACTGCCACTTGTACTATAAAATTGCTAGTATAGGTCCACTGCCATCTGTTTCTTGATTACTCTCCACCCTCAAGTCCTCCCATTTCTTCCTCTCTGCTCGGTGCCTAGGGGCCATGTGGGAAGGGGTGGAGGATGATAGGACTTAGTATAATAGACTAACGATTTTCGGACCACATCATTTAGGGGATCATGGAGCCCAGCATGGAGGAGCAGCCCCGGAGGTCGGCCTGTTTGGATATAGGGTAGTCTAGCTCAGGAGTTCAGACAGCTGGGACTGTGAGCCCCTGACCTTAGTAGTGTTTTATTTTGCTTCCACTTGAGTGACTATGTAGTGAGGATTTGGTGTATCGGGCTTAAGACCTTATTTTCAGTACATTTATATATTTTGTGGACTCTCCCTTCATGGAGATATTATTGCTCTGATGTGATTTTCTGTGGACTTGTCTTTTAATTATTTGCTACAATTGTGATTGAATCGGCCGTCAGAATTGGCATTTTACGGTGATGACCCTTCAGGGCGTGAAGGTGTCACCGCAAAGCGGCGGTTCTGGGCCTAAGACCCCGGTGTTTCAAAAAGAAAAAAATGGGGTCTTACACCCAATGTGGTGACAGGCTTTGTGTTGGTTTCTGGATACCTCGCTAGGGTATTGTTTGATACGGGAGCGTCACACTCTTTTCTTGCGGAAAGCTTTTTCCAGAGAATTGGAGTTGAGTCTTTCTCGGTGGACACATAGCTGAAGGTGCGCATGCCCAATTGGTCATCCATGACAATCGGGGCAAAAGGGCGCATTTGTTGGAATCTAGGCGGGGTTGACTTCACGGTGATAGCAGCGGTTTTACCGTTGGTGGAGTTCAGTATCATTTTGGGAATGGATTGGCTTACAGAGCAACGTGCCAGTATTTACTGCCTGTCTAAGGTATTGACCCTGAGGGGTGAAGGGCGATCAGATGTTAAGTTTGAGGGCCTCAGTAGAGCGTCCTTTTCCCTGATTTCGGCCATGCAGTTGTTACGGGCAGTTAACCAGGGGGAGTAGCTCTTGTAGCATTGTTGGAGGTTCGCCTTTCCAAGTTATCACTTGGGCAAGTGCCAGTAGTGGCAGATTACGAAGATGTGTTTCCTGAGGAGCTTCCTGGAGCACCTCCTTGACGGGAGATTGATTTCTCGATCGAGTTAGTGACAGAGGCTAGGCCGATGTCACATCCTCCTTTTAGGATGACACTAAAGGAGATGGCGAAACTCAAAGTATAGTTGCAGGAACTGTTGGAGCAAGGGTATATTAGACCCAGTTCTTCACCGTGGAGCGCACCAGTGCTATTCGTGAAGAAGTAGGATGGTACTATGCGGTTGTGCATAGACTACCAAGAGTTGAATAAATTGACTGTCAAGAATAAGTATCTGATTCCTCGGACAGACAACCTGTTCGACCAGTTGGTGGGGTCGGTGGTGTATTCCAAGTTTGATCTAAAGTCAGGGTACTATCAGTTGCGAATTCGAGACGAGGACATACCAAAGACAGCTTTTGGTACGAGGTATGGTCACGTTGAGATCTCGGTGATGCCGTTCGGGTTGGCGAACGCACCATTCGTGTTCATGAACTCTATGAATCGAGTATTTCAGGAGTACTTGGACTATTTTGTAGTGGTCTTCATTGACGATATCTTGGTGTACTCCAAATCGGAGGCCGAGCATGAGACTCACTTGAGAGTGGTCTTGCAAGTGTTGAGAGAGAACCAGCTTTATGCAAAGTTCTCGAAGTGCGAGTTCTGGTTGGAGAAGGTAGCTTTTCTGGGCCATGTGATTAGTGTTGATGGGGTGGCAGTGGATCCAGCGAAAGTTGAAGCCATTAGAGATTGACCAATTTTGAGAACCATGGAGGGAGTCCGAAGTTTTCTTGGACTAGCCGAGTACTATAGAAGGTTTGTGGAAAATTTTTCGCAGATAGCCCTACCCCTCACCTCTCTAACTCATAAAGACTAGAAGTTTATTTGGACTCAGGAGTGCAGTCAGGCATTTGACACTCTAAAGGGGAGGCTAATGGTAACACCAATCCTAAGCCTTCCTAAAGGGACTGCAGGATTTCAGATTTTTAATGACGCATCTGGATGCGGTTTGGGTTGCGTGTTGGTGCAACATGGCAGCGTGATAGTTTTTGGATCTAGGCAGCTAAAACCTCACGAGAGGAATTACCCCATCCATGATTTAGAGTTGGCAGCGGCAATTTTTGCTTTGAAATTGTGGCGGCACTATGTGTATGGTACGAAAGTGAAGATCTTCACGGTTCACAAGAGCCTGAAGTATCTTCTAGATCAGAAGGACTTGAATATGTTGCAGCGCAAATGGGTCGAGTTCCTTGGAGACTATGAAGTGTCGATTCAGTATACGACAGGCAAAGCCAATGTGGTGGCGGATGCCTTGAGTAGGAAATATTCTGGTCAAGGGAGTTGGATCGAAGCTCATGATGAGCGGTTGATGCTGGACTGCGAGTCCCTTGGTATGGAGTGTGTAGCAAGAGGCGATTCTAGCATGGCTCGGTTGAACTGGATTGAAATGCAGAACGACTTGTCTGATCATATTCGGGATGCGACACGTTTGGATATGGAGTTCCAGCCATACGTGGTGGAAGCTCAAAAGGGAGAGAGTAGCGCCTGAGAGTTGATTGATGGGATTCTGAGGTAGGACAGAATGATTTGTGTGCCGCAGTTCGACAAGCTTCGTGAGGAGTTGATGTTTGAGGCTCACTACACAAATTACTCCATTCAGCCGGGCAGTACAAAGATGTACTTGGATATGAAGAAATCCTTTTGGTGGCCTGTTTTGAAGCGGGAAGTAGCTTTGTACGTGAGTCAGTGCCAAACTTGTGCCTTAGTGAAGGCCGACTGTCAGAAGTCGGGTGGGTTCCTGAAGCCTCTTCCTATTCCCGAGTGGAAATTTGATCACATCTCCATGTACTTTGTACATTGGTTACCTAGATTGCAGCAGGGTAACGACGTTATTTGGGTGATCGTGGATCGTGATAAGTCTCATTTATATAGGGTTTTGCGGACTCATCTGGGCTGGTTTCATGACTTTGCACTTCACTTTTCGGTTGTTTTCATTGATATTTCATTCCTAGTGCGTTTCACGTTTTGTGCACTTTTCTAGCACGTGGGTGCGCAATTGCGCATTCAATTGCTAGGGGTATGCACTTGGTGCTCCCCTGGGCTCATTCCAGTAGTTTTTATTGCATTTTGATGATTTCTGGAGGGTCCTCCTTTGTGAGTTTTTATTGTGTGCAGGTGGTCAGTTTTCCCCACTTCAGAATTCTGAATTGTGGAAAACGCACGGTCGTGTGTTTTCTTGGCGCACGGTTTGTTTCCGTCGTGCGTTTTCTATAGATTATTTTGGAAGATTTACCAGCCCGTGCAATTGCTTCACGCACGGTTTCTTCGGAACCGTCTGCGAAGGAAACACACAGTTTTCTTGTAGCCTTCTGGTTTTACTCTGTTCTGTGGTTGGTCGTGCGTCTTCTTCACGTACGGGCGGAAGCACCTGTGCGCGCGTAAGATGCACGATTACACCTGATTGCCTCCAATTTTAGCTCTCTGTTGTTACCCGTGTGAATTACTTCATGTACGGGCGGATCGCCCGTGCGTGAAGGAAACGCACGGGGCAATGCTTCTTCTTCCTCAGGCATTTTCTGGATATTATTATGGCACGGTTCACGTACGGTCATGCGCCAGACCGTGCGTGACCATTTCTTCTGACTTTTATTATTTAAGCCACAGATTTCTTCTAGACCTGGACATCTCCATTTCCCCCCTCCATTTCCGCCCCTTTGAGCGGGAACTCGTCCCTCCAGCCATCATTTTCTATCTCCTCCTTGGATGGTTGATCCGGCACCCATTCTCATCCAAAGAGCTTGCTAAAGCTTTGTCACCGACCGCCATCGCCATTGCCAACCTCCAAGCTACTGTTTGAGTTCTTAGTTGAAGAACTTGTGAAATATTTCGCTCTAATCCGAATCAGCGACCATAAAACGAAGAAGACGGGTGTGAAGAAGGAAGTAACAGCCCTTCGGGATCCCGGATACCTTCCAAAGAACGAGCTAGGACGAGGCTCGACAACCCTCGCTTCCGGCCGTGAATCTTGGAGAGCCTTTGAGTGCTTGGTTGTGTTTCACCCGCTCTTTTCTTGGATTTGCTTTAACCTGAACTTATGCTAGTATGCTTGAGGTTTAATAACCATGTTTTGCTCAAGGTCTTGCTATGGTTTTGTGTCGTGATTTCTTGATCATGATGTGTGTTGATGAGCTTCATCTTTGTTAGAAAAAGTTGTGTTTGAGCCGTTCTAGCGACTGCTAGAAGCGCGCGATGCAAAGAGGTGTTTACGACCCTCAATAATTTGTTCGTCTCCGCTATTACTCTTTGGAGTAATTCACCCGGGCGACGCAGTGATGGCGACCCGCACTAGATAAATGCTGCTTAGGGTAGGAAACCCAAAATCAAACCCTCATTTTTACTTAGCACTTTCATTCATTTCTCTGAAAGTGGAATCCATGCTCCCTACTTGCACTCCGCGTGAGATCGATACTTGGGGAAGCTACTCCTCCCTTTTATTACTTGGCTGTGAACGACAATCTTATCGCCAGCGCATTAACTTTTTGGTGTCGTTGCCGGGGAGTGCAACTATTGCATGGATTTTGTTTCTTTTAGGAAAGGTTTGTGAGTGTTTTGGTATTTTTAGTGTTTTCGTTTTGTGAGTGTTGTATGATAGATCTGAACCCTGGTGGAAGGGGCGAAGATTTGGGTGTTCATCCTGAGACTGCACGAGCGAGGAGAGCTCGCTTGCGTGCTGCTGCAGCTGACGGAAGGATGGATGACTTGGGCCATTTGGGAAATGGTCAAGGGGAACGAATCGTAGAGAACCAGGATGTGGCCCAGCCTCACATTAGGACAATGCAGGATTTCACTACCCCTACAGTGGGGTGTGTTTATCCAGGGTTTGGGCCAACCATAGCCAATAATCATTTTGAGATCAAGCTTGCGATTTTGAATATGATTAGGAACAATACACAGTACTCGGGTCTGCCGAGCGAGGATCCTCAGCTACATTTGGCTGAGTTTTCTGAGATATGCGGTACTTTCCGCTATGCGGGCATTTCAGATGAAGTTGTGAAACTAAAGTTGTTCCCTTTTTCACCAAGGGATAGGGCCAAGACATGGCTGCATACGATCGCGCCTGGCACCGCTGCCACCTAGGAAGCTTTATCTTCCATGTTTTTGGCTAAGTTTCATCCTGTTGATAAAATTGTTAATGCTCACAGGGAAATAGTCACGTCCAGACAACTGGATCAAGAAACTCTTTCTAAGGCATGGGA
Source organism: Platanthera guangdongensis (assembly GCA_039583875.1). NCBI lineage: Eukaryota > Viridiplantae > Streptophyta > Magnoliopsida > Asparagales > Orchidaceae > Platanthera > Platanthera guangdongensis. Next base: position 209,807,146 of record CM077151.1, read on the forward strand.
GAGATTTGCCGACCTGTGGTGTCGTTGTCCTCAACACGGCTGTAAGCCTTGCAATTTGGTGGAGATATTTATTTCGCCATTGAGCCAAATTTCAGGGCAATGATCGATGCAGCAGCGGGTGGCACGATCATGAACTTATCTCCTGAGGAAGCGTTGAGACTCCTTAAAGACATGATAAGTAATATTTACGCGTATTTTACTATAATATTTTGTTTAATATTTAGTTTTAATTAATCATATTTTATTTATTTTGCTTAATAAATTATATCTTTTTGATATCTATTAAATAATTTAAGTTTTATTTATTTTTGTAGGATTTATAACTATTTTTACTATTTATTTTAGTTTAATAATTAATATAAAATTAATAATAATTTAGGTATTTTCATTTATAAATCATTTATTTTATATTTTAGTTTACTAATTTAATATATATTTATTTTTGTAGGTTTATTGACGTGGTCGCGCTCCCGACGTTTGCAAAAGATATATTTATCGAAGTCGTCACGTTGGCCGAGCAATTCATGTAGTTTACATGAAACCAAGTCAAAGTCTCGCTACACTCGTTCAAGCCGATCAAGCGTTTCACGTCGCAACCACTCATTCAGCTCTTCTTCATGCAAGTTCATGACAAATATATTATTATGCATTGATGCCGCCACGCCATCATCGCCAACTCTCAAAATGACCGGCGCCAAGCAAGTCTTCGACATTCAAATATTTTCATCATTCTCATGCACAACGCCATCGTCATCACCTTTTCATGTCAAATACGCCACCTCATCATACAACCTACATCACCACCTGAAAGTGCGGGTTAGATCTGATATACTCTAGAGGGGGGGGGGGGGTGAATAGAGTATGTTGCTTACTAAAAACTTTTTACAACTCTTGTTGTATACCTAAGTGAACAGGGAAGCAAATAACATAAAGTAAACACAATAACTAACTAAACACAGAGCAATCATAGACCACAACCAGAAAATAAAAGAAAATAAGCAACCAGAAGACACAAGGAGCTATAGTGGTTCCCCAACCAATCTAGGTACATCCACTCTTCTACCACCCTAAGTAGGAATCCACTGCAGGATGAGTTGATCAGGTGTCCTGGGCACCAATGGGTTTTGATCAGGTCCCCAAAAACCAAACCCTCAAGTCTTTTGGAAGGAGACTTGCAACCAGAATAATTTTGAAGGGATTTAAAACCCTGTACAGCAATTAGAGAGAGTGTGATAGTGTCTTCTCTGTCAACAGTCAGAGAGAAGACTTGTGGATTGATGTAGCAGCTCTTGCTCCCCCTGAGGTCTTGAATTGGTCAGGAATGCTGGAGCACCGCTTCAGGGTGATAGGCCTTCAATGACCTAGAATGCCTGGACCAGAACTGCTTCAGGAACTTCTTTTGACTGATAAAGTTCTGTTGTCCTTTGAAGTTGTCCTGAGAATAGAAAGAAGAAGACTCTTGATTGAATTTGGTTGTTGTTCTTCTTCTTCAAAAGTTCTCTGGTCAAGGCTGATTGCAGTCAAGAACTTTAGATTTGAGAATGTTTTGTTCTTCTGCAGCTTCAGAGTGTCTGTCAGATTATTTTCTGTACTGTGATTCTTGAATTCTGCTTGATTCTATTCTCTCTTACTGTGTCTCTCGTTTTTTTTTCTGTATCTGTTGTATCTTTTTTTTTACTGACTGAGGAGTATTCAAACTTATGAATGTCGAGCAGTAATTACAGTCGGCCTTGGAAAAAATCAGCAATCAATGACTTTCCTAACTGTCCCATGGAAAAATGGCATGTGATCGTCCACAGTCAATGCACGTTCTAACGGTAACATTCTGAGAAGATCTGGCATTAAATGTTCAGGAATCAGTGCCAAGAAACGGGACGGGAACCTTGAAGAAAACCTAATCTGGATTCGTCGAACAAAGAACACAATTCATCGAGCTGAACTTGTGTTCGTCGAGCTGAGCTTGAGTTCGTCGAGCAGAGCTTGAGTTCGTCGAGCTGAGCTTGATAGAGTTCGTCGAGCTGAGCTTTTTAGAGTTCGTCGAGCTGAGCTTGATAGAGTTCGTCGACCAGACAATCTTCATTCATCTAACAGACATTCTTCATTCGTCGAGCTGAGAATCAAATTCGTCGAGCTGAGAAAAGTTCTGGACTTAGACAAAATATCCTGCATCTGCTGAAATGCTGTGCCGACATAAGTTGGTGTCGACAGATTGATCTTGGTGTCGACACAAATCCTCTGGTGTCGACATAAGCAGGTGTCGACTGAAATCCTGGTGTCGACACAAGTTGGTGTCGATTGAAATCCTGGTGTCGACACAAGTTGGTGTCGACTGAAATCCTGGTGTCGACACAAGCTGGCTGGTGTCAACACCAGGATTCCAGAAATTCTCTGAGATCCTAAGTGTCGACACAGATTCTCTGATTCCAGAAATCATCGAGTAGAGAATAACATTCGTCGACCTGAGAAGCTTACTTCGTCGACCTGAGAAGCTGTGAACTTGAGGTCCAAGTTCGTCGAGCTCAGAATATAATTCGTCGACCAAAGCATGAAGCTGGACTTAGAAAAATTTTAAGTTCTCCTGACTTTGGCTTGATGTAGAAACTGAGTTTTCGTCGAACAGAGAACATAGATCGTCGAGCTCAGCACTAAGAATTGTCTCACGATCGTCGAGCGCAAAACTCCTTTCTTCGAGCTGAGTTCGACGAACGTCGAACTCACTTTACTTAGTCTTGAAAACTTGTGAGTCTGGAGTCTCTGAGGGTCTTGTTGAAAGCTGGTCCATATGGAGTTGAGCCTAAGGACTTAACCTAGACTCTAGGACACAAATTGACCCTGGCTATACATGATGGGTCATAACCTAAGTCAGTGAACCTAGCCCAAATCAACTAGGGATCCAACAATCTCCCCCTATTTGGGTGAGGTCACTAACAGAGACTCAAGACAGAAAAACTAAGCAAGTGAAGAGATATATCTAGAAGAGAATTTTAACACATGCAACAAATATATATATACACAGCTTTGTTACAGATAGCATAGTTTAAAAACAAAAAACAGACAGAAATGAATCAACAAGAAAAATTACTTCTTTGGCTTCTTCTGCTGAGGTTTGTCTTCTGCTTTCTTTTCTCCTGGCTTCTTGAAAATGATTTCTCTGTTAGGATTTTGAGCTTGAGCCACTGTCATGGTCATATCAGCTGCCCCAATAATTTTCAATGATGTAGCCCTGGGGACAACTGCTTCTGGATGAAGTTTCATATAGTCATCAACATTAAATAATTTATTGCCTTTGTCAAATCTTTTCAGCTCTTCCTTTCTATACTGTGACATAGTTGAAAGACCAAAAATATCTTTTCCTTCTACTTTAGCTTTACTTATCAATGATAGACCAATCAGCTCTTGGTATCTAGCCATTCTTGCTGTATTTGCAGTCTCTGGATCTTCAAAAGGAATTGGAGGGGAGTCTGGCTTCTTTGGGCTTTCTGCTTTATGAGCTTCAGAACTTTGTTGTTGTTGCTGCTGCTTATGCTGTTGACTTCCTGAGGAGGATGGCCTCTGCTGGATGCTTCCAGAAGATCTCCCTGACTGTCTTTGATAAGTTTGCATTGGGGAAGATCTCTGTGAGCTAGAGCCACTGACACCAGCTGCTGGAGGAGGAGGAGGAGGATCCTTCCTGTATCTTTGTACTGGAGGAGGGGAGTATCTCCTGCTTCTCTTTCTATCTTTCTGCTAGTTTTTGGAGAGCCACATCCATGCTGGCATTCCCTTATATGGAGTCACCTTGTGCAAAATATAGTAGGGAGTGTCTGTAGTGGGATTTGGCTTGAGAGGAGGAGCAGCCTTTCTCTTCTTTGACAACAATCTCTTTTTCGTACTAGCTGCATCCTTATCAGAATCAATATCATCATCATCAGATTCTGAATCCTGAGGGGTATCATACAATGCATCCAAAGCTTTTAAAGCTTTATCAGAAACAACAGCTTTTGCTGGAGGAGGGGCAGAAGGTTCAGGAATAAGAGTTTCAACAACAAGTGAAGAATTATCTGTACAAGATTCAGAAACAAAAGAGACAGAGCTATCAGCTACTGCCTTATTCTCTTCTTCAATGTCTGCCTGAATAAGCTCATCTATAGTAGGCATTGGAGAGTCATCCATAATAAAATCTGGTGCTGAAACTGACACTGGAGTATCTTCTGGAATGACCTCTGGGCTGGATGCTGAGAAAGCAAAATTGTCACAGAGTTGCTTAGCAACTGCTGGACTAGCTGGAGAGGTATATGGTACCATAGCCAAATAAGGCTTAAAGAAATCTGCTGGAGGGAATTTCATATGTGCAGTGTCAAAACTTCTCAACAAAACTGATAAAGTCCTTGTTGGATTTAAATAGAAATCACCAACAGGAGTTATTGGAGCAACTAACTCATCCAAATCAATGTCAGTATTAATAAATTGAATTAACTCAGACATCTCAGCATCAAAGTCTGTCAAAATTAGTGTATCCTTATCTGAATCTGAATCTGCTGGAGAGGGAACTTCTGTGACTGCTGCTGCTGCTGCTATATCTGCATTTGCTGTAACTTCATCACAAAGCATCTCCCCTGCCTGGGTTCAGGAATACCTGGAGCCAGGCCCCTATATGAAGAGGGGACAACAGATAGAAGAGAGATCTGGGCAGATAAGGAATTAATGGAGGTCACAAGAGGTGTAATTGCCTCTTGGATCAAAGATTTGATGAGAGGGGTTAGCAAAGAAATGAGGGTAGATGGATCAAATGGTGAAGGGGAAGGGGATGGAATGGGAGGAGGAATAACAGATGGAGTGGGGGAATCTTCCATGAGTGTATCTGATGGTATAATGTATGATGGAATGGTGGATAAGTGTGGGGGAAGAGGAGACTGTAGAGGTGTAGGAATATGAATGTCCTGAGGGGAATCTGGAGGAGTGGGTTGATGATCAACTTGCAAGGGGGAAGATGGAGGTGGAGATGGAATGTTTGTTAGGTCAAGTGGTGGAGATGAAGGAGGGGTAGGTACATGAGGAGGCTTCTTTGGAGAAAGAGGTGCTGGAATAGATGGTTGAGATGGAGGAACCTCTTCAACAGGGTGGGGAGCGGCCTTTACAGCCCTTGTGCTCTCAGAAGTTTGGAGGGAGGAGGAGGAAGCCTTTGAGGGCTTGGAGATGGTCCTCTCCCACTGCCAAACAGAGCGCAAGTGAGGCGCTTGCTGGCGTTTATGAAGATGGTCGAGGAGACCATACATTCAGCAGCCTTCTCTTTAAGAAATATGCCCAAAATTCTGCCAAAGCAGACTTCCTTCTTGCTGTTCTTCTTTTTAATCAATTCAATGAACACCTTACTCAAATCAACCTGTCGCTTATTCACTACTGCACACATTATCAAAAATTGGTGATGGGTGATATAGTCATGAGCAGAGTGCTTGGCCATCAGAATCTTTCCCGTAATATCTGCCAGAAATTGGTAGGCGCCGCATAATTGCTTTTTCAACAACTTATTAGAGTTGTTCCCAGAGAAACCCATTAGTTTCAGCATATCATTGAATTCCTCAAAATCCATTTCCAGATTGTCTTCTCCATTGACTAATCCAAATATTTCAGTGAGAACTGCGGGAGAGAGGGAAACAGCAGTGTTCCCTATATTGCCGGTCAAAACATCTTCTTCAGAAACAGTAGATGTATATACCCATTCTCGTATTTCCATTCCATGAAGTTTAATGCGCCTGGTCATGAAATCCTTTAAACTTAGTTCTTCCAGTAGTTCTAAGATGTATAGAAAGATGGGGTCAGAATGTTGAAATGACTCAAAGTCCATGTCGAATCCAGTGTCAAACTTCATTGCAACCAAAGCACCTGAGGGAATCACCATTGATGTCCTGCAAGAAACACAGAGAGAAACGACGATCAAGAGCAAGGGAACTGAAAGCGCGGGATGGAGGTCGAAGAAAACCTAGATATAAGATTTTCAGAATATGAATCGACAAACTCCGTTCCACAAAAAAGAAAGATTCTTCGAACTGAGCTCGACGAAATTAATTATAGATAGATGATTCATCGATCTCATCAGAAGAATCGAAAACAGTTCGTCGAACTCCAATCGACGTAATGTCTTCTTGAAGCAAAGTTCATCGATCTCTGGTCGACGAAAATTGTTTCCTCACACAGAGAATTCATCGATCTCCGTTCGACGAGAATCTCTCAAACTTTCCCTAATTCGTCGAACTCCGTTCGACGAACTCTGGAAAATTTGTCGAATGCAGACAGAAACTAGGTTAACTCTTCTCCATCAATCATTCCCAGTTGATTTATAGAGAACAGATGGGTTTTCTCATCCAATGGATTGGTGAAAATATCTGCTCTCTGTAGATCAGTTGAAATGTGGATCAAGTTAATTTTCTTTTTGTCCACATTATCTCTAATGAAATGATGTCTTATTTCAATATGTTTTGTCCTAGAATGGTGAACTGGATTCTGTGCTATAGCAATAACACTAGTATTATCACAAAATAATGTTGAATTATTTAAGTTGACACCATAATCTAAGAGTTGGTTTTGTATCCATAGCATTTTTGAACAGCAACTACCAGCAGCCATGTATTTTGCTTCTGCAGTTGATGTAGACACAGATATCTGCTTTTTACAAAACTATGAGACAAGTCTCATACCAAGGAACTGACATGTTCCCGAGGTACTTTTCCTGTCCACTCTACATCCAGCATAGTCAGCATCTGAGTATCCAGTTAACTCAAACTCTGACTCTGCAGGATAACAGAGTCCTAGACTAGGGCAACTCTTTATATATCTCAAAGTTCTTTTTAGGAAAATAAGGTGAGATTCTTTAGGGTTCACTTGGAACCTAGCACAAAGGCATGTGGCAAACATTATATCAGGTCTACTAGCTGTTAGGTATAATAGGGATCCAACAATTGCCCTATAATTTTTCTGATCCACTGGTTTCCCTGCTGCATCAGAATCCACAACAACATTTGTAGCCATAGGGGTTTTCATCCCTGAAGCATCACCCATCCCAAACTTTTTGATAAGCTCCTTAGCATACTTAGCTTGGGAGAGGAAGATACCATCTGGGAGCTGCTTCACTTGGGGACCAAGGAAGTAGGAAAGCTCACCCATGCTACTCATCTCAAATTTTGAATGCATGAGGTCAGCAAACCTCTTGCACAATTTGGGATCAGTAGACCCAAAAATAATGTCATCCACATAAATTTGTACTAACAATATTTTGTCCTTATGATGTCTAGTGAAAAGTGTTTTATCTATGGTTCCTCTTGTAAATTCATGCTCTAAAAGAAAGCTTGCTATGGTCTCATACCAAGCTCTTGGAGGTTGCTTTAAACCATAGAAAGTTTTATGCAATTTAAAAACAAAAGAGGGTTGAGTTGGAGAGATAAAACCTGGAGGTTGTTCTACATAAACCTCTTCTTGAAGTATTCCATTCAGAAATGCACTTTTGACATCCATCTGGTAGACCTTGAATCTCTTGTAAGCTGCATAGGCAAGGAATATCCTAATGGACTCTAACCTTGCAACAGGGGCAAAGGTTTGGTCATAGTCTATTCCTTCCTCTTATCTGTAGCCATAAGCAACAAGCCTAGCCTTGTTTCTCACTATATTGCTTTGGGCATCCAACTTGTTCCTGTAGACCCATTTGGTTCCAATAACTGGGTAGTTATGGGGTCTTGGAACCAAATCCCAGACTCTACATCTCTCAAACTGACTGAGTTCCTCTTATATTGCAATGATCCAGTGGGGATCTTGCTATGCCTCATATATGGTGAGAGGTTCAATTTGAGAGAGAAAACAGGCATGCATCAAGTCTTGGTTGAGTTGATACCTTGTCTGTACACCTACTGAGATGTCTCCAATCACTTGAGATCTGAGGTGATCTCTAAGTGTGACAAGATTAGTTGGTGGAGTTGGTTGAGCAATAGCTTCAGTATTTAATTCCTCTTGGGGAATGATACTAACTGTTGGGGGAAGTTCAGCCACTTCCTCTTGACTTTCCTCATCACTATCTTCAGCATCCTGTGGAGTGGGATGGTTTGATACCTCTTGGGTAAGGTTCAGTCCATCCATAGACTCACACAGTGGTGGAACCTGCAAAGAGCTTATGGTAGAAATTTCTTTCTCCTTGTATGACATGTTAGTCTCATCAAAAGATACATGAACAGATTCTTCAATTTTAAGAGTTGATTTATTATACACCCTATAAGCTTTACTGATCATGGAGTATCCCAGAAACACTCCTTCATTAGCTTTAGCTTGAAATTTTGCTATGTATTTCTTGTCATTATTGTGAATGTAACAAATACAACCAAAGATTTTGAAGTAATCTACTTTAGGTTTCTTCCCTTTGAGTAATTCATAGGGAGTCTTGCCCTTTAGCTTATTTATCAAACTTCTATTCGACACATAGTTGGAGGTGTTCACTGCCTCTGCCCAAAAGGATAGAGGAAGGTGAGCATCTGACAACAATGTAGTAGCAGATTCAATAAGGGTTCTATTTCTCCTTTCAGCTACCCCATTTTGTTGAGCAGTTCTAGGAGCTGAGAAAGTATGTCTGATCCCTTCACTTTGACAGAACTCTTGCATAAGAAGAGAATCAAACTCTGTCCCATGATCACTTCTGATCAGGGCAATGTGAGTGTTGAACTCAATCTGTATGCATTTGAGAAACTCTGTCAAACACTTAAAGTTATCAGACTTCTTCCTCAAAAAGAACACCCATGTGAATCTAGAGAAGTCATCTACAACTACTAAGGTATAAGATTTCCCTCCTAAGCTTTGTACTGTGATGGGTCCAAAGAGATCCATGTGTAACAGATACAAAATCCTAGGTGAATCACTCTTATTAAGTGACTTGAAACTATTTTTGGTTTGCTTGCCTAATTGGCAAGCCCTGCAGAGTCCTTCCTTCTTGTAGGGGCCAGAAGGTAGTCCTCTAACAAGGTTGTCCTTGGATAGCCTATCAATGGTTCTAAGGTTTATATTTCCTAATCTCTTATGCCACAATTCATTAGGTCTACAGATAGAATTAAACACGCATATATCTACCTTAGTTGAAAGGAAATCTACAAGATAGATGTTACCTTTCCTTTTACCTGTCAACACAGTTGTGTTGTCCTCTAATTTGATCTTGCATAAGGATTTGCTGAAAGTAACTTGGTAGCCTTCATCACATAGTTGACTGATACTGATTAAGTTGTGCTTCAGTACTTCCACATAGGCTACCTTATTGAATGTGACTGTGCCAATCTGAACTGCACCATATCCTTTTGTTAGTCCAAAGTCTGAATCACCAAATATTACTTTGGGTCCAAGCTTGGCTTTGAAGGATGTGAAATTGTCCTTGTTTCCTATCATGTGCTTTGAGCACCCACTATCCAGATACCATTGCTGGTTTGATTTTGGATAGGTCTTCACCTGTACATAAAACAATTTACTTGTTTTTGACCCAGTTTACCTTGGGCCTAGGTTGATAACCTTTTAATTCAGAAATAAAAGACATCCCTGGTTGACTCTTATAGCCTTCAGGATGATATCTCCTAGGAGGTATTATCCATTCAATATAGGGGTTAAACCATTGAGATGTAGAACCTCTAGGATTGAACTTTGATTTGCCTTTGAAAGAGTTTTCAAAACTCTGAGCTCTGTTCGACGATCTCTGAGCTGAGTTCGACGATCTTGGGTCAGATCGTCGAGCTCCGTTCGAAGATTGACCATGCCAGAGTTCAGGGTTCAGAGTTCATCGACCTGAGTTCGACGATTTAGCTTGAGATCGTTGAGCTCCATTCGGCGATCGTCGAGCTCCGTTCGATGATTTCTGTTGAAATATGGTTTTCTTAGGTAGATCAGAGTTCTTCCTAGCTACCTCTACAACTCCCTTACCTTTATCAGAGATAAACTTGATTGGGGTTGTTAATACTATAGGTTGGCTGGATGAAGCACCCAAGCCCAGTGTACTGTTGAATCTTGAGTTCACTGTGCTTGTGATGTCCATTAGTTTGATACTTCTCCCATTGAGGGATTCTTCAAACTTCTTGGCCTTTGATAGTACACTTTTCAATGAGGCTATCTACTCCCTACAGCATTCCAACTCCTCAGAGAGTTTGAGGTTATCTGATTTTAAGGTGCTTTGTTCAGATAGTTGATTTCTGAGAGAAATAATTTCTTTTTCAGATTTCAATAGATCTAAACAAAGTGCCTTAAATTCACATTTAAAGTCCTCTGAATTAAAATCAAATGAGTCTATTACCTGGTCCTCTTCAGATTGAGTCTCTGATTCAGATTCTGACTCTTCTGTATCAGAATTTTGTTGTGAGGCATTGATAGCCATCATGCAGAATTCTTTTTCTTCAGCATCATCTTCATCATCACTTGAGCTGGATGAAGCTTCAGATTCTTCTTCTGTCTCACTCCAAGATTCAGCTACAAACCCCTTCCTGGTGTGTTTATTCTTGCTGGAGGAGGGTTTGTCATTGCTGTTCTTCCTGAAGTCTTTGTATTTTCTTCTTTCTTTCCTGTCCTTTTTGTCCTTATACTGATTTTCTGGACAGTCAGACACCATGTGGCCTGGTTTCCTGCATCCAAAACAAATAATCTCTTTGTTATTTGATTTGTCATACCTTGGCTTGTCATGCCCTCTGACAGACTTTTTCCTGAAATCTCTCCTGGCCATTTTGTAAAATCTTTTGGCCAGTAGGCTTAGCAGCTCTTCATTGCCTGTGACTTTGTCTTCAGGCTGATCTTCAATGACTTTGAAAGCTATTGATTTTTCCTTTCTTATAGCTGGTGAGGCAGCCTTCTGCTCTTCTTCTCTATTCTTGTTGAGCAGCTCATAAGACTTGAGCTTGCCTAAGAGAGCTTCAGTTGTGATCTCATTTAGACTTCTGGCATCCTTGATTGGCCAGATCCTTGAGTCCCAAGTGCTTGGGAAGCACATTAGGATTTTATCATTGAGCTCAGTCAATGAGATCTCTTTGTCCAATGATTTCAACTCATTGACTATGAGACTGAGTCTATTATACATATCTGCTACAAACTCAGCTTTTCCTTTCTTGAAGTTCTCATACTGGGTTATGAGATGAGATCGTCTATCTTTTCTCTCATCAGCAGATCCTGAGACTATCTCAGATAGCTTGTCCCAGATGTCCTTTGCTGAGTTGCATTCAGCTACCTTTTGGAATATTTCATCAGACATAGTCTGGGCTAGAATGTTCATAGCCTTAGCATCTACAACTTTTCATTTCTTGATTTCTGCTTCTATTCCTGAAGGAGGTGGAACAACACTTGTACTTGTATTTTCGGGAGGTCTTGGACAAACTGTCAAAACAGAATTGAAAATATCTTCATCAATAGAGTTCATGTACAATCTAATCCTTGCCTTCCAAAGTGCAAACTTAGATAGATTGCACACTGGAGGTCTGGTGCTAGCATAATCTTTATTTTAGCCCATGTTCTGTGAAGAAATAAATCTAACAACAAACTTAAGACAAGTAGATCTAACTAGAGGGATCTTTGGGTTCAGGTGTTAGCCTGTGCAACCACTGAGGTGTGGTATTTTAACCAACCTGAAAGATGTGGTATTAATAACCAACATGGAAGATGTGGTATTAATAACCAACCTCGCTTTGATACCAATTGAAAGTGCAGGTTAGATCTGATATACTCTAGAGGGGGGGGGGGGTGAATAGAGTATGGTGCTTACTAAAAATGTTTTACAACTCTTGTTGTATACCTAAGTGAACAGGGAAGAAAATAACATAAAGTGAACACAACAACTAACTAAATACAGAGCAATCACAGACCACAGCCAGAAAACAAAAGAAAATAAGCAACTAGAAGACACAAGGAGCAATAGTGGTTCCCCAACCAATCTGGGTACATCCACACTTCTAAAACGCTAGGTAGGAATCCACTACAGGATGAGTTTATCAGGTGTCCTGGGCACCAATGGGTTTTGATCAGGTCCCCAAAAACCAAACCCTCAAGTATTTTGGAAGGAGACTTGCAACCAGAATAATTTTGAAGGTATTTAAAACCCTGTATAGGAATTAGAGAGAGGGTGATAGTGTCTTCTCTGTCAACAGTCAGAGAGAAGACTTGTGGATTGATGTAGCAGCTCTTGCTCCCCCTGAGGTCTTGAATTGGTCAGGAATGTTGGAGCACTGCTTCAGGGTGATAGGCCTTCAATGACCTAGAATGCCTAGACTAAAACTGCTTCAGGAACTTCTTTTGACTGATAAAGTTCTGTTGTCCTTTGAAGTTGTCCTGAGAGTAGAAAGAAAAAGACTCTTGATTGAATTTGGTTGTTCTTCTTCTTCTTCAAAAGTTCTCTGGTCAAGGCTGATTGCAGTCAAGAACTTTAGATTTGAGAATGTTTTGTTCTTCTGTAGCTTCAGAGTGTCTGTCAGATTGTTTTCTGTACTGTGATTCTTGAACTCTGCTTGATTCTATTCTCTCTTACTGTGTCTCTCGTTTTTTTGTGTGTATCTATTGTATCTTTTTTTTTACTGACTAAGGAGTATTCAAACTTTTGAATGTCGAGCAGTAATTACAGTCGGCCTTGGAAAGAATCAGCAATCAATGACTTTCCTAACTATCCCATGGAAAAACGGCATGTGATCGTCCATAGTCAATGCACGTTCTAACGGTAACATTCCGAGAACATCTGGCATTAAATGTTCAGGAATCAGCGCCAAGAAACGGGATGGGAACCTTGAAGAAAACCTAATCTGGATTCGTCGAACAAAGAACACAATTCGTCGAGCTGAACTTGTGTTCGTCGAGCTGAGCTTGAGTTCGTCGAGCTGAGCTTGAGTTCGTCGAGCTGAGCTTGATAGAGTTCATCGAGCTGAGCTTGATAGAGTTCGTCGAGCTGAGCTTGATAGAGTTCGTCGACCAGACAATCTTCATTTATCTAACAGACATTCTTCATTCGTCGAGCTGAGAATCAAATTCGTCGAGTTGAGAAAATTTCTGGACTTAGACAAAATATCCTGCATCTTCTGAAATGCTGTGTCGACATAAGTTGGTGTCGACAGATTGATCTTGGTGTCGACACAAATCCTCTGGTGTCGACATAAGCTGGTGTCGACTGAAATCCTGGTGTCGACACAAGTTGGTGTCGACTGAAATCCTGGTGTCGACACAAGTTGGTGTCGACTGAAATCCTGGTGTCGACACAAGCTGGCTGGTGTCGACACAAACCCTAAGTGTCGACACAGATTCTCTGAGTCCAGAAATCATCGAGTAGAGAATAATATTTGTCGACTTGAGAAGCTGACTTCGTCGACCTGAGAAGCTGTGAACTTGAGGTCCAAGTTCGTCGAGCTCAGAATATAATTCGTCGACCGAAGCATGAAGCTGGACTTAGAAAAATTTGAAGTTCTCCTGACTTTGGCTTGATGTAGAAACTGAGTTTTCGTCGAACAGAGAACATAGATCGTCGAGCTCAGCACTAAGAATTGTCTCACGATCGTCGAACGCAAAACTCCTTTCGTCGAGCTGAGTTCGACGAACGTCGAACTCACTTTACTTAGTCTTGAAAACTTGTGAGTCTGGACTCTCTGAGGGTCTTGTTGAAAGCTGGTCCATCTGGAGTTGATCCTAAGGACTTAACCTAGACTCTAGGACACAAATTGACCCCAGCTATACATGATGGGTCACAACCTAAGTCAGTGAACCTAGCCCAAATAAACTAGGGATCCAACACCACACCTTTCTCTCTCTAAAAACTGCCACTGTTAAATACATGCACTTTATTATTATTACTATAACCCTTTACTTCCTGTCACAACCCGCATTTTCTCCGAATTTAAGGAGTATCAGTGTATGAGAAAACACGCGTCGTAATGCCACGTCGAGCAGGGGATAACTGTCGACGCTTAGGCGAACACCATCTGACTAGACTATGAAAAACTCATAAGTTTTAATGATTAGAAAATCAGCTATATTTAATAGGCCGTATCCCTCGGCTCAGTGGATCATCTAGTCCACAGTTTAAAAACTATATTTATACGCATCAGAAAATACTTTATTTATATTTGACATCCTATGAGGGTGCATAAGTGACCCCCGAGGCCATCTTATACCATGCAAGACTCTACATCTATGTTATATTCTAAGTAGGAAAGCGATCTTTTTACGTTGCTTGGAAAGTTATAACATCAAACAGTTTAGGTTACAACAAACTTTTCACTACTCAACCGTTTTTTACAAAAACAACTCGGGAAAATCAGCTCGCATGGTTTGCTCTCGCTCCCATGTAAGATTCTCACGGCCATAATTGTCCCATCGTACTTTGACCATCCCGACCGTCTTGTTCTGTAGTTGCTTCTCGGCACGATACTCGATCTGAATGGGCCTAACCTTCGTCGTTAGCCCATACTCTACCGGCACACGATCATCCACAATCACTTGAGCTGGATCTTTCACGGCCCTCCGAAGCACCGAGATGTGAAACACATCATGTAATCCACTCATGTCGGCCGACAGAGCTAGCTGATTTGCAGCTTCCCATACTCGCTCGACCACTTCAAATGGACCAAGGTATCTTGGACTCAACTTTTTTAGACGTCGAATCCTGGATACACCTTTGAAGGGCTTGATCTTCAAGTAATTGCCCGGCTTCTGGCATTCCGCCTTCACCATAGCACAGGTTTGGCATTTGGCCACATAAAGAGCAACATCTTTCTTTAGCCCTAGCCACCATAACAACCTTTTCATATCTCTGAACATATTTGTGCTCCCTGGGTGGATTGAATACTTCGTACATCAGTTCTTCCCTCAATTTACCCAAATTCGGGATGCACAAACGACCCTCTTTCCGTAAAAGACCGTCATCACAGGAGAGCTTGCCCTCTGGCTCATCTTTCGCATAGCATAGGAGATATTCATATAGCCCTGTTGCTCGTCGAATCCGATCTGCAAGGTCACACTGCACCTCCTTCCAGTTCAAACAAGCATCGGCAATAGTATTCTTGTCAATACACGAGATCTCTAATGCTTCCAACTCCTAGATGAGACGTTCATCATGCCTTTGCAACCAGCACGCCCTTACCAGAGCTCTCCGAATCAAGGCATCGCGACCACATTCCCCTTCCCGGGAGTATTGTGAATCTCGAAGGTGTAGTTCCCGAGGAACTCCAACCACCTTCGTTGTCGCATATTCAAGTCCTTCTGCTCTAACAGATACTTTAGGCTCTTGTGATCTGTATAGATCTCCACATTTACACCATAAAGATAGTGTCGCCACAACTTTAGTGCAAAGATCATAGTAGCCAACTCTAAGTCATGGACGAGATAGTTTCATTCATGCACCTTCAGCTGGCGTGAGCCATAAGCAATCAGCTTTCCATTTTGCAGCAGAATGCAGCCTAAGCCGCTCCCTGAGGTATCACTGTAAATTACAAATCCATCGGTACCACATGGCGATGACAACACAGGCACTGTGGTCAACCGAATCTTTAGTTCTTCAAAAGCTCATGCGCACTCTGGCGTCCAAACGAACTTCTGATCTTTTCGCGTCAGCGTGGTCGGCGGCAAAGCGATCCGCGATAAATTTGCAACAAATCTTCGATAGTAGCCTGGTATTCCAAGGAAGCTCATGAACTCGGCCACTGAAGACAATACTGGCCACTCCTCTATGGCCCTAATCTTCGCTGGATCCACTGCTATGCCCGCTCCACTCACCACATGGGCCAGAAAAGCCACCGACGATAGCCAAAACTCGCACTTCGAGAATTTGGCAAAGAGCTGATTCTGCCTCAATGTATTTAACACCAACCGCAAATGCTTCTCATAATCGGCTTCCAATCTCGAGTACTCTAGGATATCATCAATGAACACTATCATGAACAGATCCAGGTACTCGTGGAATATTCGGTGCATCAAGTCCATAAATACCGAGGGCGCATTACACAGCCCAAATGGCATGATCGTAAACTCGTAGTGCCCGTACTAAGTTCCAAATGCGGTTTTGGTAATGTCACCTTCCCGGATTCTAAACTGGTAGTACCCAGAATTCAAGTCCAACTTCAAGTAGACGGACGATCCCACTAGCTTATCAAACAGCTCATCAATCCGCGGAATCAGATATTTATTTTTCTCGGTCAGCTTATTCAATTCACAGTAATCAATACATAACTGCAATCCAACGTCTTTCTTTTTCACAAAAAGCACAGGGGCGCTCCAAGGAGACATGCTTGGGCATATATAACCCTGCTCCAACAATTCTTGCAGTTGGACTATCAACTCCGCCATTTCTATTGGCGCGACACGATATGGCGAGCGGGCGACAGGTTTCGCACCTGGCACCAACTCCATCGTGAAGTCAATCTCTCACTGGGTGGTAGCCCAGGGAGATCCTTGGGAAACACATCTGTAAATTCTGACACTATCGGAACATCGCACACACTGTCATTATGCTCCAAAACCTGAATTAGCGTGAAGTATAACTCTGCTCCTTTCCGAACAGCTTTGACAACTTGGAGTGCAGACATCAACGTCCCGCCAACTCCTCGCATACCCGCGAACCACGTCACCTGCACGGTATTCTGGCCCAACGTGATCACTTTGTACTGGCAATCAATCATGGCATGCTGCTCCGCGAGCCAATCCATACCAAAAATCACGTCGAATTCAGCTATCGGCAATACAGATGCAGTCAAGCAGAAATCCCGACTTCCTATTTACACCTCCACATCGCATGCTTGATCCGCAAGCAGCATACAACCTTTCGACAACATCACTCTGATGATATTTGTCTTAATGCGACTAGGTATCCCAAGCCGCACTATAAACTCTTTACACAGAAAAGAATAAGAAGCACCCGTATCGAACAGGGCTCGCACTAGCGTGTTCCGAATCAAGACAAATCCTGTGACGATCATAACACACATACAAACCACAGCCACATATACAATAAACCAAGCATACAAGTAGTACAATACTCAAAAACGTAACTCGTACCTGTGACGACGTCACTTTGCTTGATGGCCTCCTGCAGGCCAAGATTGTAGACCCGTGGCTGCGCCTGCGAGGCAGAGGATTCCACCACCGCCTTTCCTTTTTTCGCATATAACGCTACCGCCTTCTTTTCACTCTTTGGCGACACTCGACAATCCCGGGCTATATGTCCCACACGGCCACAATTAAAGCATGTACGAGTATCCGGCCTTGAGGTGGCACCCAAAGTTGCTCCTGATGCAACTGAAGAAGGAGCTTGTCCCGTCGTCTTGGGTCTCTTGCCTCATTTCTTCTTATAAAATGACTTCGTCGGTCGGGGCTCCTTGAATTCCGGCAGTGTCACAGCCAAGGACCTCTTCCCTTGCACTCTCTTCATATCTTTTTCCAGCGTGCAAGCAGTGTCAACTAATGTCTGGAAGCCTTGGTTCGCAGAACTAGAAAAAGAACATATTTGTCTTCCTCTGCTCATCAGCAAAAATCAAACCCGCATACCGCCCTAAGCGTGTAAACTCATGCAGGTAAGCTTCTACACTGCCATCGCCTTGCTTCAGCCTTTAGAATTCATTCTCCATGGCTATACGTTGTGCCACCGGGAGGTGCTTCGCCAGGAAGAACCGAGAGAATTCCTCCATCGACACTTGTGTTAACGGTCTTCCCGCTACATGATGCAGCTCCATCTCGTTCCACCACAACCGCGCCTCGCCTTCCAGCAAGAAGGTGGCTAAGGTGACTTTTTGATGCTCCTCCGTCCCAATCGCCATCATGATCCTCTTGACGCGGGATAACCAATCCTCAGCCTGTGCAGGATCTCCTACTCGCAAAAATGTAGGCGGATGAAAGATCATAAATTGCTTCAACTGCTTCTCAGCTGCTCGAGGATTCACAGCCGGTACAGGTACTGGCCTTGCCGCCACCTGTTCTGGCCTCAATACTGGCTGCACCTGCCCTTGCTCCTGCCCAACCAGCTGTCCTTGAACCATAACAAACAAAGCCTCAGCAATTTGTCACACAATTTCCGTAGAAGGCGGAGGTATAGGTACCTCAGCTGGTACCGTACTTTCATCAGACCGTTGGGGCTCCGATTGCCCCGCACCACTCCGCATCACCTAAAGGTAGACAAGACACCCACATGAGAAACCGTACACAAGCAATAGCAACAAGTTAGGAACGCGCAGGTTCCTCAAACACATGTATTTGCATTCCTACCATGGACATTCAGGAGTTCAATCGTGTTAACTTGGTTCGCACAGACACTTGCTCGCCGCCCCACAAAAGAAGTCGACGAAGACTTCGAGAGGGAAATACCAAGACCTCTGATATCAAAAATGTAACAACCTCATCCGTTTACATAGTATATACTAGAAGGTCCGGCCGAGGCCCCATAGTATATACCACAAAATAGGCGGTGACGTTACGGTATGATACCAGAGTAGCACAGCGCACACTAACACATTGCATTCTAGCGGAAGCCTATAACACTATACTTGAACTCCACACCTGAATGTCCAACATATAAAACCTCCACATTTTATACATCATAGGAATGTCTTATAACACACATAAAAAGTTGGCCTTATGGCCTTACAGAGCTGTCAAATAGTGGCCTCAAACATTAGCACGCAGGCCGGCCACATCAAACGAAAACATAACACTTTCATTTCTTTTAGCCTTCGAGGGCTAGAAACGATAGCAGCAAATGCAGCAGGGACTTCAACCCTTATGCGTCCCGCTCGGCTCTCTAGCACCTGTACAGGAACATTCCACCCAAGGGTGGCAAACAGAGGGAACGGTCAGCATTCAACTGACCAAATTATAACGACCCTACCCCTTTCTCGGGGCAACAATATTCTTCCATGTTGGCATAACATATCACAAGCATGTATATATATCTCATATAATGTGCTTTCACGAACACATGCCATCACAACCGTCAGCCACCCGGCCCGACAGTCCGTGCACTCAGGGCACATTCTTGGTGTACTGGCAATTCAGTTGCCCACCACCATATTAGGGTCACAGCCCAATGACAACTCGCTTGAGCATTTAATCCATTGCATGCAGTCGGAGTATTATAGTCTTAGTGAACCAGGATTGGCCCGTAGCCCCCCATTGTATCACAGCGCGCAGGCCTATGACTCTTGCTATACGCTCCAACAGACCTCACTTTCAGGTCTCACGTCAGACGGACATAGTTCAGGTCGGATCCTCCACACCCCGCCCTCCCCCCCCCCCCCCCCCCCCCCGTTACTCAAATCGCCTTGCCATCACCGAGTACGGCGTACTCGTGGCTAAATAAAGGCGCGAGTAGGTCTCACCGATCCTGTGCTGGCATTCAAGCCTGCGTGTTTTCCTAGGCACACTAGTACTTACCATTACACCCATTCATATCACTCATCATTAGTGGATCTTTCGTGGGCACACAAGTACTTCCTGCTACTCTCTTCGCAGGTATGACTCCGCAATGTCAAGGGTCTTTCCTGGCTCACCATGCCAGTACTTCCTATTACTCTCTTCACAGGTACCACCCAAGAACATCAAGCATCAAAAGGGTATTTCCTGGACATCCAGTCCATTGTTTCCTGCTACTTGATTCACAGGTATAACCAAATAGTACAAGCATAACACGGATACTTTCCTAGACTACCACTCCAGTACTTCCTGCGACTTTCTTTCACAGGTCCAATCCGTCAACTCCAAAACTACACATTTATCACAGAGTATTCTTCGGCTCCTATGCAACATCACCAATCCAGACCAACCTGTCCAGATGGGGTTCACACAACATGCGTATTCCGTACTCAATTTCCGGATCTATATGCCAAACAAGAGGGGATTCCATGAATCTACCAAAATACTCCCACAACAAGCCACCCTCTGGTGGGGGAATCACATCCATATGCCAAAGTAGAAGACTTCATATGGCTAGGAAAAAGGTCGTTACCCTTGTAGACCATTTTGGTACCATGTGCTAACTGGCTAGGAAGAACCGCAACAGCTTTTCCTCGGCATCGCCAACCTCGGATCTCTTGTTGGAAAACCGCAGCACCACCAGTGACCAGCCCCTTTTCTCCTCCTCCTTCTTCTTCTCCCTTTCTCTCTCTAGGATTATAGAAAGATGAAGGACAAAATAAAATGAGTTCTTTCATCTCAATCCACGGCCTTAAGGAAGCAGGAAGGCCCCTCAGCCCTTAGATCCCAGCTGAAGATAATGGACGGCCACGAAAAAGCTGTAAAATCACTTTTCGGGTCTGACACGCCCTGTGACACACCCGTGTCACAGGCCGTGTACTATAAGCGGTGCACAAACTGCCTTATCCCAAAAACGGTCACGGCCAGGGTACACGCCCGTGACAGCCAGGTCACGCCCGTGACATAGGGCGTGTACCACACTCGAGTCATATTCACGACCTACTCGAGAAGACTACTCGAGTAGTTATCTATGACACGCCCGTGTCACATGACCGACACGCCCGTGACACGTGGCATGTCACCCACTCGAGACCACTTGAGATTACTTACTCGAGAGAAAACCAACTACTCGAGTACCCGGATTGGACACGCCCGTATCACAGGGATGACACGCTCGTGTCACCCCCCTCTTACTCGAGTACTTTTCCACCTACTCGAGAGAAAAGTGTGGACCTCTCGACACAGCGGGACATGCCCTATGAAACGCCTGTGTCATAGGTCGTGTACCCCATACTCGACGATCGTCGAGCGCAGTTCGTCGACCAAAACTCTGGTCTCAACCAAAGGAGGACACGCCCGAGGTCACGCCACCTAACACGCTCGTGTCACGGGTTTGTACCTCCCAAAAATTCGTCGAACGAATTTCGTTGACCACGTGCCCATCTGCTCAAGCCGAGCAGGACATGCCCTGGGACACGCCCGTGTCCCAGGCCGTGTCACCCATGCTTGAAACCAAATTGACTTTGGGGTGTCACAACATGTCGCAACCAACTCACCCAAAATTCCGAACTATTTGAGGACGGTGCTACCACTCCTTTATGGAACTGGCTACCCTAGGCAGGATCCACGGGGCGGCCAATTAGGCCCAGGGGACACGCCCTTCTGTTCGACTAGTGTGGGCCAAAGTGCCTCGCTCCGTACCTCCCAACACCAAGGGCATTACTGGATCCCAATAGTTCTGTGACAGTCAAGAGACATTACACATTACAAAGAATCCTGTGTTTTATGAGAGGACTAAAGACATTGAGGTTGATTGTTACTTTGTTCGAGAAAAGGTTCAGTCAAAGGAGCTAGAGCTTGAACATGTTCCTGCATCTGGGCAAGTTGTTGATGTCCTTACCAAGGCATTGCCACGCAAGTTGTATTACCAGTTCTTATCCAAGCTTGGTGCATATAACTTATACGCTCCAACTTATGGGGGAGTGTTAGATGACATAGGGAAAAATAATGTAAAGGACCATTTATAGGCCCATTTCTCTCCTCTCCTTTAGTCCCACATCTCCTGTATGGGATTCTTTCTCCTTCTATTCTACAACATATTTGTATTCTCTATTGTATTTTAGACAAGAAGAAGTATATATAAGGTTCGCCTATTGTTTTCTACAGAATCCAACAATCAAGAAACTTCGATCTCAAGTCTCCTTTAAACGTTGAATCCACCTTGATGTGCTCTATAAGAGATCAATTCTAGGGAGTCACTCCCCATTTTAATTATTACATGACAATGACTGTGAGTGCACTTGGCCTGTCACTCGATTGCGCTGTCAAGTTTTTGGCAACGTTGTCAGGGAGCACGACACGTGTGATTTTTCTTCCAAAAGAGTTGAGAGAGAGAAAGGCTCACCCTTATACATCGTATTTGTTGTCTAGTTATTTTGATGTTATAGTATAAATAGTTGAAACATTTTGAAAGTTAGGGGATAGATCTTAACATAACTAATTAGAGTTATATACTAAGTAAAGCAAATCACAACACAAAACATAAAGCAAGAAGATCAAGCAACACAGAAGACACAAGGATATATAGTGGTTACCCAACCTGGGTAGATCCAATCTTCTACCACCCTGGTAGGAATCCACTCAAATTTTTGATCAGGTGTCTGACACAAATGAGCTTTTGATTAGGTGCTCAAAAACCAATCCTCAAGTCTTTTGATTAGGTGACTTGCAACCAAGGCTAACTTTTGAAGGGAGTTTTAACCCTTTACAGAGAGGGGTGAGAGATGATGTTGTCTTCTCTGTCAACAATCAGAGAGAAGACTTAAGTGGATATGATGTTAGCAAAGAGCTCCCCCTGAGATGTAGAATGGTTCAGGAAAAAAGATGGAGCTTTTCTTCAGGGTGATAGTCCTTTAGAATGATGATGTTTCCAGCAAGCTTCTTAGACTGATATGAATGTATGTCTCTTGATATGCCTGGAGAAGATGGAGAACTCTGATAAGTATGTTGATTGATGCAAAGTTCCTACTTCTTCTGTAAACTGAAAAGCCTTTACTGTGTTCTTGTTCACTGTCTTGTTATTGTTTGCTGCAGTGCTCTGTGTCTCTGTGTGTCTTGTTATCTCTGTTTCTCTTTTGACATTTGAATTCCTTAGTCTTGATGGCAGAAGAAACATTCCCGAGAGTAGAAGATGCATTGGGAATTGATCCATAATTAATTCTTCTGTAACTGTCCGTTTGAACTGCTATTATCACTGGGAATGTTGACTGTAATTAATCATTAATTAATTCTGCCAACTGTAATTGATTGCGTAGAATTCGTCGACCTGAACTTGGAGTTCGTCGAGCTGTCTTGAGTGTAGCGATCGTCGACCTGAGCTCGAAGTTCGTCGAGCTTAGTTGGAATTCGTCGAGCTAAACTTTTGCTTGAGATCAGAGTTCGTCGACCTAAGTTCAAAGAAGGAACTCAAAATTCATCGACCTGAGTTCGCCGTTCGTCGAACTGCGTTCGACGATCGTCGAACTGATTTTCTAACTGAACTGCATTTCTTGGAATTCTTCTGAAGCACATCTGGAAATAAACGTATGACCCATGACTATACATTTTGGGTCAATCATAGAAAACCTAATAGTGATCCTTACCCAAATCATAACTGGGGTTCCAATAATCTCACTTTATTTGGGTGAGAACACTATTTACATAAAAACACATAAAAATACAAAGCAAAAATAATCTGCTTGATTTACAAGGTTTTCAGCAGATATACAAAAGTGCTTTAAAATAAAATAAATAAAAGAAAACTATTGTTACATCCTTCAAAGTAGTTTCCTCTTTATAAAACAAACAATCTCCCCTATTTACTTTTCCTTGCCCAAATTCCTTGTCCAAATCTGAGTAGAATTTATAACTCTGTACTGCTATAGCCTTTCAAATAATCTCTCATTATAAAGCCACTAAAGTATTCTTTATATTGGCTGAAACTATAGCTTTTGATTATTGTCCTATACCACAAATCCTCTGTGGTAGGACAGGCCTTTTCCTGAAAAGAGAGGTTAGAAGTTTTGAACCCAGATTACCTTTGGTCCTGATTCTCTTTTATAATAATTAGAAATGAAAGAGCATTTAAGTTGATCCTTATATCCATGTGGATGATATTTCCTAGGAGGGATTATCCACTCAGTGAAAGAATTTTTAGAATGCTGACTTTGATGATAATTTTGAAGAGAACAAAAGTTTCTGTTCTGAAATCATGAGTTTGACGAATTAAAGTACTTTCATCGAGCTGAGTTCGATGAATGGTATTGAGTTCGTCGAGCTCTGTTCACAGAATGACTTTCTGTATTTCATTTTCATCGATCTCTGTTCGACGAATTATATATATTTCGTCGAGCATAGATTCTTGAGCAGTTGAGATCCAAATCTCTGTTCATAGTTCATCGAGCTGAGTTCGACGAATAGTATTGATTTCGTCGAGCTCCGTTCGACAAATTATTTTGAACTAAGGTTTTCTGAAGATTTTTATATTGATTTGATTTATTCTTTGGCAATTCTTCAGTAGTTTTATTTATCACCTCTAATTTTTCTTTTAGTTTAAATGATTCTAAAAGACTTATCTTTTCAAAAGCATTTTTTAAATCTTGTTTAAGTTTTAAATTTTCAGAAGATACAATATTTAACTTCTCTCTGAGAAGTTTTATTTCCTTCTCAGATTGAATTAAATCTTTACATAATAACTTAAATTCTTCTGATGAAAGATCAAGTGTAGAGATTACCTGATCTTCTTTTTCTGATTCACACTCTAATTATTCTTCAGAGTCTGTTTCTGCATCAGTGTTGCTGCAAGAAGCATTTATTGTCATTAGGCAAAATTCTCTTGCTCTTGCATCTTATTCATCTTCAGTTGTGCAGGATGAAGCTTCAGAGTCACTCCAGGTTTCAGCTTTAAGGTTTCTTTCTTTAGCTGATCCTACAGCCAATGTTGTGAGAGAGTCCCACATCTCTTTTGCACATGAACATTCAGCAAGTTCCTCAAAGATGTCATCAGACATTGATTGTGCCAGGATGTTCATTGCTTGTGCATCTGCAATCTTCAGCTTTTTCTGGGCACCTGTCCATTGAGATGATGGAACAACATTGATGCTTGATGTTTCCTGAGATTGAGTTGGACCCGACAAAATAGATTTAAAGATGTTTTCATCAATGGTGTCCATATAAAACCAAATCCTTATTTTCCATAGTGCAAGCTTATCAAGATTGCACATAGGTAGTCTGGTGCTTGAAAAGTCTTCAATTTGTGCCATGATAAACTCTAAAGATATTTAAGATCTATCAGATCGTTTTGGTTCAGGTTTTAGCCTGTACAACCAAAGTAACCTGCTCTAATACCAATTGAAAGTTAGGGGATAGATCTTAACTTAACTAATTAGAGTTATATACTAAGTAAAGCAAATCACAACACAAAACATAAAGCAAGAAGATCAAGCAACACAAAAGACAAAAGGATATATAGTGGTTCCCCAACCTGGGTACATCCACTCTTCTACCACCCTGGTAGGAATCCACTCAGATTTTTGATCAGGTGCCTGACACCAATGAGCTTTTGATCAGGTTCTCAAAAACCAATCCTCAAGTCTTTTGATTAGGTGACTTGCAACTAAGGCTAACTTTTGAAGGGAGTTATAACCCTTTACAGAGAGGGGTGAGAGATGATGTTGTCTTCTCTGTCAACAATCAGAGAGAAGACTTAAGTGGATATAATGTTAGCAAAGAGATCCCCCTGAGATGTAGACTGGTTCAGGAAAAACGATGGAGCTTTGCTTCAGGTTGATAGGCCTTCAGAATAATGATGTATCCAACAAGCTTCTTAGACTGATATGAATGTATGTATCTTGAGAAGACTGGAGCAAATGGAGAACTCTGATAAGTATGTTGATTGATGCAGAGTTCCTCCTTCTTCTTTTGTAAACTAAAAAGCCTTTACTGTATTCTTGTTCACTGTCTTGTTATTATTTGCTGCAGTGCTCTGTGTCTCTGTGTGTCTTGTTATCTTTGTTTCTCTTTTGACATTTGAATTCCTTAGTCTTGATGGCGGAAGAAACATTCCCGAGAGTAGAAGATGCATTGGGAATTGATCCATAATTAATTCTTATGTAACTGTCTGTTTGAATGTATATTATCACTGGGAATGTTGACTGTAATTAATCCTTAATTAATTCAGCCAACTGTAATTGATTGCGCAGAATTCGTCGACCTGAACTTGGAGTTCGTTGAGCTATCTTGAGTGTAGCGATCGTCGACCTGAGCTTAGAGTTCGTCGAGCTCAGCTAGAATTTGTCGAGCTAAACTTCTTGCTTGAGATCAGAGTTCGTCGACCTGAGTTCAGAGAAGGAACTCAGAATTCGTCGACCTGAGTTCGCCGTTCGTCGAACTGCGTTCGATGATCGTCAAACTGATTTTCTGGCTGAACTACATTTCTTGGAATTCTTCTGAAGCACATCTGGAAATAAACCTATGACCCATGACTATACAGTTTTGGTCAATCAAAGAAAACCTAAAAGTGATCCTTGCCCAAATCATAACTGGGGTTCCAACACATTTTCTAGTCGATAAATATGGGTTTAGTACTTACATGCTTTTGTGTTGTAGTCAAATTTAGTTTTACTTATGGGTCCCATACATGATGGTGATTGAGTAACATCTAATTTTGAAAGTTTTGAAATTCCATTGGACTTGATTCTAATCATTCATGAGTCACTGCAGTTTTGCAGGTCTCCCAAGGAGGATGCTATACATAACGTCCGAGCATTCCTTGAAATTTATAGCACCTTTAATTATGATGATGCAAAAAAACATTTTTAAATCCCATATCTTACCTTTCTCACTTCAGAAAAAGGAAAAGATCTTGTACTAGCATTTGTGCCGAGATTCTATTCCTTCCTGGGATCTGTTAGAAAAGGAATTTTTTAGTGCACTTTGTGTCCCCCAACATCAGTCAGAGCAATACTTCGTGATTCTGAATTTTAAGCAAGCAGCGAGAGAATCTGCTTTCTTCATGAACGGTTGGCACGACCATGCGATGCCTATAGAGCCAAAATGGTGATCTGCCCTGGGTCGTGTGATTTGTTCTCGCAAGGGCTGTTTTGCCCGTGCGTGATCAAAATCGCATGACCTCTTGTTTTTTTGTCTAAAATTTTATGAAATTATTACCCGTGCATTTTATTCACACATGATTCGATTCAACTGTGCGTGAAAAAAATGCATGATCACTTTAGTTTGGCCTGGTTTTCCTGTGATGTGTCACTAACCGTGTGTTTTGTTCTCGCATTGGTTGTTTTGCATGTTCATGGTCAAAATTGCATGCACCGTTGCTATACCAGGCTAGGTGATTTTTGTGCTTTAATTATCGCATGATGCACGAACGATCATGCATTCTATCGTGTTGCCCTTTTTTTGACGTGTTGTTTCTATTTAAGCCGCAGGTTCCACCCTTACTTGGATCAATCTTTATTTTTTGCGAATCCTTCCCCACTGATGCTAAAGATCACGGCAGTGAACAAGTCACACAAGTAATATAAAATGGGGGCTTTCCCAAGTATCGATCCCTCAAGGAACACAGTAAGGTCGAGTTACTTTCGAAGAGAACTTGAGATTGAAGTCCTCAAGGTCGACGGTAAAGATGGGGGTTTTGATTGTTGCGGTAAAAAAAATAAAAATCTAATAACTACTCCTATGCAATGCCGCTATGCGATGCTTCGCTAGGCGGGATGGAGGACTAGTCGAGCCGCTATGCACTGAATCACTAGGCGGATGGGCGAGAAGGCTTGCGTATGAGGGTCATGAGCACCTCTTCGCCATGCACGCCACTAGATATTTCTAGTGCGGCAAGGGTGGATGGTGGTGGATGGAATATGGCGCACCTCAAGAAAATAATAAAAATATGAAATCACATATACATGATTTGATACAATTGTATATCAAAATAAGTACAACTTCATCATAAACAAGAGATCAACTATACTATTCAACAATAAGAGAAGAAAAGTGTGCGAAATCAACCGGATCCGAAGACTTGCTGAGGATTGACGGTTGGAATCGTCGTTTTGTCAATCCGCATCCAAGCTCGGTCTGCAACTGCGTCTGGGGTAGAGAAGGGTTGTCACCGCCTTCCAATGGACCGTCTTCTTCGTGTCACAATCCGGTGGAGGATGACACAACTTCCCCTAACTTGATGGAGAAAGCTAGGTCAAGCTCTTCTTGTCGCTCAAGGATGAAGGAGGAGGCCGAGAGGAAGCCTTGGCGTGGATTTGGCGGTGAAAGCTTGCCCGGAGCACCTCCCTAGGGTGGAAGATGAAGGAGGATGGCGGAATCCCTACTCGAAGACGAAAACGGCAGAAGAAAATGTCGATCTCCGCAAGATTTCAGTGATCTCGAATTAGGGCGAGACCTGCGATATTTATACAGAGCAGAATTGAACAATGCACACGATCACGGGCGCACGACCACTGGTCGTGCACACTATGTCCTGTGATCGTGTGCACTGGCATGGCAGAATAGGAAGAAGAACCGGGATAACGTGCACGAGTAGTGGCGCACGACTAGTGGTCATGCGCACTAAGTTCAATGGTCATGTGATTACCCCAGACAGGACTCCGGAAAAGAGGAATCAATATACATGATCAGTGGCGCGCGATCGATGGTCGTGCGCACTGTGTCCAGTGGTCGTGCGATTACCCCAGGTTGATTCTGGAAAATGAAGAGTAGTGCGCACGATCAGGGGCGCACGACCATTGGTCATGCGCATTAGATCCCATGATCTTGCGCAGTATTCCTGTTTCACAACCATCCCGGAACACGCACACGACCCCTGTACCGATAGGAAAAACAAATCATGAATCTGTGCAGACATTCCAGGCAATCACAAAAAGGAGTACAAACAATAAAAATAACAAAATACAGAACCACGGGCATAAATGTGCACTTACTCATAAAAAGGACATAAAACAAATATGAACAAATAAAGCTCTAAAGTAAAGTGCATCAACGAGAAAACAAGCCCAGATGAGTCTGAAAATAGGCATATAAAATGGACACATCACACCCCCAGACTTAACTGTTTGCACGTCCCGAGCAAACAAAATCTAAGCAGATAGGGAAAATTACTAGCTAACAAATAAATTGTGATACAGAGTACCATGCGAAGTCGCATGCTCACATGTGTAAAAATATAATAGAAGAAATTTCTAAGTATGCAAAATAGTTTATATTTTTCACAATGTGTATCAACATTTTATTATTACTCAAAAATGGAATCACAGTGAATCATCCGGTCACGCGTAGGGAGAAAGTAGACTAATCGCTAGGCGAGCATTGCCAAAGATCAGGGCTCAGGATAACCTCCAAACGAATCCACCAATGTCGGTGACCATATGCTTTCCCTTTCGCATTCTCTCCACGGCACTGGTTTGGTTCACACACAAATCAGTAGGACATTAGGTGAAGAGATGGGGCTTGGGTTTCGGTGAGGTAAACAATGAAAAAAAAGAATGGCTATGCACCAAACCCAAATGAGCTAGTATAAAATGAATCCATCAGCTAACCAAAATACATGCGGGTACACCACACCCCCAAACTTAACTTTTAACATATGGGTGTGTGCACCGCCTACTCCAAAAATAATCACAACTCAGATAGGATTTTCAATTTTACTTTTACTTTTCACTTTTTCACAGTTAACATCATTTTTTTAACTTTTCTTTTTCTTTTTCAAATTACTTTTCTCTTAACAAATTCAGCAAATATAAGATTTGGAGCACATCCACATATTCACATGTAAAAGCACCACATCAACACCCCCAACATGAAAAATGTAAACACTAAAGCTCAACTTGGGTGTGCGACTAGGATTGGCTATGAGGATTTTGGTGAATGAAGGTGTAACTGAATCAAAAGAACGGTAGGCACAACGGGGCTAGCGAGGATAAGACGTTAGGAATGGTACAAAGCTCAACCGGGCCAAAATGATGGCCTACATCACGCTCATGCATGACTAACCTATATCCATGCTTCAAGAATAGCTAGGGGGAAGTTCTTAGCCAATGAGAAAGACTATCCATCCTCCTGACTCGAGCAAAACGAGTATAGTGACGGCTACACACATTCCTATACTACCGTTTGATTCACACCGAATTCACCAACTTTTGAGTAGAATAAAAAGATCTTTACACAAATAGAAAAGTATAAAACCATAAGCATACAGAAAAATTAAATCTACTCGAATTTCTACACGAGACGAGAGCAGTTGACTAGAAACACAACAAGGTCAACATTTTACTTTGTCTCACAATCCTAAGCCATTGCCATAATTTTCCCAAATCTCATGAAGAAATGAGTTTAACTCACGGCACACTAATAACTAAGCACATGCTCAAGTGGGTGCAGTGGTGTGCAGTGCAATGAACTAATCAAAATAAAACTATAAAAGCTTCTAGTAAGCACATGAGATGTGCACGTGCAAAAGGTAACAAAACTGGCTCTCCCCAAGACTTAAACTAAATTACATAGCATATGATAGAGAAATTAAAACCATAAAGAGCTAAGTGAAGAGGTTACCCAATGCTCAGCCAGTGAGCATACCAGAAGACGCATGGAAACCTGAAGCAGGCCTGCCATACGAAGAATCACAACCCTGCCAATACGAATTTGCCATGAATACCTGCAGGGGTGAGCTCCACAAAAACAAAAGAAAAATATACAAAATACAAAGAAATACTAAAACTAAGCTAGACATGAAAAATAAAAATACAGGAAATGAAAGATAAGTACTGGGGTAATTGTCATCCCAGCACGACTTATTCAGCTACGAAAAGGTTCTAGCTAATGGGCCTATGAAAAGAAAAATGCACAGGTAACTATTCCAATATCTGTTTCGGTAACGGGTACCGATACGGCGATAGAACAGTTACCCCTATACCTAAATAGTAATACCTGCCCAACACAGGTAGAGGAAAAAGGAAGTAAGAAGAGAAGGAGCGCTGGTCCTCACTCTTCTCACCACAAAACAAATCCTTGCCTAGCAAGGTTTCGTCAACCACAAGTTCGCTGGGGGCAAAGGTGACGGCAGGGGCTTCCACTGTGAACGAGGTAGGAACCTCCTCACACAAGAGGATGCACTCGTCGATAGCCTGAGCGCAAGGCTCAACGTCAACCCAACTTACCTATGGAGATTCAACCTGCACAGGCTCAGATAAGGAAGGGGGATCAAGAAATAAAAGGGACGAAGAACATAAAGAAATCATTGGGGGAGTGATCCCGGTTTCACTCCCCAAAGGCTGAGGTAGAAAAATATCGTTAGAAATGTCGACAATGCTACAAGGCTCGACCGGATCCATAGAGGCCTCCACCAAGACTTGGACTTCCTCCTTTGGTATCGAGGGAGAAACCTCGACACCAGGAAGGTTGTCCTCCTCCATGGGAGTGGAAACAATCCATGTATTGCAGGCCTCAACTTGTGTTGCATCGTCGAAAATGTCATTAGATACGACTGAAGTAGAATGCACAAAAGGCGGAAGAACTTTGCTTGGATAAAAGTCAAGCGCAGGTTCCTCACAAAGAATCGGCTCCACGCTTAAAGATGTATGCATAAGAGAGACGGGCTCAGCCACGTCGAAGCCTAGATCAGCCACACATCTGGCGGTTGTGTCCACATCATTCCCTTCAACAAATTAAGGTGACAGGGATACATAACCAGATGATGAAGGTGTGCCACCAAGGGTAGGAGTCGGGATGAATCGGATGTCCGGCTCATCATCCTCTTCCATAACACGAAGGTACTCGACACAATCCTTCAGGACATGATCTGTTCTACGACAATACAAACACTTTCTCCCATTTCTCTGCGGTCCTTGTGGGGCTATAGAGGAATAAGAGAACAGTGTATGTGGCGAGGACGATTGACCATATTCTCGGGGCACAGTGTTTGAAGGGATGTAGGAATACAACATCTCATGCATTGTGCGCTGAGGCTTATGCTCAATATCTCTCATAGGGCATTCATGACTAGCGTGGGAAGGCTTTCACACCAATGACAATGGGCATATGAATATCCCCACATGGTGTCGAAACAGCTGATTCAAAATAAATTGTGCAAATTAATAAATCCGACAATATATTACTACAATTGCCTAAACAAACAAGAAAAAGGCAGGCAAAATAGAAATAGAATAAAACAAAAGCGATTTACAAAGGAAAAGGAAAGCAATCTCACGTCTCCCTCTCCAGAAACTCACACGACTGTGTTCCCCGACAACAGCACCAAAAACTTGATGCTAAAGATCATGGCAGTGAACCGGTCGCACAAGTAATATAAAATGGGGGCTTTCCCAAGTATCGATCTCTCAAGGAACACAGAAAGGTGGAGTTAATTTCGAGGAGGACTTGAGATTGAAGTCCTCAAGGTCGGCGGTAACGATGGGGGTTTTTATTGTTGCGATAAAAAGAAAATAAAAATCTAACAACTACTCCTATGCAACGCCGCTATGCGATGCTTCGCTAGCCGGGTTGGAAGACTAGTCGGGCCGCTATGCACCGAATCTCTAGGCAGATGGGCGAGAAGGCTTGCAGATTAGGGTCGTGAGCACCTCTTTGCTATGCATGCCACTAGCAATTGCTAGTCCGGCAAGGGTGGATGGTGGTTGATGGAAAATTGCGCACCTCAAGAAAAAAACACAAATATGAAATCACATAGACATGATTTGATACAAATGTATATCAAAATAAGTACAACTTCATCATAAACAAGAGATCAACTATACTATTCAACAATAAGAGAAGAAAAGTGTGTGAAATCAACCGGATCCAAAGTCTTGCTGAGGATTCACGGTTGGAATCGTCGGGTTGTCATTCCGCGTCCAAGCTCGGTCCGCAATTGCATCTGGGGTAGAGAAGGGCTATCACCACCTTCCAATGGACCGTCTTCTTCGTGTCACAATCCGGTGGAGGATGGCACAACTTCCCCTAGCTTGATGGAGAAAGCTAGGTCAAGCTCTTCTTGTAGCTCAAGGATGAAGGAGGAGGCCGAGAGGAAGCTTCAGCGTCGATTTGGCGGTGAAAGCTTGCCCGAAGCACCTCCCTAGGGTGGAAGATGAAGGAGGACGGCAGAATCCCTCCTCGAAGACGAAAACGACGGAAGAAAATGTCGATTTTAGCAAGATTTCAGCGATCTCAAATTATGGCGAGACCTGCAATATTTATACAGAGCAGAATTGAATAATGCGCATGATCACGGGCGCACGACCACTAGTCTTGCGCACTATGTCCAGTGATCGTGCGCACTGGTATGGCAGAATAGGAAGAAGAACCGGGATAATGCGCACGAGCAGTGGCGCACGACCAGTGGTCGTGCGCACTAAGTTCAATGGTCGTGCGATTACCCCAGACAGGACTCCAGAAAAGTGGAAGCAATACACACAATCAGTGGCGCACGACCGGTGGTCATGCGCACTGTGTCCAGTGGTCGTGCGATTACCCCAGGCTGATTCTGGAAAACGAAGAGTAGTACGCACGATCAGGGGCGCACGACCATTGGTTATGCGCATTAGATCCCATGAACGTGCGCAGTGAAAGATATGGTACCTAAACACCTAGAGGGGGGGTGAATAGGTGACCTAATCCTTTTCTAACTTTGTTGGCAGCCAAACAGTTATATCACAGATTTCTAACTAATTTATTACAGCAATCAGCAATAATCAAACAAACACAGATCATCCACAGCACAAACACAGCACAACACACAGTGTTTTATAGTGGTTCCCCAAGTTATGGGTACATCCACTTTCCCCCTTCGCCTATCTAGCAGTGTACTAGATTCGGCCTAACTTCTCCACTGTCTCAGAACCCAAATTGGTTCCTACCTCAGGCCCAAAGCCTTACACTCAGCTTTATCCCAAAGCCTACACTCAGCCAATCAAGGCCTACACTCAGCCAATCCAAGGCCTACACTCAGAGATCTATATCTCCTACACTCAGGCTAACAAGCCCTACCCTCAGCCTTTATAAATATAGGCTTACAATCACTCAGATCCAATGGATCCTACAAGTTATAAATGTAATACAGATAATGACTCTACAACTCAGAATTACAGGAGGGGAGTTGAGAGATTCTTGATGAGTTCTTGGAAGAACTCAGCTGGATTCACCCTGACTTAGCTTTCTTCAAAGCTTCTTGAGTAGAACTGAATAAGGCTGAATCCTCTGCAGTTGTTCCTTGACCTCTGCTACTTAAGATCCAGAATTGATTCTGAATCCTTCTTCTCAGCCTAGTTCCTGAGGCTGATTTCTTGGAAGGAGCCCTCTCTCTCCAACTTCTTAGATCTGCAGTTGGAATGCAAGATCTTCTTATGTTTATACTCTGTGTACCACTTTACAGATTACTTGAATAATCTGATCAATTACTTTAATTACTCTCACGCCTTTTCTGTAAACTGTGGGTGCCTATTTATAGGCTTTCTTCATGGTAACCGGCTGGTCCGGTTCATAACTGACTTATGACATCTCTGACAGTTGCTGTAGACCGGCTGGATCGGCAGCTGTCATGTCAACCAGTCACTTCTTGAAAATCTCTATCTGTCTGATAGTGTCGAGATTTTCTGTCTTTAAGTGTCGACACTTATAGTCCAAGTGTCGACACATGTTGTATAAGTGTCGACACAAGTCTACAAGGTGTCGACACAATTCCTTGTATGTCTCGACACAGATTCTTCTTCATGTGTCGACATTAAAATTGAGTGTCGACACAAATACTTGTTCTTCTAGCTTTTGCTGAATTCTTCTATGTGTCGACACATCTCCTTTGTGTCGACACAACTGCTTGTGTTGAATCTATCAAGTGTCGACACTGCTTCTTGGTGTCGACACATAGTGTTCTATCTTGAATCTTGCTGAGTGTCGACACAGCTCCTTGTGTCGACACACCTTCTTGTTGTTGAGACTTCAGCTGAGTGTCGACACATTCCTTTAGTGTCGACACTTGTACTTAGAATAATTTGCTGCTCTTTCTGTTTTTTGCTAAGTGTCGACACATCTCCTTTGTGTCGACACTTTCTTCAAGTGTTGAGTCTTCAGCTAAGTGTCGACACATTGTGCTGGGTGTCGACACTTACTTCAAGTGTTGACTCTTCTGATAGTGTGTCGACACATTGTGCTGAGTGTCGACACATTCTTCAAATGCTGACTCTTCAGCAAAGTGTCGACACATTGTGTTGAGTGTCGACACATGTACTTAGACTCTGCAGACTTTTGCTGAGTGTCAACACAGCTCCAAGTGTCGACACTTTCTGGTGTAGACTCAGCTTCACTGGGTGTCGACACAGCTCCTTGTGTCGACACTTTCTGTCTGCACTTTTCTTCACTGAGTGTCGACACAGCTCCAAGTGTCGACACTTTCTGTCTGGTGTCGACTCTGCATCCCAGGTGTCGACACAATGACTCCAAGTGTCGACACTGCTTGTCTGGGTGTCGACACAGGCTTTCTTAAGTGTCGACACTTTCCCTCTGAGTGTCGACACATGGACTTAGAAACTTTTTGCTTCAGTCCAGTGATTTCTTAACCTGCACAAGTAACTCAAACATACATCAAATACATTATGATGTATATCATTGAGATGGGTGAGGCTTCTTCAAATCAGGTACATTTGACCAATGTACCCAACAATCTCCCCCTATTTGGAGAAGTCATAACCCTTAGTCAATGATATACACCATTCATAATTAAAAATTACAAAATGATGTAAAGCAGATTATAATCAGCAGGGTTAACATGAACATGTAAAACTTCACACATATACACATTCAACATTGCAGAATGAACAAGAAATAGACACATACTCAGAACAATCATGAAAATATAGTTATCATAAATTGTTCTAACATTTTTCTAATACATCTTTAATGATTTACAAAAATGTTTCTCATACAAAAGATTACAACAATCTTCAAATTAATTCCTAATCTATTTCTGATCAGGTTCTTTGATAACAATTCCTTTGCCAGATTTGACTTTAGCCTTGACAGCAGCAGCAGCAGTAGGCTCAGCATCAGCAGGCTTCTTGCCTTTTGAGTCCTTCTTCTTTTGTTCTTCAGCCTTGATCTTTTGTCTCTCAAAATAATGATAGGGCTTAGGAAAGTACTTGCTAGGCTCCACAGCTGTAGGAGGTAGCTTTCCCATCTTAGCCTTCCTTTTGTGCTGAACAATGGCTTCTTGCCTGATCTCATGCTTCCTCCATTCTGCTTCAGAGAACCACTTGTTTCTATCAGTAGTGTTGTCTTTAGCAGCTTTCCAGGCAGTTAGAATTATGTTTCCAGAGGTAGGGCTCCATTGTTCAAAGTCTGGCTTTAGTTCAGCTTGTTCCCTAAACCTCTTCTTTGACAACCTTGCCTCTTCTTCTTTGTCTAAGGCCTCTTGCATAGCTGCTGTGATAGGTTGAACAACCTTTTCTAAATGGTCATTGTCCTTGCCCTCAGATGGGCTATACATTGTGCTCACCTCTGCTTGAATCATTTCAAAATTTGGAGGTGGATAAATGACTTGAGCTACTTCTTGTGGCTCACCTCCAAAGTATGCAGGGTTCAGTCCAGATTCAGCAACTTCATTGTCATCACACAGGGGAGGATATCCAAGTGTAGCCCTGATGGAATTGGATATCCACTTAGCATGTTCAGAACTGGCCTTGACTAACACTCTCTCCCCCTTTATGACTTCTTGAGCAACATGATCTCTTACATCATCCTTCTGGAATCGGATTTGACCATCCAAGTACCTGATTCCATCTTTAAAGTAAGGTCTAAGCTTTGTAAGTTGTTCAGAGATTGCTTTCTGGGAATCTTGTATTGCAGTTTTGACAACAGTAATCTCAGCTTGGAATATTTTATCAAAGTCAGCCTTTACAGCAGCAGCAGATGTAGAAGGTTCAGCAGACTTATTCTTCAACTCAGTGACTATAGCATTGTGGGAGGCAGTCAAATTATCATTCATTCTTAACTGATTCTCCAGCACATATCCTTGCTTTAATGCTACATCATCTACCTGAGCCTTGATCTTCTCCTGGTGAGTTGCCAAATAGACTACTGCATTCCCACCCTTGTGGAAGCAGTCAGTCATCTCCTTCTTGTTCAGGTTCATTTCAAACCTTATTGACTTGATATCTTGTGCAAGGTCAAACTGTAGGGACTTGTGCCCTTCATCCACATAAGCCTCTATTGCCTTCCTTTTCTCATCCAACTTGATCTGCATGGCAATCATCATAGCACTATAATCAACTGTTGGAGCTTGTTGAACTATAGGCTGTGGGGCAATGGATTGCAAGGCTTTCTTGTAATTCTGACTTCTTCTTTTAAAAACATAGAGTTTCTTCTTCTTGGCCCTAGCACTCTCCTCATCCTCAGAGGTAGAAGTGCTGGCAAAATCAACTCTATTCTTAGGGCTCTCAGGCCTCTCAGTTTGCACAGCAGGTGCTTGCTCAGTTTCCAGCCTAATAGGCTCTTCCAGAACTTCCATGTGCTCCCCCTCAGTATCAGCACTCTTATCTTCAGCAGCAGCATTCTTGTCTATGTCAAAATCATCTTGATCTAGATTTAGAAACAAATCTTCCATTGTATATTCATGAGGGGATGAAGCTGGAGATAGTCTTTGTTCTTCAACCACTGACTCAGGTACCACTTCTTGTTCAGCAGATTTGTCTTCTATAACAACATCTGGAACTTGTGTGTCTAGCTGAGTTTGCTGATGGACATCAGACAAATTAGCATCTTCTATAATATAGTCTAAAGTTTTTAAGTCAGTGAGTACCTCTTGGATAATGACTGTGGCTTGCTCACTGTCCAGAGTAGATGGTTTTTCTACTACTGGAAGCTCCCCTTGGCTGTGATCCCTATGGATGGGGCTAGCTTGAGGCAGCTCACCCTGGATCTCAGCTACATCTTGAGGAGCAGGAGTCTTTACCACTGTCTCTTCCTCCTGATCATCAGGTGTGAACAGCACCTGTTCTTCACTTTCAGAACTGCTGGAGGACTCTTGTGCCACAGCAGCAGTTTTTCTCTTCTTCCTGGGAGGAGTGATTTTCTCAGTAACTTGCTTCTCAGGGGTAGGCATATCCTTTGACAGCACCCTTTCCCACCTAGACAAGATCCTCATATCCATCTTTCTCATATGATTGATCTTGCTTCCAGCAGCTGTGCTCATTACCTCTGGTATTGTACCAGCCAGGTAGAGACTTATAATTCTGCCCAGGTTGGGCTTCTTCAAGCTCTCCTTGATTTTCTCATAGATTACCATTGACCAATCTGTTCTTAGGGTGAAGATAATTCTGGTCATGACATTGAACATTGAGGCTGACACCCTGTCATGCCCTCCAGGCTTACTGAGAATGACCTTTCCCACAATTTCAGACAGGAATTTTCCTTGACTGTTCATGCCTTTCCTGTTAAAGACAGAACCTATCTTCAGCTTTGGATCTAGTCCACACCAGGTAAGAGCTTCCCTGGTTTTGGATGTAGAAACTTCTTCTTCATCTTGAGTCTTAGGTAGCTGGAGTACCTTCCTCAGACTTTTTGGTGAGACCTTGACTTTGGATCCATGTACTCTGGATTTGATTCTATATCCAGAGTCATCAACTGTAGCTCTAGTAAGGAATTCAAGAACTTCCTTCTTCCAGATCTTGGTTGGTTCTGAAACCAAATATTCTAGTCCTGAATCGCTGACTAGGGTTACCACCGATTGGATTTCTTGATCTCCATCATCGAATACGCCGCGCACAAGTTCATAGCCTTCGTTAATGTTCTCCTCGAGCTTGGGAGCCATTAGGGTTTGGAGAATTAGTCTTGAGAAAAGAGAAATGTCGACACAATAGTTTTGGACTCGAAACTTTGAAAGCGTGTCGACAATCAGAGACAGAACCCTATTTATACCTGTCTAATTTTGAAGATGAACAGGCGGGATATCAAGCTTAACATGTGTCGACACTGGCAATAAGTGTCGACACTGACTTATAATGTCTCGACACATATGTGTCGACACAAGTTTAGTCAACAGATTTTATGTGTCAACACATGGTTATGTGTCGACACAACATAACTCGACATATTGTCGAGACTTTACTTAGAAAAATTCTGAGTAAAACATAAGTGTCGACACCATATTGGATGTGTCGACACCTACTTGTCATGTGTCGACACTAACATTCTGAAGTGTCGACACCAACATCCTAGATGTGTCGACACCTTTTTCCTGAAGTGTCGACACTACTATTCTGTGTCGACATAGACTTGTCTATGTGTCGACACCTTTTTACTTAGTCAATTTTCTAGTTCTGTAAACTTAGTCTAAGTTGATCATTCCTAGTTCAATTTTGAATCTATTGAACTTAGCTTCTTCTAGTGGCTTAGTAAACATATCAGCTATTTGTTCATCTGTTTTAACATATTCAAGTACAATATCATTTCTTTCTACATGTTCCCTAAGAAAGTGATATTTAATTTCAATATGTTTTGTCCTACTATGTGATACAGGGTTTTTAGCTATTGAAATAGCACTTGTAGAATCACAGTAAAGTGGAGTTCTACTTACCTGAAATCCATAGTCTTCTAGCTGATGTTGAATCCACAGAAGTTGAGCACAGCAACTTCCTGCAGCCACATATTCTGACTCAGCTGTGGAGATAGCCACACTGGTTTGCTTCTTGCTGCTCCATGAAATTAGTCTCCCACCTAGGAATTGACAGGTTCCAGTAGTACTCTTTCTATCCTATTTGCATCCTGCAAAGTCTGCATCTGAATAACCTGTTAGATCAAAATCTCCATTCCTAGGGTACCAGAGGCCTAGATAGGGAGTGCCCTTTAGATATCTCAAAATTCTCTTGACTGCAGTCAAGTGAGACTCTTTAGGGCAGGCTTGATACCTGGCACAAACACATGTAGCATACATAATGTCAGGCCTACTTGCGGTCAAGTATAGTAAGGAGCCAACTATCCCTCTATACATGGTTTCATCTACAGGTTTCCCTGCATCATCCTTGCTAAGAGACATACTTGACCCCATAGGAGTCTTCATGGTACTGGAAGAATCCATACCATATTTCCTTATGAGTTCTAGGGTGAACTTGGACTGACATATGGATAAACCATTTTCAGTCTGTTAACTTGGAGACCTAAGAAAAACTTCAGCTCTCCCATACTACTCATCTCAAACTGACTTTGCATAAGCTTTGCAAACTTTCTGCAAAGGCTACTTTCAGTAGACCCAAATATAATGTCATCTACATATATTTGGACAAGTATGACTTTGCCTCTAGATTCCCTAAGGAATAGAGTCTTATCTATTTTCCCCCTTGAGAACTTGTTCTCAATGAGGAAACTAGATAGGGTTTCATACCAAGCTCTAGGGGCTTGCTTTAACCCATATAATGCTTTCCTAAGTCTATAGACATAATGAGGTTGAGTTGGATCAACAAAACCTGAAGGCTGCTCCACATAGACTTCTTCTTTCAAATTACCATTTAAGAATGCTGACTTGACATCCATCTGGTAAACCTTGAATCCTTGATAGGTTGCATAGGCCAAGAACATCCTTATGGCCTCCAGTCTGGCTACTGGGGCAAAGGTTTGATCAAAATCAATACCTTCTTCTTGCCTATATCCTTTTGCAACCAGTCTTGCTTTATTCTTTATGATGACCCCTTGTTCATCCATCTTATTTCTGTAGATCCACTTAGTTCCTATTACATTGTGGTCTTTAGGCTTTGGAACCAGCTCCCAAACCTTGCACCTTTTGAACTGATTAAGCTCTTCTTGCATAGCTTCAGTCCATTGTGGATATTGTATAGCTTCTTCAAATTTCTTAGGTTCAACTTGAGACAAAAAGCTGGAGTAGATTGCTGCATTCATGTATCTGCTCCTGGTTTGAACTCCTTGTCTTGGATCTCCAATAATCAGCTCTACTGGATGATCTCTAAGATGCCTGTGTGCTGGAGGCATCCTAGCTTCAGGTTGAACCTCTTCAGCATCTGCATCATGCTGTATACCTTGGATTTCTTCAGCTATTGGCACATATAGTTCTCCCCCTGGACAACAGCTACTCTCCTCAACTTGCTGTCTTGCAGCTGGTACTTCTTCTATAGTATGCTTGTCCAATTTCTTTGTCAAACCTGTGGGGCTGCATACATTGCTAGACAACTCATTGTTAATTAGTTGTGTCTCATCAAAAACTACATGCACTGATTCTTCTACAACTTGTGTAGTCAAGTTGTAGACTCTATAAGCCTTACTATTATTGCTGTACCCAACAAATATTCCCTATTGGGACTTGGCAGCAAACTTTGTTAAGTAAGACTTCCCATTGTTAAGTATGAAGCATTTATAACCAAAGATCCTAAAATAGGATTTATTTGGTTTCCTGCCTTTCACTACTTCATAGGGGGTCTTATTTAGCCTTTTAGTGATGGTAGCCCTATTTATCACATGGCATGCAGTGTTAACTGCTTCAGCCCAGAAATACTCTGGCAGTGATGTATCACTAAGTAGGGTTCTACCAGCCTCTATCAAGGTCCTATTCTTCCTTTCAGCAATGCCATTTTGCTGAGGTGTTCTAGGTGAAGAGAATTCTTGAAATATCCCAAAGTCTTCACATAGTTTTGTCATGCTTTCAGACTGAAACTCAGTACCATGGTCACTTCTAATTTTGACCACAGTACTATTTAGTTCATTCTGAATTTGCTTGACAAAGCTGTAGAAGACACTAGGTGTTTCAGATTTCTGCCTTAAGAAGAACACCCAGGAAAACCTTGAGTAGTCATCAACAACTACAAAGGTATAGACCTTCCTACCTAAGCTGTGAACTGGCATTGGACCAAAGAGATCCATATGCAAGAGGTATAAACACCTCAAAGCATCTTTGTTATCTATGCTCCTAAAAGTGGATTTAGTCTGCTTGCCCTTTTGACAAGCTGAGCAAATGCCATCTTTAACACACTTAACTTGAGGAGCATTCCTCACTAACTCTTTGCTAAAGAGTTTGCTAATAGTCTTGTAGTTAAGATGAGCTATCCTCTTGTGCCACTTGACACAATGAGAGACTGTCTCATCAGCTACAAGACAAACAGGAGAACCATTGTTCTCAATCATAATGTCTAGACAGTAGACATTCCTCTTTCTATATCCTGTCAAAATGATCTCTTGATCACTTGACCTCTTGATATGACAACCATTTTTAACAAATGAGATGTCATACCCTACATCACTTAACTGACTTATACTTATAAGGTTGTGTTTCAACCCTTTAACATAAGCCACTTGAGTAATGGTAACAAGGTTTGAAGAAATGTTACCAAACCCTTTGATGATTCCTTTTTCAGAACCACCAAAGGTCACTTTAGGACCATTTTTGATTGGAATGTAGTCCTTCAATAGTCCCCTAGTTCCAGTCATATGTTTGGAACATCCACTATCCAAGTACCATGTTGGGGTATGGCCACTTGGATTCTCCTGCAAAACAAATTAATGGACCTTAGAACCCAAAGTAATTTTGGGTCCTTGGTGATTGTTAGTTTGCAACTTGACAAAGCTACCTACTGGCTTTCCACCAGGTAACTTGCTACTCATCTTGGCACTGGCATTGTGCCAACAGTCCATTGCAAAATGGCCAATCTTGCCACAGCACCAGCATTCAAACTTGTTGTACCTTTGCTTAGGTACAACCTTTGCTGTCTTGTCTACAGCAGGCTTGTTGAATGTTGGGGCTTTGCCCTTGGACTTAAACTTGTACTGCTCAGTCCCTGCAGGTCTAACAAAACCCAGTCCAGCCTTGCCTTTATGATGAACAAATTCATCAATTAAAGGCAGCACTGATTTAGGTTTTGAAAACCTTGCAACAAGCTCTCTCTCTTTCTGAAGATTGATCTCCAGTCTCTTAATTTGATCATTCTTATAAGTGATAGTTCCCATCTGAATCACAGTAATGTGTTTCAGCCTGGCTACCTCATTCAGTTTTTGATCAAATTCCTTCTCAAAGTCTGTTGCAACAGCCTTGAGATCAGCAATCTCCTTTGCCTGACTTTTAGCTAGGGTCTTGCTTTTCTTATAGGCTTGCAACAGTACCTTATATTCATCTATAAGCTGATGAATATCTTCCTCAGACTCAGATATATTCTCATCACTTGATGAAGAAGAATCTGATTCTGAACTAGAACAAGAATCTGAATTTAAACTTGAACTTTGTACCTGACTGGGTCCTGGCTGCTCCAGGATTTTGGTACTCTCAGTCAATGCCATCAGTCC
The DNA here is from genome assembly GCA_039583875.1 of Platanthera guangdongensis. NCBI lineage: Eukaryota > Viridiplantae > Streptophyta > Magnoliopsida > Asparagales > Orchidaceae > Platanthera > Platanthera guangdongensis. The sequence goes on from CM077151.1 coordinate 209,849,869, forward strand.
TTGGCACTGGCAGTCTTCTTGTTCATAAATTGACTCCAAGATCTGCATAAATTCTTCTTCTTCTTCTTCAGCAAATAGCCCTATGTAGGCTTCAGCATCAGTATCAGTGTCTGAAGAAGAAATATCTGAAAGAGTCTTCTCATTCTTGGCAACAAAAGACTTCTCTTTCTTCCCTTTGAAGTGAGTCTTTTTCCTATCACTGGATTCTTTTCTTTTCTCAGGACAATCTGCAATAACATGACCCTGTCTATTGTAGCAGTAGCACACAATCTTTGATCCAGTTGCCTTGCTTGTCTTTGTCTTTTTCCTGTCCTTCTTTGAAGGCTTTTTCTCCTGATACAAGACTTCTTTTCCCTTGTAAGTAGATGGTCTGGACCTCCACTGTTTCTTCTTCAGGAATTTCTGAAAGTGTCTAGTGAAGGCAGCAAAGTCTTCATCACTTTCACTGCTTGTAGACTTTGTACTGACAGACTCTTCTGACTCAGATTCAACTACCTCTGGAGGTGGAGTTGATGACTTAGTCCTGCATTTTCTGGGAACTTCTGTCTTGAAAGCAACAGTCCTTTCCTTGTGCTCAGTCCTAGTAGATTTCTCCTCCTCTTTCCTCACTGTCAGCTGCATCTCATATGACAATAACTTGCCAAACAGTGTAGGAGGAATTTCTCCCAACTTTGCCATTTCTCTTATGGCACAGATCTTGGTGTCCCAATCTTTGGTTAGGGACCTTAGGAATTTGTCATTTAGTTCATAGTTAGTGAACTCTCTTCCATAAGACATGAGTTCATTAACTATTCTGTAGAATTTCTTATAGCACTCAGTGATGCTATCACCCTTTCCTTGCCTAAAGCTTTCATACTCCTGATTAAGCAAGGACTTCCTATCTTGCCTAACTTCTTCAGAACCTTCCATATAGACAATGAGAGTATCCCACATCTCTTTTGCTGTTTTACAGTGAATTAAGTTCTGGAAGGTGGCATCATCAATGACACTAACTATTATGTTCTGTGCTCTCTTGTCCATGGTTGCTAGGACAATCTCATCCTTGGTCATCTCAGAGAAATCCTTTGGAGTCCTCTGATTTGCATCCAATACTGAAATCTTCATGGGCACATAGGGCCCTTCCTTAACTGTGATGTAGATTCTTGGGTCTGAGGCCTCCATAAATAGCCTTACCCTTTCTTTCCAGATCCCAAAAATTTCCTTTCTGCAAATAGGTAATTTCATGGAACCCAATTCTTTATGATTTTCAAAGGAACCCATGGTTCTTGATTTTCTTGAAGCTGTTTTCTGACTTAGACTGTTTCTGCCAAACGGCCAGCAACTGTTCGAGCGCAATGCAGTGGTGGTTGGTTCCGATTCGACAAGGGTAGAATGCCTGGTCGAAGATATTTCCCACGGAGCGGTAGCAGGTGCCCTCGTTTTCCGAACGAGAACGACTCCTATTGCTATTGTTATAAGTTCCTAGCGCTGAAGACTCCTCGGAACCTTGCTGCTACTATATATAGTCAGGAATAGAGTACGGCCTTGACTTGACGGATTCATCCAATTGAAGACTGTTAGTCCTTGTTTTGAGGAACCTCCCTCTGATACCACTTGAAAGATATGGTACCTAAACACCTAGAGGGGGGGGGGGGCGGTGAATAGGTGACCTAATCCTTTTCTAACTTTGTTGGCAGCCAAACAGTTATATCACAGATTTCTAACTAATTTATTACAGCAATCAGCAATAATCAAACAAACACAGATCATCCACAGCACAAACACAGCACAGCACACAGTGTTTTATAGTGGTTCCCCAAGTTATGGGTACATCCACTTTCCCCCTTCGCCTATCTAGCAGTATACTAGATTCGGCCTAACTTCTCCACTGTCTCAGAACCCAAATTGGTTCCTACCTCAGGCCCAAAGCCTTACACTCAGCTTTATCCCAAAGCCTACACTCAGCCAATCAAGGCCTACACTCAGCCAATCCAAGGCCTACACTCAGAGATCTATATCTCCTACACTCAGGCTAACAAGCCCTACCCTCAGCCTTTATAAATATAGGCTTACAATCACTCAGATCCAATGGATCCTACAAGTTACAAATGTAATACAGATAATGACTCTACAACTCAGAATTACAGGAGGGGAGTTGAGAGATTCTTGATGAGTTCTTGGAAGAACTCAGCTGGATTCACCCTGACTTAGCTTTCTTCAAAGCTTCTTGAGTAGAACTGAATAAGGCTGAATCCTCTGCAGTTGTTCCTTGACCTCTGTTACTTAAGATCCAGAATTGATTCTGAATCCTTCTTCTCAGCCTAGTTCCTGAGGCTGATTTCTTGGAAGGAGCCCTCTCTCTCCAACTTCTTAGATCTGCAGTTGGAATGCAAGATCTTCTTATGTTTATACTCTGTGTACCACTTTTCAGATTACTTGAATAATCTGATCAATTACTTTAATTACTCTCACGCCTTTTCTGTAAACTGTGGGTGCCTATTTATAGGCTTTCTTCATGGTAACCGGCTGGTCCGGTTCATAACTGACTTCTGACATCTCTGACAGTTGCTGTAGACCGGCTGGATCGACAGCTGTCATGTCAACCAGTCACTTCTTGAAAATCTCTATCTGTCTGATAGTGTCGAGACTTTCTGTCTTTAAGTGTCGACACTTATAGTCCAAGTGTCGACACATGTTGTATAAGTGTCGACACAAGTCTACAAGGTGTCGACACAATTCCTTGTATGTCTCGACACAGATTCTTCTGCATGTGTCGACATTAAAATTGAGTGTCGACACAAATACTTGTTCTTCTAGCTTTTGTTGAATTCTTCTATGTGTCGACACATCTCCTTTGTGTCGACACAACTGCTTGTGTTGAATCTGTCAAGTGTCGACACTGCTTCTTGGTGTCGACACATAGTGTTCTATCTTGAATCTTGCTGAGTGTCGACACAGCTCCTTGTGTCGACACACCTTCTTGTTGTTGAGACTTCAGCTGAGTGTCGACACATTCCTTTAGTGTCGACACTTGTACTTAGAATAATTTGCTGCTCTTTCTGTTTTTTGCTAAGTGTCGACACATCTCCTTTGTGTCGACACTTTCTTCAAGTGTTGAGTCTTCAGCTAAGTGTCGACACATTATGCTGGGTGTCGACACTTACTTCAAGTGTTGACTCTTCTGATAGTGTGTCGACACATTGTGCTGAGTGTCGACACATTCTTAAAATGCTGACTCTTCAGCAAAGTGTCGACACATTGTGTTGAGTGTCGACACATGTACTTAGACTCTGCAGACTTTTGCTGAGTGTCGACACAGCTCCAAGTGTCGACACTTTCTGGTGTAGACTCAGCTTCACTGGGTGTCGACACATCTCCTTGTGTCGACACTTTCTATCTGCACTTTTCTTCACTGAGTGTCGACACAGCTCCAAGTGTCGACACTTTCTGTCTGGTGTCGACTCTGCATCCCAGGTGTCGACACAATGACTCCAAGTGTCGACACTGCTTGTCTGGGTGTCGACACAGGCTTTCTTAAGTGTCGACACTTTCCCTCTGAGTGTCGACACATGGACTTAGAAACTTTTTGCTTCAGTCCAGTGATTTCTTAACCTGCACAAGTAACTCAAACATACATCAAATACATTATGATGTATATCATTGAGATGGGTGAGGCTTCTTCAAATCAGGTACATTTGACCAATGTACCCAACACGCAGTATTCCTGTTTCATAACCATCCCGGAATACGCACACGACCCCTGTACCGATAGGAAAAACAAATCACTAATCTGTGTAGACATTCCAAGCAATCACAAAAAGAAGTACAAACAATAAAAGTAACAAAATACACAACCACGGGCATAAATGTGCACTTACTCATAAAAAGGACATAATAACAAATATGAACAAATAAAGTTGGCCAACAGGGGTCTGAAAATAGGTATATAAAATGAAGTCTGAAAATAGGTATATAAAATGGACTCATCACCCGCAAAACCCTAGGGGAGAGCTCCGGCTCTTCCTTGCTCTACCATCAATTAGGGTTTTGGCCCTAGGTCACCTAAATCATCCAAGAGCTTTTAAGGAGAGGATTCTAGCCCTAATTGTTGGGTTTCTCTATAGGGTTGGCACAACGCTTGTGCACGCAGCGGAAAAGTAAAAAACATCAAGAAAAACCCAAAGAGATGTGGATCGGGCCATGAACAGTTGAATCAAGAAGTTAGCAAGACTAGGCAAAATTACCTCGGTGGCGTTGAGTCACAACTCAACGGAGATGCTCCAAACTTTATTTGCTTTCTAGTGGCGAGTTCTACGTGGAATAGTATCCACGTTTCTGCAGAAGTCCACACGAGCGGGAGAACGCCGAGCTTTCCGTCGGACGGAAGATCGGGAAGGAGAAGACCGCACCTCGGCTATTCCACGGACTGCTAGGTCCGCGCCAGGAACAGCAGCACCAGCGACAGTCGCTGGAGAAGAGGCGGTCGATGGAGCAAACACGGCGGCGGCGGAACTCTTCCGTCGGCGGCGGTGATCGGGATCGGCGGAGCGAAAAGCGGAACAGCTTCCATTGGGTTTCGATCTGCTATAGGAGAAAATCGCGAGCCCAAAACCTTATCACCCGATAAACCCTAAGAGTCCTATTTATACCAAGGTATAAATAAACCCAGGAAAATCGCTATCCGCAGACCACCCGAAAATAGGGACGAGAATCGGCGAGTATCAATCGGTGAGAATCGGCGACAATCGGCGAGAATCACTGAGCAGGTTCGGCGAGAATCAGTCGACGAGTATCATACAGGATCGGCGAGAATCAGAGTACAATACTCGATGATTCTCGCCGATCGTCGAGCCGCGCTCGATGATACACAACGATACTCGACGATCGTCGAGCCGCGGTCGACGACAATTGTCGAAGTAGTCGATCGTCGAGAATCAACAATTGATTCTCGACGATTCTCGTCGATCGGCGAGAATCAGAGAGACGATTCTCGCCGATCGGCGGGAATCAGAAGACGATTGTCGACTAATGTCATCGACCCTCGGACGACAATCCCAACCAGCCCATCAAGGCAACATTTGCCCAACCCGATGATCCTATAAGGCAACACTTTGCCCATAACCCTATTCAGGTCGGTGATTGGTAACCTTTACCAACACAGTCAGTCATCCAACTTCTCCACATCTCTTATGTGCGACCCTGCAGGCTCATATCGCGTTGGCAGTGAGATTACATGCTTGATCACTTCCAGATCACAATGGTAACTCCAACAGACTCCCACTTGATCTCGAAAGTATCAAACCAAAAACCTCACAAACAATGAGCGGCATCTAGCAATGCATCATTGCTCCCCAAGCAATATGAGTTTATAACTCATAAGCCTTTACGACCAATGTATCATCGTTGTCTTTGTCCCTTTGTCCCTTACATCCGGAAAGAACTAGAGGTATGGACCGTGTCACCCTCGTAATAGCTCAATCCAAGTTTCTTGATCCAGGACGGACTTCTAGAGAATGGTGAGTCCAATATCACATATTGACTCAACCAAGCATGGCCATGCATTTCTCAGTCCAGTTCCATCAAGGGGCCCATGGATGCAACTCCTGTCATACAGGAGGACAAATTCCATATCTACTCACACACAAACACCCAAATGATTCGTAACATGCCCAACAACCACCCTTATCATCAACTTTTCTCAAGGAAGACTTTAGATGGCATCAAAGCACGCTCTTCCTCACTTGATGAATGCTGTGACTTCAGGTCAAAGGACCACAACACCATTGTCAATTGAGACCTACTCGTGACACGATTGGATGACAATCCACAGAGTAGTCTCAGGTTGGGTCTGTCCAGTACAACTTGTTCACTAACAAGTACCCACGTGATGACTTGATATCACAATATCATGACCTGTGAGAACCAGTCATCAGTCAACGCCCGTGCTAGCCTTCATGTATCATCATCACCCTTAGCTTCTATGATGATACTTGACCAGGGACCTTTAAGAATGAAGCTTCAAATAAATCATAGGCTCTCACATTCAAGTCACGTACTTGATGTCCTATGGAAGCGAACATTCTAAGGGTGTCTATTATGTAAACATTTAACTATCATATATAGAAAAACTCATAATAAAAGAATTTGCCATTAATTATAAAAGAAAAAATAGGTTCACAGTTCATCATATGAACAAACAGCCAACAAAATACAAGATTACATGCAACCCACAAGATTCTCGCTAGAGTTGATCATTTAGGTATCGTATACCCATCGATCTAGTATGACCATCATGCTTTCTCTGCACGAGAGGCTTTGTCAGTGGATCCGCAATATTTTCCTCAGTCGGCACTCTGCAAATGTTTACATCTCCTCGTTCGACAATCTCACGAATAAGATGAAACCGCCGGAGTATGTGCTTGGAGCGCTGATGGGATCTAGGTTCCTTAGATTGTGCAATTGCACCATTGTTATCACAGTAGAGAACTACGGGACCAACAATGATAGGAACTACATCAAGCTCGCCGATGAATTTCCTAATCCATACAGCCTCCTTCGCTGCATTAGCTGCTGCGATATACTCGGCCTCTGTTGTAGAATCAGCAACTGTTTCTTGCTTGGAACTCTTCCAGCTTACAGCTCCTCCATTCAGGCAAAACACAAAACCTGACTGAGACTTGGAGTCGTCTCTATCAGTTTGGAAGCTAGCATCCGTGTAACCACTTACAACTAGCTCTTCCTCTCCACCATACACTAAGAACGCATCCTTAGTCCTTCTCAAGTACTTCAGGACATTCTTGACTGCAATCCAGTGACACTCACCGGGATCTGACTGATACCTGCTAGTCATGCTCAAAGCAAAGGAGACATCGGGTCGAGTACATAACATCGCGTACATGATTGATCCAATTGCCGAAGCATATGGAATCAACTTCATGCGGTCCTTGTCTTCACAAGACTTTGGACACTGGTCCTTAGAGAGATTCACACCATGAGACATGGGCAAAATTCCTTTCTTGGACTCAAGCATGTTGAACCGCTTCAACACCTTTTCGATGTACGTACTCTGGGTCAAACCCAGCAACTTCTTCGATCTATCTCTATAGATCTTAATACCGAGTATATATGTCGCTTCACCCAAGTCCTTCATTGAAAAGCAGTTCCCTAGGTTGTTCTTAACAACTTTTAGGGTAGGAATGTCATTCTCAATCAACAGTATGTCATCTACATACAATATCAGGAAGACAACAATGCTCCCACTGATTCGCTTGTAAACACAAGGCTCATCTCCATTCTTGATGAAACCAAACTCTTTGATTTTCTCATCAAAACGAAGATTCCAACATCGAGAGGCCTGTTTCAGTCCATAAATGGACTTATTCAGCTTGTATATTTTAGTGGCTTCATCTGGGGATACAAAACCCTCGGGTTGTGTCATATACACTTCCTCAAGGAGGTTTCCATTAAGGAAAGCCGTTTTGACATCCATCTGCCAGATCTCGTAGTCATAATACGCAGCAATAGCAAGCAATATCCTTATGGACTTTACCATGACAACAGGGGAAAAGGTCTCATCATAGTCAATACCATGAATTTGCTTGAAACCTTTAGCCACCAGTCGCCCTTTGAATGTCTGTACATTCCCATCCATGTCGGTCTTCTTCTTGAAGACCCACTTGCACCCTATGGGTCGTAGCCCTTCAGGTGGTTCCACCAAGTTCCAAACTTGGTTTGCATACATGGAGTCCATTTCGGATTTCATAGCCTCAAGCCATTTGTCGGAGTCCGGTCCATTCATAGCCTCTTGGTAGGTTGCTGGTTCATCATCATGATCCATGAGCAACACATTACCTATTTGAGACACGAGAAATCCATATCTCTCAGGCTCAAACCTCGGTCTACCAGATCTACGTAGGACTTGTGTTCCCTGAGCAGGTTCTCTAGCTACAACATCTTGTAGTCCTGACTCAGAATCCAATTCCGGTTCATTCACTATATGTGGTTCTTGAACTTCTTCAAGCTCTACCTTTTCAGTCTTTCTTGATAAGAACTCTTTCTCCAAGAAGACACCAGTCCTTGCGACAAACACTTTGCCCTCGGATGGTAGGTAAAAGTAATACCCTTTTGTTTCCTTAGGATATCCCACCAGATAACATTTATCCGAATTGGGTTCCAGCTTGTCAGGCATTTGACGTCTCACGTATGCCTCACAGCCCCAAATTTTAATGAACGACATACTAGGACGCTTCCCAGTCCATATCTCATATGGTGTCTTCAGAACCGTTTTCGTTGGAGCGCGATTCAATGTCATTGCAGCAGTCTCTAAAGCAAAACCCCAAAAGGAAACAGGCAAGTCTGCATGACTAATCATCGAACGTACCATGTCTAACAGAGTACGATTTCTCCTCTCAGACACACCATTATGTTGTGGTGTTCTAGGTGGAGTGAGCTGTGATACAATACCGCACTCTTTCAGATGATCACGAAACTCATGACTCAGGTATTCGCCACCTCGATCAGATCGGAGTGCTTTAACCCTTTTACCCAACTGGTTTTCTACTTCATTTTTGAACTCTTTGAACTTTTCAAAGGTCTCGGATTTGCACTTCATAAGATACACATATCCGTATCTACTGAAATCATCAGTAAACGTAACAAAGTAGAAATACCCACCTCTAGCCATGGTACTCATGGGTCGGCATACATCACTATGTACAACACCCAAGAGATCCTCAGCCCTCTCAGTATAACCAGTGAAAGGAGCCTTAGTCATCTTGCCTAACAAACAAGATTCGCATCGCTCAAATGATTCATAATCAAATGAGTCCAAAAGTCCATCTCTATGGAGCTTGGATATGCGCTTCTCGTTGATATGGCCCAAACGACAATGCCAGAGAAAAGTAGGGTTCGAATCATTTATTCTAAGTCTTTTATTGTTTTCTACATTACAGATCAGATGGTCCAAGTTCAAAACATAAAGACCATTAAACAATTGAGCTACAGCATAACAAACATCATTCTTAAATATAGAACAACAATTGTTCTTAATTATAAAAGAAAATCCAATCATGTCCAAACATGAAATAGATATAATGTTTCTAGTTATCGCCGGAACAAAATAACAGTTATCTAGTTCTATTACAATCCCACTGGGCAAAGAAAGACGGTAAACTCCTACGGCTACAGCAGCAACTCTTGCTCCATTGCCGACGCGGAGGTCCACCTCCCCTTTACTCAGCAATCTTCTCCTTCCCAGTTCCTGCACATTTGTACAAATGTGAGAACCACATCCGGTATCCAATACCCAAGATGAAGGAGCAGAAAGGTTTATCTCTATAACGTAAACATTAGAAGCGGAAGTCATACCTCCCCTCAATTTCTGCAGACCCTCAATATACGAAGGACATTTCCTCCGCCAATGACCAGCCTTGCCACAGTGGTGGCATTTCCCATCCTTCACCGTGCTCTTCTTTTTCATCAGTGCTGAAGACTTGGGCTCAAGATATGACTTAGGTCCTACCTTCGTCTTCTTGGAGCCCTTGGCTTTGCCCTTGCCCTTATGCACCATCAGTATGGGGCTGGCAGGCTTGGCCTTCTTCATATTGATTTCGGCAGTTCTCAACATGCCTAGGAGTTCGGGCAGTGTCTTGTCTATCTCATTCATGTTGTAGTTCAAGACAAACTGCTCATAACTGTCCGGCAACGATTGCAGGATCAGATCCGTGGCCAACTCTTGACCAAGAGGAAAACCCAGCCTTTCAAGGTTCTCTATATACCCAATCATCTTGAGTACGTGAGTCCCTACTGAGTCTCGAACTCCCATCTTGCACTGAAACAACGCTTTAGTGATGTCGAACCTCTCTTGACGAGCCTGCCCTTGAAACATTTTCTTGAGATGCTCGTCAATCTCCTTGCACCCCATGTTCTCATGTTGCTTCTGAAGCTCAGAGTTCATGGTGGCAAGCATAAGGCACTCGACATCCAAAGCATCGTCAGTATACTTCTTATAAGTATCTTTCTCAGCACGGGAAGAATTCCCGGTTGGCACCTCGGGGGCTTCTTCTTCCAAGACATAGAGCTTTCGCTCTTGCCTGAGAACAATTCTCAGGTTCCTATACCAGTCCATATAATTTGTCCCACTGAGCTTATCCTTCTCAAGAATGGCTCTCAGAGACAACGTGGAGTACGCAACGCTTGCCATGGAATTCTACAAGAATTTATGCAGAATAAAATCAGTACCTAAATTTCAATTACAATTTATTCTAATTAGGACTTCAATTAAAATACTCCCACTATTTTATTCGAAATGATAGCCCTCACTAACAATTCAGAGAGTTCATGCGAGCTACTCTCTTAGTGGACAAGATCCGTATTTCACCAACACTATGAGTCCGCTTTGGCGTTCCTCTCACGATGCGGTTATTTAGGTAGGCAACGCTTGCCAATTGCATCCTCATGTAATTCTTGTATGGTTGGTGAATAACTCCTTATTCGCATCCATCATATGGTGCATGCCAACCCTATGCCTCTAGGCACTCAACCTTTGAGGTCACCTAGTTAAGCTGGACCCGATGTCGACAGTGGGATATCACAATTATCCGCTCGCACCCTTACCAAGATAGATTAATGCACCTTGCTTTGGCAAGCCCACACTTCATCGATCGAGGCAGGAAGAGTGTCATCCATCGGAAGGCATCCGAACACTTAATATTTGATGAAGGGATTTCAAATATAGGTTAACAATTAACCATGATCAACACTTGATCGACGTGCACATCCAAAGAAAAACAATTCTCCTAAAACCACATGCATCCCTTATGTGCACATCCTGACACCATCAACATTTGATAGAAGGAAGGGCTAAATCTGAACATCAGGAAATTTCCAAATCCTCAGATTTACATGCATTGGACAAAGGCAAAGACAGCTCAACTTAAAGCAGTAGACAAGCTCATCTCTCTTTGTTGGATTCAAAATCCAAAACAAAATCGAGGGATGGTTACTGCTAAGGAGATCACAATTTCTAACACTTAGAAATCCACCGAAATTCCAATCGTTCTTGGCGAGGTACCAAGACTAAATCTAGACATTTAGAACACTTCTAAATCTCTAGGTTTACACGCACTGGAATAACACAACTTCCAAAACAACAGTCATGGCCGGAACCTCCCTCTGATACCACTGTTGGGTTTCTCTATAGGGTTGGCACAACGCTTGTGCACGCAGCGGAAAAGTAAAAAACATCAAGAAAAACCCAAAGAGATGTGGATCGGGCCATGAACAGTTGAATCAAGAAGTTAGCAAGAATAGGCAAAATTACCTCGGTGGCGTTGAGTCACAACTCAACGGAGATGCTCCAAACTTTATCTGCTTGCTAGTGGCGAGTTCTACGTAGAATAGTATCCACGTTTCTGCAGAAGTCCACACGAGCGGGAGAACGCCGAGCTTTCCGTCGGACGGAAGATTGGGAAGGAGAAGACCGCACCTCGGCTATTCCACGGACTGCTAGGTCCGCGCCAGGAAGAGCAGCACCAGCGACAGTCGCTGGAGAAGAGGCGGTCGACGGAGCAAACATGGCGGCGGCGGAACTCTTCCGTCGGCGGCGGGGATCGGGATCGGCGGAGCGAAAAGCGGAACAGCTTCCGTCGGGTTTCGATCTGCTATAGGAGAAAATCGCGAGCCCAAAACCTTATCACCCGATAAACCCTAAGAGTCCTATTTATACCAAGGTATAAATAGACCTAGGAAAATCGCTATCCGCAGACCACCCGAAAATAGGGACGAGAATCGGCGAGTATCAATTGGTGAGAATCGGCGACAATCGGCGAGAATCACTGAGCAGGTTCGGCGAGAATCAGTCGACGAGTATCATACAGGATCGGCGAGAATCAGAGTACAATACTCGACGATTCTCGCCGATCATCGAGCCGCGCTCGACGATACACAACGATACTCGACGATCGTCGAGCCGCGGTCGACGACAATTGTCGAAGTACTCGATCGTCGAGAATCAACAATTGATTCTCGACGATTCTCGTCGATTGGCGAGAATCAGAGAGATGATTCTCGCCGATCGGCGGGAATCAGAAGATGATTCTCGACTAATGTCATCGACCCTCGGACGACAATCCCAACCAGCCCATCAAGGCAACATTTGCCCAACCCGATGATCCTATAAGGCAACACTTTGCCCATAACCCTATTCAGGTCGGTGATTGGTAACCTTTACCAACACAGTCAGTCATCAAACTTCTCCACATCTCTTATGTGCGACCCTGCATGCTCATATCGCGTTGGCAGTGAGATTACATGCTTGATCACTTCCAGATCACAATGGTAACTCCAACACTAATTTCATCATCAAGCAAGGAGACCTCTGCACCGGAGAAGATCGGGTCGTGAGACGAAGAAGACGAGTCAACTGGGAGGAAGTGACAACCCTTTTCTACCCCGGACGTAGTTGCTGACCGAACTAGGACACAGATTGACAACCCATCGAATCTTTTCATGAATCTCAACGAGACTTCGGATATGGTCGATTCCTTTCTTCACTCCTCTTGTTTCGATATTTTTAGCTAGATCCTTATATTTTTGATGATGTGCATTATAGACCCTTATTTGTAATTTCTATTTCATTTTATATGAACGCATTTGGTTTATATATGTGTATGATGTGCATCGTCATGCCACCACCATCACCCTCACTCCATTATGCAAGCATACATTTCCACTCAGCTTAACTTCTCCTCCATTCTTTTTGACTACTCTTCCACTTCGCAAGCCTACTCTTCCACCATACGAGCCCACTCTTCCGTCTGCAAGCCTTCTTCTCAATTCTATATGCCTACTTGTCCTTCCCCCGAGCAACTCAGTGCATAGCGGCTTGCATAGTCCCCCACCTTGTGAAGCGGTGTCGGTGACCCACATTGTTAATTTTGGTTTTTTTTCTTTTGTTTATGCAATCTAATTGAATCCTCCTGCATCCCTTCTGACCACAAGGACTAAAATCTCAAGTCCTTCCTCGAAATCAAACTCCACCTTACTATGTTTCTTGTGAGATCGATACTTGAGAAACATTTGCCCATTTTATATTAGTTGAGTGGTCGGTTCACTTGTCGTTTGCACATCAAGTAGTGCAAGCCATTCCAAAAAAGAGGGACTGACCGTTGCGATGAATGAATAGAATATTCTCTTACCTACTCACATAGTCACCAAATGGAGGGTGTGAATTAATTATCTAAAACTAAATGACGCATCAAGTATGGATGAATTTCCCCTGCCTTTTATTTATCAGATGCTTGATAGACTAGACAGGCAGGAGATTTATTATTGCTTAGATGTGTACTTTGGAAAAAGCCAAAAGGCCATGGACCCGGAAGATCGGAAGAACACTAGCTTTACATGCTCGGCTGGCACAATTGTGTTTTGTGGAATGCCTTTCGTTTTGTGCCATGCCCCCACTACTTTACAGTGCTGCATGATTGTTATTTTCATGACATGGTGTAGGATTTCTTGGAAGTTTTTATGGACGACCTCTCACTTTTGTGTTTTCATTTTAGAATTGCCTTCATAACTTATTCAAGTACTGCAGTGTTGCAAAAACACAAACTTAATCATTGAAAGTCTTTAATTTCAAGGTAGCTAACAACCTAGAGGGGGGTGAATAGGTTTTCTGGTTTATTATTATTATCTTTAACTTAATGTGTTATGAGTTAGTAGTTTTTAATATTTCAAGACAAAACACAAAGAACACACAGAATTTATATTGGTTCCCCTGATTATGGGTACATCCACTCTCCTCCCACCTTTCTAAGTTCTTGTTAGACAAAGCACTTCTCCAAAAACTCAGCTCCTTAGAGCTTACACCTCAGATCCCTCAAGATCTCTAAATCTCCTCCAAAACTTACAACTCAGGCACAAAGCCCTACCTCAGAGCAAACTGCTCCTACAACTCGATGATCAAACTGATCACCTACCTTAGACTTGAACTCAAGCCCTACAACTCGGGCTATGGAGGATAGCCCTATCTCAAAGAGAATGACTCTCCTACAGCTCAGTAACAAGGCCCTACCTCAAATCCAAATCTGGATCCTACACTAAGACCCAAAGGTCCTACACTCAGAGAGTATGACTCTCCTACAACTCAGGCAAACTACCCTAGCTCAGGCTCAAAAGCCCTACAACTCAGATCCAAAAGGATCCTACCTCAGACCCAAAGGTACTACAATCAGATCCAAACACTGAATCCTACACTCAGGCAAATTTTCCCTACCTCATGCACAAAGGCCTTATAACTCAGATCCAAAAGTACCCTACGGAAATGAAATTGATTTGTTTTAATTAAACAAGGAGATATTTCTCTGTATCTGCTTCCTGAGCTGAGTTATCTCAGCCCTAACTATCTTCTCTTTAGCTGGAAAATGATCTTCAGTAAATAATTGCCTCTGTTGGAAGTATCTCATAACTTTATTTTTGAACTTTCTGAAGAAGACTGAAGACTTGACAGATCTTGAGTTCTTCAAATAGCCTGCCTGAACCTACAAAAAACCTGAAGGCACTTCTTCGCTTTCTTTATCATAAGCTAATTTGAACTTACTGTAGCAGAAGAAATTACTTCAGCTATCCCCAGTGAACTTTTTGTTCATCTGGATCGACTTCAAGCTTTTAGCTCGATAGCAATGTCAAAGAAGACGAAGTCCAGCTGTAACTTTGTGTAAAGAATGAAACCCGAAAAGTTAAGTTCTTCCTTCTGAAACTATCCCTTTTATCTTCCGACGATTAACAACTCCAAGAAGTAGTGGCGACCAGCTACAGTTGACAGCTGCAACTTGCTTTAACGGAAGAAGACGTACAGTAGGCCTCCCGCGCTATTTGGCGTGTTCTGTAGCTTTCCCATAAGTAATTTGATCTTTGTTGACTTTTGTTGACTTTGGCTAACATCATCAGTTATGGACTTAACCAATTTCTTGGATTCCCTCCAGGCGTTGAGTGCGTTGAGTGAAAGGCCTTCACTCAACGAATCTGAACTCAGTCAAATTCTTTGCACCATTAGGCGTTGAGAGCGTTGAGTGAACTGGCTTCACTCAACGCCATTGTACTTGGCGGTAACTTCTTTGACTGCCAGGTGCTGAGAGTGTTGAATGAAACATCATCACTCAATGCTATTATATTTAGTCGATTCTCTGTAATCTGCCAGCTTGATGAGGCATTCAGTACATTGAGTGAATTGTCTTCACACAGTGCCTCTGGACTTACAAAGATATTTTTGTCTTCTCTTCTTGAGTTTTAACATCACACGATGCCTTCTACTTTGATGTTGACTGAGCTGTCCTCACTCAACGATTATGGACTTGGCCAAATTTTCCTTGATAGAATCTCCAACTAATTTAGCTTATTTCAGCGCTGCTAGGTATATGGTGTCGAGAGTTTTAACCACATGACGCCTGTGGACTTAGTTGAAATTCAGCTTGCCAAACTATAGCTTTAACAGATTCAGCTATACTCGACAATTCTTGATATATGGCGTTGAGTGAACTGCCATCACTCAACGCTTGTGGAATTGGCCGTAGAATTGCTTTGCAGACTTCATGGCGTTGACTGTCCACAACTAACTTATCGTTGTTTAGAATCTGGTGTTGAGTGAACTGGCTTCAATCAACGCATGTGGACATAGGCAATTTTCAACCTATCCAGCATCTTCCCTTACATCTGTCCTTGAGTAAACTAGCTTCACTCAAACTTTGTGGACTTAGATAGATTTCTATCTCTCCACATCTTTACTTTGTGACCACCTGTCACATCACTTGGAATACATATCCTATCAATATTACAAGGACTAACCTGCATGCATGAACTTGAACACACATCAAATGCAACTTTGTGTATATCATTGACATGTTTGTCTTCTATAAATATGACTTCTACAAGTATGGAACATTGTGGGCAATGGACCCAATAATCTCCCCCTATTTGAAGAAGTCAAAACCCTCAATAAAAATCCCGAGTCAATGACATACACTAACATATGCAACAATAAAACAAAACTTGAAGAACTTATAACAAGAGAACAAGTTATAGTTACAACACTTTCCTTGCCTGCATGGTAATCATTATCCCTCCTGCTCCCCCTGAATTGTTGTTTCATGGCATTAATCATTTTGATCATTTCCTTCTCATATCCTTCTCTCCCCCTTTTTTAATTCTATAAATAGTCAGGGAGGCTCTGATTATTTGCTCCCCCTTTTTGAGTACAGATAAGAAACTCTTGCAGTTGTTGAACCACTTGAGAGTATTGGAGGTGTGCTGCTCCTTCTCTACAGGATACCACTTGAATCTACCTATGCAAGTGCTAGACATGCTCCCCATCAACTGAAGCATCCTTTATCATACTTCCTGGTGGACACTTTAGTATATTCCAGACTATATAGCACTTGAACCACTTGATAAACTTTATATCAATGAAGGTATACCACTTGAAAAATATTCATCCCATTGAAGGACTTTTCCACCTACAGGAAATAGTATAACTTGCAACAAATAAACAACATGAGGAGAAACAGAAGCTATACGAGGTTCAATATACCCAACTAAAATTTGAAGATGTAGAACCTTGCTTCATCTAGTGGCTTAGTGAAGATGCCAGCCACTTGCAAGTTTGTAGGAACAAACTCAAGGTTGATATCTTCACATTTCACATGCTCCCTAATAAAATGATATCTTATCTCAATATGCTTAGTCCTACTGTGTGAGAACGGATTCCTAGCAATTGAGATGACACTAGTAGAATCACAATATAAGGGACTTCTACTTATCTGGAGCTTATAATCCTGGAGTTGATGCTGGATCCATAGCAACTGAGCATAACAGCTACCTGTTAAGATGTACTCTGACTGTGCAGTTAAGATTATAACACTTCTTTGCTTCTTGATGCTCTAGGACACTAGTCTTCCACCTAAGAACTGATAGGTTCCAGAAGTGCTCTTCATATCCTATTTGCAGCCTGCAAAATCTGCATTTGAATAGCTTGTTAGTTCAAACTCCACATTTTTAGGGTACCATAGGCCAAGATCTGGTGTGCCCTTAAGATACTTCAAAATTCTTTTTGTAGTAGAGTACTGAGATTCTTTAGGGCTAGCCTGATACCTAGCACAGACACATGTAGCATACATGATTTCCGCCCTACTTGTTGTAAGATATAGGAGGGAGCTAATTATCCCTCTATACAAAGTTTCATAAACAGGTTTCCCTGCCTCTCTTTGCCTATAGGCATAGTTGACCTCATGGGAGTTTTCATGGTGGAGTCATTCTCCATTCCAAACATTTTGATTAACTCCCTGATATACTTGGATTGGGATATGGACAAACCATCATCAGTCTATCTTACTTGGAGACCCAAGAAGAACTTAAATTCACTCATACTACTCATCTCAAACTTTCTTTGCATAAGTTTGGCAAACTTCTTGCAAAGGTTTTCATCAGTAGATCCAAATATAATGTCATATATATATATATATATCTGGACTAGGATGATCTTACCCTTAGATTTCCATATGAATAGGGTCTTGTCTATCTTCTCCCTTGAGAATTTGTTCTCAATGAGGAAGCTAGACAATGTCTCATGCCATGCTCTAGGGCCTTGATTCAGCCCATATAGAGCCTACATATGTCTATAAACAGAATCAGGTGAGTTAGGAACAAGAAAACCTAGAGGCTGCTCAACATAGACATCTTCCTTTAAGTCACCATTTAGGAAGGCTGACTTCATATACATTTGGTAGACCTTGAATCCCTTGTGTGCAGTATATGCAAGGAGCAGTCTAATGGCTTCCAATCTTGATACTGGGGCAAAGGTTTGATCAAAGTTAATACCTTCTTCTCGTCTGTACCGCTTAGCTACTAGCCTTGCTTTATTCTTTATTATAATGTCATTTTCATCAAGTTTATTCCTGTAAATCCACTTTGCTCTAATGACAGTATGTTTTTATGGTCTGGGAACCAGCTTCTAGACTTTACATCTCTTAAACTAGTTCAGTTCTTCTTACATAGTAACAATCCAGAACTGATCAAGGTTGGCCTCGTCAAATCTTTTGGGCTCTACTTGTAATAGGAAGCTTGAGTATAGTGTTGTGTTGATACTTCTACTCCTGGTCACCACTCCTTGGCTGGCATCATCAATGATCTGTTGTTTTGGAAGATCCCTTAGATGTTTGACTTCTGGAGGCAATCTTGCTTCAGCATTAGCTACAGGGGCAGCTTCTTGCTGATCTTCATCTACCTCACTTGTGTCTTGCAGTACTTCTACTAGAATGTCCATTCCATCTTCTTTATCTTGGATTATTGGAGTAGCTTCTTTGATAGACAGTTGGTCCATCATCTATTATGTACCTGCTGAAAGTTATGGTACCTAAACACCTAGAGGGGGGGGTGAATAGGTGACCTAAACCTTTTTAAAACTTTGTTGGCAGCAAAACAGTTATCTCACAGATTTCTACTGCTAACAGCAATAACAGAATATAAACAGTTAATTCACAGCACAGCACAGCACAGCACAGCAGATACACAAATTTATAGTGGTTCCCCAATCTTTGGGTACATCCACTTTCCCCCTTCGCCTATCTAGCAGTGTACTAGATTCAGCCAATCTTCTCCACTATCTCAGAACCCAACTAGGTTCCTACACCTCAGGCCCAAAGCCTTACACTCAGCCACAAGGGCCTACACTCAGCCACCCAGGCCTACACTCAGCCAATTAAGGCCTACACTCAGAGTTCTTCAACTCCTACACTCAGGCAACCAAGCCCTACCCTCAGCCTTTATAATATAGGCTTACAAATCTCTCAGATCCAATGGATCCTACAAGTTAAGATTGAATTACAATAACTAACTCTACAACTCAGAAAATAAGAGAGGAGTTGAGAGTTTCTTGAAGAGTTCTTGGAAGAACTTAGTTAGATCCAAACTGACTTAGCTTCCTTCAAAGCTTCTTGAGTAGAACTGAATTAGTCTGAATCCTCTGCAGTTGATACTTGACCTCTGCTTCTTGAGATCCAGATGATTCTGAATCCTTCTTCTCAGCCTTAGTTCCAAAGACTGAATTCTTGATTGGAGCTCTCTCTCTCCAACTTCTTAGATCTGCAGTTAGACTGCCAGATCTTCTTGTATTGATCCTCTGTGTTTCACTTTTCTGATTACTTGAATAATCTGATCAACCACTTTAATTATTCTCACTACTTGAAAGAACAACTTGTAATTCTTATATCAACAACCTTCTGTAAACTGTGAGTGCCTATTTATAGGCTTCCTTCATGGTAACCGGCTGGTCCGGTTCATAACAGACTTCTGACTTCTCTGACAGTTGCTGTAGACCGGCTGGATCGGCAGCTGTCATGTCAACCAGTCACTTCTTCAAATTCTCTAACTGTCAGATAGTGTCGAGACTTTCTGTTCTTAAGTGTCGACACTTATAGACTAAGTGTCGACACATGCTGTGTAAGTGTCGACACAAGTCTACAAGGTGTCGACACATATCCTTGTATGTCTCGACACTGATTCTTCTGCATGTGTCGACACTGAAATTGAGTGTCGACACAAGTACTTGTTCTTCATTCTTTAACTGTATTCTCCTAAGTGTCGACACATCTCCTTTGTGTCGACACATCTTCATGTGTTGAAACTGTCAAATGTCGACACTGCTTCTTGGTGTCGACACAAGTCTTCAATTTTATTTCTTCAGCTGAGTGTCGACACATTACCTTAGTGTCGACACTTGTACTTATAATATTTTGTAAACTTTTCTGTTCTTTGTTAAGTGTCGACACAGCTCCTTGTGTCGACACTTTCTTCAAGTGTAGAGTCTTTAGCTAAGTGTCGAAACATTGTGCTGAGTGTCGACACTTACTTCAAGTGTTGACTCTTCTGGTTGTGTGTCGACACATTGTTCTGAGTGTCGACACATTCTTCATATGTTGACTCTGCTGATTGAGTGTCGACACATTATGTTGAGTGTCGACACTTGTCCTTTGTCACTGCAGAATTTTGCTGAGTGTCGACACAACTCCAAGTGTCGACACTTTCTGATGTAGACTCAGCTCTTCTAGGTGTCGACACTTCTACTAAGTGTCGACACAGCTTTTCTGCATACTTCTTCACTGAGTGTCGACACAACTCCAAGTGTCGACACTTTCTGTCTGGTGTCGACTCTTCATCCCAGGTGTCGACACAATAATTCCAAGTGTCGACACTGCTTGTCTGGGTGTCGACACAAGCTTTCTCAAGTGTCGACACTTTCCCTCTGGGTGTCGACACATGGACTTAGAAACTTTTAGCTTCAGTCCAGTGAATACCTATCCTGCACAAGTAACTCAAACAAACATCAAATACATTATGATGTATATCATTGAGTTAGGTGAGGCTTCTTCAAATCAGGTACATTTGACCAATGTACCCAACAATCTCCCCCTATTTGGAGAAGTCATAACCCTTAGTCAATGATATACACCACTCATAATTAAAAATTAGAGAATGATGTAAAGCAGGTATATATCAACAGGGTAAACTTAAACATGTAATAAAGCACACATGTATACTCATTCAGCATTACATAACAAACAAGAATTAGACACATTCTACTGAACAATCATGAAATATATTTATCAAAAATTGTTCTTACATTGTTTTAATACATTTCCATTGTTTTACAAGAATATTGCATATGTAAAAGATTACAACAATGTGTCTTAGTCTAATCTTAGTCTAGTTCTGATCAGGCTCTTTTATAACTATGCCTTTCCCAGCTTGTACTTTGGCCTTTACAGCAGCAACAGCAGGTTCAGTATCAGCAGTCTTCTTGCCTTTGGAGTCCTTCTTCTTTTGTTCTTCAGCCTTGATTTTCTGCCTCTCAAAATAATGATATGGCTTAGGAAAGTACTTGCTAGGCTCCACAGCTGTAGGAGGTAGCTTTCCTAACTTAGCCTTCCTTCTATACTGGACAATGGCTTCCTGCCTAATCTCATGCTTCCTCCATTCTGCTTCTGAGAACCATTTGTTCCTCTCATGTGCATTGTCCTTGGCCCAGGCTGTGAGAATGATGTTCCTAGAAGTAGGGCTCCACTGTTCAAAATCAGGTTTTTGCTCAGCTAGTTCCCTGAACTTCTTCTTTGACAGCCTTGTCTCTTCTTCTTTGTCCATAGCCTCTTGCATAGCTGCTGTAACAGGTTGAACAACCTTTTCCAGAACAACATTAGGCTTTCCAGTAGTTGGACTATACATTGTGCTTACTTCTGCATGAACCATGTCAAAATCTGGAGGTGGATAGATCACCTGAGCTACTTCCTGTTGCTCACCTCCAAGATATGCACTTTGAATACCTGATTCAGCTACATTATCATCATCACACAGGGGAGGATAGCCCAGTGTAGCTCTGATGGAGTTAGAAATCCATTTGGCATGGTCAGAGCTAGCTTTGACTAACACCCTCTCCCCCTTTATGACTTCTTGTTTAACATGGTCTCTCACATCATCCTTTTGGAATCTGATCTGACTGTCCAAATACCTGATGCCATCCTTAAAGTAAGGTCTAAGCTTGGTAAGTTGTTCAGAAATGACCTTTTGTGAATCTTTGATTGCAGTCTTGACAGCAGCAATTTCATCTTGAAAAGCTTTATCAAATTCAGCCTTTGCAGCAGCAGATGGTGTGGAAGGTTCAGCAGTCTTAGTCTGTAGTTCAGTGACTATAGCATTGTGAGATGCAGTCAAATTATCATTCATTCTTAATTGATTTTCCAGCACATAGCCTTGTTTCAATGCTATATCATCTACCTTTTCTTTTATCTGTTCTTGATGTTTAGCCAGGTACACAACTGCATTTCCACCCTTGTGGAAGCATTCATTCATTTCCTTTTTATTCAGGTTCATCTCAAACCTTATTGACTTGATGTCTTGAGCTAAGTCAAATTGTAAAGACTTGTGGCCTTCATCAATATACTTCTCTATGGCCCTCCTGTGCTCATCCAGCTTAACTTGCATTGCTACCATTAAGCCACTGTAATCAGTTGATGGAGTTTGCTGGACTAGGGAGTGTTGAGCAACAGTTTGTAGAGCCTTCTTGTAGCTCTGACTCCTTCTTTTGAATACAAAGAATTGCTTCTTCTTAGCTTGTTCAGTCTCATCTTCCTCAGACTCTGAGGTACTGGCTATATTCACCCTATCCTTAGGGCTTGATGGTTTTTCAGCTGGCACATCTAGTGCCTTCTCAGTTTCCTGCCTTATAGGCTCTTCCTGAACTTGCAGTGTCTCCCCCTCAGCAGCAGCACCCTTCTCTTCAGGAGCACCGACTTTATCCATGTCAAAGTCCTCCTGTTCTAGATTTAGAAATAGATCTTCCATGGTGTATTCAGGAGGTGACTGTGCAGGAGATGTACTTGGTTCTTCAACTACTTTATCAGGAACAACATCTGGTTCTTAATTTACTTGCTGAGTTTGCTGATGGACATCAGACAAATCAGAATCTAGTACAGAAAAATCTAAAGTATTGAGGTCAGAAAGTACCTCTTGGATAATGAGTGTAGCTTGCTCACTCTCCAGTGTAGAGGGTTGTTCTACAGCTGGAGACTCCCCCTGGCTTGGATCCCTAGGGATGGGGCTAGTGTGAGGCAGCTCCCCCTGAATCTCAGCTACATCTTTAGCAGTAGGGGTCTTGTCTACTGCCTCTTCCTCATGACTATCAGGAGTGAAAACAACTAGTTCTTCACTACCTGAACTGCTGGAGGACTCCTGTATCACAGGAGCTATCTTCCTCTTCTTCTTTGGAGGGGAATCCTTCATAGAAACTTGCTTCTCTGGAGTAGGAACTTCCTTAGACAGCACTCTTTCCCATCTTGACAGTATCCTCATATCCATCCTTCTCATGTGATTGATTTTGCTACCTGCAGCAGTGCTCATTACCTCTGGTATTGTACCGCCAGGTAGAGACTTAGTATCCTGCCCAGATTGGGCTTCTTCAGACTCTCCTTAATTTTCTCAAACACAACCATTGACCAGTCTGTTTTGAGGTTGAAGATAATTCTGGTCATAACACTGAACATGGAGGCTGACACCCTGTCATGCCCTCCAGTCTTACTGAGTATTACTTTACCCACAATTTCTGACAGAAACTTTCCTTGGGTATTCATTCCTCTCCTGTTGAATACTGATCCTATCTTCAGCTTAGGATCTAGACCACACCAGGTAAGTGCTTCTCTGGTCTTAGATGTCGTCACTTCCTCTTCAGCTTGAACTTTAGGTAGCTGAAGTACCTTTCTCAGAGATTTGGGTGAAATCTTGACCTTGGTGCCATGAACTCTTGATTTGATCTTGTAACCTGAGTCATCTACAGAAGCTCCAGCAAGGAATTCAAGTAGTTCCTTCTTCCATATTTTAGTTGGTTCTGAAACCAGATACTCCAATCCAGAATCGGTGACTAGGGTTATCACCGATTTGACTTATTGATCGCCATCGTCGAATGCGCCACGAACCAGCTCATAGCCTTCATTGACATTCTCCTCGAGCTTGGGAGCCATTAGGGTTTAGAGATTTAGTCTTGAGAAAAGAGAAATGTCGACACAGCAGTTTTGGTCTCGAAACTCTGAAAGCGTGTCGACAAACAAAGACAGAATCCTATTTATACCTTTCTGGTTTGAAGACGAACAGGCGGGATGGATTACTAAGGATGTGTCGACACTGGCAATAAGTGTCGACACTGACTTATAATGTCTCGACACTTATGTGTCGACACAAGTTTAGTCAACAGATTTTATGTGTCGACACTTGGTTATGTGTCGACACCACACTACTCGACATGTAGTCGAGACTTTACTTAGAAAATTCTGAGTAAAACTTAAGTGTCGACACCTTATTGGATGTGTCGACACCAACTCAACATGTGTCGACACTAACATTCTGAAGTGTCGACATCAACTTCCTAGATGTGTCGACATCATTTTTCTGAAGTGTCGACACTTACTATTCTGTGTCGACATAGACTTGTCTATGTGTCGACACCTTTTTACTTAGCCAATTTTTAGTTCTGTAAACTTAGTCTAAGTTTATCATACCTAGTTCAATTTTGAACCTATTGAACTTAGCTTCTTCTAAGGGCTTAGTAAACATGTCAGCTATCTGATTATCAGTTTTAACATACTCAAGTGCAATATCATTTCTTTCTACATGTTCCCTAAGAAAGTGATATTTAATCTCAATATGTTTAGTTCTACTATGTGATACAGGATTATTAGCTATTGAAATAGCACTTGTAGAATCACAGAAAAGTGGAGTTCTACTTACCTGAAATCCATAATCAACTAGCTGATGTTGAATCCATAGAAGTTGAGCACAGCAACTTCCTGCAGCTACATATTCTGACTCAGCTGTGGAGATAGCCATACTAGTCTGCTTTTTGCTGCTCCATGAAATGAGTCTTCCACCTAGGAATTGACAGGATCCAATAGTGCTCTTTCTATCTTCTTTGCATCCTGCAAAGTCTGCATCTGAATAGCCTGTTAGATCAAAATCTCCATTCCTAGGGTACCAGAGGCCTAGATAGGGAGTGCCCTTTAGATATCTCAAAATTCTCTTGACTGCAGTCAAGTGAGACTCTTTAGGGCAGGCTTGATACCTGGCACAAACACATGTAGCATACATAATGTCAGGCCTACTTGCAGTCAAGTATAGTAAGGAGCCAACTATCCCTCTATACAAGGTTTCATCTACAGGTTTCCCTGTATCATCCTTGCTAAGAGACATACTTGACCCCATAGGAGTCTTCATGGTACTGGATGAATCCATACCATACTTCCTTATGAGTTCTAGGGTGAACTTGGACTGACATATGGATAGACCACTTCCAGTCTGTTTAACTTGGAGACCCAAGAAAAACTTTAGTTCTCCCATACTACTCATCTCAAATTGACTTTACATAAGCTTTGCAAACTTTTTGCAAAGGCTACTTTCAGTAGACCCAAATATAATGTCATCTACATATATTTGGACAAGTATGACTTTGCCTCTAGATTCCCTAAGGAATAGAGTCTTATCTATTTTCCCCCTTGAGAACTTGTTCTCAATGAGGAAACTAGATAGAGTTTCATATCAAGCTCTAGGTGCTTGTTTTAACCCATATAATGCTTTCCTAAGTCTATAGACATAATGAGGTAAAGTTGGATCAACAAAACCTGCAGGCTGCTCCACATAGACTTCTTCTTTCAAATTACCATTTAGGAATGCTGACTTGACATCCATTTGGTATACCTTGAATCCTTGATAGGTTGCATAGGCCAAGAACATCCTTATGGCTTCCAGTCTGGCTACTGGAGCAAAGGTTTGATCAAAATCAATACCTTCTTCTTGCCTATATCCTTTTGCAACCAGTCTTGCTTTATTCTTAATGATGACTCCTTGTTCATCTAACTTATTCCTATAGATCCACTTTGTTCCTATCACATTGTGATCTTTAGGTTTAGGAACCAAGTCCCAAACCTTGCACCTTTTGAACTGATTAAGTTCTTCCTGCATTGCTTCAGTCCACTGTGGATCTTGTATAGCTTCTTCAAATTTCTTTGGTTCTATTTGAGACAGAAAACTTGAATATACTACATCATTCTGATTTCTGCTCCTTGTCTGAACACCTTGTCTTGGATCTCCAATAATCAGCTCTACTGGATGATCTCTTAGATGCCTGTTGGCTGGAGGCATCCTTACTCCTGGTTGAACTTCTTCAGCATCTTCATCAAGCTGAGTTCCTTGTACTTCTTCAGCTCCTGGTACATGTAGTTCTCCCCCTGGACATAAGCCATCTTCTTCTATTTGTTGTCTTGCAGCAGGTACATCTTCTATGGTTAGCTTGTCCATCTTCTTAGTAAGACCTGTGGGGCTGCATACATTGCTAGACAACTCATTGTTAATTAGTTTTGTCTCATCAAAAACTACAAGCACAGACTCCTCTACAACTTGTGTAGTCAAGTTGTAGACTCTATAAGCCTTACTATTATTGTTGTACCCAACAAACACTCCCTCTTGGGACTTGGCAGCAAACTTAGTTAAGTAAGACTTTCCATTGTTAAGTATGAAGCATTTGCAACCAAAAATCCTGAAATAGGATAGGTTTGGTTTCCTGCCTTTCACAACTTCATAGGGGGTCTTGTTTAACCTTTTAGTGATGGTAGCCCTATTTATCACATGGCATGCAGTGTTAACTGCTTCAGCCCAGAAATACTCTGGCAGAGCTGAATCACTTAATAGGGTCCTACCTGCCTCTATCAAGGTCCTATTCTTCCTTTCAGCAATGCCATTTTGCTGAGGTGTTCTAGGTGAAGAGAATTCTTGAAATATCCCAAAATCTTCACATAGTTTTGACATGCTTTTAGATTGAAACTCAGTACCATGGTCACTTCTAATTTTGACCACTGTACAGTTCAATTCATTCTGAATTTGCTTAACAAAGCTATAGAAGACACTAGGTGTTTCAGATTTCTGCCTTAAGAAGACACCCAGGAAAACCTTGAGTAGTCATAAACAACTACAAAGGTATATGGTGTAGGGATGTTTGTGAGAAGGACGTGCTTACGCTAACGGCGGGTACCCATCACAGAACATAGAAAAAAGGAGAGTGCTCCGACCAAAAGCGAACGAAAAGGGGTCGGTTGGCTCTCAAAATACGGGACTCGATACAACGTCCTTAGGACCTACTCTCCAACAAGCACATAACTCGCGCCTAGCCGGACTCGATACCACGACCTTAGGACCTACCTCTCCAACAAGCACACATCTCACCGCACCTACACAAGCATCTATTCTTTTCACAATAAGCCGTCAATCGCAGCAAAAATATATTTAGGAGCGGCGGTAAACGATAAGGAGGGATCAAGAACAAGTTGAGATTAACTCCCTTGTTAGCACCAAAGCGTGCCCAATCTTGGAGAACAAGTCAAGGCTTGGCCTAGTTTGTTCTCTAGCGGATCTTCCAATCCGGAAAACAAGAGGGTCAATAGCAACGTTCGATTCAGATTTGCAAGCGAAAAACACTTTAAAATCGCGGAAAAGACGGATGAATAACCTCCACAAAATTCTCACAGCAAGAAACACAAAGATAGGGAAGAGATTACCCAACCAAGAAGAAGATCACACAATATTTGTGGGAGAATCACTCTCTCCACGGTTCCACCGGTTTCACACCGAAGGGGCTGCTTCCTTCTTCCACGGAGTCGCACCGAGAGAAGCCACGCCGGAGTCGCACCGAACGGGGATGGAGGAGGCAAGGCTTGGCTTCACACCAAAGGGGAGGAGGTGGCTATGGCTTCCACCATGGTGGCCGAAATTCCTCAAGGGGGGTTTCTTTAGGTTTCTTTTTCCCATGTGTAACTCATCATAATAGCCTCCTTTAAATAGGAGTTACAAAAGAGATCCAACCATCCATGATGGAGATGAAATCTCATCCATCCGGGCGGTTACATACACACCAAGGGTTTAATAGCACACCAACATGAAAATAAAAATAATACAAGCCAAATGTTTTAAGCAATGAAAATAAAACTAAGTAGAATTATTAAGCAAGCTTTGCGCGCCGCGGTCGGAGGTTGTATCGCAGCTTTCCGTTAGCGTCCGTGGCGTTGTCATGACGCCGCAAATCTTTAACTTGTTGCGCCGCAGCAACCGGGTCATCATCAGGAAGTGTTGGAGGGGCCGCAGCAACCGGGTCATCATCAGGACGTGTTGGAGGGGCCGCGCCATCAATCCTCCCCCACTCAAAATCGCGCATCTCCGATGCGTGGGCTGATAGAAAACGGCGGAGAAGCTCGACATCCAAACGTTGAAGCTCTGTCGCGAGTACCCATGAGTCGTCCGACGGTGGGCGGTCACGCCAACGGATGAGGAAGCGGTAGGTAGTACCGTCAGGAGTAGTAAGTGGCTCAGCAGCGAGTATCATATCTGGATGGAGAAACATCTTGGGAAACCTGGGAAACATGTCAGTAGTAGGAATAAAAGAAGGCAACGTACCATCCGATGTTATACCTGCGGGGACCGGAGGAGAGAGATCATCCAAACTACCACTCCCCAACCCATTAGAAATTTCAGTGGAGGGAGAAGACGACAAAGAAACCAACTCTTGTGGAGGCGCAACAAACAACGTCAAATCCGAGACATTAAAAATAGGGGAGATACCCCATTCAGCAGGCAAATCCAAAACGAAAGCGTTGTCACCTAGCTTCTTGATAATCCGAAAAGGACCGGCGCGTTTTGGAGCTAACTTTTTAACGGTGCCAGTTGGCATTCGTTCGGGAACTAACCGTACTAAAACCAGATCGCCGACCTTAAAGTGTGACACCTTCCTATGTAGATTAGCGTGCGCTTGATAAGACTCATATTGAGCAGTCAAGGTAGCTCGTATACGTGCATGTAAGTCGTGAATATGTTGGGCGAAGGATTGTGCAAATTGACTTGTTTTGTATGTGGGAGGTAAGGGGACCAAGTCAAGTGGCACAGTGGCCTTATACCCGTGGACAATTTCATTCGGAGACATACCCGTGGACCGATTTTTAGAATTATTGTAAGCCAGTTGTGCATGTGGAAGCAGTAAATCCCAAGTGCCTTTATGGTCGCTCACGAGACATCGAAGAAGATTTCCTAGGCTCCGATTGACTACTTCCGTCTGGCCATCAGTTTGTGGGTGATAAGCCGCGGAGGATAATAATTTTGTGCCCATAAGAACCCACAAGGTTTTCCAAAAGTAGCTAGTGAACTTGACGTCCCTATCTGAGACAATAGTCTTCGGAACGCCACGATGACTAACGACGTCTTTAAAATACAGTTTCGCAATGTGAGAGGCGTCGTTGGTCTTACTACAGGGGAGGAAGTACGCCATCTTGGAGAACCTATCCACAACAATGAGTATAGAATCATGACGTCGCAGGGTGGGGGGAAGGCCTAATACAAAGTCCATGCTCACGTCTTCCCACGGGACGGACGGAATAGGTAGCGGAGTGTATAAACCTACATTGGACTTAGTACCTTTAGAAACTTGGCACGTACGGCAACTGCTCACAACTTTCCCAACCATCGCCTTTAGTTTAGGCCAAAAGAATTTCTCCTCCACGAGCGTTATCGTTTTGTCTCTGCCAAAGTGGCCACTCAAGCCACCACTATGTAACTCCCAAATGATGTGGAGTCGCAAAGAGGAGTGGGGGATACACAATTTTCCGTGTTTGAATAAGTATCCGTCTCTAAGTGAATAGGCCGTGATGGTCGTGGGAGAGCTATCCTGGGCAGATAAGTATGGCTCCTGAAAATCAGGGCATGTGGCGTATTCATCCTTTATGCGCTCGAACCCAACCACGTGGACTTGCATGGAGGAAAGTAAGAGGGTGAGGCGACTGAGTGCATCGGCAACTCGATTGTCGGTCCTCTTAAGGTGCTTGAGAGTAAATGTGTATTCTTGCAAGAAGGATACCCATTTAGCGTGGCGCGGGCTGATTTTGTGCTGACCATTGATGAATCGCAACGCTTCATGATCAGAGAGGATCACGAACTCCTTATGAAGGAGGTAGTGCCTCCAATGATGCAAACATCTAATGACCGCATAAAACTCCCTATCGTAATTGGAATAATTTAATTTGGCACCCGCTAACTTCTCACTAAAATAACTAACCGGGTGACCCTCTTGACTCAAGACACCTCCAATCCCTACGCCAGATGCATCACAAGTAAGCTCGAAGACCTTGGTGAAGTCAGGGAGACGTAACACCGGTGCTTCGGTCATAAGCTCTTTAATACGATGGAATGCAAACGTGGCGGATTTGGACCATGTGAATTCTCCTTTCTTCATGCAGTCCGTAATGGGTGCCATAATGCTACTAAAATCACGTATGAAATGACGATAAAAGGTAGCTAACCCGTGGAAACTACGCACCTCACGAAGGCTAGTGGGCTCGGGCCAGTCTCTAATCACTTGAACCTTTCCTGGGTCAACACGAATTCCTTCAGAGCCAACTATATAACCTAAGAATTCAACCTCCGAAACATAAAACGTGCATTTCTTTAGATTTAGATATAAGGTTTCAGTCCTTAAGGTGGAGAGGACTACTTTGATGTGAGAGAGGTGTTCGGCGGGGGAGGTACTAAACACTAGGATGTCATCAAAATACACTACAACAAACTTCCCCATATATGGCCTAAAGATGTGCGTCATCATCCGGGAGAAGGTGCTGGGGGCATTGGATAGCCCAAAGGGCATCACAAGCCATTCATACAACCCGTCCTTAGACTTGAACGCCGTCTTCCACTCATCCCCCTCTCGGATCCTGATTTGGTGGTAACCACTCCTCCGTAAGTCCAGTTTAGAGAAGATAGTGGCACCCGATAGGACATCCAAGAGATCATCTAGTCGCGGAATTGGAAACCGATATTTTATAGTAATTTTGTTGAGAGCTCGGCTATCAACACACATGCGCCAGGTGCCATCCTTCTTAGGGGCAAGAAGAGCAGGGACAGCACATGGGCTCATACTCGTCCTAATAAATCCCTTATTTAACAACTCCTTTATCTGGGTTTGTAACTCTATGTGGGCAGTTGGATTAAGCCTATAGTGTGGTTGGTTGGGTAAGGACGATCCGGGGATAAGGTCTATTGCGTGTTGTATATCTCTAAGCGGTGGTAACGACGAAGGCAACTCCTCCGGGTATACATCCCTAAACTCATCCAACAATACCCGTAGCTCTCGGGGTAAATCTTCCAACACGCCACCGTCAGTTTTTTCACTCAGAAGTACAAGAGCGTACATTATTCCCCCAATAAAGGGATCCTTCACAAATTCCTTCCTACCAACTAAACTCAAGGCTTTCCTCTCAACTGGGATGGTGGTATCCTTAGCCAACACTACCGGCTCTTTTGGCACAGTCGGTCTCAAGGTGACGATCTTGCCATTGAATTTAAACTCATAAGTGTTGGCACGACCATAGTGCGTCACATCACGGTCATATAGCCAAGGGCGGCCTAATAACACATGACAAACGTCCATTGGTAGGACGTCGCACCAAACCTCATCCGAGTAGGATTTGAAAGACAGGGGGACTAGGCATCGTTGGGTAACCTTAATAGTAACCTTACTAATCCAAGCGACCTGGTAGGGGGTCGGGTGCGGCTCGACAGTCAAGGACATACGCTTAACGACATTCTCAGAAACAGCGTTTACGCAACTACCACCATCAATAACTAATTTGCAAAGTTTTTCTCCACTCTTAAAGATCAGGGAAAAGATGCTCGTCCTCTTCCAGCCGTCTACAGGACGAGGAGTGGTCATAATGCAACGCATCACCATAAGGCGGTGATCGTCCTCCAAGTCACTAGGGACTCCGTCAAGGTCGCTCTCCTCTTCGGCCTCATGGACATAGTCGTCAGGGTCGGTAGTGGACTCTAGTAAGGCTATGGCCTTCGTCTTGGTGGGGCATTCGTAGGCATAGTGGACTTGAACACCGCATGAGTAACAAGTGGTGTTAGCCTTGCTAACCTTTCCAACGGGGATACGCTCACTAGCGGGGTTCTTGGTATTTCTCGCGGTAATCACAACGGATTTCGACTCGGAGGATCTAAATTTTCCTTTATCAGGAAAAGTGGAAGAAGAGGCCCCAGCGGTGGACTTATTCTTCGCATTAGAATAACGGGAGTGAGCTTTAGATGCTAGGTTCTTTTCAATGTCCAAGGCGGCATTGAAAGTTGTATTCAAGTCCGTGTGACCATAACGCAAGAGTTTCCGCTGAATGTCGGGGTGAAGTCCCTTTCGAAATCTAGATAAGGTTACTTCGGGGATCTCTCGAAGGTCACATCGTACCATACGGTCCTTAAGTTCTCCCATATATTCAGCAACAGACATTGAGCCTTGCCGAAGGGTGGCAAGCTCATTGAACATTTGCGTCCGATGGTACGCGGGAACGTACTGATCGGCTAGCAGGTTCTTCATAACAGCCCATCCAACGAGTGGGACCCCGTGCCCAGCTCCTAACCTACGTTCTTCATTCAGCCAATAGGTTTTGGCACGTCCCATTAATTTCATCCTGGCAACTTGAACCTTTTGGGGGTCCGTGAGGTTGTGCCATTCGAAATAGCACTCCATGTCTATAGCCCAATGGAGGAAGATCTGGGGATCTCCCATGCCATCATAGGTGGGGGCATCTATCTTGATAGCCCTCGTGATATCAAAGCCTCGCTCGGGGCGGGGTTCTCGAGGGGGCATACGGGGAGAGTTTCCCTCAGAATCCGAATCAAAGTTCGGTTGGTGCCGGTTGGGCTGCGCAGCATTAACGGGAGGTGGGGGTGGCCTTGCTTGATTTTGTAGGATCTGGGCTAAGGCGTTCCTAAGCTCTGTCATTTCGGCACGAAGACCTGCTATAGCCTCGGTGTTGGGATCACCATGCTCGTTCGCAGCCATCCTAGACGTAGACGGGGTTGCGTACTCCGTTCCTAGCCTAGTGCGCATTCAGGTTTGGGAGGCCCCGGGCAAGATGAATTTTTCTAGGACTGAAGCTATATTGAAAATAAGATATTTTTATATACTCCCGATGAGAATAACACGTAGATCGTTAAAAAAATTTTTCTTTGAAATTTTGCTGAAAAATAAAGTTTTCAGCCCGCTATTTGCAGACCACAGAAAATATTTTTTTTGAGTTCTAACGATCGGATCTCTAACAAGGAACGCAGAGAGGATGTTTGCAATGTGAAAGTTGAAACGACCGCCTCTGATACCAAATTGGTGTAGGGATATTTGTGAGAAGGACGTGCTTACGCTAACGGCGGGTACCCATCACAGAACATAGAAAAAAGGAGAGTGCTCCGACCAAAAGCGAACGAAAAGGGGTCGGTTGGCTCTCAAAATACGGGACTCGATACAACGTCCTTAGGACCTACTCTCCAACAAGCACACAACTCGCGCCTAGCCGGACTCGATACCACGACCTTAGGACCTACCTCTCCAACAAGCACACATCTCACCGCACCTACACAAGCATCTATTCTTTTCACAATAAGCCGTCAATCGCAGCAAAAATATATTTAGGAGTGGCGGTAAACGATAAGGAGGGATCAAGAACAAGTTGAGATTAACTCCCTTGTTAGCACCAAAGCGTGCCCAATCTTGGAGAACAAGTCAAGGCTTGGCCTAGTTTGTTCTCTAGCGGATCTTCCAATCCGGAAAACAAGAGGGTCAATAGCAACGTTCGATTCAGATTTGCAAGCGAAAAACACTTTAAAATCGCGGAAAAGACGGATGAATAACCTCCACAAAATTCTCACAGCAAGAAACACAAAGATAGGGAAGAGATTACCCAACCAAGAAGAAGATCACACAATATTTGTGGGAGAATCACTCTCTCCACGGTTCCACCGGTTTCACACCGAAGGGGCTGCTTCCTTCTTCCACGGAGTCGCACCGAGAGAAGCCACGCCGGAGTCGCACCGAACGGGGATGGAGGAGGCAAGGCTTGGCTTCACACCAAAGGGGAGGAGGTGGCTATGGCTTCCACCATGGTGGCCGAAATTCCTCAAGGGGGGTTTCTTTAGGTTTCTTTTTCCCATGTGTAACTCATCATAATAGCCTCCTTTAAATAGGAGTTACAAAAGAGATCCAACCATCCATGATGGAGATGAAATCTCATCCATCCGGGCGGTTACATACACACCAAGGGTTTAATAGCACACCAACATGAAAATAAAAATAATACAAGCCAAATGTTTTAAGCAATGAAAATAAAACTAAGTAGAATTATTAAGCAAGCTTTGCGCGCCGCGGACGGAGGTTGTATCGCAGCTTTCCGTTAGCGTCCGTGGCGTTGTCATGACGCCGCAAATCTTTAACTTGTTGCGCCGCAGCAACCGGGTCATCATCAGGAAGTGTTGGAGGGGCCGCAACAACCGGGTCATCATCAGGACGTGTTGGAGGGGCCGCGCCATCAGTATAGACCTTCCTACCTAAGCTGTGAACTGGCATTGGACCAAATAGATCCATATGCAAGAGGTATAAACACCTCACAGCATCTTTGTTGTCTAAGCTTCTAAAGGTGGATTTAGTCTGCTTGCCCTTTTGACAAGCTGAGCAAATGCCATCTTTGACACACTTAACTTGAGGACCATTCCTCACTAACTCTTTGCTAAAGAGTTTGCTAATAGTCTTGTAGTTAAGATGATCTAGCCTCTTGTGCCACTTGACACAATGAGAGATTGTCTCATCAGCTACAAGACAGATAGGAGAACTATTGTTCTCAATCATAATGTCTAAACAGTAGACATTCCTCTTTCTATATCCTGTCAAAATGATCTCTTGATCACTTGACCTCTTGATATGACAACCATTTTTAACAAATGAGATGTCATACCCTACATCACTTAACTGACTTATACTAATGAGGTTGTGTTTCAACCCTTTAACATAAGCCACTTGAGTAATGGTAACAAGGTTTGAAGAGATGTTACCAAACCCTTTGATGATTCCTTTTTCAGAACCACCAAAGGTCACTTTAGGACCATTTTTGATAGGAATGTAGTCCCCTTGTTCCAGTCATATGTCTAGAACATCCACTATC
This sequence comes from Platanthera guangdongensis, assembly GCA_039583875.1. Classification (NCBI taxonomy): domain Eukaryota; kingdom Viridiplantae; phylum Streptophyta; class Magnoliopsida; order Asparagales; family Orchidaceae; genus Platanthera; species Platanthera guangdongensis. The sequence continues at coordinate 209,884,443 of CM077151.1, forward strand.
CAAGTACCATGTTGGGGTATGGTCACTTGGATTCACCTGCAAAACAAATTAATGAACCTTAGAACCCAAAGTAAACTTGGGTCCTTGGTGATTGTTAGTTTGCAACTTGACAAAGCTACCTGTTGGCTTTCCACCAGGTAACTTGCTACTCACCTTGGCACTGGCATTGTGCCAACAATCCATTGCAAAATGGCCAATCTTGCCACAGCACCAGCATTCAAACTTGTTGTACCTTTTCTTAGGTACAACCTTTGTTGTCTTGACTACAGCAGGCTTGTTGAATGTTGGGGCTTTGCCCTTGGACTTGGACTGATCCTTAACAGTCCTAGCTGGTTTAATAAAACCCAATCCAGCCTTTCCTTTATGATGAACAAATTCATCAATCAAGGGTAGCACTGATTTAGGTTTTGAAAACCTAGCAACTAGCTCTCTTTCCTTCTGGAGATTGATCTCCAGTAACTTAATTTGATCATTTTTATAAGTGATAGTTCCCATCTGAATCACAGTAATGTGTTTCAGCCTGGCTACCTCATTGAGCTTTTGATCAAATTCCTTCTCAAAGTCTGTTGCAGCTGCCTTTAGATCAGCAATTTCCTTTGCCTGACTTTTGGCAAGGGACTTGCTTTTTTTATAGGCTTGCAACAGTACTTTATATTCATCTAAGAGCTGATGAATATCTCCCTCAGATTCAGAAACACTTCCATCACTTGATGAAGATGAATCTGACTCTGAACTAGAACTGAAATCTGAACTTTGAGTTGGACTTTGTACCTGACTAGCTCCTGGCTGCTCCAGGATTTTGGTACTTTCAGTCAATGCCATCAGTCCTTGGCACTGACACTCTTCTTGTTCATAGATTGATTCCATGATCTGCATAAACTCCTCTTCTTCTTCAGCAAATAGCCCTATGTAGGCTTCAGCATCTGTCTCAGTGTCTGAAGAAGAAATGTCTGAAAGAGTCTTCTCATTCTTTGCAACAAAGGACTTCTCCTTCTTTCCTTTGAAGTGAGTCTTCTTTTTGTCACTGGATTCTTTCCTTCTCTCAGGACAATCTGCAATAACATGACCATGTCTATTGCAGCAGTAACACACTATCCTAGACCCAGTTGCCTTGCTAGTCTTTGTCTTTTTCTTGTCCTTCTTTGAAGGCTTCTTCTCCTGATACTGAACTTCTTTCCCTTTGGAAAATGAAGGTCTGGACCTCCACTGTTTCTTCTTCAGGAATTTCTGAAAATGTCTGGTGAATGCATCAAAGTCTTCATCACTTTCACTGCTTGTAGACTTTGTGCTAACAGACTCATCAGATTCTGATTCAACTACCCCTGGAGGAGGAGTTGATGACTTAGTCCTGCCCTTTCTAGGTACTTCTGACTTGAAGGCAACAGTCCTTTCCCTGTGCTCAGTCCTTGTTGATTTTTCCTCCTCTTTTCTCACAGACAGCTGCATCTCATAAGACAGCAACTTGCCAAATAGTGTGGGAGGAGGAATTTCTCCCAACTTTGCCATTTCTCTGATGGCACAGATCTTAGTGTCCCAATCTTTGGTTAGGGACCTCAAGAACTTATCATTCAATTCATAGTTAGTGAACTCTCTTCCATAGGACATGAGTTCATTAACAATTCTATAGAACTTCTTGTAGCATTCAGTGATGCTATCTCCTCTTCCTTGCCTAAAGCTCTCATACTCTTGATTAAGCAAGGACTTTCTATCTTGCCTAACTTCTTCAGAACCTTCCATATAGACAATGAGGGTATCCCACATTTCTTTTGCTGTTTTACAGTGAATTAGGTTCTGAAAAGTTGGATCATCAATGGCACTTACTATAATGTTTTGTGCCCTTTTGTCCATAGTGGCTAGGACAATTTCATCCTTGGTCATCTCAGAGAAATCCTTTGGAGTCCTCTGATTTGCATCCAGTACTGAAATCTTCATTGGCACATAAGGCCCATCCTTAACTGTGATGTAGATCCTTGGGTCTGAGGCCTCCATAAATAGCCTAACCCTTTCTTTCCAGATTCCAAAAATCTCCTTCCTGCATATGGGTAACTTCATGGAACCCAACTCTTTGTGATTCTCATAAGAACCCATGTTTCTTGAAGTTCTTGAATTTCTTGAATCTGTTTTCTGACTTAGACTGTTTCTGCCAAACAGGATCTCCTTAGACTGTTAGTCCTTGTTTTGAGGAACCTCGCTCTGATACCACTTGAAAGTTATGGTACCTAAACACCTAGAGAGGGGGGGGGTGAATAGGTGACCTAAACCTTTTTAAAACTTTGTTGGCAGCAAAACAGTTATCTCACAGATTTCTACTGCTAACAGCAATAACAGAATATAAACAGTTAATTCACAGCATAGCACAGCACAGCAGACACACAAATTTATAGTGGTTCCCCAATCTTTGGGTACATCCACTTTCCCCCTTCGCCTATCTAGCAGTGTACTAGATTCAACCAATCTTCTCCACTATCTCAGAACCCAACTAGGTTCCTACACCTCAGGCCCAAAGCCTTACACTCAGCCACAAGGTCCTACACTCAGCCACCCAGGCCTACACTCAGCCAATTAAGGCCTACACTCAGAGTTCTTCAACTCCTACACTCAGGCAACCAAGCCCTACCCTCAGCCTTTATAATATAGGCTTACAAATCTCTCAGATCCAATGGATCCTACAAGTTAAGATTGAATTACAATAACTAACTCTACAACTCAGAAAATAAGAGAGGAGTTGAGAGTTTCTTGAAGAGTTCTTGGAAGAACTTAGTTAGATCCAAACTGACTTAGCTTCCTTCAAAGCTTCTTGAGTAGAACTGAATTAGTCTGAATCCTCTGCAGTTGATCCTTGACCTCTGCTTCTTGAGATCCAGATGATTCTGAATCCTTCTTCTCAGCCTTAGTTCCAAAGACTGAATTCTTGATTGGAGCTCTCTCTCTCCAACTTCTTAGATCTGCAGTTAGACTGCCAGATCTTCTTGTATTGATCCTCTGTGTTTCACTTTTCTGATTACTTGAATAATCTGATCAACCACTTTAATTATTCTCACTACTTGAAAGAACAACTTGTAATTCTTATATCAACAACAACCTTCTGTAAACTGTGAGTGCCTATTTATAGGCTTCCTTCATGGTAACCGGCTGGTCCGGTTCATAACAGACTTCTGACTTCTCTGACAGTTGCTGTAGACCGGCTGGATCGGCAGCTGTCATGTCAACCAGTCACTTCTTCAAATTCTCTAACTGTCAGATAGTGTCGAGACTTTCTGTTCTTAAGTGTCGACACTTATAGACTAAGTGTCGACACATGCTGTGTAAGTGTCGACACAAGTCTACAAGGTGTCGACACATATCCTTGTATGTCTCGACACTGATTCTTCTGCATGTGTCGACACTGAAATTGAGTGTCGACACAAGTACTTGTTCTTCATTCTTTAACTGTATTCTCCTAAGTGTCGACACATCTCCTTTGTGTCGACACATCTTCATGTGTTGAAACTGTCAAATGTCGACACTGCTTCTTGGTGTCGACACAAGTCTTCAATTTTATTTCTTCAGCTGAGTGTCGACACATTCCCTTAGTGTCGACACTTGTACTTAGAATATTTTGTAAACTTTTCTGTTCTTTGTTAAGTGTCGACACAGCTCCTTGTGTCGACACTATCTTCAAGTGTAGAGTCTTTAGCTAAGTGTCGAAACATTGTGCTGAGTGTCGACACTTACTTCAAGTGTTGACTCTTCTGGTTGTGTGTCGACACATTGTGCTGAGTGTCGACACATTCTTCATATGTTGACTCTGCTGATTGAGTGTCGACACATTGTGTTGAGTGTCGACACTTGTCCTTTGTCACTGCAGAATTTTGCTGAGTGTCGACACAACTCCAAGTGTCGACACTTTCTGATGTAGACTCAGCTCTTCTAGGTGTCGACACTTCTGCTAAGTGTCGACACAGCTTTTCTGCATACTTCTTCACTGAGTGTCGACACAACTCCAAGTGTCGACACTTTCTGTCTGGTGTCGACTCTTCATCCCAGGTGTCGACACAATGATTCCAAGTGTCGACACTGCTTGTCTGGGTGTCGACACAAGCTTTCTCAAGTGTCGACACTTTCCCTCTGGGTGTCGACACATGGACTTAGAAACTTTTAGCTTCAGTCCAGTGAATACCTATCCTGCACAAGTAACTCAAACAAACATCAAATACATTATGATGTATATCATTGAGTTAGGTGAGGCTTCTTCAAATCAGGTACATTTGACCAATGTACCCAACACCTGCAGTACTATAAGAGGTGCTTGGCAACTCAATGTTATTCATAGTTGACTCATCATTGACTATATGTACAGATTCTTCTACAACTTGGCTTTTCAAGTTATAAATCCTATAGGCTTTACTACGATTGTTGTACCCAATAAAAATCCCATCAAAGGACTTGGCAGCACTTAGTCACATCGGACTTCCCATTGTGAAGCACATAACATTTGCTACCAAAGATTTTGAGATAGCCCAGGTTTTGTTTCCTGCCATTCAAGATCTTATAGGGAGTCTTCTTATGCCTCTTGATGATAAACGCTCTATTAAGTACATGGCATGCAATATTCAATGCTTCAACCCAGAAATATTCTGGGAGAGATGTGTCACATAACATGGTCCTTCCAGCCTCTTTGAGAGTCCTATTTTTCCTCTCAACAATCCCATTTTGCTGGGGAGTTTTTGGAGAAGAAAATTCTTGATGAATCCCTTGCTCTTCACAAAACATTAGCATGCTATCAGATTGAAATTTAGTCTCATGGTCACTTCTGATTTTGACCACAGTACTATTAAACTCATTCTGAATTTGCTTGACAAACTTTATGAAGATATCAAGGGTTTTATTCTTTTTCTTGAGAAAGAACACCCGTGCAAACCTAGCATAGTCATCAATCAACATAAGGGTGTAGACTTTCCTACCAAGACTGTGAACTGCATAGGACCAAACAAGTCCATATGCAAGAGGTATAAACACCTCACAGAGTGTTTGGTTCTAATGCCCATGAAGGATGCTTTGGTATACTTGCCCTTTTGGCATGCAGAGCCAATGCTTTCCTTGGTGCATTTCACATTAGGACCATTCCTAACTTACCCTCCACTAAAGAGCTTGTCAATAGTCTTATAATTCAAATGAGCTAGTCTCTTGTGCCATTGCACACAATAGGATACTTTCTCATTTGCCACTAGACAAATAGGAGAGTCTGTGTAAGACCCCTCCACTTACAAAGGAGGCTCCGGTCTTATGCCCAGAACCGCCGTCTTACGGTGGCACTAACACACGGGTTAGTCGACACTGCAGCACGCCGATTCTGTCGGCTAGTACGATCATAACCTGTTCGACCAAAATGAGAAATAGAAGTAATACAGGTCAGAGTACAAAACAGCTAGTCCACAGTCACAGAACAACTCATATATATATATACAAATGAAAGAGTACACAGTCCACAATGAGTACAAAAATATGAAGAGTAATAAGGGCTTATGCCCAGTACATCATATAAATAACTCTCCTCACAAACATCAAAATAGCGGAAGCTAATCAACTAATCTCGTACTCATCCCACCTGAGGTAGCACTGTAGTAGTAGTAGTAGTAGGTGGTATCAACTCCTCAAGCCCTGTCACCTCATCCTGCCTGTCGTGCTTGAAAGTGAGAGTTAGATCTGATATACTCTAGAGGGGGGTGAATAGAGTATGGTGCTTGCTAAAAACTTTTACAACAGTTGTTGTATTCTAATGTGAACAGGGAAGCAAATAGTAAATCTAAGCACAGAATAATCACAATCTACAAAAGAAACTAATCACAAGACACAACCAGAAACAAAAGAAAAACAAGCAACAAGAAGACACAAGGAGCTATAGTGGTTCCCCAATCAACCTGGGTACATCCACTCTTCTACCACCCTAGGTAGGAATCCACTACAGGATGAGTTGATCAGGTGTCCTAGGCACCAATGAGCTTTTGATAAGGTGCTCAAAAACCAAACCAGATTTTTTGATCATGTGTCTTGCCACCAATGAGCTTTTGATAAGATGCTCAAAAACCACAAATAAACTTTTGAAGGGAGTTTGAAAAACCCTTTACAGAGGTGGGGATGAGAGAGTGATGGAAGTCTTCTCTTTCTCAAAGCAGCTGAGAAGACTATGTGGATATAGATGTTGTCAAAGCTCCCCCTGAGATCTGTAGTTGTTCAGGAATTGAAGCTTTGCAGTAGGGTGATAGGCCTTCAGAAAATTGATCTCCGGCAAATGATGATTTCAGCAACAGCTGAAATGTGAGGTGTCTGGAGTCTTGAATGTTGATGGCCTTGAACACTTGAATCAAAAGAGATCTGAAGATTTCAGTTGATTGATCTCCTTTGGTGATGTGTTCTGTATGAATTCTTAAGACAGAGAAAGTTTGCAACTCTTTTTCTTTTTCTTGTGTAATAGTTGGTGTTGTGAAATATGTTGTTGCAGAAGAAGTTTTGCAGAGAATGAATATTGCAGAATATGTGTCTCTCCTTGTTCTTCTTCCTGTACCTAGAATTCAAAAATCTTATCTTTTATTCCTTTTTATCTGAATAGAAATGATCCACTGTCAAGATAGTCGTTGGCCTGTCATTAATTACTTCCTTAATTGCTTTTGTCTTCTGGAGGAAATTCCAATAAAACATTCCTTGATAATTCCTTGAAACTTGCTCCAGAATAAATAAAAAATGGCTACAAAATCTCTGAATTAAATGCTGACAGTAATTCCATAGCTGTACAGATTTGAATCTTGAAAATCGTTGAACTCTTCAGAAAAACGTCGAACTGAGCTCCACTATCGTTGATCTGAGCTCAAAGATTTGGACTTTGACAGAAACAGAGATCGTCGATCTGAGCTCAACTATCGTCGAACTGAGCTCAGAGATAGAGAATCAAACTGGAGTCAAGATCGTCGAACTGAGCTTGAAGATCGTCGAATGGAGTTCGACGACTTGTTGGAGTTGAGCTCAGCGATCATCGAATGGAGTTCGACGATCCGTCGAAGTGAGCTCAACGATTGTCGATTGGAGTTCGATGATTTGTCGAAGTGAGCTCGACGAAATGACTTAGTTTCCAAACTGAAAAACCTGGGTCTTGAGGGCAGCTTCCAAACGTAAGTACTAACCCTTAGACTCAATTCTACTTGACCTTTAGATCTATACAATGAGGTCAAAACAAGTTTCCTAAGAGACATAGTGATCCTGACCCAAATTAGTAATAGGGTGTTCCAACAGTGCTGGTGCTCCATCTTCTCGAGCTTCTAAAAATAGTTTGGTCACCGACCATTAGTCAAAAAGACTAAGTCGTTTCCTCCGCATCTTGCCCCGCAACTCCTAGGCACCGTGCGGGAGGACGAAGCGGAGGGCAACCAAGGCGTAACAAAAGGAAGCAGGTGACAAGGGAAACTAGGCTACCAAGTAAGAGTGTGAACAGTAAATCTACACTAGCAGTTCTATGTATATAGCACAAAGTAAAAGCATGTACAGTACAAGTAAGTAAAGAACTAAAACTAAGAGCAGGAAAGTAAAACTATGCTATCACTACACTACCATCACAAACGTACCTTAACTTATAAAATGCCCATACAAATTTATAAGTTAAGGATTCCAATAAATTTAACTTATAATATAAAAGAGCTCATACCAATTTATATGATAAGGATCTATGAAGCGTATGACCTAATATGAATGAATGTTTATGATGCAATTTATTCAACAGGCAAGTGCAACTCACACACAATGACTCTGTGATCACAGACCTTTAGTTCCCACTTTTTGAGATCTAGCTTCACTCTCGGGTACCACCGTTGTGGATACGCCAGCAGTGGAGCGTGCATCTCCACTTCTACGCTAGTATGCACACTACCAAACCTTAGACCCCTCTCATACGCCTCTGTACACATCCTAGGTACAATATAGAGTCCATGCCTACGTACTTTGCTGACAACCCGTCAGTCTTGTTGGGTCGGGTGTGCGTTATCGGGGATCGTCCTCCAGACCGCAGTGTAAAATAACCCACTGGCCCCTCAAACCCTCACACCCGCCTAGTTCACCGTACTGCCATCGGTGTGACGATCGGCCAGTACCGCATGACCCACCACTAAATTTATGCACATGAAAGTATTTCATCTCGAGCCTTCAGCTCGCGGGACCAACCTGTCCTGATTCCCTCAGACCCTTCATGGGTGAGCCTGCAACATATATCCCTCTAGCACATAGCGGGTGAGAACGCACAATAGTGCCTTTATTCAAAATCCATCAAACCCATCACGGGCGAGAATGAACCATAATGTCTTAACCTATTAGACTACTCTTGTCTATGGATTATTATACTTAGTGTTTTAAGGTTAATCCTAGGACTGCCCAGGGTATACCCGATGAAGGTCTCTCGGCAGTACTAGGAACTATGATGGGATTACGCCCAAAGTTCCCTTTCATAAGGATATTTACTTTTTATTGATGTCTACCCTTTATCCGTACTTTGCTCTCATTATTACTCTTGAGTGGTCCTAATGACTTAAGATGTTCTTAGAAGGGCGACGGTCTTCCGCCGGCCTTCACTCTAGTTATTATCCAAGGGCTTGCACTTTACTCTCATCACTAGGACAACTCTACTCACAAGGGTCATATTCCAATTGAAGTCTCTAGCTCGTTCATTGATCTATCCCCCGGTGGTCCTTATAGCATGACCTACTTACACTATGCGCAACCCATGACCTAGTACCACACCGAAATGGAACTTCCAATTTCTTGGGCCACCTGCCCCTAATTATTTATCCTAGGATGGTATGGACTAATGAAATGAGCAAGTTGATTTTCATAATTTTCTTAAGTCATTAAAGCCTCTAATTAAATCATTTAATTAATCCCCTAGGTCATTTAATACATGAAGTATTACAAATTATAATCCACTGACCTAAGGAATTTTTCCTGAGTTGCATCTTGGTAAAATATTGTTTTCTACCTAAATTCATAATTTTCCCTGAAATATTTACATTTATTCCTTAATTAATAGAAATCTCACATAATTGTCATTTTCCAAATGAAGTGTAAGGAATTCATTATTAAACATTCCAAGAAACTTATAGCATACATATATTAAAATAATGCTAAATATAGAATTTCATGAACTTCCATGGTACAAGGGCTATAAAATTTCATTTCTAATTATATTACCAAAATGCCACTATGAGGTTTTAAAAATTACTGATTCATCCAAAACTGTTGAGATAATTATACAAAGTTATTCATACTCAGATATATCACCAAGAAATTTTTCAAAATTTTCTACTGAGTATTTTCATCAATTTTTTAATTAAGTATAATGAGGGTAAAAAGGTAATTTCCACATAATGCCAATCAAATTTCTTCAAATAGAGACATAAAAATTTTCAGGAGTGAAACCTAACATTATGTTGACCTTCACAAAAATTGGGGATTTTATCTCAATGATGCACCTATTTTTACATTTATTTTTCAAAAGTTCTATTATTTAAAAAATTCCAAATAATGGTATTTTTGTTTCCAAAAATCCCATTATTATAATGTGGGGTATGATTCACCCTATTGAGTCTCTGAAATCAATACCATATTTTTTTGATGTTCCAAATAGGCCTAATACAAAACATTTCAAATTTAGCTATTTGCACCCCAAGCTTATACATAACCAACACATGCAAGTGAGTTTACCCAACATGCAGTGATCCAAATGTGCTGAAAGTTTTACCATGCACATGTATAGTCCACAAGGACATGCCACCAAAATTTGGGGCCATTTGGAGCAATAACACTCCAATTATTTCATTTATTTTATTTTTGATACTTAAGCAAAACCTATAGAAACTGTATTCCCAAAAATTCTCAATTTTAGGAAGGAGCTAAATATGCCCTAATTATACATGCACCCAAACTTTGGCGTCATTTTGATTAATTATTTGGCTTGGGCATCAATTTGAAATTATGTCCTTGCCTAGGACCAATCCTAGGAAAACTGAGCTACAGCCCAATATACTATACGAAATTTGATGTTTAAGGTGCCAAATTACAGTAAAGACATTAAGCAACAAATTTCATTTAGGGTTCATGTCCTGAAAATGCCTCTAAGAGGCCTAAACATAGCTTGTAAAAAGGCTGAATATGTGTGACAAATTTATACAAATACTATTATTTTATTTTATTTAATTTAAAATCGGTTGCACGAATCTTGACGCGCAATGGACGAGATTTGGTCATCTTCTACCTCCAGCCAACGGCTAGGATCGATTCTGGCTGGGCCACCTTTGCTGGCTCTTTCCGACCAGCTGAGCCACCACCACCGCCGGCGGATGTCGCCACTACCTTCACTGAGGTGGTGGCTAGCTATTCCCAGTGATGAGGCCGCCGGAGTTGGCTCCTCTGGCGAAACCGAGCAAGAACAAAAGCTCGGAAAAATCTCCATTTCCTCACATGGTATCGGGCTCAATTGAGCCCGATGTCTCTCCTAGAGGATCTAGAAAGCTAGCACGGGTAGAGAGGCGGCGAAACGGAGCTGAATCAAGCCATGGCGGTGAGTGCGGCGGCGGTTGGCCATGGTTGAGCTGCTCCAGTGATCTCCTGCTCAATATCCCGTTTCGTCACCAAAAGCTCTACTCCAGGACTCTTTCTCCACTCGTTTCCACTTACTGAAGCAGATGGTGTGGTCGGTTTGAGCTGGAAATGGCTGTATATGGAGATACAACTAATGTGAGCTCGGTTTGGGGCTTTGGAGGCTTCACCCATGGTGCCAGGTGTCCACCATGCTGCCAAAACCTGCTGGATTTTCTGAGGAGGCCGGCCAACACCTTTTTAGGGCAGAAGGAGCCAAGGCCAAGTGGCCTCCTCTCCTTAAACTCACCTTCTCTCTCCTCTTTTAGGTGAATTCCCCAAAATGCCCTTTTTCATGTGACCTACTCTTCAAAACCAGAGGGTAGGGGTGGTCTTTGACCACTTGGGCTGATAATGGGCCAAGTTTGGTGGGCTTGGCCCAAGGAGAGTGGGCTTAGCCCTCATTTTCTTCTTTAGGTCAATTATGTTGACTAGGTTGACTTTTAGTTGACTTGGTCAACCATGATGAGTGGGCTGACCCCACTTGGTCGTCATGGGTCTAATGGCATCACCCAACTTGTCTTGGGTGAATGTGGTGCCCTACTTGGGCTAATTGGGCCTATAGGTACAGATTTGACCAACTTAGGGCTATAGTTGACTTTGGTCAACTATGGTCAAAGGGTTGACCTAATGACATGCCCTAGGGTCCACTTAGATTATTTTAGGGTTAAAGAAATGTGGTGGGGTCATGGTGTGGCTAGGGTTCATATTAAAGCTAGTTTGACCTAGTTTGACTTGGGCCCTTTAGTGGGCCCCACATGGCTACAACCCACTACCTAGGGTCAAATCTAGCTAATTTCCCTAACACCCACCACATGCCTAACCCAATCTAAGTTAAGTGGTATAGAAGTAACATGGGATGTTACAAATTCCAATAAACAAAAAATAAAAATTTTGTCCCCGAAATTCAAGTTTGGGTCTACGGGGTTTCTGTGTACAAGAATTTTAAGAAAATTTCAACATAGTTAAAATACACCTGAGACGAAAAGCTCTGGGTACCGTTCACGCATCAGATCCATCGGCTCCCAAGTGTGCTCGTCCCGTTCGTGGTTGGACCACAATACCTTCACTAGGTGAACCTTCTTCCGCAGAACTCAAATCGTCGTATCATCGCTCCGGACTGGCTCCAAACCAACTGATCTATCTGGTGCTACCGGTCCTGCTGAAGTGGTAATATGTTGTTCTGGTCGAAGTAGAGCTATTCAAAGTGAGGATACGTGAAAGACGTTATGCATATTCCCTAACTCTAGAGGCAACTCCAGCCTGTAAGACAAGGGTCCGATCCGCTCCAAGATCAAATACGGCCCCATATATCGAGGGCTGAGCTTCTTGTGACTTCTCACCCGAGAGACACCATGCACCCGACATATCTTCAAGAAACCAATGTTCCCCACCTGGAACTCCACCATTTGATATCATACATCGTAGTACTTGGCCTCCCTATTCTGAGCCTCCAATATACGATCCCTAATAAGTTCTATCTGAGCACTCATATCCTCTATATATTCCGATCCAAGTGTATTTTCATTATACTTCATGATATTCATAATCAGGATTACATTGAAATATTTCCAAGTTTTTCAACGCATTATCATTAAATAAAACTTAATCATTCGTTGGTTCGGTGTCCCAAACGAGCAATGACCACCAAGTACGTGAGAATCAATACTTTTATGTGTAGAATTGAGCACACGGATCATAGATTCCTCTTCCAGAATCGCATCAGCCTCATGGCTTATACTACATTGATTCTTCAAATGAAATGTATCGTGATATTATTTATTACGAAGATCCAACTTATGTATAGTAATTAACCAACCTCCAAAATTAAGATGTGATGAAGAGGTCATTATTTTGTTTCTTCCAGACTCATGAATTATTACACCTCTACATAAATGGTAATACATAATTCATAGAGTGTTCACCTTTCAAGCGTACATCAAGCGATCATTAATGATATTGATATTGATATAAATGACTCCCAATTGTTTTTCATATATAGTCTAATTCATAAATTTATAAACGTATCTGTCTAATAATGGTGAGATCTGACACAAATCGATTTCATCATAAAGAGAATCTTAATAAACACTCATTACTTCTCATGTAATTTCACCGTATACACCTTAGCAAACCAAAATTGATCTCTCCATACTCATGAATTTCCTAAGGTGATCATGATGTTATCAACGTATGTGTCCCAGTTCTCGATGTTATCATATTCAAGGGATCATACCTATGCGCATGTTTCAACTAATCATCCACCCCATTTGAATTTGTTGAGTCGTTACATTTTCAATGTCATACCATAGGAGATTAATCTTATTTATCATAACGTTACCTTATTTCAATTCTTAAGTTCCAATATAATGACTTGTGCTTAATTTGAATCAATTAAGGTTATAGTTCACCATTATGATCAAGTGACTGGCTATACCAAGTAAGCATGAATAGTAATGATATTTCATCATTGTGTTTAGTTCTCCAAATCCCAGCCCCTTTTAGGATCAAACAAGGTAGTACTAAATCATACCTAACCATAGTAACTTAACCATTATATTCTAAATGCAAGACGTTATCTTATCAAGATTTCTAATTATAACTTAAACTATCTCCCAAAGTATAAGGGTAAGTAAACCATTTAAATTTGAAAAGGATTGATTCTTTGAGAGAACACACCATCTGTAAATCATCATCGAACACTTTTGTTTTGGTTCTTGTGATCATCAGAGTCACATCCAAAGGATCATACCTATAATATACGTCTTCCAATTTTGATATTTCACTTGACTTTAAGTTTTTTGGGATCGTTATACCCCCAGTGTTATAGACATAATTACTCAAATATTTGAATCCTTACTTGATGGGCTCCAATCACGTCATAGTTAAGACCCGTAATCACTCCTTCACATTACCATGATATTACTCCATCTCGATCTGTATGTTTCTAACATTATGACCTGAGCATGTCAGGTAGGCGCGGATTGCAGTGATCCATCATCATTTCCACTTCCCCCAATTCTACACATTTAATATGTGAAAGTCATAGTCACTTTCCAAAGAGCCATAGCTATGCAGAATTTCCAACTATCATTCCGACTTATACTGAATTCTCAATTCACATTGGTTTTCTCTTGCAATATATCTTAGTTCATTAATAAAATCCTTAAATGATGATATAATTATTAATCGTGTGTCACGTCAGTTGGGTTAAGGTGTTAGGGCATCTAGGAACATACTTTGCTGAGGTAACACATTCCTTTAATTATACATAAAACCTTTGTGTCGTCGTTACTGCTTGATTTTAGTTTATCGAAAGGCCATTTGTTCGAATTCTTGTGGATTATATGCAACTTGTTTTGATCTTTGGGATATAGCATGTCATTATGCATTGATGAAATTACAATCTCTCTTAAAGTTGTGTCAAGTAATGATCTGATTCACAAGCCTGCGAAAGTTTCTAACTTCTCATGGAGACTTTCCTTGTTCTAGGGTTGTAATATATCCAAGCGGCAACCCTCTACGTATATCTCAAACTTCTAGGGAGGGTTGATTATCTTGTCGATTATGCGAATACAAAACCTCATCTTTACTTGAGCAACATTTGAATTAATTAAGTCTTCTAGATCACTATGTTTGTGACACATGTTTTATAAACCGGGTCTAGATAAATTCAAGTCGTTACCAATTTAGCACAATAAACAAAAGGATTAGCCCCCATACCTTTCGGTCTAAATTCCCTTAATATTTATAGTGCATTCCTCTTATATGTGCACTCAATCCTTAGGTCTAACAATCTTAGACCTGGAGTTCCACCTTGAGACTAATTGATATGCTATATACCTTGGCCCTTAAGATTACTTATACGACAATCTTCTCAAGGTCAACATGTGACCCAACCAAAATGGATTTCTTCTGAGACTTGAATTCTTATTCTACCTTTGGTATTTGCCACTATGTATGTCTCAACGTAATCAAGTCATTATTATGAGGGTTAAGTTTACGAGTACCCTACTATTCCACTAATAGATTATATGCACCAATTCTCCTTAAGGCAGCCCTATCAGCTTGGGTAAGAAGCGATAATATTATTCGATAGGTGGAGTAGGCACATCAGAATTTAAGCATTAAGAGTGACTCTTGCGTCAAATTCTTCCCTTGGTGAATTTGGGTATCCTCATACCTTAACCAATCTATCTCTGAGGTCGATTTTTGACTTGGATACACTATGAAATCTTCTTGGTAAGTCAAACTAAGGTGCTGTCCTAATTGGATTGGCCTAACTCATTGTTTAAATGGACTATTTTCTGTGACTTTTTACACATGGGCACACCATTTCTTCCGCTGCATAGTTTGTCCGCAAATTAATGCTCGCGCAGGGTGGTCCAATGTTGTGGACTTCTTTCTCATATGATCGTTCGGTCAAGTGATACCAGTTTGTAAGACCCCTCCCATTACCAAGGAGGCTCCCGGTCTTATGCCCTGAACCGCCGTCTTACGGTGGCACTAACGCACGGGTTAGTCGACACCGCAACACGCTGATTCTGCTGGCTAGTACGATCATAACCTGTTCGGCCAAAATGAGAAATAGAAGTAATACATATCAGAGTGCAACACGGGTAGTCCACAATCACAGAACAACTCATATATATATATACGAATGAAAGAGTACACAGTCCACAGTGAGTACAAAAATATGAAGAGTAATAAGGGCTTATGTCCAGTACATCATATGAATAACTCTCCTCACAAACATCAAAATAGCGGAAGCTAATCAACTAATCTCGTACTCATCCCACCTAAGGTAGCGCTGTAGTAGTAGTAGGTGGTGGTGTCAACTCCTCACGCCCTGTCACCTCGTCCTGCATGTCGTGCTGGTGCTCCATCTCCTCGAGCTCCTAAAAATAGTTTGTTCACCGACCATTAGTCAAAAAGAATAAGTCATTTCCTCCGCACCTCACCCCCCAACTCCTAGGCACCGTGCTGGAGAATGAAGCGGAGGATAATCAAGGGGTAACAAAAGGAAGCAGGTGATAAGGGAAACTAGGCTACCAAGTAAGAGTGTGAATAGTAAATCTACACTAGCAGTTCTATGTATATAGTACAAAGTAAAAGCATGTACAATACAAGTAAGTAAAGAACTGAAAGTAAGAGCAGGAAAGTAAAACTATGCTACCACTACACTACCATCACAAACATACCTTAACATATAAAAATGTTCATACAAATTTATAAGTTACGGTTTTCAGGAAATTTAACTTATCATATAAAAGAGCCCATACTAATTTATATGATAAGGATCTATGAAGCGCATGACCTAATATGAATGAATGTTTATGATGCAATTTATGCAACAGGCAAGTACAACTCACACACAACGACTCTATGATCACAGACCTTTAGTTCCCACTTTTTGAGAGCTAGCTTCACTCTCGGGTACCACCGTTGTGGCTACGGTAGCAGCGGAGCGGGCATCTCCACTTCTAGGCAGGTATGCATACTACCAAACCTTATATCCCTCTAATACGCCGCTTAACACGTCCTAGGTGCACTATAGAGTCCATGCGTACGTACGTTGCTGACAACCTGTCAGTCTTGTTCGGTCGAGTGTGCGTTATTAGGGATCGTCCTCCAGACCGCAGTGTAAAATAACCCACTGGCCCCTCAAACTCTCACACCCTCCTGGTTCACCGTTCTGCCATTGTTGTGAAGATCGGCCAGTACCGCATGACCCGCCACTAAATTTATGCACATGCAAGTATTTCATCTCGAGCCTTCAGCTCGCAAGAACAACCTGTCCTGATTCCCTCAAACCCTTCATAGGTGAGGCTGCAATATATATCCCTCCAACCCATAGCGGGTGAGAACGCACAATAATGCCTTTATTCAAAATCCCTCAAACCCATCACGGGCGAGAATGAACCACAATGTCTTAACCTATTAGACTACTCTTGTCTACAGATTATTATACTTGTTGTAACACCCCCCTATCCGTCGCATAGCATATAGCAGTAGGTCCGGCCGGGGCCCGACGCCATATACCACAGACAGACCGGGTGGTTACTTATGGAAACCATCCAACCAATCTCGACGTCCTACACAGAGCATTCTAGCGGAAGCAATTTATTAAAGTTGCACAACAAGAACCCAGCACAAGCATGAATGTCCACTAGCAAGATAATAGGAATGTTATTACAAAATACTCAAAAGTCGGCCTTAAGGCCTTACAAAATGTTTCACTTGTCTTTTACATGATTTCCAAACCTCGGCACGCAGGCCGGCCATACATGAACAAAACATAAAACATTTCCATTCGGGCCTTCGAGGGCCAGCTTCGCAAAAAGGGCTTTAGCCCGCTATTGACCGCTTGGTCCAGCTGCACCTGCAAGCAAACAAACCACCGCACGGTGGCAAACAAAGCAACGGTCAGCAATGCTGACCAAATTATAACGATCCCGCCCCCAACTCGGGGCGGCGATGCTCCTTCCCTGCATTTCATTAGCACAAGCGAGCAATGCATATAATCATAGCCATTTCATCACAGACGTTGGCTCGTACGGCCACACGTCCCGTGCACTCAGGGCACATTCTCGGTGAACCGGTCGATGTTACGTCAATTGAAGCCATTAACATTCCGGACTCACCACCGCCACTAGACGGCCATTCCTATGAGCAATTCGTCTTCATGGTATTGGTCACGTCAATTTAAGCCATCGACCACCGAAGACTCACATCTATGCCAACGGCGAGTGCCATGTACTTTAGGTCTCTCTAACCCGAACGACATAGAGCGGGTACGGCTCCATCTAACCCGTGCTCACATCGCAACGGCAATTTAAGCCATATGCGCGGGTCAAACTTTCACCGAGTCCCATTCTATCACAAGTCACATAACCCCGTTATGTTCAAGTTGGCTCTCAGGCCACCAAGTTGGCAAGACCTCGTGTCCGCCCAGTTTTCCGGGTGCACCTTTGGGTTAGTCCCCAAGGCTCCCTGCTGCAATCTACCGCGTAGAAAACCCGAAAAAACACCAAATAGCACGGAGTCTTCTCCGGCCTTATGCAATGCAACATCACCGATCCGAACTACATGTCCGGGTAGGCTTCAACCAAAATGCCTATGTCCGTTCTCGCATACGGACGCTAAACAACGGGGACTTTACATATCTACCCGAAGGAACGCCTCCAACTCTCCGCAAACTCGCGAGAGCGGGCTTCCTATGCAAAGAAAAGAGCGACTCATGCTCAAGATGAGGATCGTTACCCTTGCGGTCCTCTTTGGCGCCATCGAAAAGTAATCGGATGGAAATCACCGCACTTGCGTTGCCTCCGTGGATCCGGAGTCGGCTTGCGATTCGGAGCTCCGAAGCTCCTCCAATGGCGGATCTAGCTCCTCTTCTTCTTGCCTTAGCTCTTCTTTCTCCAAGGGTTTGGAGAGAGAACAAGTGGAAAAAGTGAGGGTTTTCTA
This sequence comes from Platanthera guangdongensis, assembly GCA_039583875.1. Lineage (NCBI taxonomy): Eukaryota > Viridiplantae > Streptophyta > Magnoliopsida > Asparagales > Orchidaceae > Platanthera > Platanthera guangdongensis. The sequence goes on from CM077151.1 coordinate 209,902,563, forward strand.
AGTCAAAACCCGGGTATATCCCTTCAGGAACAACCCCCAGCCATTGGATCCTCAGTCAAAGAAATGAACGGCTTCGATTCGGGACTGAAATGCCCAATCTGGGCCGAACACGGCCTGGCACACGCCCGTGTCCAGGGCCGTGTGCCTCATTCGCCGTCAAAATCGAATCACCTGGAACCTCACACGGGCATCGAACACGCCCGTGTTCGATCTGACACGCCCGTGTTCCAACTGACACGGCCGTGTAGCTGGCCGTGTACCCCATGATTTTCTCCCGTTTTCAACCCGAGCGCTGCACGGGTTCGGACACGCCCGTGTCCTTGCCCGTGTCACCTTGACACGCCTGGGCTCCAGGCCGTGTACAAGGTCTCGGCACTTCACGGCTAAGTGTCGACACGGGTCGACACGCCCTGCGACACGCCCGTGTCGCAGGCCGTGTGCCATGTCTCGACACACTGTCGACACCAAAGTGTCGACTTCGCGGGACGAGTGTCGACACGGGTTGACACGCCCTGCGACACGCCCGTGTCGCAGGCCGTGTGCCGTGTCTCGACACAACGTCGAAGCACTGTGTCGACTTCACGGCTAAGTGTCGACACGGGGCGACACGCCCTGCGACACGCCCGTGTCGCAGGCCGTGTGCCCAGTCTCGACACAATGTCGAGACCAAAGTGTCGACTTCACGCCTTAGTGTCGACACAGGCTTGACACGCCCTGGGACACGCCCGTGTCCCAGGCCGTGTGCCTGCAGCCAGAACTCAAACTGGCCCAAATTATTCCCCTCTGCTCCTTTGAGTTTCGGGGCGTTACAACTCTACCCCTCTTAAAAGAATTTCGCCCACGAAATTACATACAGGGAAAAACATGTACAAACTTAAATTTGTACCTGAGCGGAACAACTCCGGATATTCGTCAAGCATCGTCTGCTCTCGCTCCCAAGAGAGCTCCTCACGACCGCAATTGTCCCACCGGACTTTGACCATCCTGATCTCTTTATTGCGTAGCCGCTTGACCTCCGAGTCCTCAATCCGCACGGGCTTGACTTTTGTCGTTAGCCCACTATCCACCGGCACTTGATTGGCCGCGATCACTTGCGTAGGCTCTTGCACCGCCTTCCGAAGCACCGAAATATGGAATACATCATGTAATCCACTTAGCTCCACTGAAAGCTTCAGCCGATAGGCCGCTTCTCCTACTCGCTCCAGAACCTCGAACGGTCCAAGGTACCTCGGGCTTAGCTTTTTCAATCGCCGCACCCGCGAGACACCCTTGAACGGCTTGATCTTCAAGTATACATAATCGCCCACAGGGAACTACACGTTCCTGTGCTTGGCATTATAGTACTTTGCTTGTCGGTCCTGAGCGATAAGCAACCTCTCCCGAATGGTTCTCACCAAAGAAGTAGCATCCTCCACTTCCGATCGCTTATACAACTTCGACTCGCCCGTTTCTAACCAAGACAACGGCGTGCGACATCTTCTACCATATAGGGCCTCGAAAGGCGCCATCTGAATACTTGCTTGGTAGCTGTTGTTGTATGCGAACTCCACCAAATAAAGGTGGTCCTCCCATTGCTTTCCAAAGTCCAAGACACACATGCGAAGCATGTCTTCCATCGTTCTATTGACCCTCTCGGTCTGCCCATCCGTTTGCGGATGGAAGGCTGTGCTAAACTTCAGCTTTGTTCCCAACATTTGCTGCACCAGCCTCCAATCATTGGACGTGAACCGTCCATCTCGGTCACTCACGAAGCTGCGGGGCACACCATGAAGCCGCACTATGTTGTCCACATAAAGCTTTGCCAGCTTCTCCAGCGGATCATCCTTCCTATGCGGAATAAAATGCGACACCTTTGTTAATCGATCGACCACCACCCAAATGACGTCGTTCCCCTTCTGCGACCTTGGCAAACCATGCACAAAGTCCATAGAGATGTCGTCGAATTTCCACTCCGGAATAGGCAAGGACTTAAGAAATCCTCCCGGCTTTTGGCACTCCGCCTTTACCAAGGCGCAGGTTTGGCACTTCGCTACATATAGCGCCACATCCTTTTTCAAGCCCGGCCACCAAAACAGTTCTTTATATCGCGGTACATCTTCGTGCTCCCCGGGTGAATCGAGTACTTGGTATGGTGCGCCTCGTACAACAACTCCACCCGTAATTTGCCCACACTTGGGACGCACAAACGACCGTCCTTCCACAGCAATCCGTCCTCCACAACGAATTGGGAATTTGACCCATCCAGAGCCTCTATCATGAACTGCTTCATATGAGCATCCATATCCAAAGCCTGCCGAATCCGATCAGCCAGGTCATATTGGACTTCAGTCCAATTTAGCACTGCTTCAGCACTAGATTGTCTATCCACACAAACAATCTCCAACGCCTCCAGCTCCTGCACCAACCGCTCATCATGCACTGATAGCCAATTCGCTTGAGCTGGGGCTCGGCGACTCAACGCGTCCGCAACCGCATTCCCTTTGCCAGGCACGTAGTGGATCTTGAAAGTATAGTCCCCCAGGAACTCCATCCACCTACGCTGCCGCATATTCAGATCTTTCTGATCAATCAGGTACTTTAGGCTCTTGTGATCGGTGTAGATGTCAATCTTCACACCGTACAAATAGTGTCTCCACAGCTTCAAGGCAAAAATCACGGCCGCCAACTCCAAGTCGTGGACCGGATAATTCCTCTCGTGCACTTTTAGCTGTCTCGAGCCATAAGCTATCACGCTGCCGTGCTGCAGTAGCACGCAACCCAAACCACTGCCCGAAGCATCGCTATATATCTCATAGCCTTCGGTTCCACATGGCGAACTCAACACAGGCGCCGTGGTCAACCGACACTTCAATTCCTCAAAAGCTCGCGCGCACTCCGGCGTCCAAACGAACTTATGCTCCTTCCTCGTCAAAGTAGTGAGAGGTAGCGCTATCCGCGAGAAGTTCTCTACGAAGCGCCTATAATAACCGACAAGCCCCAAAAAGCTCCGGACTTCTGCTACCGTAGCAAGCTCAGGCCACTCCCGTATCGCAACAATCTTCGCCGGATCCACCACAATACCCTCTCCACTCACTATATGCCCAAGGAACGCCACTGAGGATAGCCAAAACTCGCACTTCGAGAACTTGGCATACAACTGGTTTCTCCTGAGTGTCTCCAACACCAAATGGAGATGCTTGAAGTGATCTTCCTCACTTTGCGAGTACACCAAAATATCGTCGATGAAGACGATCACAAAATGGTCCAAGTACTCCCTGAACATCCTGTTCATCAAATCCATAAATACTGACGGCGCATTAGTCAGCCCAAACGGCATGACCGTAAACTCATAATGCCCGTATCTCGTACTAAACGCTGTCTTCGGGATATCACTCTCCCTTATCCGCAGCTGATAGTATCCAGACTTGAGATCTAACTTCGAGTACACCGTCGACCCGACTAACTGATCAAAGAGATCATCAATCCGGGGGATCAGATACTTGTTCTTCTCAGTCAGCTTATTTAGCTCCCGATAATCAATACATAATCTCAAGCTTCCGTCCTTCTTCTTAACAAAGAGGACCGGTGCGCTCCAAGGCGAAGAACTCGGGCGCACATACCCTTGCTCCAACAACTCTTGTAGTTGAACTTTCAGCTCCGCCATTTCCTTAGGCGCTAGCCGATACGGAGATCGTGACACAGGCTTTGCACCTGGCACTAGTTCGATCGTAAAATCGATCTCCCGCTGAGGCGGGGCTCCAGGAAGATCTGCGGGGAACACATCAGGGTATTCCGATACCACTGAAATACAATCCATCGCGGGCTTCGGCTTTGCAACCTCCACTAGTGTAAAGAACAGTTCTGCTCCAGCATGAACCGCCTTCACCACCTGAAGAGCAGACATCAACGTCTTGCTCAACCCCTTTAAGCCCGTAAACATCGTCTCATGACTTGCTCCCAGCTTTACTTCCTTGCTACCGCAATCTATATGGGCCTGCTGCTCCGAGAGCCAGTCCATGCCAAATATGACGTCGAACTCCGCCAACGGAAGTAAAGACGCCTGCAGGTCGAACTCCTGCTCCCCAATACGAACTTTAACGTCGCAGATCCTAACCGCTCGCATCGAACACCCATTGGGCAACAACACATCCAACTTATCCTTCGCCATCGAAGAAGGGACTCCGATGCGTGATATAAATCCTTCGGACAAGAAGGAGTGTGAAGCTCCCGTATCAAAGAGTGCTCGTGCCGGGTTTTCACAAATCAACACAAATCCTAACAAGCAGTAGTAAGGTAACATATACATAACAAGCATATAAAGGAATTGACTTGCTATAAATTAAACCGTACCTGTCACCACGTCAGCTTGTTTAATGGCCTCCTGTTGGCCAAGATTGTAAACCCTGGGTTGGGCCGGAGCATAGTGGGATGCGGTCGATTCCACCGCCTTTCCCTTCTCTTCATAAGTGGCTCCCGGCCTCCTCTCGGACTTAGGACGTCCGGTCCAACAATCACGGGCGAAATGCCCCGTCTTGCCACAAGTAAAGCATGCGCCCGGGGTCCGACTCGTAGTCGCCCCAGAAGCGCCAGAAGGAGCTGGACCCGAAGTCCTAGGCTTCTTGAAAGACTTCCGATAGCCGGACTTTGAGGTAGTCGGCACTTTAAACTCAGATTTTCTATCAACCAAGCCTTTCTTCGCCTGCACGTTCTTCATGTCCTTCTCCAAGGACCGGGCAGTATTGACCAAGGTTAAGAAACCCTGCGTCATCGGCCCCGACAGTAATAGTCTCAGCTCATCCCTCAAGCCTTCATAAAAACGATTAGTCTTGCGCTCCTCATCCATGATGGTAGAGCTCGCATAACGACTCAACCGCGTAAACTCGTGGAGATATTCATCCACGCTCCTCTCACCCTGTACCAACCTCAGGAACTCATTCTCCATTGAAATCCTCTGAGTAGAAGGGAGGTATCTTGCTAAGAACAATTCCGAGAACTCTTCCATCGGAACGTCTATCAGTTGTCTACCTCGCAGATGATGCAGCTCCAAACCTTCCCACCACATCCTCGCTTCACCGTCCAGCAGGAACGTAGCAATGGTGGTCATCTGCCACTCCTCCGTCTCCGTCGCTGTCATGACTCTCTTCACCCTAGAGAGCCAGTCTTCAGCCTGAGATGGGGTTCCCAACCCCGAGAATAACGGAGGGTTAAAGCTCATTACATGCTTCAACTGCCTCTCAGTCGCCCTCCTTGGCACTATTGGTTCTACAACCACTTGCTCCATCCTCCTCGGCTCAGCCTCTTGAAGAGGTACTTGCTCCATCACAGGAGCTGGCTGCTGCGCTTGCCTCCCAGGCTGCGCATTTATCACGGCTAACACCGCTTCAGCCACCAATCTTATATTTTCAGCCGACAAAGGTGTTGCGGGAGCAACTTCTGGTGCACTACTTGCCTCAGAACCTCGGCGTTCTGACGGCCCAACACCACTTCTGGTCACCTATAGTGGTACAAAACACCGTTAAGCGACCAAATAACATTGCAAACAGCAATTATAGGAACACGCAGGTTCCTCAAACACGAGTATTTTCATTCCTAAGTGGACATTCATGGGTTCTTTTTACTGTTATTACAATGACGCACACAATGTGCTCACCACCCCTTAAAAAGAATTCGCCCACGAATTCACTTTAAGCCCATAACCCACAGGTCCCAGGATCGAAACCTGGCTCTGATACCAAATTGTAACACCCCCCTATCCGTCGCATAGCATATAGCAGTAGGTCCGGCCGGGGCCCGACGCCATATACCACAGACAGACCGGGTGGTTACTTATGGAAACCATCCAACCAATCTCGACGTCCTACACAGAGCATTCTAGCGGAAGCAATTTATTAAAGTTGCACAACAAGAACCCAGCACAAGCATGAATGTCCACTAGCAAGATAATAGGAATGTTATTACAAAATACTCAAAAGTCGGCCTTAAGGCCTTACAAAATGTTTCACTTGTCTTTTACATGATTTCCAAACCTCGGCACGCAGGCCGGCCATACATGAACAAAACATAAAACATTTCCATTCGGGCCTTCGAGGGCCAGCTTCGCAAAAAGGGCTTTAGCCCGCTATTGACCGCTTGGTCCAGCTGCACCTGCAAGCAAACAAACCACCGCACGGTGGCAAACAAAGCAACGGTCAGCAATGCTGACCAAATTATAACGATCCCGCCCCCAACTCGGGGCGGCGATGCTCCTTCCCTGCATTTCATTAGCACAAGCGAGCAATGCATATAATCATAGCCATTTCATCACAGACGTTGGCTCGTACGGCCACACGTCCCGTGCACTCAGGGCACATTCTCGGTGAACCGGTCGATGTTACGTCAATTGAAGCCATTAACATTCCGGACTCACCACCGCCACTAGACGGCCATTCCTATGAGCAATTCGTCTTCATGGTATTGGTCACGTCAATTTAAGCCATCGACCACCGAAGACTCACATCTATGCCAACGGCGAGTGCCATGTACTTTAGGTCTCTCTAACCCGAACGACATAGAGCGGGTACGGCTCCATCTAACCCGTGCTCACATCGCAACGGCAATTTAAGCCATATGCGTGGGTCAAACTTTCACCGAGTCCCATTCTATCACAAGTCACATAACCCCGTTATGTTCAAGTTGGCTCTCAGGCCACCAAGTTGGCAAGACCTCGTGTCCGCCCAGTTTTCCGGGTGCACCTTTGGGCTAGTCCCCAAGGCTCCCTGCTGCAATCTACCGCGTAGAAAACCCGAAAAAAACACCAAATAGCACGGAGTCTTCTCCGGCCTTATGCAATGCAACATCACCGATCCGAACTACATGTCCGGGTAGGCTTCAACCAAAATGCCTATGTCCGTTCTCGCATACGGACGCTAAACAACGGGGACTTTACATATCTACCCGAAGGAACGCCTCCAACTCTCCGCAAACTCGCGAGAGCGGGCTTCCTATGCAAAGAAAAGAGCGACTCATGCTCAAGATGAGGATCGTTACCCTTGCGGTCCTCTTTGGCGCCATCGAAAAGTAATCGGATGGAAATCACCGCACTTGCGTTGCCTCCGTGGATCCGGAGTCGGCTTGCGATTCGGAGCTCCGAAGCTCCTCCAATGGCGGATCTAGCTCCTCTTCTTCTTGCCTTAGCTCTTCTTTCTCCAAGGGTTTGGAGAGAGAACAAGTGGAAAAAGTGAGGGTTTTCTAAGTCAAAACCCGGGTATATCCCTTCAGGAACAACCCCCAGCCATTGGATCCTCAGTCAAAGAAATGAACGGCTTCGATTCGGGACTGAAATGCCCAATCTGGGCCGAACACGGCCTGGCACACGCCCGTGTCCAGGGCCGTGTGCCTCATTCGCCGTCAAAATCGAATCACCTGGAACCTCACACGGGCATCGAACACGCCCGTGTTCGATCTGACACGCCCGTGTTCCAACTGACACGGCCGTGTAGCTGGCCGTGTACCCCATGATTTTCTCCCGTTTTCAACCCGAGCGCTGACACGGGTTCGGACACGCCCGTGTCCTTGCCCGTGTCACCTTGACACGCCTGGGCTCCAGGCCGTGTACAAGGTCTCGGCACTTCACGGCTAAGTGTCGACACGGGTCGACACGCCCTGCGACACGCCCGTGTCGCAGGCCGTGTGCCATGTCTCGACACACTGTCGACACCAAAGTGTCGACTTCGCGGGACGAGTGTCGACACGGGTTGACACGCCCTGCGACACGCCCGTGTCGCAGGCCGTGTGCCGTGTCTCGACACAACGTCGAAGCACTGTGTCGACTTCACGGCTAAGTGTCGACACGGGGCGACACGCCCTGCGACACGCCCGTGTCGCAGGCCGTGTGCCCAGTCTCGACACAATGTCGAGACCAAAGTGTCGACTTCACGCCTTAGTGTCGACACAGGCTTGACACGCCCTGGGACACGCCCGTGTCCCAGGCCGTGTGCCTGCAGCCAGAACTCAAACTGGCCCAAATTATTCCCCTCTGCTCCTTTGAGTTTCGGGGCGTTACACTTGTAATTTAAGGTTAATCCCAGGACTTCCCAGGGTATACCCGGTGATTACGATGGGATTACGCCCAAAGTTTCCTTTCGCTAGGATATTTAATTTTTATAGATGTCTACCCTTTATCCGTACTTTGCTCTCATTATTACTCTTGAGTGGTCTTAATGACTTAAGATGTTCTCAGAAGGGCGACGGTCTTCCGTCGGCCTTCACTTTAGTTGCTATCCAAGGGCTTGCACTTTACTCTCGTCACTTGGACAACTCTACCCACCAGGGTCATATTCCAATTGAAGTCTCTAGTTCATTCGTTGATCTATCCCTCGGTGGTCCTTATAGCATGACCTGCTTATACTATGCGCAACTCATAACCTAATACCACCACGAAATGGAACTTCCAATTCCTTGGGCCACCTACCACTAAATATTTATCCTAGGATGGTATGGACAAATGAAGTGAGCATGTTGATTTTCATAATTTTCTTAAGTCATTAAAGCCTCTAATTAAATCATTTAATTAATCTCATAGGTCATTTAATACATGAAGTATTACAAATTATAATCCACTGACCTAAGGAATTTTTCCTGAGTTACATATTGGTAAAATATTACTGTCTACCAAAATTCATAATTTTCCTTGAAATATTTTCATTTATTCCTTAATTAATAAAAAATATCACATAATTGTCATTTTTCAAATGAAGTGTAAGGACATCATTTCTAAACATTCCAAGAAAATTACAGCACACATATATTTGTAAAATAATGCTAAAGACATAATTTCATGAACGTATATGGTACAAGAGCTACAAAATTTCATCTCTAATTATATTACCAAAATGACACTATGAGGTTTTAAAAAATACTGATTCATCCAAAAATGCTGAGATATTTATACAAAGTTATTCATACTCAGATATATCACCAAGAAATTTTTCAAAATTTTCTACTGAGTATTTTCATCAATTTTCTAATTAAGTATAATGAGGGTAAAAAGGAAATTTCCACATAACTCCTATCAAAGTTCTTCAAACAGAGACATAAAAATTTTTGGAGTTAAACATAAGATTATATTGTCCTTGACAAAAATTGGGGATTTTATCTCAATGATGCACCTACTTTTACATTTATTTTTCAAAAGTCCTATTATTTCAAAAATTCCAAATAATGGGATTTTTGCTTCCAAAAATCTCATTATTACAATGTGGGGTATGATTCACCGTATTGAACCTCTAAAATCAATACCATGATTTTTTGATGTTCCAAATAGGCCTAATACACAACATTTCTAATTTGGCTATTTGCACCCCAAGCCTATACATAACCAACACATGTAAGTGAGTTTACCCAACATGCATTGCTCCAAATGTGCTGAACGTTTTACCATGCACATGTATAGTGCCCAATGACATGCCACCCAAATTTGGGGCCATTTGGAGCCATAACACTCCCATTATTTCATTTACTTTATTTTTGATATTTAACCAAAAACTATAGAAACTGTACTCCCAAAAATTCTCAATTTTAGGAAGAGGCTAAATATTCCCTAATAATGCATGCACCCAAAATTTGGGGTCATTTTGATTACTGGTTTGGCTTGGGCATCAATTTGAAATTATGCCCTTGCCTTGGACCAGTCCTAGGAAACCTGATCTACAGCCCAATATACTACACCAAATTTGATGTCTAAGGTGCCAAATTAAATTTAAGACATTAAGCTACAAATTTCATTTAGGATTTATGTCCTGGAAATGCCTCTAAGAGGCCTAACAATAGCTTGAAAAAAGCCTGAATATGCGTGGCAAATTTATACAAATACTATAGTTTTATTTTATTTAATTTAACATCGGTTACATGAATCTTGACGCGCAATGGACGGGATCTGGTCGTCTTCTACCTCCAGCCAACGTCTGGGATTGATTTTGGCTGGGCCAGCTTTGCTGGCTATTTCCGGCCAGCTGAGCCACCACCACTGCTGGCGGATGTCGCCACAACCTTCACTGTGGTGGTGTCCAGCAATTCCCGGCGATGAGGCCGCCGGAGTTGGCTCCTCCGGCAAACCTGAGCAAGAAGAAAAGCTCAGAAAAATCTCCATTTCCTCACATGGTATCGGGCTCAATTGAGCCTGATGTCTCTCCTAGAGGATCTAGAAAGCTAGCACTGGTAGAGAGGCGGCGAAACAGACCTGAATCAAGCCTTGGCGGCGAGTGCGGCGGTGGTTGGCCATGGTTGAGCTGCTCCGACGATCTCCTGCTCAAAATCCCATTTATTCACCAAAAGCTGTGCTCCAGGACTCGTTCTCCACTCGTTTCCACTCACTGAAGTTGATGGTGTGGTTGGTTTGAGATGGAAATGGCTGTATATAGAGATTCAACCAAGGTGAGCTCGATTTGGGGCTTTGGCGGCTTCACCAATGGTGCCAGGTGGCCAACATGCTGCCAAAACCTGTTGGATTTTCTGAGGAGGCCAGCCAACACCTTTTTGGGGCAGAAGAAGCCAAGGCCAAGTGGCCTCCTCTCCTTAAACTCACCTTCTCTCTCCTCTTTTAGGTGAATTCCCCAAAATGCCACTTTGCATGTGACCCTCTCTTCAAAACCAGAGGGTAGGGGTGGTCTTTGACCACTTGGGCTGATAATGGGCCAAGTTTGGTGGGCTTGGCCCAAGGAGAGTGGGCTTAGCCCTCATTTTCTTCTTTAGGTCAATTATGTTGACTAGGTTGACTTTTAGTTGACTTGGTCAACCATGATGAGTGGGGTGACCCCACTTGGAGGTCATGGGTCTAATGGCACCACACAACTTGGGTTGGGTCAATGTGGTGCCCGACTTGGGCTAATTGGGCCTATAGGTATAGATTTGACCAACTTAGGGCTATGGTTGACTTTGGTCAACTAGGGTCAAAGGGTTGACCTAATGACATGCCCTAGGGTCCACTTAGATTATTTTATGGTTAGGGAAATGTGGTGGGGTCATGGTGTGGCGAGGGTTCATATTTAGGCTACTTTGACCTAGTTTGACTTGGGCCCTTTAGTGGGCCCCACATGGCTACAACCCACTACCTAGGGTCAAACCTAGCTAATTTCCCTAACACCCACCCCATGGCCAACCCAATCTAAGTTAAGGGGTCTAAAAGTAACATGGGATGTTACAGTCTGTATCTAGACAAAGGAAATTTAAGCAATAAACATTTCCACTCCTAGTGCATGTGAAGATAACCTCTTGGTCACATGATGTAACAACCCCATCTGTTCATATAATATATACTAGAAGGTCCGGTCGGGGCCCCACAACATATACCATAAAACAGACGATGAAGCTATGGAGTGATACCAGAGTAGCACAGCGCACCTACACATTGCATTCTAGCGGAAGCTGGCTCGAACGACTCACAAGAGCTCTTCCTCCGCAACGTCGGCCTCGGCTCTCTCGTCGATAAACTGCAGCACCGCCGGTGATCAGCCCCCTCTCCTCCTCCTCCTTCTTCCTCTCTCTTTCTCCCTCTAGAAGTGAAGAAAGAGAAGACAAAAAGAGAAATGAGATTTCTCTTCTCATTCACGACCTTAAGGACACAGGGAGGCAGCTTCAGCCATTGAATCCCAGCTGAAAGAATGGACGACCGCTATTTTACCACAAAAGTACAATTTTTGCCTGACACAGCCTGTGACACGCCCGTGTCCCAGGATGTGTATCTCAAGCGGTGCTCAACCGACTTATCCATATTAGTGACACGCCCAAGTAACACGCCTGTGTCATGGGCCGTGTCACCCGACACGCCTTCAGACATGCCCATGTCTGTGGCCGTGTTCGTCAGGCTGAAAAATCCCAAAATCACCCGAGACTCACACGTCCTATGACACGCCCATGTCCCAGGCTGTGTGCCCATACACGGCACTAGACACGCCCCAGCTCCAATTCATCGGGCTGAGTTCGTCGACCTCGCTGACACGCCCTGTGACACGCCCGTGTCACAGGCCGTGTCCTAAGCACTCGATGATCTTCGACCAGATTTTGTCGACCGCTCGTCGACTATTCACTCAGGGAGGACATACCCTCCGACAAGGCCGTATTGAATGGGACACGCCCGTGACACCAGGCGTGTTCCCGCTCTCGACGAATGTCGAGTTCATTTCGTCGACCGCAGGACTCAAGTGTCAACAGGGGCAGTCACGCCCCCTGACACGCCCGTGACATGGGGCATGTTACTCCAGGACACGCCATGGGATACGCCCGTGTAACAGGCCATGTCACCCCAAATGGGCTGTTACACATGACCTCTTAATCAGTCACTCATCCTTGTGGAAGACAATGACATAGCCAAGATCAGAGAGCTGGCTTATGCTTATAAGGTTGTGTTGCAACCCTTCAACATAAGTCACTTTTGTGATGGTGACTATGCCATTGGTATTCTAATCATAGCCTCTTGTCACCCCTCTATCTGAACAACCAAAGATAACCTTGGGTCCATCTTTCATTGGAGTGTACTCCTTTAAGTTGCTCCTTATCCAAGTATTGTGCCTGGAACAAACACTGTCCAAGTACCATATAGGGGTATGTGCACTTGGACTAACCTGCATCACATAATTAATTTTACCTTAGGACCCAAATATCTATTGGGTCCTGCATGCATGTTAATCTGAAAATGGACTTGTCTACCACTAGCTTTTCTGACAGGTGAACTAACACTTCCTCTTGGCATAGTTGGATTGTGCCAGCAATATAAGGCAAAATACTCCACCTTGCCACAACACGAGCACTCGTGAATATTATATATTCTTTACTGTGTAGGTCATGCATTTTGGTTAACTACTGGCTGAACAGAAGGAAGAGGAGCATCAGCCTTCTTTAGATTTATTTCAGCAAGGATCTGACTGAAGGTTGGTTTTCTAGCTGGCTTATTTGGTCTGTTCTGAGTGTCATCAACAATAATCTTCTTTATAGAAGACATGCTCTTGATAGCATAAAAAATACCCAAATCAGGCTTGTTGATAGAATGACCCTTGGTCTGAGTCTTTACTGAATGGTTCTAAAACTTTGCCATTGCCTCATTCTTGAGAGTGGGAGCTGGAGCATCAAAGACAAATGGCCCATGATGGGCCATTTGAATTTATTCATGGGCAGCCTTAAAGGTACTCACTCCCCTACTATACCTTCCACCAGAGATGTGAACCTCTTTGTTCAAACTAGTGGATCTGCCATTCATCCAGTGACCATAGATGATTTCTTGGTCATACCTATTTGAAGGCAACATCACCATTTTAAGAGGAATGGGAGACTTGGAAGCAAGAGGCTGATTTCTTGGTCATACCTGTTTGAAGGCAACATCACCATGTTTGAAGGCAACTCTAGTGTTTCCTTTAAACCCCAACCCCTTCTTACCCTTCTGAGAGGAGAAGGGGTATATCAAGGGCAACATTGTATTGGGTTTGGAGAAACTAGCCATAATTCTCTACTCCCTCTGGAGTTTCTCTTCAAGGTCCCTAATGAGACTATTCTTGAACTTTATGGAGCCTATCTAGATGAGATTCAAGACCTTAAGTTGGCTAACTTCCTATCTATTTGTTCAAGTAAAGATATTTTCTCAGCATGCTGGGCAACAACTTGCTGCAGAGAGACAATCTCCACAACTTGCTTTTTAGACAACTTCTTGCACTTCTTAAAGGCATCCAGAAGTTGTCCATACTTGTCAATCAATTGATTGACATATCCTTCTGATTCAAAATCACCTTCACAACTGGATGAAGAAGCTTCTGTATAAGGACTAGTCTCAAACCCAAACTCAGAAGAACAATTAGATAGAGGAAGTACCTTTTCTGGACCAGGCTAACCCAGGCTGGATTCTACATCAAACAATGTCATTAGCCCATAGAAGCTGTAGACATCTTCTTCATCTTCATCCTCCTTTAAGTCACTGTCTGAATTTGATAGATGGGCCCTGATGCCTATCCTGGCAGCATGATAGTCTTCATCTGCTGCTTCAGCTTCTTTTTCAGCGGCAGCAGCAACAAGCCTAATATAAGCTTCTTCTTCTTTAGACTGTGATGAAGATGAGTCTGTCTAGCTCTTCTCCTTCTTTTTAATGAAGGACTTCTCCTTATTCCCCTTGTGCTGGTGCTATTTCTTCTCACCAGCCTCCTTTCTATTCACTGGGCAGTCAGCTATCACATACCCTGGTTTGCTGCAACAATAGTATACAACTTTAGAGTATTTATATTTACTAGTTTTAGAATCATACATGTAAAACTTGGAGTGATTCTTACTATGATTAGAAGAGGTGGAAGGTCTGCTCTTCCATAATTTCTTCTTCATCAGCTTCTGAAAATGCCTGGAGACGGACGCAAAGTCCTCATTAGACATACTGCTGTTTGATGTATCTGATTTTGAGTTGTCTGACTCAGCTGGCCTCTTAGGAGGAGAGGGAATACTCTCCTTATCCTTCCTAATGTTGTCTGCTCTGAGTCCAAGGACTTTTCCTTAGCATGAGATTTGCTGGTGGCGTCCTCCTCTCTCTTGGTAGTCAGCTATATCTCATAAGAGAGTAGCTTTCCAAACAATGTTTGGGGTGGAGTATCAGCAAGCTTGGCCACCTCTCTTATGGCACATATCTTAGTATCCCAGTCTCTAGTGTGAAACCATAGGAACTTGTCATTAATCTCATAATGACTAAAGACCCTCCCATAAGTCCTCAGTTCATTTATAATCCAAAACAATCTTTCATAACAAGAAGATATGTTCTCTTTCTTGTAATGCCTAAAAGCCTCATACTCATGGTTGAGCATGGACTTCTTATCATCTCTGACCTCTTGAGTACCCTCTATGTAGGCCACAAGAGTGTCCCACATCTCTTTGAAGGTCTGGCAGTAAACCAAACTTTGAAAGGTTGAATCATCTCTGGCACTAACAATTATGTTTTATGCCCTCTTGTCCAATGTAGACAAGATGAATTCATCTTTAGTTATCTCTGAATATGTATTAGGTGTCTGGACATTGGCATCCAGAACTGAGACTATTATAGGGATGAAGGGTCCCTCCTTGACTGTCACAAATATCCTTGGGTCATAGGCTTCCATAAATAGCCCGACCCTCCCTTTCTAGATTACAAATCTCTCCTTTCTTCAGATGGGGAGTTTCATGGAACCTAGCTCCATATGGTTCTCTCCAGAACCCATAAGTAGAAAACTGTAGCTACCCTTGGAGATCACTCAAACTGTTAGATACTTTTTGAGTAACCTCCCACTGATACCACTTGAAAGTCTTTAATTTCAAGTTAGCTAACAACCTAGAGGAGGTGAATAGGTTTCGGGTTTATTATTATTATCTTTAACTTGATGTGTTATGAGCTAGTATTTTTTAAGCTTTCAAGATAAAACACAAAGATCACACAGCATTTATAGTGGTTCCCCGGATTATGGATGCATTCACTCTCCTCCCACCTTTCTAACTTCTTGTTAGACAAGGCACTTCTCCAAAACCTCAGCTCCTTAGAGATTACACCTCAGATCCCTTAGGATCTCTCAATCACAACCAAGACTTACAACTCATGTACAAAACCCTACCTCAGAGCAAACTGCTCCTACAACTCAGTGATCAAACTGATCACGTAGCTCAGACTTGAACTCAAGTCCTACAAATCAGGCTATGGAGGATAGCCTTACCTCAGAGAGAAAGACTCTCATATAGCTCAGGAACAAGGCCCTACTTCAAATCCAAATCTGGATCCTACACTCAGGCTCAAAGGCCCTACACTCAGAGAGTATGACTCTCCTACATCTCAGGCAGACTGCTGTACCTTAGGCTCAAATGCCCTACAGCTCAGGTCCAAAAGGATCCTACCTCAGACCCCAAGGTACTACACTCAGATTCAAACACTGGATCCTACACTCAGACAAATCTGCCTTACCTCAGGCGCAAAGGTCTTACAACTCAGATCCAAAAGGATCCTACAGAAATAAATTGATTTATGTTAATTTAACACAGAGATATTTCTCCGTGTCTGCTTCCTGAGCTGAGTTACATCAGCCCTAACTATCTTCTTAGCAACAGGAAAATGATCTTCAGTAAATAGCTACCTCTGCTAGAAATATCTCAAAACTTTTTTTCTAAACTTGCTGAAGAAGACTGAAGACTTGATAGATCTTGAGTTCTTCAAACAGCTAACCTGAACCTGTAGAAAAACCTGAAGCCTCTTCTTCTCTTTCTTTATCAGAAGCAAATATGAACTTGCTGTAGCAGAAGAAATTGCTACAGCTATCTTGAGTGAATTTTTTGTTCAGCTGGATCAACTTCAAGCTTTTAACTAGGCAGCAATGGCGAAGAAGACGGAGTCCAGCCGCAACTTTGTGAAAAGAATGAAACACTAAAAGTTAAGTTCTTCCTTCTGAAACTGCCCCTTTTATCTACTGCCGATTAACGACACCAAGAAGCAGTGGGTACCACGTATAGTTGACAGCTGCAACTTGATTTAATCGAAGAAGATGTACAGTAGGCGTCTGGAGCTATTTGGCGTGTTCTGTGGCTTTCCCGTAAGAAATATGAACTTTGTTGACTTCTGTTGACTTTGACTGATGTCATCAGTTATGGACTTGGCCAATTTCTCAGATTCCCTCCAGGCATTGAGTGCGTTGAGTGAAAGGCCTTCACTCAACGAATCCGAACTTAGTTAAATTCTCTACACCATTAGGCGTTGAGAGCGTTGAGTGAACTGCCTTCACTCAATGCCACTGGACTTGGCTGCAACTTCTTTGTCTGCTAGGCGTTGCGAGTGTTGAGTGAAGCTTCACCACTCAACGCTCTTGTACTTAGTTGCTTCTCTGTAATTTTCCAGCTTGCTGATGCATTGAGAGCGTTGAGTGAATTAGCTTCACTCAGCTCCTCTGGACTTAGACAGATATTTCTGTCTTCCCTTCTTGAGTTTTAACATCACACACTGCCTTCTGCTTTGGCATTGAGTGAGCTGTCCTCACTCAATGATTATGGACTTGGCCAAATTTTTCTTGACAGAATCTCCAACTGATTGAGCTTGTCTCAACGCTGCTTGATATATGGAATCAATAGTTGTAACCACACAACGCCTACTGACTTAGTTGAATTTCAGCTTGCCAAAACTGTGGCTTTGACAGATTCAGCTATACTCCACGATTCTTTATTTATGGCATTGAGTGAACTTCCATAACTCAACGCTTGTGGACATGGTCACAGAATTGCTTTACAGACTACATGGCTTTGACTTTCCACAACTAACTCAGCATTGTTTGGCATCTGACATTGAGTGAATTGGCTTCACTCTACGCCTGTGGACTTAGGCGATTTTCAGCCTATCCAGCATCCTCCCTTTCATCTGGTGTTGAGTGAACTAGCTTCACTCAATGCCTATGGACTTAGATAGGTTTCTATCTCTTCACGTCTTTACTTTATGACCACCTGTCATATCACTTGGAATACCTGTCCTATCAATGTTACAATGACTAACCTGCATGAATGAACTTGAACATACATCAAATACAACTTTGGGAATATCATTAATATGTTTGACTTCTACAAATCTGACTTCTACAAGTCTGGGAAATTGTGGGCAATGGACCCAACAATCAAAAAATGGGAGAAATGCCACTTAATGGTGAAGGAGGGAATGTTTGTCAAAGCAAGGATTGAAGTGAACCAGAAAAAGATTGATGTCATTCAAAAGCTCCTACCTCCTTCCTCTATCACGGGAATTCGAAGTTTCCTTGGGCATACTGGATTCTACCGTAGATTCAGTAAGAATTTTTTTTATAATCTCCAAGCCATTCTGCAACCTCTTGGGAAAGGATGTACCTTTCCATTTGATGAAAAATTTCTTTAGTCATTCTCCACTTTAAAAGAAAAGATGGTCATTATCCTTATTCATACCTCCCCTAATTGGTCCCTGTAGTTCGAACACATGTGCAATGCTAGCAACCTGGAGGTTGGGGTTGTACTTGGAAAACACAAGAATAGAGTCTTCCATTCTATTCGTTATGCAAGTCGCATACTGAATGTACCTTAGCAGAACTATATTATAGTGAGGAAAGGCAAATCAAGTTGACTGTATTCAAACAAGTCAATGGTATATACATAGTTGTATTTGATGTATGTTTAAGTTTATGCAAGCAGGTTAGTCTTTGTCATATTGATTGGACAGGTGGTCGAAGTGACATTGATAGGTGGACTCAAAGAAGTTGACTGGAAAGGCAGGAAATTTCCTAAGTCCACATGCGTTGATTAAAGCAAGCTCACTCAACGTCAGATGAACCAGAAGCCAGTGACAGTGAAGAAAAATGTCTAAGTCCATAGGCGTTGAGTGAAGCTAGTTCACTCAACGCCATACAGCTAATAGCGCTGAGAGAAGGCTGACAGTCAAAGCTTTAAGTGTTGGAAAGGCAGAAAAGTGGCTAAGTCCACTGGCATTGAGTGAAGTCAACTCACTCAACTCCATATAGCCAAAGCATTGAGCAATGCTAGTTCTGTCAAAGCTAAAGCAAATTTATCAAAGAAATTCGACTAAGTCCAAAACCGTTGGGTGAAGCCAGTTCACTCAACGCCATGTTGATTCAGTCAAAGCCTTGGAAGAAAGACAAAAAATTCTATCTATGTATAATAGCGTTTAGTGAAGGCAGCTTACTCAACGCTAAAGGGAAAAAGCATTGAGTCATGCTGTTGATGTCAACGCCAAAGGGAGAAACCGTTGACTGTAGTCAACACACTCAACACCTTCATGCAAAGTAAAATTTTTCTAAGTCCAGAATCGTTGAGTGTAGTCAACACACTCAACGCCTTCATGCAGAGACAAATTTTTCTAAGTCCAGAATCATTTAGTGAAGCCAGTTCACTCAACGCCATAGTTACGAAAAATGCTGAAGATTAAGTCAAGGCAAAAAGAATTAAGTGAAGCTTATATACGCAAATATCTCAATGCTTGGACAAGCTGAGGATTTGAATAAGTTAAAAAGCATTGAGTGGAACTTAATCACTGAATGTCTAGCAGAGCAGGAAATTTTCTAAGTCCAGATTCATTGAGTAAAGCTTGTTCACTCAACACACTCAATGCCTGGGTACTTGTTTGAAATTTTTGTAAGTCCAGAATGGCTGACGTCAGCAAAGTCAACAAAATTCCAAAATGATCATGAAAGAGCTGCAACTCATCACTAACGTAGTCGTCAGTCTCATTCTGTAAAACTAAGGATATAATCAGTCATTAAAGCAATGACACTTGTCAATAATCTCGCTGGATGATGGGATTATAAATAGAGAAGGAGATCTGGATCGATACAAGTTTATGAGTGATAAATTCGTTTGGAAAAAGAGGAGCGGGACTTCGTCTTCTTCCCCCGCCATTGTTGCAGAAACAAGAAGGTCGTTTCGACAATTCTAAAGGTTTTCTGAGTTAGCTGCGTCGATAAACATCTGCTACTTTAAGAATAGAGGATTTCTCTGAGGAAGAAGAATTAGCCAAGGCCAGCCCTAGCTGAAGTTTCTTCGAGATCCAAGTCGAGCCAAAATTGAAGATCAATCTCTGGATCTATGAAGAAGAGGTATAACATTCTGTGTTCTACAAATCAGGTTAGCTGATAGAAGATCTCTCCTTTCTCTGCTTCATTAGCAGAATTAGAATAAAGGTTCTGAGATTACTTCTAACACAAGCAGCAGATTCTTGAAGAACATCAACCTTGTTACTATGAAGAAGATAGGGTTGAGATTCACTCAACTCATGAAGCAATTGACTCACAGATTAATTTGCATTGTCTCAAATCGATATTTCTACTCAAATTCTCTAGGATATGTTCAAGATCTTTGTTGTAAGCCTAGTTTATAAGGGCTGAGAGTTAGATCTTGTGAGATCTGTATTGTATGCCTAAGTTATAAAGGCTTAGTTTAGGATCTGGTATAGATCTGAATGATATGATCCAGTCTTGGATCTTGAACGTGCAGGTTAGATCTGAAATACTCTAGAGGGAGGGGGGTGAATAGAGTATTGTGCTCACTACAAATTTTTTACAACTTGTGTTGTAAGCCTAGGTGAACAATTCAACAAAAAAAAATAAACACAGCAACCTAAAAATCACAGAACAACACAGCCATATCATAAAGAAGGGCAACCAGACGACACAAGAATTTTTATAGTGATTCCCTAACCTGGGTACATCCATTCTTCTACCACCCTGGTAGGAATCTACTCAGGTTTTTGATCAGGTGCCTGACACCAATGAGCTTTTATTCAGGTGCTCAAAAACCAAAACCTCAAGTATTTTGGAAGGAGACTTGCAACCAGAATAATTTTGAAGTGAATTAAAACCCTGTACAGGAATTGGAAGTAAAGAGATGGTGTCTTCTCTTTCTCAAAACAGCTGAGAATACTTGTGGATTGATTGTAGCAGATCTTGCTCCCCCTGAGATCTTGAATTAATCGGGAATGCTGGAGCACTACTTCAGGGTGATAGGTCTTCAAAGACGTAGAATGCCTGGACCAGAATTGTTTCAGGAACTCCTTTGACAGATTGAAATTTGTTGTCCTTTGAAGTAGTCATATAGAGTTGAAGGAAAGAAGAAGACTCTTGATAGAATTGATTGCTCTTCTTCTCCTTCTTGAAGATGTTCTCTGGTCAGGCTCATTATAGTATAACTTTTTGATTTTGAGTATGGTTGTTCTTCTGTGCAATCTGAGAGTGTGTCTGATTTTCTGTATTGCTTGCTGTACTGTAACTCTGTTACTCTGTTACTGCTTGATCCTTTTTTTTCTGTGTCTCTGTATTTGACTAAGGAACATTCAAAATTTGAATGAATGAGCAGTAATGGCAGTCGGCCTTGGAAGGAAGAGGTAATCAATGATTTCCCCAACTGTCCCATGGAAAAACGGAATGAAATAATCCAAGATTATTTGCACGCTCTAACGGTAACATTTCGAGAAGATCTGACATTAATAACTCCAGAATCATCGCCAAGAAACGGGACGGGAAACTTGAAGAAAACCTAGTCTGGAATCATCGAACGAAGAACACAATTCCTCGAGCTGAGTTTGAGTTCGTCGAGCTGAGCTTGAGAGAGTTCGTCGACCAGACAATCTTCATTCGTTGAACAGACAATTATCACTGTCAGACAGTATTCGTCGAGCTAAGATCCAAATTCGTCGAGCGAAGAAAGATTGTGGACTTAGCCGAATATTCTGTATCTGCTGATATCCAGTGTCGATATAAGTTGGTGTCGACTGATTAATCTTGGTGTCGACTCAAGTCTTCTGGTGTCGACAGATATCCTGGTGTCGACACAAGTCCTCTGTTATCGACATAAATTGGCTGGTGTCGACACATGCCCTAAGTGTCAACATAGATCCTCTAAAATCAGAATTCGTCGAGTTGAGTACAACATTCGTCGACCTGAGAAGCTGAGAACTTGAGGTCCAAGTTCGTCGAGCTTAGAATCCAATTCGTCGACCAAAGCTTGAAGCTGGACTTAGAAAAATTATGAACTATTCCTGTCTTTGGCTTGATGTAGAAACTGAGTCTTCGTCGAACAGAGAAATAAGATCATCGAGCTCAACACTAAGAATTATCTCATGATCGTCGAGCGCAGAACTCCTTTCGTCGAGTTGAGTTCGACGAACGTCGAACTCATTTAACTTAGTCTTGAAAACCTCTAAGTCTGAAGTCTCTGATGGTCTTGTTGAAAGCTGGTCCTTCTGAAGTTGAACCTAATGACTTGACCTAGACTCTAGGACACAACTTGACCCTGGCTATACATGATGGGTCACATCCTAAGTCAGTGAACCTAGCCCAAATCAACTAGGGATCCAACAATCTCCCCCTATTTTGGTGAGGTCACTAACAGAGACTCAAAACAGAAAAACAAAACAAGAAAAGAGATATATCTGGCAGAGAATTACCAACACATGCAACAGATATATATATACACAGCTTTGTTTAACAGATAGCATAGTTTGAAAAACAAAAACAGACAGAAAATGAAATAACAAGAAGATTACTTCTTTGGATTCTTCTGCTTGGATCTGTCTTCAAATGTCTGCTCTCCTGGCTTCTTGAATATGATTTCTCTCTTTGTATCTTGAGCTTGAGTTTTTGTCATAGTCATATCAGCTGCCCCAATAATATTCAATGAAGTAGCTCTGGGGACAACTGCTTCTGGATGAAGTTTCATATAATCATCAACATTAAATAGTTTATTGCCTTTGTCAAACCTTTTCAATTCTTCCTTCCTATACTTTGACATTGTTGTGAATCCTGATGTATCTTTTCCTTCAGCCTTGGCTTTATTGATCAGAGATAATCCAATTAACTCTTGGTACCTAGCCATTCTTGCAGTATTTGCTGTTTCAGGATCTTCAAAAGGAATTGGAGGAGAGTAGGGTCTCTTTGGACTTTCAGCTTTTTGAACTTCAGAAATTTGTTGCTGCTGCTGATGATGTTGACTTTGACTTCCTGAGGATGGCTGCCTCTGCTGGCTGCTTCCAGAAGATCTCCCTAACTGTCTCTGGTATGTTTGCATTGGGGCATATCTCTGGGAGCTAGAGCCAGAGGCACCAGCTGCTGGAGGAGGAGGAGGAGGAGGATCCTTCCTGAATCTGTAAGCTAGAGGAGGGGAATATCTCCTGCTTCTCTTCCTATCCTTCTGTTGATTTTTGGATAGCCACATCCATGCAGGCATCCATTTGTATGGAGTAACATTGTGCAGAATATAGTAAGGAGTGTCTGCAGTGAGATTTGGCTTGGGAGCTGGAGGAGGAGGAGCCTTCCTTTTCTTAGATAGCATCTTCTTTTTCTTGCTGGTAGCATACAAGGCATTCAGAGCTTTTAAAGCTTTATCAGAAATAACAGCTTTTTCTGGAGGAGCAGGGGCAGAAGTTTCAGGCACTGAGATTTCAACAATAGGAGAGGAGGGAGCTGCACAGGAAACAAAAACAATATGGACAGAGCTTTCAGCTGCTATCCTATTCTCTTCTTCAATGTCAGCCTGAATAAGCTCATCCAAATCTGGTAGGGGAGAGTCATCCATAACAAAAGTTGGGGCTGGAATTACTTCTGGAATGATCTTTGGGCTTGCTGCAGAGATGGAGGCTGAAGCTGAGAGAGCAAAATTTTCACAGAGTTGCTTAGCAACTACTGGACTAGCTGGAGAGGAGTAGGGTACAATAGCCAAATTTGGCTTAGTAAAATCTGCTGGAAAGAATTGCATATGTACAGTATCAAAAATTTACAGTAATTCTGGTAGATTAACTGTGGGATTCAGAGTGAAATCACCAACAGTTTTTATTTGGTCAACTGACTCATCCAAATCAATGTCAGTGTCCAAAAATTGAATTAATTCAATCATCTCAGAATCAAAATCTGTCAAAATTTCTGCATCCTCATCTGAATCTACATCTGCTGGAGAAGGAACTGTTGCTGTGACTGCTACTGCTGCTGCACCTGCATCTGCTGCAACTTCATCACTGAGCATCTCTCCCTGCCTGGGTTCAGGAGAACCTGGAGCCAGGCCCCTGAATGAAGAGGGGGAAGCAGAGAGAAGAGAAATCTGGGCAGATAAAGAATTGATGGAATTCACAAGAGGTGTAATGGCCTCTTGGATGAGAGATTTAATGAGTGGAGTAAGCAAGGATATAAGGGTAGATGGATCAAATGGGGAAGGGAAAGAGAAGGGAATGGAGGGTGGAATAACATATGGAATGGGGGCATCTGGCATGATAGTGTCTATGGTTATGTTGTAGGAGGGGATGAAGGATAAATAATGGGGAAGTGGAGACTGAGGAGGTGTAGGAAGATCTGTCTCATGAGGGGAAGCTGGAGGTGTAGGAATGTTGGTAATGTCAAGAGGTGGAGAGGAATTGAAGGAGGGGTAGGCACATGAGTATGTGGTGGAGATTTAGGTGTGGTAGAAGGAATGGAGGAGGGAGGGATTTGGTTGGAAGATGTGTAGGAAGAGAGGATGGAGATGGAATGATATCTTCTGCAGGGTGGGGAGCGGCCTTTACATCCCTGGTGCTCTCAGAAGTTTGGATGGAAGAGGAAGAAGGCTTGGAGGGCTTGGAGATAGTCCTCTCCCACCTGCCAAACAGAGCGTAGGTGAGGCGCTTGCTGGCATTTATGAAGATGGTCGGGGAGACCATGCATTCAGCAGCCTTCTCCTGGAGAAATACTCCCAAAATTCTACCGAAGAAGACTTCCTTCTTTCTATTCTTTTTCTTTATCAATTCAAAGAAATTTGTGCTCCAGTTGACAAGTCTCTTATTCACCACGGCGCACATAACCAGAAATTGGTAGCGGGTTATGTAATCATGTGCAGAGTGCTTGGCCATCAACACTTTCCCTACAATGTCCGTCAGAAACTGGTAGGCGGAGGACAGTTGTTTCTTCAACAACTTATTAGGGTTGCTTCCTGAAAAACACATTAACTTCAGCATGTCACCGAACTCTTCAGAATCCATTTCCATGTTGTCTTCTCCATTTACTAATCCAAAAATTTCAGAAAGAATTGTGGGAGATAGCGGAACATCAATACTCCCAATATTGTCGGTCAAAACATTTTCCTCAGAAGCCGTCGACGTATACACCCATTCTCTTATTTCAATAGCATGCAGTTTAATCCGCCTTGTCATGAAATCCTTTAGATTGAGTTCTTCTAGCAGTTCCAAGATAAACAGAAAGATGGGGTCCGAATGTTGGAAAGAATCGAAGTCTATATCGAAACCAGTATCAAATTTCATTGCTGCTAACGTGGTTGCTGGAATCGCCATTGATGACCTGCAAGGAAAATACAAAAAAACGGCGATCAAGAGCAAAGGAACTGAAAGCGCAGGACGGAGGTCGAAGAAAACCTAGATATAAGATTTTCAGAATATAAATCGACAATCTCCGTTCCACGAAAAAGAAAAATTCTTCGAACTGAGCTCGACGAAATAAATTATAGACAGATAATTCGTCGATCTCATCCAGAAGAATCGAAAACAGTTTGTCGAACTCCGTTCGATGAAATGTCTTCTGAAGCAAAGTTCGTCGATCTCCGGTCGACGAAAATTATTTCCACACAGAGAATTCGTCGATCTCCGTTCGACGAGAATCTCTTAAACTTTCTTTAATTCGTCGAACTCCGTTCGACAAACTCTGGAAAATTTGTCGAATGTAGACAGAAACTAGGTTAAATCTTCTATATTAATCATTCTTAGTTGATTTATAAAGAACAGATGAGTTTTCTCATCCAAGGGCTTGGTGAAAATGTCTGCTCTATGTAAATCAGTAGGAATATGGATCAAGTTAATTTTCTTTTTGACTACATTATCTCTAATGAAATGATGTCTTATTTCAATATGTTTAGTCCTAGAATGGTGAACTGGATTCTATGCTATAGCAATAGCACTAGTATTATCACAAAATAATGTTGAATTATTTAAGTTGACCTCATAGTCTAAGAGTTGATTTTGTATCCATAACATCTATGAACAGCAGCTGCTAGCAGCCATGTATTCTGCTTCTGCAGTTGATGTAGACACAGATGTCTATTTTTTACAAAACCAGGAGACAAGTCTCATACCAAGGAACTGGAAAGTTCCAGAGGTACTTTTCCTGTCCACTCTACATCCAGCATAGTCAGCATCTGAGTATCCAGTTAACTCAAACTCTGTCTCTGCAGGATACCAGAGTCCTAGACTAGGGCAACTCTTTATATATCTCAAAATCCTTTTTAGGAAAATAAGGTGAGATTCTTTAGGGTTCACTTGGAACCTAGCACAAAGGCATGTGGCAAACATTATGTCAGGTCTGCTAGCTGTTAGGTACAATAGGGATCCAACAATTGCCTTATAATTTTTCTGATCTACAGGTTTTTCTGCTGCATCAGAATCCACAACAGCATTTGTAGCCATAGGGGTTTTCATTCCTGAAGCATCACCCATCCCAATCTTTTTGATAAGCTCTTTAGCATACTTAGATTGGGAGAGGAAGATACCATCAGGGAGCTGCTTCACTTGGAGACCAAGGAAGTAGGAAAGCTCACCCATGCTACTCATCTCAAATTTAGAATGCATGAGGTCAGCAAACCTCTTGCATAATTTGGGATCAGTAGACCCAAAAATGATGTCATCCACATATATTTGTACTAACAAAATTTGGTCCTTATGATGTCTAGTGAAAAGCGTTTTATCTATGGTTCCTGTTGTAAATTTATGCTCTAAAAGAAAGCTTGCTGGGGTCTCATACCAAGCTCTTGGAGCAAGCCTTAAACCATAGAGAGCTTTATGAAACTAAAAAACAAAAGAGGGATAAGTTGGAGAGATAAAACCTGGAGGTTGTTCTACATAAACCTCTTCTTGAAGCACTCCATTTAAGAATGCACTCTTGACATCCATTTGGTAGACCTTGAATCTCTTGTGAGCTGCATAGGCAAGGAATATTCTTATGGCCTCTAACCTTGCAACAGGGGTAAAGGTTTGGTCATAATCAATTCATTCCTCTTGTCTGTAGCCTTGAGCAACAAGCCTATCCTTGTTCCTCACTATGTTGCCTTGAGCATCCAACTTGTTCCTGAAAACTCATTTGGTTCCAATAACTGGGTAGTTATGGGGTCTTGGAACCAAATCTCAAACTCTACATCTCTCAAACTGATTTAGTTCCTCTTGCATTGCAATGATCCAGTGGGGATCTTGCTCTGCCTCATGAATTGTGAGAGGTTCAATTTGAGAGAGAAAACAGGCATGCATCAAGTCTTGGTTGAGTTGATGCCTTGTCTGTACACCTGCTGAGATTTGGGGTGATCTCTAAGTGTGACAAGATCAGTTGGTGGAGTTGGTTGAGCAACAGCTTCTGTATTTAATTCCTCTTGGGGAATGGTACTTGCTGTTGAGGGAAGTTCAGCCACTTCCTCTAGAAGTTCTTCTTCACTGTCTTCAACAACCTGTGGAGTAGGATGGGTTTGTACCTCATGGGTAAGGTTTAGTCCATCCATAGACTCACACAGTTGTGGTACCTGCAATAAGCTATTGGTAGAAATCTCTTTCTCCTTGTGTGACATGTTAGCTTCATCAAAAGACACATGAACAGATTCTTCAATTTTAAGGGTGGATTTACTGAAAATCCTATAGGCCTTGCTTACTTAGGAATATCCTAGAAAAATCCCTTCTTCAGCTTTGTCCTCAAACTTTCTAATGTATCTCTTGTTATTAGTATGAATGTAACAAATACAATCAAAAACTTTAAAGTATGTGATTTTAGGTTTCTTCCCTTTAAGTAATTCATAAGTGGGTCTTATTTTTTAGCTTATGTATAAGGCTTCTATTCAGGACATAGTTGGCAGTATTTACAGCTTCTGCCCAAAAGGATAGAGGCATGTAAGTATCTGCTAATAATGTGCCTGCAGATTCAATGAGTGTCCTATTTTTCCTTTCAGCAACCCCATTTTGTTGGGGAGTTCTAGGGGCTGAGAAGCACTGCCTGATACCTTCCTTCTCACAGAACTCATGCATAAGAAGAGACTCAAACTCTATGCCATGATCACTTCTGATCAATGCAACATATGTACAAAACTCAATCTGTATGGTCCTGAGAAAATCTGTAAGAACCTTGAATGTATCTGGCTTAGCTCTCAGAAAGGCTACCCAACTGAATCTAGAGAAGTCATCAACAATCACTAAAGTGTAAGACTTCCCTCCTAGGCTTTGTACTGCAATGGGTCCAAATAGATTCACATGAAGCAAATATAATATCCTAGGTGAATCACTTTTATTAATGGATTTAAAGCTAGTTTTGGTTTGCTTGCCTAATTGACAAGCCCTGCATAGGCTTTCCTTGTTATAGGGGCCAGAAGGTAAGCCTCTAACAAGATTGTCCTGAGATAACCTAGATATATTCTTAAGATTTACATGTCCTAATCTTTTATGTCATAACACATTTTGATTACTAGTAACATTCAGTAAGCAGATATCAGTTATGCCAGATATAAAATCTACTAAATATATGTTACCTTGTCTAAGTCCAATTAAAACAATTTTGTTTTTATTATAAATAATAGAACAGGAAGTAGAGTTAAAATGTACCTGATAACCTTCATCACATAATTGACTTATGGATATAAGGTTATGTTTAAGTACTCTTACATAAGTTACTTTCTTGAAATTCACTGCTCCAATCTTCACTGTCCCATATCCTTCTGATTGACCACTGTTTGAATCTCCACAAATTACTTTTGGTCCTAGCTTGGGCTTGTAATTAGATAGATTGCCCTTGCTACCTGTCATGTGTTTGGAGCAACCACTGTCCAAGTACCATGTCTGACTCACCCATGTATAGCTCTTCACCTATACCTGCAAGGAAAAACAAAATTTAATTGTTCTTGACCCAGGTTACCTTGGGTCCTTTATTTGGTTGAAAAGAAAAACTAGATAAAACTGATAATGCAGGTTGAGATTTATACCCTAAGGGGTGATATCTCCTAGGTGGAATTACCCAATCAGCTACTGGATTGAATGACTTATTAGCTGGATTAAAGTTTCTGCAAGAGAAATAGTTTAGGTTTGGTCTTTCTGGGTTCGACGAATTGTTATAAGTTCGTCGACCAGAGTTCGACGAATAGGGCTGAGATCGTCAATCTCTGCTCAGAGAATGACAATAGTCATTTTCTGCGCCCCAAGTTCGTCGACCTCTGCTCGACGAACCATACACAGTTTGTCGATCGCAGTTAGACGAATTGATATATCTGAATTTGTGTTCAGCGTTCGTCGATCTGGGTTCAACGAACTGGCCACATTTCGTCGATCTGAGTTCGACGAATGCTGCTGAACTTTGTTTTTATTTGTTGTTTTCAGATTTTTGTTTCTCTTATCTATGGGTCTTGGATTGCTTTCTGACATTGGTTTGTCTATTAACTTTTCTTTTCCCTTTGCAGAAATAAACTTGATGGGGGTTATAAGTATATTCTTCTTAATTATGGGGGGTAAACTTGATGAAGCACCCAAGCCTAGCTTGCCATTTAATCTTGCATTCACTGTGCTTCTAATGTCCATCAGCTTGAGACTTCTCCCATTGAGAGATTGCTTAAGTTGTTTGGCCTCACATAATTCAGATTTTAATTTAATTATTTGTTCATTAGCTAAGGTTAACTGGTCTGTTAGCTTTATGTTCTCTGAATTTACAGATTCAAGACTACCTAATCTTTCTCTAAGAGTTTTTATTTCCTTTTCTGAATTGATTAAGTCTAAGCACATAGTTTTGAATTCAGTTTTAAATAAATCAGAACTAAAGTCAAAGATAGAAATAACCTGATCTGCCTCTGAGTCTGAGGCAGCTTCATCTTCAGATTCTTCTTCTGATCCAGAATTGTTCCTGGAGGCATCAATTGCCATTAGGCACATCTCCTTGGATCTTGCTTCTTCCTCTTCTTCACTTGAACTGTAGGAAGATGTTTCTTCTTCAGTGTCACTCCAAGTCTCAGCAATAAATCCCTTATCTTTCTTTTTATATTTGCTGGAGGAGGGTCTGCTGCTGTGCTTTCTCCTGGAGTCCTTTTCTCTGCTCTTGTCCTTCTTCTGATTTTCTGGACATTCTGAGATATAATGTGCAGGCTTTCTGCAGCCAAAGCACACAACCTCCTTGGTTGGTGTCTTGTCATACTTTGGCTTATCATCCTGTCTGGATGATTTCCTTCTGAAATCCTTCCTTGCCATCTTGTAGAACCTTTTGGCAAAGAGGCTGATGAGTTCTTCATTTGAAGTTGATGTCTCACTTTCTTCAGATGCTTTGAAGGCTATATTGTGCTCCTTTCTAACTGGAGTTGTTGCCTTATGTTCTGCTGCTTCTCTTGATTTGATCAACTTCTCATAGGATTTCAATTTGCCTAGTAGAGACTCAGTTGATATCTCATTGAGGCTTCTGGCTTCTTTGATTGGCCAGATTCTGGAATCCCAAGAGCTAGGGAAGCACATCAATATCTTGTCATTCACCTCTGTCAAGGTGATGTCCTTTTCCAGGGTTTTGAGCTCATTGATGATTGTGCTCAACCTGTTGTACATTTCTTCCACTGATTCATTCTCATCCTTTTTAAAGTTCTCATACAGGTATATGAGATTGGATCTTCTGTCCTTTCTTTCATCGGTAAAGCCAGCTATAATTTGGTTGAGGGAATCCCAAATGGCCTTGGCTGAGGTACACTCAGCCACCTTCTGGAATATGTCATCTGATATAGTCTGAGCTAAGATATTCATTGCCTTAGCATCTGCCATCTTAGCTTTCTTGTATGCATTATTGTTTTCTGGAGGAGGCATTGCAGTCATGTTGGTAGAAGTACTGGTAGAAGCTGTAGGAGCTGGAGGTACACCTGTCAAGATAACATAAAAAATATCCTCATCAATAGAGTTCATGTATAACCTGATTCTTGCCTTCCAGATGGCAAACTTGTTGAGGTTGCACACTGGAGGTCTGATGCTTGCATAGTCTTTATTTTGGGCCATGTCTGTGAAGCAATAAATCTAATAATAAAATAAGAACAAACAGATCTAACTGGAGGGATCTTTGTGGTTCAGGTGTTAGCCTGTGCAACCACTAAGGTGTGGTATTTTTAACCAACCTCCCTCTGATACCAATTGAAAGTGCAGGTTAGATCTGAAATACTCTAGAGGGGGGTGAATAGAGTATTGTGCTCACTACAAATTGTTTACAACTTGTGTTGTAAGCCTAGGTGAACAATTCAACAAATAAAATAAATAAACACAGCAACCTAAAAATCACAAAACAACACAGCCAAATCACAAAGAAGGGCAACCAGATGACATAAGAATTTTTATAGTGGTTCCCCAACCTGGGTACATCCACTCTTCTACCACCCTGGTAGGAATCCACTCAGGTTTTTGATCAGGTGCCTGACACCAATGAGCTTTTATTCAGGTGCTCAAAAACCAAAACCTCAAGTGTTTTGGAAGGAGACTTGCAACCAGAATAATTTTGAAGGGAATTAAAATCCTGTACAGGAATTGGAAGTAAAGAGATGGAGTCTTCTCTTTCTCAAAACAGCTGAGAAGAATTGTGGATTGATTGTAGCAGATCTTGCTCCCCCTGAGATCTTGAATTAATCAGGAATGCTGGAGCACTGTTCAGGGTGATAGGTCTTCAAAGACATAGAATGCCTAGACCAGAATTATTTCAGGAACTCCTTTGACAGATTGAAATTTGTTGTCCTTTGAAGTAGTCCTGTAGAGTTGAAGGAAAGAAGAAGACTCTTGATAGAATTGATTGTTCTTCTTCTCCTTCTTGAAGATGTTCTCTGGTCAGGCTGATTGCAGTAGAACTTTTTGATTTTGAGTATGGTTATTCTTCTGTGCAATCTGAGAGTGTGTCTGATTTTCTGTATTGCTTGCTATACTGTAACTCTGTTACTCTGTTACTGCTTGATCCTTTTTTTCTGTATCTCTGTATCTGACTAAGGAACATTCAAAATTTGAATGAATGAGCATTAATGGCAGTCGGCCTTGGAAGGAAGCGGCAATCAATGATTTCCCCAACTGTCCCATGGAAAAACGGCATGAAATAATCCAAGATTAATTGCACGTTCTAACAGTAACATTCCGAGAATATCTGGCATTAATAACTCCGGAATCATCGCCAAGAAACGGGATGGGAAACTTGAAGAAAACCTAGTCTGGAATCGTCGAACGAAGAACATAATTCGTCGAGCTGAGTTTGAGTTCGTCGAGCTGAGATTGAGAGAGTTCGTCGACCAGACAATCTTCATTCGTTGAACAAACAATTATCACTGTTAGACAGTATTTGTCGATCTAAGATCCAAATTCGTCGAGCGAAGAAAGATTGTGGACTTAGCCGAATATTCTGCATCTACTGATATCTAGTGTCGACATAAGTTGGTATCGACTGATTGATCTTGGTGTCGACTCAAGTCTTCTGGTGTCGACAGATATCCTGGTGTCGACACAAGTCCTCTGCTGTCGACATAAATTGGCTGTTGTCGACACATGCCCTAAGTGTCGACATAGATCCTCTGAAATCGGAATTCATCGAGTTGAGTATAGCATTCGTCGAACTGAGAAGCTGAGAACTTGAGGTCCAAGTTCGTCGAGCTTAGAATCCAATTCGTCGACCAAAGCTTGAAGCTGGACATAGAAAAATTCTGAAGTTGTCCTGCCTTTAGCTTGATGTAGAAACTGAGTCTTCGTCGAACAGAGAAATAAGATCGTCGAGCTCAGCACTAAGAATTGTCTCACGATCGTCAAGCGCAGAACTCCTTTCGTCGAGCTGAGTTCGACGAACGTCGAACTCATTTAACTTAGTCTTGAAAACCTCTAATCTGAAGTTTCTGATGGTCTTGTTGAAAGCTGGTCCTTCTGAAGTCAAACCTAATGACTTGACCTAGACTCTAGGACACAACTTGACCCTGGCTATACATGATGGGTCACATCCTAAGTAAATGAACCTAGCCCAAATCAACTAGGGATCCAACAGATCTGAGCGTGGTAGGGCTATTTTTCTCAGCCTGTGTTGTTGGGCATTTATGCATATGATAGATGATCAGGTGATTACTGAGTGGGTGGGTTGTGTGCCATTGTTATAAGACTTAGTGGAGACTGACTGATCATGTGGGATCGTGTTGTAATCTCTGGGGAGCCAAGTTGTTAGAGAAGGGCCTTGTCTAACATTCTGTTAGAAAGGCGGGAGGGATAGTTGGATGTACCCATATACTGAGGAACCACTATGAATATCTGGTGTGCTGTGTATGAATGTTTTGAAAGCTGAACTAATCAATCACAATAGGGAGAAAAATCAGTTAAAGGATTAAAGAACTTAAAGAGATTCAAAAAGACCTTAATAACTTATTCACCCCCACCCCTCTAGGTGATTAGTTATCCTTGTATTCAAAGACTTTCAAGTGGTATCAGAGGGAGGTTGCTTAAGAAATGCTTAACAGTCTGAGTAGAACTCGAAGGGTAGCTGAGAATAGATAACTGTGGGTTCAGGAGAGAACCATAATGAACTATGTTCTATGAAGCTTCCTCTATGTAGGAAAGAAAACTTTGGAATCTGGAAAGAAAGGGTCAGATTGTTTATGGATGCATCAGACCTTAGTATTTAAATTACAGTATAATAAGGACCATTCATTCCAATGAAAGTGTATGTTCTTGTTGCAAATGTCAAGATTCCTAATAGTAATGCAGAAATGACTAAAGAAGAAATCATCTTGGCTGCAATGGATAAGAGGGCCCTGAACATTATAGTTGGTGTCATAGATGACTCTACTTTTCAAAACCTGGTGTATTACAAAATCTCAAAGGAAATGTGGGAAGCTCTGGTGATATATATGGAGGATACTGAGAAAGTTAGAGATGATATGAAATATATGCTCAATCAAGAGTATGAGGCTTTCAAGCAAATTAAGGAGGAGAAAATAGCTAGTTGCTATGAGAGGTTTTTCAGAATAGTAAATGTGCTAAGGACCTATGGCTGGGTATTTAGTAACTATGAGCTAAATGATAAGTTTCTTAAGTCCCTTACTAGAGATTGGGATACTAAGATATGTGTCATTAGAGAAGTGGCAAAGCTGGTAGATACTCCAACATCCACTTTGTTTGGGAAGCTGCTATCTTATTAAATGAAACTTACTGCAACGAAGGAGGAAGAGAAATCTAGCACATCTCAGGCCAGAGAAAACATTGTGCCCTTCAAGGCTAATAGCTTCAAGGGGAGCAAAGAGAAGAATCCTTCTCCCCCAAGAAGGGCAATTGAGTCAGATAGTTCAGAACATGGTGCATCAGACTGCAATATGACTGATAAGGAATTTGATGCCTTTTCAAGGCAGTTTCTAAAGCTAATGAAGAAGAAGGGGTGGAGGAGCAGACCTTCTTCTTCCTTTCAACACAAGGAGGACTACTACAGAACCAAGAAGAAATCTTCCAAGGAAGGTAGGTATGACTTAAAACAAAATAAATAGATTTCTAATAAGATTATCTGTTTTTGTTGTGGCAAGGCAGGGCATGTTGTTGCTGAATGTAGGGGTGGAAATAGGTCAGGCAGCCTATCAGGGGCCTGCGGCAAGGCCTACAATCAGTATGGCCTGGCCTGGCCTATTTTATATTTACCATAAAAAATAAGCCTATTGAAAATTCTTATTTCAAGGTTAGCTGCTCTCCTAAAGGGAGGTGAATAGGTGTTTAAATATTTTTGAGACTTTTTATTATCTTGTTGCTTTCTTATAGCTTTCAGCTTAGGGTGATCTAGAGCATGTCCTTAACACCTGTAATTAATAAAAGGAAAATAACCACACAAACAAGCACACAAAGATTTGTAGTGGTTCTCCAAATTATGGGTACATCCACAGTCCCTCCCACCTTTCTAACTCTTGTTAGACAAGGCAAAACTCCTCTAAATATGCTCTTTAGAGCTTAAACCTCAAGCCCACAGCCTTACACTCAGAACATCAGCAAGTTCCTACACTCAGTATCCTCCTCAGGACAACTACATCAGAACCAACAGGTTCCTACCTCAGAGCTCTTTAATACTCCTACACTCAGTGACCCTCAAGCCACCTACCTCAGTAAAACACAAAGGCCTACAGCTCAGGCTTCTCAGCCCTACAGTTTCAAGTACACAACCCTACTCTCAGAGTGCTGCAGTACTCCTACAGCTCAGTACCAAACTAGTACCTACCTCAGTGCCCTTTCAGGCACCTACAACTTAGTGGTTAATTAATCACCTACCTCGGGCACAAAGCCCAACTACTCAGGCTGTGAGGACAGCCCAACTCTCAGATCCACACTTGAATCATACAGCTCAGTGATTCACCAATCACCAACCTCAGAATACCAAGTGTTCCTACTGCTCAGATCTAAGCAGATCTAGCACTCAGCCTAATTACTTAGGCATACACTCAGATTCAGTACACAATAAATCCTATAGGGTAATTTAAATGAAGTGTTTATGTAACCGACTCAGAGATTAATCTCTGAGTCTACCTTGCTGGATTGAGCAGATTTCAGTCCAGGCCACTTGTTGTTGAAAAAAAGAATCCTCTTCGGCAGTAACTTCTTTGCTGATCAGATTTACTCAGCCACCTGCTATTGAAGGAATGAGTCCTCTTAAACAACTATATTCACTCTTGCTGAATCAAAAGAATCAGTTATCTTTTTGTTCCCAGAACTATCCTGTTGAAGTGGAAGAAGCTTCAGCTATCTTTATCTGCCCTCGGGCTTTCTCTGCTAGACTGCTCTTTCAAGCTCGTCGGAGAAGACGATGAAGTCCAACCTCCTCTTTTTGAAAATGATAAGCCATCAAAATTTCTCTTTGTCTTGCCCCACACGCTTCGTTTTATAACCTGCCGATCAACGGCTCTTTAGAACTCAGTCGGTCCCACTTGCAGCATCTAGCTACACCTTGCTTCAACGAAAGAAGACGTACAGTAGCTTCACATCAGAATTTGTCATGTTCTGTAGCTTCCCTGTACTTAATTTCACATAAGTTTACTTTGTTGATTTTGTAGATCTTGCTGACATCAGTACCTGTGGACTTGGCCAAAATCGAGCATCAGTAGAATATGCATTGAGTGAATGAGCTTCACTCAACGCCAAAGTACTTATAAAATTCTGTCTATCTAGGCGTTGACATCATTGAGCGAGCAAGCCTCACTCAACACTTTTTTCCTTAACCATGTCTGCATCCATTTCAGCATGCGTGGCATTGAGAGCGTTGAGTGAGCATACCTCACTCAATGTCATATGCCTTTTCCACATTCTATAATTTGGGCATTAAGAGAGTTGAGTGAGCATGTCTCACTCAACGCTTTCTGTTTTAGCCATTTCTGCTTCTTTCA
Organism: Platanthera guangdongensis; assembly: GCA_039583875.1. Taxonomy (NCBI): domain Eukaryota; kingdom Viridiplantae; phylum Streptophyta; class Magnoliopsida; order Asparagales; family Orchidaceae; genus Platanthera; species Platanthera guangdongensis. The sequence goes on from CM077151.1 coordinate 209,938,386, forward strand.
GCATCTTAAGCGTTGAGAGCTCAGCTCGACGAACTCAGAACTCAGTTCGACGAACTCTGAGCTCATCTTAATGAATAAGTGAAAGCTCAGTTCGATGAACAAGTGAAAGCTCAGTTCGACAAACTTTGATCTCAGTTTGACGAAGAGTGAAAGCAATCAATGCATTTGGACTTAGCTGAATTTTTGTGTCAACATGAACACTTCCTTTGATATTTAGTCAACGCTAATATCACATGGCGTTGAGTGAGCTTGTCTCACTCAAAGCTTGTGCACTTGGAAATATTCATAGTTTTTCTATATCATTGATTGAGTGAGCTATGCTCAACAATTATGGAGTGTTGGGTATTATATCCACAATAACCCAGATTTGATGAAGTCACCCTTGAACTAAGATGAATTAAGTTGTATTGGATGTCTTGTTTGAGTTATGCATTTGCAGGACTATATTGTCAAGTGTAGACCAATGTCAGTCTATAATGGGTCACCAAACACAGGACCATACAATGTAATCCCTCATTGTGTGATCCATGGTGTTGACTCATGTGTAGCCACTTTATTGGGATACACTTCATGTTTCAAGCACTAGGATTGATTGGATAAAGAAGTATTGATGAGTTTATTGAAGAAGAGAAAATTTTGTTGAAGAAAATTTTACCAAGTCTTTTACTCGAGTATTAGGTTATATACTTGAGTTAAATACTTGGTTAATACTCAAGTAAATCTATCTGTACTCGAGTAATGGAAATTGCTCTCGAGTAGTCTAAATATAGCTCTCGAGTAGCCAAGTTCATTACTCGAGTAGACTTTCTCTTATTCTCGAGTTAACATAATTTCCTCTAAGAATTTATTCTAAGTCATTTACACGAGTAGTTATATTAACCACTCGAGTAAGTAAGTCTTTTTTCTCGAGTTACAGAAGACAGATTCTTGTGTTATTTTACCCCACTGGAGTAGTCTATCTACTACTCGACTAGTCCAGCTCTAATACTCGAGTGATAAGATTTCTATCTCTAAGAATTTTTCTAAGTCCTATAATCAATTAGTTAATCTCCTCTCGAGTAGTCCATCTACTCCTCGAGTAGTCCAGTTCCAGAACTCGAGTTACCCGTATTCTTCTCCCAGAAAAATATTCCAAGTCTTTGACTCGAGAAATTCTTCTACCTCTCAAGTAGTTTATTTCTAGTACTCGAGTAGTTCAAATCCACATCTCGAGTAATCATATTAGCACTCGAGTAAGTCTTTGTGTACTCGAGTGATTACTCTTTCCATTCTAGATTTTGCCAAAGTCTTCTACTCGAGTATTCTCCTTCAATTCTCTCGAGTAATCTTATTAGTACTAGAGTTGGTCATCTTTTACTCGAGTAAATCAGTCAGATTTTTCCAGAAATTTGTTAAGTCCAGAATCAATGGAAATTTCAAATGGCTTGACGTGATTGGTCGACGTGTACGTCATTAATGATAATTACAACAGTTACGAAGATCTTATATAAGGTCTTGTCAAAACCGACCAACCCTAACAAGCTGTCACATATTATTCTAAGAATTTCTGAATCCTATTCTCTCTTTCAAAAAATGGAAGTCGCCGACCTTGATCGTGCATATCGGTTAGGGTTTTCGTGCAAGAAGATTCTGTAAAACGTCAACTTATAGATTGAGATCGTTTTCAACTCCTCATAATCTCTCAGATCGTGTGAGTCAAAGGAATTTCAGATCCAGATCCTGCCGAGTTTCTTCTTCAACAATTTCTGAAAAAGCCGCAAAGTTCATAAGAAGAAGATATTGCACGAGACTTTCAGATTAGAGAAACAATTACAGTTTGTATTTTCATTATTCTCAATTTAATTCCTGTAGGAGATTTATCTCCGAGTGTAGGAGCTTCTTTTGTCTCCGAGTTGTAGGAAGTTTTTACCTTCCGAGTATAGATCCTTACTTCTTAAGGCAGGACCTCCTCGATCCTTACTTCCTGATGCCCCTGCTGCTGCTGCTGCTCCCTGTTTCCCCTCATTTCGAATAACTCCGGGCACGTGGCTGTGGCGTGCCCTTCCTCTTGATGGAAGTCGCAGTAGGGTAACTCCACCCTCACCTCTCTCCTCCTCCCTGCTACTCTCCTCCTCTCCCCTATGGAGATGGCCAAAGCCTCATCTTGATCGGGGAGTCGAGGCCTCTGCTCCCGCCTCCAACCCGGGGGGTGGAATTGATCTTGCCCACTTAGTGGCGGTCCCTTCCTTGGTACCCTCTCTATGGCACCTGCCCTTGCCATTCGGGCCTCCAGCCTAGCCGACGATCGGGCTCCTGATCCCTCCTCTTGGGCTGCTGCTGCCCCTGCAGCTGCCTCTGCTCCCTCTGTTGGGGCTCGAATCTCCACTCCTCCTGTCCTCTTCCTCCTCTCGACTCCTTCTCTTCCTCCGTAGCCCACCTGGCCAGCTTCTGGGCAAACTCTGGATTTGACGCCTTCCCGTCAAATTCCTTCGCCACCCTCTCCATCAGCTTCTCGTAGGAGATGGGGGCACTCTCTTCAGCTCCATCCTGAAGAATCCCTACTGCGGCCCCAGGGTGAAGGCCATCATCAAGCTATGGCCTGGCATCTCCTGGACTTGGGTGACCTCCTCCTGGAATCGGTCCACGTAACTCCCCAGCATCTCATTCACCCCCTGCTTGATGTGGAATAGGGACTCTGGCTCCTTCTTCCTCCTCTTCGAGGTAGTGAACCTCATCATGAACCCCCGATGTAGGTCCTCGAAGCAGTAGATGGTGCTGGCCGGCAGCTGGTGAAATCACTCCCTCGCCTTCTCTTTAAGGGTGATGGTGAATAGCCGACACTTAAAACCGTCTGATATTTACAGAATCGAGACCACGTCCTCAAACCACTGGACGTGTTGGACCGGGTCTCCCTTCCCGGTGTATTAGGACATCTCGGGTTCCCTGAACCCCTCTAGAACTGGATCTGAAGAGACCAACTCGCTGAAGGGGCTGCCTCCCCTTACTGGGCAAGCTGGCGTGTCTCGCGGGCTCAGCTTGCCGATTCGGCTTCTACCTGCCAAGCCGGGGAAGTGCTCACGCCCGGGGAGCTCGCACCCCCGGCCCTCCTCAGCCACTTCCTTCCCAGCTCGCCTTCCGGGGGCGTCCTCGCCCAGAGAGGGGGCAGCTGCGATCTGGACTACTGGAGTCGAACACTCGGCCCGCATGCTGAGTGCGAACTTGACGAGGCCCAGCACCTCGTTCGTGAAATCATCAAACATACCCACCATAGCTAGAGGTGGGGGCGGTGATTCCGACCTGTCAGATACCTGTCCTCCTGTCATCGAGCTTGCTAAAGGTTTTCTATGCTGACCACGGTCCACGCTCACCGCACCAAAAATATTGAAACTGAAAATTGGTCTCCTGTGGAGTCAACCCTCGGGGAAGGGGAGATCGCGCACCTACTTCGCTCCTCCAAGCAAAACAATAGGGGAAACAAGAAAAAACCGACACAAGGGCTCGGTGGGGAGGACCCACCACTCACCCAGAAGCTCTTCGACTGCTTCCCCTCCTTAGCCAAAGGTCGAGTTAAGGAATCCTCAGAAAGCACTTGAGAGGTTAAGCCAGAGAGCACGAGAAGCATGCATTCTGAGGTACCCCTTGGGTCCTATCTATAGATTTTAGAATTTAAACTGCCAATAACCAAACTAAACTGACCTGAAGTTACCAAAATACCCTTAGCTGGGTTTTCCAACAGCCAAACTCCGCTGTTTTGAAGGGCTATGGGCAGACCGGCAGGGGAAAACAGTAAAAATTACCTCTTAGATCTGGGAGAGCTGGGGAGCTTGGCCACCCCTGAAGATTCGGCTCGCCTGCTATTGTCGAGCTCCTCTGCGTGAGCGCGAGCTCGGACGGTGAGCTCGCCCATCGGTCGGCCTCCATTAGGCGGCCTCAGCTCGACGAATCCTGACTTAGTTCGGCGAATGCCGAGCTCGCGGTCGACGAATGCCGAGCTCGGGCTCGGGTTTCTCTGCCGAGCTCGCCTGGGGCCGGGGTGATCTGAGCCGGCCGGTCTAGTTCCTGGTTCACCACACTTGTCGGATATGGGGTTGTACAATAGGGACATAGATCTACAGTATGTCCAAACAGACAGGCAGATTGCAGACATTTTCACGAAGCCGCTGGACGAGACCAAGTTCTCATTCTTCAAAACAGAACATGTAATGCTCAACAAAGAAGATTAGAGAAGGTGGACTCACTAAAAGGCTCAGAGATCAAGTAATCTGTCAAAAGGTGAAATTTTTCAAAGTTCAGACTTTATGACTCGAGTAAGACAAAGACTACTCGAGTAGTACTTCAGCCTACTCGAGTACTCCGACCTTCACTCAAGTACCTCTTCAGCCACTCGAGTAAGCCTACTCGAGTAGTAGAAAGACCTACTCGAGTACTATGTTTTGGCTCGAGAGCTATAAATACTGCACTCGGGAACTTTCAAGTCAACACTCGAGTACTTCTATATTTCTCACTCGAGTATTATCTTCATTTCACTCGAGTACTGTCGTTTCACTCGAGTATCAAACAGCCAATTTTTCTACTTCAATTCAAATTTCTTTATTCGCAACCCGAGGCTTATGCCACCCTTTCTAAGGTATGTTAAGCTCTATTTACTTTCATAATCATCATAAATTAGGGTTATATAAATAGAAAAGTTTGAAATTCATTTCTCGACACGAATCAAAATACCTTCACTCGAGTAAAGTTGACAGACTCTTCGCCTTCCTCCGACAGTTGCAGAGCCCGCGCATTCTTCATCCCCGCAGAAGCTTTCTCTCAAATCTCTTGTTCAATGGTACCACCATCTAAGATTGGAATAGGTTCAAAGCTTGTCGTCGCAGGGATATCTGATTTATCCGATGATTTCAAGAATCTACTCATCCTTCTCGACACAGTCGGCCTAACTTCTGTTCTACAGCAGCCATGCAAGATATTGTTTCCAGAGGTCGAAGAGTTCTTCAGAAATATTAAGGTGAATAGAAACGGGAAGGTTCTTAAGTCTAAAGTAAAAGGAATCAAGATAAAACTCACAAAAACCTATATTTCAACTCTTCTCCGAATTCCAGTCACTAATGAAGAAGATCACCTTGGTCCTGAGGAGTATGACAGAACATGTATGTTCTGTGGTGTTTCTCCAGATGTACTCATTATAAAAAGATCAGAACTCAACCCAGAAGGAAAACAGTTGGTCGACATCTTTGGGAAGATACTTCTATGCAAGACAAATTCAATCAGAGATATTTCACTCAGCATGTTTGACATAATGCAAGCTATTGTCTGTAGGAAGAGATATCAATTTGGTATGATGATTCTAGACAAAATCGGAGAGAGCATCAAGGTTCCAAATTATGCAAGGATTACCTCTCTACTGCTACATGAGATCAATCCTGAGGTGTTCAACTTCTCCAATGGTACAATTCTTCATCACATGAAAAAAGTTTCCATTTCATCAATTCAGAGGTGGGAATTGAAGTTACAGAACCCTGCTCAATCTGCCAGAGCCCATGATCAGCCATATACAGATGACATGACCACATCACCCTCTCCACCTCTTGTTGACAACACATCTGGTGCAACTATTGAGGGGGAGCCTGCACCTTCTGTTCCAGAAGATAGAATCCCTCTCCCTCCCGCTGATACTTCTCTCCCTCCATCCACTCATGAAGAAGTTCCAACAGATGCTCAGATCTAAGAAACCCTTCTCTCCACTGATGCAGCAATCAATGAGATGATTGAAGAACTCACTTTTGAAGAACCTCTTCCTCCTCTTCAAAAAGCACAAACTGCTGAAGCTTCCAAGCAGCAAACTCGAGTACCATCTCCCACTCATACTCCTCCCAAATTTCCTGTTCCATCTCCTCAATCCCCTATTCACCACTCTCCTGCTGCTGACAAAGAGCAAGATGAAACCATTTTGATTTCTGATGAGCCAGAACAGTCACCTGAACCAGTTGAAGCTCCATTGAAGAACTTGGATTTTCCTATCCCCACCTTCATCACTAAAGAAGGGGATGCCCTGATCCATACCACCAGAGCTAAGAGCTCAGTCACTGTTGAAGAAATTGCCCCATGGTTTGCTCCACGTCCTCCAGTTCCTTCTACATCTACTGCTCCTCCAGCTATTGCCAATGATCTTATGGGTATGTTTGTTCAACTACTTCAAGAACAAAGGAAATATTTTGATGATTCATTCAAAGCTGTCACTGAGAAAGTCACTACTCTTGAGAAAGACATGAGCAGAGGCTTTGCTGAGATTCAGCATCATACAGATCAATTAAGATATCTATTCCAGATTGGTGGAAAAGCTCTAGACCACACTATCACTAGTGTTGGTCATATCATGGAACAAGGTGTCACTCTTGCCAACAACTAGATTGAGTTAGATAAGAGAGCATAAGAAAATAAAATCAAGATCTGTGAAGAGTTTGGCACATTCAAAGATGATGGTATTAGTACGCTGACTGTAGAAGTGAGAAAGGGGGAGAGCTTAGTAAAAGAATATCTAGAGAAATCAGATGTAAACAAGCAAACTCTCTGGGAAACTAAGATGAAAGAGATTCATGATGATGTGCTAGGCCAGATTCAAAGTGTGAAGTTTCATACCTATGATACAGTAGTCTGGATGCATAATCAGATACTTCCTGAGTTTCCAATAGATCCAAATGTCATTCCACACCATCTGAACCCCCTGGTCCCTGTTGCTCCAGCTCCTCAACATACATTCTCTCCTAGACCTGAAGGCTTTCAAGGTCCTCCTCCAGAATCATATACTCTGGTTTGGGAGGCTGACCCAGCAGACATATTCCTTCATGCTCCTCCTGAGATTCACATTCCTAAGAAGAGAAAATATGGTGATGGAGCCTCTACAAGCAGATCAATTCCAGTTCCAGATACAGAAAAGAGGAAAGCTCCAGAGTTTGCAGAAATTTGCTCCCCAACTTCAAAGTCTCTCATTCTGGATACTCTCAAGCTTGTCATAGATTTCAATGAAAATAGGAATGATCATTACAGCTCTCAAGAATTGGAATTATATGAGAAGTTTATGACAAAGAGAAGGCTATATGACAGAGAATTTGGAAGAAACAACCATACTGCTCCTCCAAAGCATCCAAAGTACTATCCCAGCCTTACAGTTACCAAAGAAGATAGCAAGAGAAGAAATACAAACAGCAACATAGGGTTTAAGCATAGAGAGTTATGAGAGTGGGGATATGATCTGTGTAGAAATTGTTGGAGCATGTTTTACACGCTTCCTGGTTTGCTAATAACAAATCTTGTTTTTATTTGATATTTGGATGTTATTGGTGTGCAGGTAACACATGTTAATATCTCATATATTTTTGATGATGAATTGGACCAGAATTGAGCTCGGGAGCTATCTCCAAGCGATAGTGGTTATCGCCAACAGGCGATAGCGCCACTCGACACTCGACACTCGATGCATTTGCGCTCGATGCTCGACGAAATCGTGGCTTGGAGATATCGCGAGGCGATAGTGGGTATCGCCACAGGCGATAGCGCCACTCGACGCATTTCCGCTCGACGCTCGACGAAATCGTGCCTACCGTTATTTCGCTATCGCCAGATGGCGATATCCGGTATTATACGGCGATAGTGCATGATTCGACGCTCAACATTCGTGCGATGCGAAAATGAGGACTTCGTGGGACACGTGGTAGCGGTTACTGCTATCGCCAGATGGCGATACACAGTATTGCCCGGCGATAGCGCCAGAATATAAAAGCCTCTCATTTTCTGAGAAAGTTACGAATTTCATTACCTGGAGTGCACTTCCCTTAAAAGACGATCTAGAGAGCTCCATAGCTCAGAGATACTCTATACTCTTAATAAGGCCAAATAGCGTGGAATATTGACGGCACGTGCAAAGCATTCAAAGCATCTCTTACAAGGATTCATCGGCATCTTCAGCGTTTTGTTTGAAGGGAGTGTCTAGCCTAAAGTGCTCAATTTATTTTTAGCTATTTTTCATTTATTTTCTCATTATAATCGGAAGGGAAATCATCGCCTTGTGTGTGGCGTCTAGGTCCTTGTGTGGCTTAGGGGAAAATCACCTCCATGTGAGTGGCGTCCAAGTATTCGTGTGGCTTAGGGAGAAATCGTTGCCTTGTGTGTAGCGTCTAGATCGGGGTTAAATCTAGGGGAGGCTAGTAGCAAGATCTAGGGAGAGATACGCTTTATCCTGCCGGTTCTTGGTAGAAGAACCGGCGAATACACTAGAAATTTAATTATTTCATGAGCCTTTGTCTCTAGCTCTATAGAGACACTTTGTATGCAATTTAACTCTTTTGAAATATATCATTATTATTTCTAGCTAGTATTTGTTTGCACTCTTCTATTACTTTATTGTTATTCATCTTGTAAAGGTTACTTAGATTGTTTAAGAAAATTAAAAAGAACACTTATGCAACCCCCTCTAAGGGCGCCGTAAGATCCAACACTTGGTATCAGAGCTAGGTTGCTCCAAAAATGGTTTCACCACCGGGAGTAATGGCCCAAAACACGCACGCATATTCTGAAGGGCAAGGTATTAGTAGACCTCACTTATTCACGGGCACTGACTACAACTATTAGAAAGCTCGAATACGATGCTTTCTAATAGCACTAGATATTAATGTTTGGGGCATGGTAGAAACATGCTACACTGCCCCTATTACTATTGTAGGAAGTGTCTCAATGGAGAAACCCAAGGACAAGTGGGAAGAAGCTGATAAGCTTCGATGTAAAAATAACGCTAAGGAAATGAACGCTTTATTTTGTGTGTTAGATAGGACTGAATTTAACCGTGTTTGTGCATGTGATATTGCATATGATATTTGGAATCTTCTTGAAGTTACTCATGAAGGAACATCGCAGGTAAGGGACTCGAAGCTTTTCCAGCTAGAATCGAAGTTTGAGAAGTTCAAAATGGAGGTTGATGAAGATATAGACTCCATGTACATGAGGTTTAGCAAGATAGTAAACGACTAGAGGATTCTAGGGAAGAATTTCTCAAATGGAGATTTGGTGATTAGAATGCTTCCCCGAAGTTTAATCCTAAAGTGACTACCATCTCGGAGTCACACGATCTAAAGTCTCTCCAAATTGAGAATCTCATGGGAAACTTGAAAACTCATGAAGTAGAGTTGAGGATTCAACAACAAGAATATTGCTTGGATAAAAGAAAGAAAGCATTGGCGTTGAAGTCCAAGAAGGAGAAGGAAAGCGAGTCTGATGAAAGTGATGATGAAGATGAAGAGAGTTTTTTTGTGAAGAAATTCAAGATATTTATGAGAAATCCTGAAAGAAGAAATTCTTTCAAGAGATTTTTCAAGAAGAAAGAATATGGGAATAAGAAAGGAAAATCCCAAGCTGAAGAAGAGGATGATGAAGATAGACCACCACCTGAATGCTATCATAGCAGGAAGATTGGTCACATAAAGAGCAAGTCCCAAAGTATCTGAAAGAGCTAAAGGAGAAGCGACACAAAAAGAAAGATATGAAGAAGGTTCTAAAGGTTGAAACATGGGATGAAGCCACTTCTGAGGAGTCGAGCAATTCAGGGTCAGAAACTGAGGAAGAGGCCAACATGTGCTTGATGGGAAAGAGTGCTTCATCTTATGATGAAGGAGGCAGTGTCCAGAGCGACACTGAGGTAACTTCTAAAACTTATGATGATTTATTTTCAGAATTTCTAAGTACTTGCGAGTATTTAGATAAAAACTGCATGAAATTAAGTTGATCAAATCTGAAAATAAAGTTTTAGTTAAAGAAAATAAAAAACTAAAAAATGAAGTAAATATTCTTGGAAAAGAGAAAGAGTCTTGTCAAGAGGATTGTACATCTTTGACAAAGATAGTGGAACTTGAGAAAGATCTCTCTAAGACTCAGACTCGGATTGAGACTCTTACAAAAGAGAAAGAGGCCTTAGAGAGATCTCTAGAATTCTCTCAATTTCAAGTGGAAGGTAGCAGGAAGTCCTTCGCTAATCGTTGCAGCACCATAGTTGCCGAAAATAATTTATTAAGGGGACAAGTCCGAAATTTATAAATGGCGACTAACAAATTTGGAGTGGGCCAAAAATCTCTAAATATGATTTTGGGAAACCAGTACTATGGTTCTGGAAAATTCGAACTTGGATACACTCCTGAATGCTATCGCCCGACGATATCCACTGTTGCCGGCGATAAGAAAAATTCCAGGAAATTTAGTTTTCAGACTAAAAACAATCAATCTCATGTCGCTGTAGCTTCCAGCAAAGGGTCAAAATCTATTTTAAAAAACCCGTCGATTCTTTCATCAAGTGTGCCAAATGTTATAAGTTTGGTCACACAATATATACTTGTAAGAATACGGGATACTGCTTAGTCAAACATGTCTGGGTGCCTAAGGCTTCCACCTATTATGTGGGAGGAACCACTTGGGTAACCGGATCTTTACTCTCATCCTCTTTCTAGGTGTGTTGGCAGGCTAAGGACTAATAAGATGTGTGGTACTTGGACTCAGGGTGTTCCAAGCATATGACGGGCAATAAATCAAAGTTCGTTAGCCTGGAGATGAAGAAAGGAGGAGTAGTTATTTTTGGCGACAATGGAAAGGGGAAAATCATCGGCATTGGAGTAGTAGGTAACAATTCATTTTCTATCTCAAATGTTTTATATGTTAGAGGTTTGAAGCATAATTTAATTTCAATAAGTCAACTATGTGATATTGGCTTAAATGTCTTGTTGGATTCATCTTCAAACCTATGCAAAATTATTAACTCTAAAACAAATGATATTGTTATTACTGCTCCTAGATTTCAAAATTTTTACATGATTAGATTTAATGATTTTTCACATTCTTCGTTAAAATGTTTTATTTCTAAAAATGAGGAATTAGATTTGTGGCATAGACGTCTTGGACATTCTAGTTCAAAACTTATCATAAAATTGTCTCAAAATAAACTTGTTAAAGTTTTACCTTCTTTGCATGGAAATTTATCATCTTTATGTTCACCATGTCAAAAAGGAAAATTTACAGAGTCTTCTTTTAAAAGCAAAAATATCGTTTCCACCACTAGGCCTTTAGAATTAATACACATGGATTTGTTTGGTCCTGTTAATACACTAAGCCTAGGAGGTTGAAAGTATACTTTTGTTTTGATTGATGATTTCTCTCGTTTTAGTTGGACAATTTTCTAATCGTCTAAATCTGATGCATTTTTTGAATTTTCCAAATTATGTTTACGTGTTCAAATTGAAATAGAATTAAAAATAAAATGCATTCGTTCTGATCATGGAGGTGAATTTGAAAATGAGAAATTTGTTTCTTTTTTACAATGAGTTAGGAATTAAACATGAATATTCTGCTCCTCGTACACCACAACAAAATGGTGTGGTGGAAAGGAAAAATAGAATTTTGCAAGAACTAGCTCGCATTATGCTATCTGAATACAAATTACCTCGATCATTTTGGGCCGAAGTTGTTAGTACTTCTTGTTATGTTATTAATCGTGTTATGCTTCGACCCATCTTAAAATTAACACCTTATGAGTTATATTTTCAAAAGAAACCAAATGTGTCTTATTTTAAATTTTTTTGATGTAAATTTTTTGTTTTGAACACTAAGGATAATTTAGGCAAATTTGATGAGAAGTGTGATGCATGCATTTTTATTGGTTATTCTTCTACAAGTAAAGCTTATAGAGTTTACAATAAGAGGACTAAAGTAGTTGAAGAATCAATACATGTTAAATTTGATGAGTTTTCTCGTGTAGAAGCTAATAATACAGGTAAACATGAAGAGCCTTCTCCTCTACAAAGGGTGGATGACGATGAAAACCTTACAAACAAAGATGAAGAAAAAGGAGTCGAACAACAACAACAAGAAGAAGAAGAAGAAGAAGAGCAAGGATATGTGCCTCCAAGCGAACTAAGATTTTCAAAAGATCATCCCCAAGATTTGGTTATTGGAGAACCATCAGGAGGGGTAAGTACTCGTTCATCCATACGTGAATTATTTTCAAATATGCGCTTTATTTCCGATATAGAACTTAAAAGCGTTGAAGCTGTTTTAAATGATAATTCTTGCTTTTTATCTATGAATGACGAGCTTAATCAATTTGAATGTAATAAAGTTTGGAAGTTAGTAGAAAGACCGTCAAATCATCGTGTTGTAGGGGTTAAATGGATTTTTAAAAATAAACTTGATAGTGAATCTAGGGTCACTAGGAACAAAGCTAGACTCGTAGCAAAAGGTTATTCACAAATAGAAGTAATAGATTTTGATGAAACTTTTGCACTCGTATCACGTTTAGAAGCAGTTAGAATATTTCTTGCATTTGCTAGTTTCAAGAAGTTAAAATTATTTCAAATGGATGTTAAAACTGCTTTTCTTAATAGGTATATTAAGGAGGAGGTTTATGTAGAACAACCTCCACCCTTTATTGATGTTAGATTTCCTGATCATGTTTATAAATTAGCAAAAGCCTTGTATAGTTTGAAACAAGCACCCCGAGCATGGTATGATAGATTGACAATTTATTTATTAAAAAATAATTATAAAATGGGCAGTGCTGATTGTACTTTATTTGTTAAACATATCCATGATGATCTTATCGTTTTACAAATATATGTTGATGATATTATTTTTGGATCCACAAATTAAAAATTATGTGATAGTGTTATTGAAATTATGAACAATGAATTTGAAATGAGCATGGTAGGCGAACTCACTTATTTTCTTTGTTTTCAAATCACTCCAAAGCATGATGGAATTTTTATTTGCCAATCTAAATATATTCATGATGTTTTAAAAAGATTTGGGTTTGAAAATTTAAAACAAGAAAAATACCCCCATGAGTGTCCCATTAAAGTTAGGAAAAGATGAAAGTGGAATATCCATAGATCAAACACTTTATAGAGGAATGATAGGATCACTATTATATTTGACTGCCTCTAGGCCTGATATTATGTTCGCTGTATGTTTATGTGCTAGATTTCAAGCTATTCTCAAAGAGTCTCATTTAAAAGCAGTTAAATGCATTTTTAGATATCTTATTGGCACATTTAAATTAGGATTATGGTATCCACATAACGATACATTTATATTACATGGCTTCTCTGATTCAGATTATGCCGGATGTTCATTAGATCGTAAAAGAACCAGTAGCAACTGTAATTTTCTTGGCCCTTCACTTGTCTCTTGGTCGAGCAGGAAACAGAATTCTATTGCCTTATCTACCACTGAGGTCGAGTACATAGCACTAGGCAGTTGTTGTGCACAAGATTTATGGATGAAGCAAACATTAGAAGATTTTGGAATAGTTCATGAATCCATTTATTAAAATGTGATAATAAAAGTGCAATTAACTTAACGTATAATCCAGTTCATCATTCTAGATTCAAACACATTGATGTACATCACCACTTCATAAGAGATCACATAAAACAAAATATGATCAAAGTCAATTTTATAAGAACTGATTCACAGCTTGCGGATATTTTCACTAAACCACTTCCAGATTCCCGTTTTTCATTCTTACGATTAGAATTAGGAATTCTAGACTTGTCAAAGTAATAAATTACCATCGCAAGCCTCATAGAAAATTAACATAATTACATTGTTAACATCATGAACATTAGACCAAAATAACCATTACATAATTCATAAGTGGAAATACCATAATTTAAACATTCCATATCAAGTCTTACATTCTTCCAGAAGAAATATCACATATCATTACAGAATAGATAATATTACAACATGAAATCAAAATCTAAGGCGCTTCAAGAAAGTTCACTGTCGCCGGCGATAGAGGCAAAATGTCCAGAAATCCAGAAATCTTCAAAAATTTCTGCTGTCACCTCCACTGGTCTCTCCTTGATCATCTGCCGAACTGTACTCACTACTTCGCATCCGACGTGTCTGGTGGGTCGATGTACGGGGCGGCTCCATGTCCGGATCTTCCCATTCTACTGCTTCGGCTGGAGTGGGCTTCAACTTCAAACTTTTGGTCAGAAATTAAAAAATTTCTGAATTCCCATAAAGGTTTTCTTCACATCCCTCTTATGTTATTCGAACGACTCTCGCAAGTCATCTAACACTTCTCGCAATGATCCATCTCTAGGAATTGGCGGGTTTCGGATAGTGGACACTGGTTCACTCCTCCTTGATGACCCTCCTCATGTTGATTAGCCGATGGAAGGTGTTCCACTCGTCGAATATATCATTTGGATACAATCATTGAAGTACAATTCGGGGTCAATTCACATATATTTCTTATATGAAATCCGTTGGATGACGGCTCCAAGTGGTAGGGTGTTCAACTTCTTCCAATTAGGACTTTTCAATCTAAATGAGTATTGTACTATCGAGCGGACAAAATCCGCCACGTCAAACGGCTCTCGCGCCAAAATCATATACGTCACATAACTAAGTTGAGCGGTTATTTTATGTGTATCTCCGGATTTCAATAGGACGGTATGCCTTAGTATTTATTGCACTAGCCGTGCATCCTCCGTCAGGGTGGCCGTTGATTGGATTAGAGTTTTGATGGAACTTCCATGCAAAACCATATTCAATAATGTCCAATCCCTATCCTTTTGATAGTTCTCTATGACGTCTAGAGTGGTGTCATGCTCTATTAGTCCAAATTCATCTCTCAAGTCATAGTGTGTTATTTCTACCATCTATCCTTGAATTTTCGATCGACCTCCACCATTCAGTTCCGTGAAACAAGGATCTTTAAGATAATTAAAAAATTCTCGGATGAGTACGGAGGAGAATGTGTCTGGAATAATAATTGACATTATTCCAGCCATTACTGACAAGTCATGAATATATGCATGCCGGGCCGGGTCGAATTCAATCACCCGTCTGATTCCTATGTTAGCGTTCTCTATTCTAGGAAATGTTTGATATGATGAGTATGAGTCACTCCCTGTGATTCTTCCTGCTTTGGAACTGGAAGCCATTTCTGTATATAATTTTTTTTTCAGAAACAAGAAAATGTTTTTTTGGCTATCGCCATCCGGCGACACCCATTTTTGCCGGGCGATAGCGAAAATTCGTTATTCTCAATTTCTGACTTCAGATCTGGTTTCCTCCTTCCTCCAACATACCAGATCTACAAGTTAGTGTTCTTAAAAACATTTTGCACAACTTAAATTCACGAAATTATCCACATAATTTCTCTAATACAAGCTTAGTATCTTAGGCTCCAAAAAGTAAATTTTACCACTTTCAAACCTGGAAATTTCTCATCTAAACTCACATGTTACACTATCTTAACAATTAGATCCATAAAAAACCAAAGAATTAAAGCAAAAATCCAAGTTTTCATGCCTAGGTTTAGGGTTTCGCTGACTTCTCCTCTGCGTTCCGCCCTCAGTCTTCAGGAAAACTGGTTCAGTTTGATGCTTTTCACTGAATGCACCGGTTTTAAACAATTTAACACTATCGCCGATAGGCGATACCCGGTATCGCCCGACGATAGTGTCTTTTTCTTGATTCTTCAAATTGTCTTGCTTACTCAGTTTAAGGCCAGGTGTAATGTTTTTTTTGAGTTTTATACTAACTTGGTTCTCTAGTTCACCACTCTTATATCCGTTCTACATATTTCAGTACTAGTGTTCTTAAACTCATGAACTTGTTTTCGCATGCCTCTAAGTATGAGAAATCTTTTAGTTATGATAATGTTATTTCACTCACGATTTTGCAAATCTTCGTATACCTCCATCTTACAAAATGTGAATTGCGAATGTTTTAACCATAACCACTTGTGTTGCATGCTTTCATCATCTGCTTTATCCGAGTTTAGTACAGTGCACCATAATATTAAATTATTTTGTATGCTCTCACAAGTGAATTCAGACTCCTTTGTTCAGCTAAAGAAAAAAAAATATGAGTACAAAAGTGTATCATCCCAAAAGTACAAACATTTGGTGATAGTTTCACACAACAAAAAACACTCAAATAATAAAGGGCTGACAAGGAACCTCCACCAAGCACTACTTACCCTCCTAATAAGTCTTCATGAGCATTGTGAGGTTGAGTAACTTGGCAAGAATTGTAAAGTGTCTTGTGCGAATTTTACATGAATAATTTCTTTCTTATGTGTGCTGACCTCTCGGGTATAAGTATAGCTCCGCTTGTCTACCACTATATTATGTTTTTTTTAACATTCGCATTTTCATGTTTTTTTTTGAGACTAAGCATAAGTTTCGCCACACCATCTCACATGTACACAACATTATCCTCTCTAAACGTTCTTCTTATGAGAAATGGACTGAGAACTATTTCACCAACACCTTTTCACTGGTGCATGTGTTTGTGATATAGTTTGTTGATCGTTTCCACAGTTACTGTTTGCTCATTTTATTTCTACTACATTGCTCACCTATCCTCTCTGAGTCTCTTTTTTTTTGTTTTTTCCTTCTTTTCGCTTCCGCCGTACTCTTCGATCTCTTTTGACAATACCAAAGGGGGAGAAACTTTACACAAGAAAACATTCACCGCAGTCTGTTCTTATATCTCTGTGCACACTTCGAAGGACCATTATTTGTTTGAATTATTTCTCACATTTTTAATTAAACTACATGAATTTTAATATGCTTCCATTTAGGGGGAGATCACATGTAGGGGGAGTGTTTCATCCAAGAGCAATTGTGCACATACATTTTTTTGTCTTGATACTCAAATAGGGTGGACCTTTTTAACATTCATGATTTCTTTCTTACTGGATTTGTTATTATCAAAAGGGGGAGATTGTTGGAGCATGCATTCCATGCTTCCTGGTTTGCTAATAACAAATCTTTTTTATATTTGATATTTGGATGTTATTGGTGTGCAAGTAACACAGGTTAATATCTCATATCTTTTTGATGATGAATCGGATTAGAATTGAGCTCGGGCGCTATCGCCATGCGATAGTGGGTATCGCCAATAGGCGATAGCGGCTCTAGACACTCGACACTCGATGCATTTCCGCTTGACGCTCGACGAAATCGTGGCTTGGCGATATCGCCAGGCGATAGTGGGTATCGCCACAGGCGATAACGCCACTCGACACATTCCTGCTCGACGCTCGACGAAATCGTGGCTACCGTTATTTTGCTATCGCCAGATGGCGATATCCGGTATCATGCGACGATAGTGCACGATTCGGCGCTCGACGTTTGTGCGATGCGAAAATGAGGACTTCGTGGGACACGTGGCAGCGGTTACCGCTATCGCCAGATGGCGATACCGGTATCGCCTGACGATAGCGCCAGAATATAAATCCTCTCATTTTCTGAGAAAGTTACGAATTTCATTACCTGGAGTACACTTACCTTAAAAGACGATCCAGAGAGCTCCAGAACTCAGAGATACTTCATACTCTTAAAAAGGCCAAATAGTGTGGAATATTGACGGCACCTGCAAAGCATTCAAAGCATCTCTTGCAAGAATTCATCGGCATCTTCAGAGCTTTGTTTGAAGGGAGTATCTAGCCTAAAGTGCTCAATTTATTTTTAGTTATTTTTCATTTTTTCTCATTGTAATCAAAAGAGAAATCGTCGCCTTGTGCGTGGCGTCTAGGTCCTTGTGTGGCTTAGGGGAAAATCGCCGCCTTGTGAGTGGCATCCAAGTCTTTGTGTGGCTTAGGGAGAAATCATTGCCTTGTGTGCAGCGTATAGATCGGGGTTAGATCTAGTGGGATGCTCGTAGAAAGATCTAGGGAGAGATATGCTTTAGCCTACCGGTTCTTGGTAGAAGAACTGGCGAATACACTAGAAAATTATTTATTTCATGAGCCTTTTTATCTATCTCTATAGAGACACTTTGTATGCAATTTAACTCTTTTGAAATATATCATTATTGTTTCTAGCTAGTATTCATTTGCACTTTTCTATTACTTTGTTGTTATTCATCTTGTAAAGGTTGCTTAGATTATTTAATAAAATTAAAAAGAACTTTTATTCACCCCCCACCCCCTCTAAGGGTGTTGTAAGATCCAACAGAAATGACTTTTTGGACAATCTTATTTATATAATTCTTAATTTTGACCATCTACTCTTTGATTTCAATCTTTATGCTTGTTACACTACTTTATCTATTGCCTATCTAATTCTTCATATGTCTATATAATTCACCTTAGTATAAAGGGTTCTGACTTCTATAAATAGGGGGAGATTGTTGGGCATTATATCCACAATAACCCAGATTTGATGAAGTCACCCTTGAACTAAAATGAATTAAGTTGTATTTGATGTCTTGTTTGAGTTATGTGTTTGCAGGTCTATATTGCCAAGTATAGTCCAATGTCAGTCTACAATGGGTCACCAAACAAAAGACCATACAATGTAATCCCTCATTGTGTGATCCATAGTGTTGACTCATGTGTATCCTCTCTATTGGGATACACTTAATATTTCAAGAACTAGGATTGATTGGAGAAAGAAGTGTTGGTGAGTTTATTGAAGAAGAGAAAATTCTGTTAAAGAAAAGTTTGTTAAGTCTTTTACTCGAGTAGTAGGTTATATACTCGAGTTAAATACTTGGTTAATACTCGAGTAAATCTATCTGTACTCGAGTAAGGGATATTGCTCTCGAGTAGTCTGAATATAGCTCTTGAGTAGGCAAGTCCATTACTCGAGTAGACTTTCTCTTGTTCTTGAGTTAACAGAATTTCCTCTAAGAATTTATTCTAAGTCATTTACTCGAGTAGTTATATTAACCACTGGAGTAATTAAGTCTTTTGTCTCGAGTTGCAGAAGACAGATTCTCATGTTATTTTACCCCACTAGAGTAGTCTATCTACTACTCGAGTAGTCCAGCTCTAATACTCGACTGATAAGATTTCTATCTCTCAGAATTTTTCTAAGTCATATACGAGAGTAGTTAAACTCCACTCGAGTAGTCCATCTACTACTCGAGTAGTCTAGTTCCAGTACTCGAGTTACCTGTATTCTTCTCCCAGAAAAATATTCCAAGTCTTCGACTAAAGAAATTCTTCTACCTCTCGAGTAGTTTATTTCTAGTACTCGAGTAGTTCAACTCCACATCTCGAGTAATCATATTAGCACTCGAGTAAGTCTTTGTGTACTCGAGTGATTACTCATTCCATTCTAGATTTTGACAAAGTCTTCCACTCGAGTAGTCTCCTTCAATTCTCTTGAGTAATCTTATTAGTACTCGAGTAGGTAATCTTTTACTCGAGTAAATCAGTCAGATTTTTCCAGAAATTCGTTAAGTCCATAATCGATGGGAATTTCAAATGGCTTGACGTGATTGGTCCACATGTACGTCATTAATGATAATTATGACCGTTAGGGAGATCTTATATAAGGTCTTGTCAAAACCGACCAACCTTAACAAGCTATCAAGTATTATTATAAAATTTTTTTAATCTTATTCTCTCTTTCTAAAAACGGAAGCCGCCGACCTTCATCGTGCATATCAGCTAGGGTTTTCGTGCAAGAAGATTCAGAACAAAGTCGACTTACATATCAAGATCATTTACAACTCCTCATCATCACTCAGATTGTGTGAGTCAAAGGAATTTCAGATCCAAATCTTGCGGACTTTCTTCTTCAACAATTTCTGAAAAAGCCGCGAAGTTCATAAGAAGAAGATCTTGCCCGAGACTTTCAGATCTGAGAAACAATTACTGTTTGTATTTTCATTATTCTTAATTTTATTCTTGTAGGATATTTATCTCCGAGTGTAGGAGCTTCTTTTGTCTCCGAGTTGTAGGAAGTTTTTACCTTCCGAGTGTAGATCCGTGCTGTGGATCGAGATTATAGGAACTTTATTCCGAGGCGTAGGATTGGTTTTCAATCTGAGATAGTGGAGTAGCCGAGTCTAGTGATTTTCTAGATCGGTGAGGGAAAGTGGATGTACGAAAGGTTGGGGAACCACTATAAATCTTTTGTCGTCTATGATTGCTTGGTTGATTATTGTGTGGATAGATCTCTAAATTTTTATTCCACAAAAAGACGCACAACTCACCTATTCACCCCCCTCTAGGTGATTTAGGTTGACAACTATAACACTTTCATGGAGCTATGGCATTGAGTGAATGATCTTCACTCAATGCATGTGGACTTAGCAACTTCTCAGCCCATTTCTTCTTAGGCTTTGACTGCATTAGCCTATCTCACAGCCTTTTGCTATATGGCGTTGAGTGAGTTGACTTCACTCAACGCGTGTGGACTTAGCCACATTCTTAGCTTGCCACTTCATGGCTTTGACTAAATAGGCTTCACTCAATGCTATAAGTCATCTGGCATTGAGTGAATGACCTTCACTTAATGCATGTGGACTTAGACATATTTCTTTCTTTCCACATCATATCTAGTCACAGTCATTTGGCTTTAACAAATTTCTTTCTTGCCACTTCATGGTAAGAGTTTACCTGACTTAGCCACTTAGGCTATCTATCCCATCATTGCCACTAGGACATCCAATACACTTTTATATATATCATTCACAAGATTAACTTCACTCATATCTAAAACTTTGAGTGAAATAAACCCAACAATCTCCCCCAGTTTGAGAAAGTCAAAACACTTAAGCAAATGATTCAATAATGAGTCAATGATATACATAACACTATGCATCAATAAGAATTTTAAGGAGCATATAATTTATAGTTACCACTCTTTTTCACATTTCCTTATCTGCAGGGTGAACAATATCTGCTCCCCCTGCTCCCCCTAAATTGTTGCGGCCATTCTTGATCATGATACCTCCATACTTGTTCATATTTTCCTCCCCCTTTTTGACTTCAACAAATAGCTGACAGGGTTCTAGATTGCTGGATCATTACAGAACATGCTCCCCCTAAAAACTATTACATCATCTTGAAGAGTCTTCATTGTTCTGAAGAATAATTCCATCTACAAAATACAAAATAATTTGCAACAAAAATGAGGAGCAACTGAAGCTATACCAGGTCTAACTTACCCAACACAAATTTAAGGGTGTTAATTTTTGCTTCATCTAGTGGATTAGTGAAGATGTCAGCCACTTGCTTGTCGGTTAGAACAAACTCAAGGATGATATGTCCACATTCAACATGCTCCGTAATGAAATGATATCTGATTTCAATGTGCTTAGTCCTACTATAGGGACAGGATTCCTAGCAATTAAAGTAGAACTAGTAGAATCACAGAATAAGGGGCTTCTACTTATCTGAAGGTTGTAGTACTGAGCTGATACTGGATCCACAACAACTAAGCACAGCAGCTACCTGCTGAGATGTACTCTGACTTTACAGTTGAAATTGCAATACTGGTCTACTTCTTGCTGCTCCAAGAAACTAGTCTTCCAACAAGGAATTGACAGGTGCCTGAAGTGCTCTTCCTGTCTTCCTTGAAGCCTGCAAAATCTGCATCTGAATATCCAGTTAGTTAAAATTCCCCACTCCTATGGTAACACAGGCCAAGATCTAGTGTGCCCTTAAGATACCTTAGAATTCTCTTTGCAGCAGAGTAATGAGAATCTTTGGGGCAGGCCTGGTATCTAGCGCAAACACATGTTGCATATATGATGTCTAGCCTACTTGTAGTAAGATAAAGAAGAGAGCCAATTATCCCCCTATACAAAGTCTCATCAACAGGTTTCCCTGCCTCATCTTTGCATATGGACATACTTGATCACATGGGAGTTCTCATGGTGGAGGAATTTTCCATACCAAATTTCTTTATTAACTATCTAGTGAACTTAGACTGGGATATGGACAAGCCATTACCAGTCTATCTTACTTGGAGACCCAAGAAGAACTTAAGTTCACCCATACTGCTCATCTCAAACTTCCTCTGCATAAGTTTAGCAAACTTCCTACAGAGGTTTTCATCAGTATATCCAAAGATGATGTCATCTACATAGATCTATACTAGGATGATCTTTCCCTTAGATTCCCTAAGGAATAGGGTCTTGTCTATATTCCACCTTGAGAATTTGTTCTCAATGAGGAAGCTAAATAATGCCTCATACCACGCTCTGGAGGCTTGCTTTAGACCATATAGAGCTTTCCTAAGTCTATAAATAGAATCAGGTGAGTTAGGAACAACAAAACCTGGAGGCTGCTCAACATAGACTTCCTCTTTTAAGTCACCATTCAGGAAGGCTGACTTCACATCCATCCGGTAGACCTTGAATCCCTTGTGTGTAGCATATGCAAGGAATAGTCGTATGGCCTTCAATCTTGTTGCAGGGGCAAAGTTTTGATCAAAATCAATGCCCTTTTCATTCATGTACCCCTTAGCTACAAATCTTGCTTTATTCTTGATTATAGTCCCATTTTCATCAAGGTTATTTCTGTAGATCCACTTGACTCCAATGACATTATGTCTATCTGGTCTGGGAACTAGCTTCCAGACTTTGCATCTTTTGAACTGGTTCAGTTCCTCTTGCATAGCCACTATCCAGAATTGATCTATGTTGGCCTCTTCAAACATCTTTGGCTCCACTTAAAATAGGAAGCTTGCATGCATAGCTGTATTCAGATTTCTGCTTCTTGTCACTACTCCATGACTTGTTTCAACAATGATTTGGTGAGCAGGATGGTCTTTTAAATGCCTCATTGCTGGAGGTAATCTTATTTCTGCATCAGCTTCTGGAAGTACTCTTATTTCTACATCAGCTTCAGGAATAGCTCCTTGCTGATCCTCATCTGCTTCAAGGGTGTCAAGTGGACCTTCAGGAATATCCCCTTCATTTTGGATAGCTGATTCTACTTCCTTGATGGTCAGATTATCCATCATCTTTTATGTACCTGCAGTACTAGAAGAGGGACTTGACAGCACCCTGTTAATCATGCTAGACTCATCAAAGACTACATGCACTAACTCTTCTACAACTTGGCTTTTCAAGTTGTAGATTCTATAAGCTTTTCTATGATCAATGTACCTAACAAAAATCGCATCAAAGGACTTGGAAACAAACTTAGTGATATATGACTTTCCATTATGAAGCACATAACATTTACTACCAAAGCTTCTGAGATAGCCCAAATTTGGTTTTCTGCCTTTCATGATCTCATAGGGAGTCTTCTTGTGTCATTTGGTGATAGTGGCTCTATTGAGGACATGACATGCATTGTTGACTGCCTCAGCCCAGAAATATTCTGGGAGAGATGTGTCACTCAATAGGGTCCTACCAGCCTGTATGAGAGTTCTATTTTTCCTCTCAACAATCCCATTTTACTGGGGTGTTCTAGTTGAAGAGAATTCTTGATGAATCACATGTTCTTCACAGAAGCTTGTCATGGTATCAAACAGTTCCATGGTCACTCCTGATTTTGACCACAGGCTGTTAAACTCATTATGAATTTGCATGACAAACTTAATGAAAATATCTAGGGTTTCATTCTTTCTCTTTAGGATGATTACCCAAGAAAACTTGGAAAAGTCATCAACCGTCACAAGGGTATATACCTTCCTACCAAGACTATGAACTGCCATAGGACCAAACAGGTTCATATGCTAGAGGTATAGGCACCTCATAGAATCTTTGATCCCAATATCGTTGATGGAAGCATTTGTCTGCTTGCCCTTTTGACAAGCAGAGCAAATGCCCTCCTTGGAGCACTTCACATCGGGACCATTCCTAACTAGCTCTTGACTGAAGAGCTTGCCAATAGTCTTATAATTTACATGGGCTAGCCTCTTGTGTCATAGGACACAATAAGAGGCATTCTCATTTGCCACTAGATAGACAGGAGAGTCTATATTTAAGCATAAAAAGTTCAAGCCATAAACATTTCCAATCCTAGTGTCTGTCAAGATGACTTCTTGGTCACTTGACCTCCTAATTAGGTGTTGGAACCGATGTTTCACATTCCCTGTGTTTGAGAATATCAACTGCCATGTTGTATTTGATCATGTCGTGTGTTGATAGAGTGTGCAGGTTGATAGATCAAAGCAAAGGAAAAGGACTCCTATGGATGCTACCGCCTAGCGCTAGTTCTACCACAGGTGCTACCATAATGAATTATTTGGACTTAGCGCTCGGGAAGAATTCGGCATTAGTCTTACCGCACCACGCTAGACCTTCGAAGAATGTCGAGCCAGATTCATTGAGGCACATGCCTACCGCCTGACGCTAGTACTACTATAGGCGCTACCGAAATGAATTATTTGTACTTAATGCTTTGGAAGAAATCGGCGCTAGCCCTACCGCGTCGCGTTTGCCGATCAGCAAATATCGACGCGCTGTTCTCAAATCGTTGCGTCCAACATTACCGCATGGTGAAAGTTTTAACCGTGCGGCACTAGCACAATTGAAATGGCAAATATTTGTTTTGAATATTTCGTTCCAGATTTAGAGGATAGTTGGCACAACAAGCATTCGAATCTACCACTGGGCGCTAATCTTACCGCCGGCGGTAGCCTATTTTCTTGAAGACATATAAAAGGCTGCCTTGGTTTCTGTGCCTTTAAAGGATTCTGATTGAAGGACTGAAGAACGACGGAAGTACGTGAATCCTAGGGTTCGGCCGCCTTCTTGTGCACTGTTCCAAAAGCCTTTGTTGTAGAAGAAGAAAGTTGTCGCCCTCTCGTTAGTGAACGAAGAGCTCCGACCATCCAAGATCTACATCGACTACGAAGAATTTATCGGTGGTGAGCAAATGAAGATCTAAAGCACCGGCTGTACATCGCTCAACGGAGAAGTCGTCAAGAGGGAGAACTTCATCCTTTAAAATATTTACACTTTTACCCTTGTTATATTTCCTTTGTCTTTAAACTGTGTGGACAGGAAAATCAACCTGTAAGGGTCGTCAGAATTCGGGTAGGATTTTGTGGTAAATCATCCTGGGGATAGGGACGTCTAGATCGGAGGATCTAGCGGGGCTCTAAGACCCTTCCATGTGAGGAGGTGAAGAGCCGGCTCGAAGACTTTTCTTGGAGGGAAAAGGAGAGAGCCAACCGATCCATGGAGCGGGTCAGTATAAAGAAACAAAAGCATTTTCATTTTCACCGCCTTCGATCCCCAGCGTCTCGGGGATCACAATTTTGTAATTGTAAAACCATTTACTGTTAATTCTTGCAATGAAATATATTTTCTGTATTATTGCTTCTATGATTTTGCTGTGAACGTTAGGATAATTCCTGGTGTGTGGTGTACAAGCAAATTCGCACAGGAAATAAAGTTCATAGACTTACCATCACGCATTAGCTACCTAACGGTGCACGGTAGCTTCCATATCTCGATTTCCTGGGACGAAATATTTTAAATTCCATTTAACACGTCAAACCTTATTCACCCGCCCCCCTCCTCCTCTAAGGTTGTCCACTAGATCCAACAAGTGGTATCAGAGCAAGGTTACTTCACAAAGGCTTACAATACCAGAAATAAGATAACCAACTCTGTACACGCATTTAATGAGGGTCAAGGTGTTAGTAGACCTCCACTGCTCATGGGGAGTGACTATAGTCACTGGAAGAATCAGATGAAAATATTTCTGATAACTCAAAGCATGGACGTATGGGCCATGATTGAGACAAAGTACACTACACCCACTGTCACGGTTGGGGATACTGTCGTAGAAAAACAGCCTGATAAGTGGGATGACACGGATAAGCTTAGATGTATGAATAATGCCAAGGCTATGAACACGTTATTTTGTGCCTTGGACAAGACTGAATTTAACAGGATATGTAACTGCGAGACTGCTTATGATATATGCCATCTTCTTGAGCTCACTCATGAAGGTACTTCGTAGGTAAAGGAGTCGAAGTTGTTCCGACTCAAATCAGAATATGAACAGTTCCAGATGGAGATCGAAAAGGATGTGGGCAGCCTGTGCCCGCACTTTACCAAGATCATCAACACGTCAAGATCTCTTGGAAAGAACTTTCCAAATGGTGACTTAGTGAGGAAGATCCTGCGATCTTTGCCTCCTCGCCTCAACCCAAAGGTGACAGCTATTGCTGAGTCTCATGAGATCAGCACCCTGGAGATAGAGAGCCTCATCAGAAATCTGAAGACACATGAACTTGAATTGAAGATTTAATCATAGGAGTATCCTGGGGAAGTAAAGAAGAAGGGACGGGTGCTGAAGGCCGCAAAGGAGAGAAAAGTTGCTGAGGATTCTGAGGAGGAAGAGGAGGAGAGCATCTATGTCCGGTAGTTCAAGAAATTCATGAGGAATCCTAGAAGCAGGGACAATTCAAGAAATTCCTAAGGACATGAGCTGGAGAAGGCAGAAGGTGGAACAAGCCATCAAAGGATACATGAAGCGACGATGAGAAGTCTTAGCTGGAATGTTATCACTGCCACAAGCTACGACACCTAAAGAGAGAATGCCCAAGACTCCAGAAGGAGGAAAAAGAAAAGAAAAGCCAGTACAAAGGGAATAAGATGGTACTGAAGGCCTTCACATGGGATGATGATGGATCTGAAGAATCAAGCTCCACAGACTTCGGCAGTGAAGATGAGGCTAATCTATGCCTAATGGGAAAGAATCAAGAAGATTCTGATGACGAGTCCAGTGTCTAAAACGACACTGAGGTAACTTCACCTACTTATACTGAACTTCTCCAGATTTATGAAAATTTAGTTGATAAATTAGAAAGCATTATTTTTGAGAAAAAGACCTTGAGAGCCGAGAATAAGAAAATCAAAAAGGACTTAGAAAAAAATTGAAAAGTGAGGTAATTCGAACTAACAAAGAGAAGATCGAATGTCTTGAGTGCTCTCACTTAACGACAACGATTGAAGAACAAAAGGCAAGTCTCTCCAAGTCGTCAGTGAGAATGAATAGTCTCACAAATGAAAAGAATGTCTTGGAGAAGACACTTCACTTGTCACTTGCCAATGTAGAGGAAGTCAAGAAACAATTTGTCAATCGGTGTGTGATGTTTGTGACAGAAAACACTGCCCTAAAGGTGAGAATCCACGATCTAAACTGTGTCATCCTAAAGTTTGCCATAGGCCAAAAGTCCTTAAATATGTTATTGGGTGCACCGTGTCATGGATCAGCGAAGTTTGGTCTAGGATATGTGAGTCCAACATCACCACGGAGCAGAAATCACCATCTCTCTGAGCCCAAGTCAATTTTTAAGAAATCTTAAGATAAGGTTAAGAGATCTAGAGGGCTATCCCCAACCTCAAGCAAGAGATCGAGCAACCCGATAAAGACAACAGCCACTTCTTACAATATATGTGCGAACTGTCATAAGTTTGGTCACACATTTGGCTCATGTTTGAGGAAAGGTGCCACAAAAAATTGTAAGACTCGCTACCAAAGACTTCTACCTATCTTATGGGTAGGACAACTTGGGTAACCAGAACTTCAACCTCATCTTCTTTTTAGGTCAGTTGGCATGCTATGGACACGAAGAATGTGTGGTACTTGGACACTGGTTTCTCCAAGCACATTACGGGAGATAAAGACAAGTTCCTTAGCCTGGAGAAGAAGAAGGATGGCATGGTGACCTTTGGGGACAACAGCAAGGGACAGATTTTGGGAATCAGCACTATAGGTAACAAGGTAGTTTTTATCTCTAATGTTCTATTTGTAGATGACTTAAGCATAATCTTATTTCCATTAGACAATTATGTGATAAAGGTCTAGATGTCATATTTGAGTCATCTACAAACATATGTAAAATTATTGATGTCAAAACCTCTAGTGTATTGCTTGTAGCTTATAGAAATCATAACATGTACACTATTAGTTTTGATGACATTTCTTCATCTAATTTGAAATGCCTTGTTACTAATAATGAGGAATTAGATCTTTGGCATAGAAGACTAGGACATACTGGTAGCATGCGTATTGTAAAACTATTGGGAAAGAAACTTGTGTGGGGTCTTCCCACCTTAAGCAGTAGTTTAAATGTCTTATGTGCTCCTTGTCAAAAAGGAAAATTTGTTAAAACTTCCTTCAAGTGAAAATCTATAGTTTCCACGTCTAGACCACTCGAACTCATTCACATGGATCTGTTTGGATCCCTTAGTACGTATAGTCTAGGTGGAAAATGATACAGCTTTGTTATCATAGATGACTTTTCACGCTATTACTGGACGATCTTTCTAGTAAACAAATATGACACCTTTAGAGAATTCTCAACTCTATGCAAGCGTCTTCAAAATGAGAAAGAGCTAAAGATAAAATATATCAGATCAGATCATGGAGGAGAGTTTGACAATGAGGACTTCTCAAACCTGTGTGATTCCTTAGGAATTGATAAGTCAATTTATATAGTTATTTTTGTTTAGTTTTTTATAAATTAATAGTATAGTTTATTTGGCTTTATATTAATATATATATAATAATTTGTTTATTTTTATATTTCAGGTCAATATGGGCTCCAAATATCAATTTCAAGTCCATGGCAATGAACTGAAAACATTGTGGAGAAAATTAACATTTTTGGCCATGGATAGCTAAACTTCAAATGGTCATAACATTCAAACCAAGAAGAGTTACGGGACGTGCAACCAGTCAACGGAAAGAGGATGACGTCCTATACAAATTTGGAGAGTTTCACATATAAATGCACCCAAGTCACGACCTGGTAGGGCGTGACAAAGGGGAATGTCTCGACCAAAAGTGTAATTTTCTGCAACAACTTTCGTGGTCAATTCTGGGACTTTTTCTAGGTATACGCCCACATGTCATGGGCATAACCTAGGGCATGACTGCTAAATTGAAGCCAGATTGTGCTGTTTCCAGCCATTTGATGACCTGGTTAGTACACGCCATAGATCACACTCATGACACTTCAGCAACTGCCAGAATTATTTCCCGTTGTTTCTCTTTCAAGCCATTTCCAGTAAAAGATTTGACACGTCCTAGGTCACGGGCATGACCTGGGAGCATGACCCACAGAACGACAATTTTGGTTATTTTTCTCCCAACATTCTCGGGCTTTCATGGCGATGGTTTTGAGCCTTACCGGTCCTAGGTCATGGGCGTGATCTAGGGCGTGACCTTTCAGAAATTTTACCATAAATTTCAGAGAAAGACATGAGCTGAGGGAGCATCTAGGGAGCCAAATCTAGTAGTAGTTCAGCACCTTAGTTGTCTGTTTTTATGTATTTCCTTTATGTACTTTTCAATTTCAAAGTTTGTTAAGCTTTAATTCTAGCACTTTTATTTCAAGCTTGTATTTATTTATCTTTACATGTATCTCTCTTTTCAATAGCACTTGATCTTGTCAAGCTTTAGAATAAAATAATTTTCTTTTTTGTCAACTTTAATTTTATCGAATCGATTTATCTTTGATTTATTTTTATGTGGAATTCATATTTCGCGGATATGTTATTTGATTCTAGATCCGTATCTTAGATGACCGAGAGGTTGCAAATACGAGTAGATCGCTCAAAGATAAAAGGAGCCGAAAGCACTCCTCGAGAGAGGTTGACATGGATCTTTCGAATTGGAGTCAAATCCAATAGCGGGGTTCACCGTATAAGGGAAGCTTAGTAGTTTCAACTGGCCGAGAGGTCTTAATCGATCAACTTAAATTTAGTCGAGAGCGTATTCTCGAGAGAGGCGCTTTTGTAATTTAGGAACCTCCATTGTCGAATTAGTTAATTTAGAAGTTAACTTTTATTAAAGGTTTATTTTAAAGTGCGTATAGATCAAGTGTTCAATTTATTTTCATTTTTCCATTTAGTTTTAATTTACCTCTAAAGTATTATTAGATAAAATAATATTAATTTGAGTGAGTAGAAGTACTCAACAGGCCCTGAGTCTAATACGATAATTTCCTATACTATATTTCAATAGGTACACTTATCTATTTGGGATTATAGTTTGGACATATTTTTAAAACTATATAAATTCTTTCATCAAGTTTTTGGCGCCGTTGGCGGGGATATTTTTGTTGATAGTTTGAAAGCGCAAATTTTATTAATTTTATAATTCTCTTTCTCTACCCCTACTCACATTTTCATTTTCTTTTTCGAATTCCATTCTATTAAGTACTGGTTGTTCTATTTTCTTTTTACCAAAAAAACTTATCTCAATTGGCCGCTAAGGTTGTCACGCTTAGACACAAAATTAATCTTTTGCAAGCCGCAAGACGGTGCCAATTGTTTTGTTATTTTTGTGGCGGTTCTCATCGAAGTGAGTATTGTTATCATTATAATTATTAAAAAAATCTTTCTTATGAAAATAATTTTGATACAAATTATAATAATAATTCTTCTCACTTTTATGATAATTCAAATTTTTATGAAAATAATTTTTCTAATTCTTCTAATGTTCATGAAAATACTTTTTCAAATTGTAATGCGAATAATTATTTTGATGTAAATAATTATTCTTCCAACTCGGATGAAAACTTCTCTCGGTCGTAAGATCAACTGGAAGGATTCCCGAGTTATGAGAATAACTATTTAGATCCTAATTTTTGTTCTTCTTCTTTGACCACACCACAACGTTTTTCTTCTAATTTCGGGAATTTTACATAATTCATAGTTGATCATCCCCAAAATTTAGAAGAAATTATTTCTTGTTCTAATGATTTTCTCCCTCTTCGAATATTTTACCTAGGACAGAACATGACTCCTCATGTGCCCCCTTAGTGGTTTATTTCAAAGAGGAGGAGGAATTATTACATCAAGAATTTATTAACCATTTTTCTAATGATTCTTCACTCTCTTCAAATAATTCACCTAGTACGGAACATGAATTTTTATGTGACCCCCTTGTTGTCTTATTCGGAAGAGGAGGAAAAATTATTATATCAAGAATTTATTAAAGTTATGGACACACCAGGTGAAATAGAAGAAAAACATGTTTTTCTCCTATTTCTCCTGAATTTCCTTCACATCATGAATTTACAAGCACCACTTATAAATATTTAGGAATCCAAATTCATAAAAATTTTATGCCTCATAATTTTATAAATGAATTTTCTGATAATGATTTTAATTTTGAAAATAAACAACTCGAGCTTATACAAATAGTTTCGCAAATGCCTCATCATTACGGAAATTTTTCTGAAACGCTTACTTTTGATTTTTCCTTATACTAACAATCTCTATGTAGAAGAGGAGTCGTTGCAATTAAATGTATTCCATGATCCATTTGTCGCTCCTCTACAAAAATTCAAATCACCTGAAGTATGGATAGGTGATTTGAATTTACATTTTCAAGTCAACCTTTCAAAGAAAGAAAATCAGGAAGAAAGCGGAGAAGTAGCTAGGCGAGCGACTTTGGCATCTTCTCCAAAACACGAATTAAGGGAGTTGCCCGTTCACCTTAATTTTTATTTTCCTTTCTCCTACCCTGAACCGTCTAGCTTAAAGATGGGAAAAAGAAAAACGCTCTTGGCAGACACCCCTTATTTATCTTTTATAACTTTTTTTTAAAAAAATTTCTAAAAAATTTTAATTTATTTCTTTTTACTTCCCCCTCTTACTTGGCCTATAAATATTTGGGATAATATTTATCTTAAAATATGGGGGTGGAGTCTTCTTTATTATAGTTAATTACAAATTTCAAAAAATATATTTGAAAAAAAATCTTTAAAAAAATTTGTTTTTTTTATTTTAACCAAAAAAATATAAAAAAATTAGAAAAAAAAGAGAAAATATAAAAAAATATAATAAACCCCTACTTAATCTTTTTGTGATTTTTTTAGAAATGTATTTTGAGTTTTTTTGTAAGAATTTTTATAATTTTTGATTTTCTAATTTTTATTTTATCATTGTTAGTTAGATTTAATTTTTAGGCGATTTAATTTTGAGAAATACTTTATGAATTAAATTTGTTTAGAGTAATCTATTTAGCACTTTGTCTCTCTAATTCAAATTTGTTTTAATTTTATAGTGCTTAGTTAAACAATTTCTAGATTTAAAATTATAATCACTTATGCTTAAAGTTTCTTAGGAAATTTTAATTTACTATAGTTGCTCTCTAATTGTTTTAATTTAATCTAAATTTTGTTTATCCTTCCCTTGTTTTTAATTTTTTTTGTTAGATCATATGTCATGGGGATAAGAGGATAAAATTCATTATCTCTTGCTACACATATGCAATTTTTACTTTTATTTTGTTTGATCATATGTCATGGGAATCAAGTATTCCTTGGTACACATATGCAACCCCCAAAAAATAGAAGGAGTAAGAGAATAAAATTCATTACTCCTAATCAATTTTGTTATTTGAAGCGAAAAATTATTTGTTCATATGTCATGGAAAAATGAGATAATCATTTTCTTGGTAAACATATGCGAATATAAAAAAAAGAAAAAATTTGTGTGGGGTGAGAGGATAAAATTCATCACCCCCAATCCAAAACCTCTTCAATTTCCTTATTCCCAAAGCCCAATACCCAATATATTTGCTTTAGGTTTAAATTAAAATTCTAAGAGAGCATAAGTAGTAGTTTAAATTTTTCTTAAAGTTTGCTTTTTAGTCAAAAGTGTTAATAATTTTTAATCTAACTTTGTTTGCTAACTGCTCAATTTTGAAGTCTAATTAATTTATATGAGAAAATTTTGTTAAACATATTTGGTTTTTCGCATTTTAATTTCATATTTTAGGACTTAAAATTTTGAATCACTAAATTTTATTTTTAACTTTCTTTTGATATAATAAATTTTTAGTTTGATTAAAAAATTATATTTATTTATTATAAGTACTTCTCATAGTTTTGCTCAGGAATAGCAAAAGATTAAGTATGGGGGTATTTGATAAGTCAATTTATATAGTTATTTTAGTTTAGTTTTTTATAAATAAATAGTATAGTTTATTTGGCTTTATATTAATATATATAATAATTTATTTATTTTTATATTTCAAGTCAATATGGGCTCCAAAAATCAATTTCAAGTCCATGGCAATGATCTAAAAACATTGTGGAGAAAATTAACATTTTTGGCCACGGATAGCTGAACTTCAAATGATCATAACTTTCAAACTAGGAAGAGTTATGGGATGTGCAATCAATCAACGGAAAGAGGACTACGTCCTCTACAAATCAGGTGAGTTTCACGTGTACACGCCCTCATGTCACACCCAAGCAGGGCATTACAAGGGGGCGTGTTATAACGCCCCCACTCGTCACGTGGCCTATAACGGTGGGTCCGGTCGGGGCCCCACGCCATAGGTCACAGACAAGTGATGGAATTACTTGTGATAATCAAATTCTATACATGTCCTTAACCCAATTCATTCTAGCGTAGCATTAATTTAGTTGCATGAACTCAATTCCAGGAATGTCCACTAATACATAAATTTCACATTTACATATCCAAAACTAGGAATGTATACAACCCACACACACATGGCATTAAGGCCTTACAGGTTTCTCTTTTTACACATATACAAGTTCGTACATCGGCACACAGGCCGGCCACACATGAAATCTAACCACGACGCACTTGGCCTTCAAGGGCCTTAGCAACAAGCTTTCAATCCATGCATTTCATTTCAAGCCGCAGCACCTGCAAGTAGACATCCACCAAAGAGCAGCAAACAAAGTAACGATCAGCTACAGCTGACCAATTATAACGACCCTACCCCATGCCCTGGGTAGCGGTTCCTTCCCTGTATGCATTTGCAAGTATAATAGCTAACAATCACAATCACACACAGTAAATCACAAACGCCGACCGCAGCCCGACGCTTCATGCTCTCAGGGCACCTTATGGTGTACCGGAAACCCGTGGTAACACCACCAATCACACGGTAATTAACTTGTTGGCTGGCCGAAACTAGTCACGCCAATACGCATGCTGGTTGCATTCCGCCCAAACCAAGCAGAGGTACGTACCGCATGGCAAACATTAGCATTCATCCAACAGATCGACCCGCTTTTATTTCGGTGAAGCAAGTCAAGCTATCGCACGCTCCCGAACACTGCCACCAATCGATCTCTCCATCATGCCCAGGTACAGGTTAGCCTTGCCTGTGCTCACATCGTCACTGGTGCACCGTGACGCGGGTCGGCCTTCCCTACCTGGGTAGCCGCAGCTTCCCGCTCTCGTAGAGAAAACCACAAGAAGCTTCGCAAAGCATCCAAGATCATATCCATGGCTAGCCCATGCATGAGCGTACCATCCACACATAACATTCAATCATCCAATACACAAAGCACATAGCATCTTTGCAAATCCACAGAGTCTTCTTCGGTTTGCCCATGATCATCACCAATCCAGACTAACGGTCCAGATGGGCTTCACAAAACATGCTTATGCCGTACTCCACAAGTCCGGCTCTGGATGCAGACTCAACAAAGGAATCACTTCACGGATCCACCTTTTGGTGTAGGATTCCACGCATATGCATAAAGAAAGGACTTCGATATCCAAGAAGGAGATCGTTACCCCTGAAGATCGCTTCGGCGCCATGAAGTAGCCGGATGGAAGTCACCGCCTCGGCTTAGCCTTCACGAATCCGCTCTCGAATCTTCGTTCCGCACTCCGCAGCTCCTCCAGCAGCTGGTTTCTCTTCCTCCTTCTTTCCCTTGCACTCCCTTCTTCTTTCTCTCTCTTGAAATGAGAAGAAGAAGAAGATAATGAAGAGGAAGGGTTAAATCCCGTTTTTCCCAGGCCCTATCAAAACCTAGACAAAGCCTATCCATTGGATCCAGAACGAGGGAATCAAACGGCTCAGAATTGACCAGAAAAGCATGAACACGGCCTGACACGCCCTGTGACACGCCCGCGTCACAGGCCGTGTCACCTAAGCGGCAGGCAACCGACTTACAGCCAACCAGAACACGACCATGGGATGTGCCCATGTCACGGGCCGTGTCCCATGACACGCCTTCAGACACGCCCGTGTCTGTGGCCGTGTTCATCAGGCTACACAACCTCAAAACCAGCCGAGACTCACACGGCCCTGGAACACGCCCGTGTTCCAGGTCGTGTGCACCTGGACACACCCGTGTCCCGCAAACACGGCCTGGCTCAAAAAGTCGAGCTGAGTTTGTCGACCACATTGACACGCCCTGTGACATGCCCGTGTCACAGGCCGTGTCCTCACTCGACACTCGACACTCGACGATCATCGAGCAAAATTCGTCGACCTCACGTCCTGACACAACCCAGGCATGATACGCCCTGGGACACGCCCGTGTTCCATGCCGTGTCACCCATACCTGAACCCAAATTGACCTAAATTAATTTTAGGGTGTTACAATCCTCCCCTCCTACAAAGAATTTCGTCCTCGAAATTTGGCTCACGCTAATCAGTTACAACATCACAAAAGCTTACACCCACCGCATCCGCGCACGCAAAAAGGCGAGCCGGGTTTGAGCTCAGAGGCAGCAGCATGTCTCACCCCAAGCCATCGCACAAACAAACCAATATCAACACATTCATAGATCCAAATACATTTAGAGCTCCAGCTAACCCGCCATGTACATATCATATGTCACTGATACAAAGCCATAATATTCACATATACACCTAGATGAAGGGCCACACTTATTTCCGCTCATCCGTATTATTTTGCAAATAGCGTTTAAACTCCTCGGTAAATGCCAAACTGAAAAACCGAGGTTGAATTTCACCAAGTGCACTTTGCGGCTCTTGTACTTCCATATTATGCAATCGAGGCTGCGTTTGAGATGTAGATGATTCGGCCACTGCTTTACCCTTATCTTCATAAGACACACCCATTGTTTTCTCACTTCGAGGAGGGCCGCTTTGACAGTTAGAGGCTATATGCCCCTATTTTCAGCATTTAAAATAGGTACGTGTCTCAACACGCCTTTGTCCATACGTTGCTTCTGATGCAACATTCGACGAGGTTTGTTCCACAGGCTTGAATCTCTTCTTCTCTCGTTTCTGAAAATCCAATTGTTCTGACTGCGGAACTTTGAATTCTGGATTCTCCATCGCCAGTTTCCTCGTTTCATGCACTCGCTTCATGTCCTTTTCCAATGCACGGGTTGTATCTACCAACGCTTGGAAACCTTGGCTCACCGAACTCGGCAGTGCCAACCTTAACTCATCCCAAAGGCCCTCATAAAATCGATTCATCTTTCGGGCTTCCTTGGCGAAAGTAGATCCCGCATACCGCCCCAGTCTAGTAAATTCATGCAGGTATGTATCAATATCCCGCTCACCCTACACTAAACGTAAAAAATCATTTTCCATAGCAATCCGCTGGGACACTGGCACATACTTGGCTAAAAACAAGCTGGAGAATTCTTCCATGGAAACTTCCGCTAAACCTCGAACGACCAAGTAATGCACCTCCATCTTATCCCACCATAATCTTGCGTCTCCTTCCAACAGAAAAGTGTCTAAAGTCACTTTCTGCTCCTCCGATGTCCTGATGGCAGTCATGATCCTCTTCACTAGAGCCAACCAATCTTCCGCCTGCGTTGGGGAAATCACCCCGCCAAACGTAGGTGGATGAAATTCCATAAAGCTTTTCAATTGCTCATCCACAGGCTCTTGCCGAAGCTGCAGAGGTACTACTGCAAGCCTTGCGGGTTGTGTCTGCAATACTGCGAGCACTGTTTCCGTCACCACCCGAATGGTATCCGCCAAAGGAGGCGTAGGCGCTTCAACCGGTGCGACACTCTCATTAGACCGATGGGGCTCAGACGGCCCAGCTCCACTCCTCGCCACCTAGCAATGTAAAGAACACCATTAATAATTCAAATCATAACGAAACTGATACATTGTCTACACACTCACGCATGTCATGTGCATGAAATACATTCCTAGTGGACATTCGTGAGTTCAATTCTGTTCTCTCCTCCCAAACAATCTCAACCTGGCTCTGATACCACTTTGCAACGCCCCCACTCGTCACGTGGCCTATAACGGTGGGTCCGGCCGGGGCCCCACGCCATAGGTCACAGACAAGTGACGGAATTGCTTGTGGTAATCAAATGTTATACGTGTCCTTAACCCAATTCATTCTAGCGCAACATTAATTTAGTTGCATGAACTCAACTCCAGGAATGTCCACTAATACATAAATTTCACATTTATATATCCAAAACCAGGAATGTATACAACCCACACACACATGGCCTTAAGGCCTTACAGGTTTCTCTTTTTACACAAATACAAGTTCGTACATCGGCACGCAGGCCGGCCACACATGAAATCCAACCACGATGCACTTGGCCTTCAAGGGCCTTAGCAACAAGCTTTCAATCCATGCATTTCATTTCAAGATGCAGCACCTGCAAGTAAACATCCACCAAAGAGCGGCAAACAAAGTAACGGTCAGCTACAGCTGACCAATTATAACGACCCTACCCCATGTCCGTGGCAGCGGTTCGTTCCCTATATGCATTAACAAGTATAATAGCTAACAATCACAATCACACACAACAAATCACAAATGTCGACCGCAGCCCGACGCTTCGTGCTCTCAGGGAACCTTACGGTGTACCGGAAACCCGTGGTAACACCACCAATCACACGGTAATTAACTTGTTGGCTGGCCGGTCCTAGTCACCCCAACATGCATGCTGGTTGCATTCCGCCCAAACTAAGCAGAGGTACGTACCGCATGGAAAACATGAGCATTCATCCAACAGATCGACCCGCTTTTATTTCGGTGTAGCAAGTCGGGCTATCGCATGCTCCCAAACACTGCCACCAATCGATCTCTCCATCATGCCCAGGTACAGGTTAGCCTTGCCCGTGCTCACATCGTCACTAGCGCACCGTGATGCGGGTCGGCCTTCCCTTCCTGGCTAGCCGCAGCTTCCTGCTCTCGCAGAGCAAACCACAAGGAGCTTCGCAAAGCATCCAAGATCATATCCATGGCTAGCCCACGCATGAGCGTACCATCCACACATAACATTCAATCATCCAATATACAAATCACATAACACTCCGCAGCTCCTCCAGCAGCTGGTTTCTCTTCCTCCTTCCTTCCCTTGCACTCCCTTCTTCTTGCTCTCTCTTGAAATGAGAAGAATAAGAAGATAATGAAGAGGAAGGGTTAAATCCCCTTTTTCCCCGGCCTTATCAAAACCTGGCAAAGCCTATCCATTGGATCCAGAAAAAGGGAATCAAACGGCTCAGAATTGACGAGAAAAGCATGAACACGGCCTGACACGCCCTGTGAGATGCCCGTGTCACAGGACATGTCACCTAAGCGGCAGGCAACCGACTTACAGCCAACCAGAACACGGCCATGGGACACGCCCGTGTCACGGGCCGTGTCCTATGACATGCCTTCTGACACGCCCGTGTCTGTGGCCGAGTTCATCAGGCTGCACAACCTCAAAACCACCCGAGACTCACACGGCCCTGGAACACGCCCGTGTTCCAGGCCGTGTGCACCTAGACACACCCGTGTCCCGGAAACACGCCCTGGCTCAAAATGTCGAGCTGAGTTTGTCGACCACATTGACACGCCCTGTGACACTCCTGTGTCACAGGCCGTGTCCTCACTCGACACTCGACGATCGTCGAGCAAAATTCGTCGACCTCACGTCCTTACACAACCCAGGCATGACACGCCCTGGGACACGCCCGTGTCCTAGGCCGTGTCACCCATGCTTGAACCCAAATTGACCCAAATTAATTTTAGGGTGTTACACGTGTCTCGGGAAAAAATATAATTTTCTACAATAACTTTCGTTGGAAATTTTGTGACTATTTCTAAGTACACATTGTCACGGGGGTGACCTAGGGCATGACCTTCACGAAACTGTCAAATTGAAGCCAGATTGTGCCGTTTCTATCCATTTGATGACTCGGTCAGTACACGCCCTAGGTCATGGGCATGACCTATGGGCGTGACACTTCAACAACTACCATAATTATTTCTCGCCATTTCTCCTTCCCGTCGTTTCCAGTAACATATTTGACACGCCCTAGGTCACGGGCAT
This sequence comes from Platanthera guangdongensis, assembly GCA_039583875.1. Taxonomy (NCBI): domain Eukaryota; kingdom Viridiplantae; phylum Streptophyta; class Magnoliopsida; order Asparagales; family Orchidaceae; genus Platanthera; species Platanthera guangdongensis. Next base: position 209,977,146 of record CM077151.1, read on the forward strand.
GACCTAGGGGCGTGTCACGCAAAATGGAAATTTTGGCAATTTTTCTCCTAACATTTCCGTGCTTTCATGGCGACGGTTCCGAGCCTTACACGCCCTAGGTCACGGGAGTGACCTAGGGCGTGACCTTTCAGAAATTTTACTATAAATTCCAGAGAAATCCAGGAGCTGAGGGAGCATCTCGGGAGCCAAATCTAGGAGTACTTTAGCATTTTAGTTTTCTGTTTTTATGCATTTCCTTTATGTACTTTTCAATTTCATAGTTTGTTAAGCTTTAATTCTTGCACTTTTATTTCAAGCTTGTATTTGTTTATATTTACATGTATCTCTCTTTTCATTAGCACTTGATATTGTCAAGCTTTAGAATAAAATAATTTTCTTTTTGTCAACTCTATTTTTATCGAATCGATTTATCTTTGATTTATTTTTGTGTCGAATTCATATTTCGCGGATATGTTCTTTGATTCAAGATCCGTATCCTAAATGACCGAGAGGTTGCGGATACGAGTTGATCGCTCAAAGATAAAAAGGTGTCAAATGCACTCCTCGAGAGAGGATGACACGGATCTTCCGGATTGGAGTCAAATCCAATAGCGGGGTTCAACGCATAAGGCAAGCTTAGGGGTTTTGACTGGCCGAGAGGTCTTAATCGATCAACCTAAGTCTAATCGAGAGTGTATTCTTGAGAGAGGCGCTTTTGTAATTTAGGAACCTCCATGGTCGAATTACGTAATTTAGAAGTTAACTTTTATTAAAGGTTTATATTAAAGTGCGTCTAGATCAAGTGTTCAATTTATTTTCATTTTTCCATTTAGTTTTAATTTACCTCTAAAGTATTATTAGATAAAATAATATTAATTTGCGTGAGTAGAAGTACTCAACAAGCCCCGAGTCTAATACGACAATTTCATATACTATATTTCGATATGTACACTTGCCTATTTGGGATTATAGTTTGGATATATTTTTAAAACCATATAAATTCATTCATTATGAATTAAGCACAAATTTTCTGCCCCATGCACTCCTCAACAGAACGGAGTTGTAGAAATAAAGAATCACACTCTTCAAGAATTATCCCGCATAATGCTCGCCGAGTTTGGCTTACCATGATCTTTTTGGGTATAAGAGGTTAACACGGCGAGCTATATGATGAACCGAGTTATGCTTCATCCAATTTTAAATTGAACTCCATATGAGATGTATTTCGAAAGAAACCCTCGGTATCATACTTTAGGGTCTTTGGATGCTCGTGCTATATTCTTAACATTAAGGATCATCTAGGGAAATTTGACGAAAAATTTGATCTAGGTACCTTCTTAGGATACCAAGCATGAGTCGGTCCTATAGGATAAAAAATTAGAGGACCTTAGTGGTTGAAAAGTCGGCTCATGTGCATTTCGATGAGAATTCACCAACTAACGAGCCGAAGGCGAATGAATAGGAGGTTGAAGAAAGTGTGTCAATTGGGGATGAGGATGTTGGATCCCTAGTAAGATTTGAGCTAGGTTCACTGATGGGCCCGCGAACAGACTCTTACTGTGGTTGGTTCGGTGAGTCGATCGCCGCGGGCTCACTCGGGTAGGCAAGTGCACCTATCGCAAGTAGTACTCGATATTCGGGGAATACCGAGGTCGTATTGTTCTCGGGGTCGTGTTGACTATTCTTACTCCTCCGGGAGGACTATTATTTTACTGAAAGTAAGGTGGATTTTTTTTACTTAATAAAAGACAGAAAAGCAAAGGAGCGAAAAAATGATTTAGAAAATATTCGATGAAGGGTTAACGCTCGACATCGAATCGGATTAAGACTAAAATAATTTTTAATAATTTTAGGACTTAGTTTTCAATTTAATAAAAGGCAACTTGGCCGTGGAGGTTCCACAAATGTGAGCTCACTTATCTCTAGGAATATTGCTCACCTGAACGTTAAGACTATTCGACCGAACGTTAGTCCGACGAAGGATTCCTCTTAACGCCCGCTTTACGCTAAGAACCCCGCTATTGGGTGGGGAACCCAATCCGGTAGAATTACGCTTGTCCTCTCTCGAGGGTATGCACGCAACTCTATTTACCCAGGGGTGATCGGTCCATATGCACGGCCTCTCGGCTAGCTAGCATATGGACTACGAAAATAAGGCCCACACATTGATATGTGGTCCTACGCGTCGTAAACCCGGGGTAAACCTTAAGTGCTTAAATTAAAATGAAAATAAAGAGCTTCAATTATTATAAATCATTTTAAATGTCCCAATGCTCTTCGATGCCGAGGCTAATAGCGATTAGCCACACATCGGTATGGGGACGGCTTATAATTTAGTGAGGCGCAAGTTTGAAATTAAACACTAAACGATTATAAGAAGGGGACATAAGAAAAATAACAAACATTTAGAAAACTGAAAAATTAGCTAAAACAAGAACTCACGCACACTCCAAATTATAAATTAAACAGGAACTAAGTTACACATGAAAGAAATTTGCATATTTAAAATTTGCGAGTACCACTCAAACGAGTGGGGGCGGTAAATAAAAGCTGAAAATTGCAAGTCCTACTCAAACGAGTAGGACTGAAATGAAAGCGAGTCCTACTCAAATGAGTAGGAGAAAATAAATGCGATTACAGGGCGATAAAATCCGGCCATTTAACTCAAGTGAGTAGGCGGAAAAATAAAGAAAGAAAATAACAAGTCCTACTCAAACGAGTAAGACTGAAAATGAAAACGATGCGCCATTTAACTCTTAACGAGTAGGCGGAAATAAATACACACAGACACATACACTCCATAACAATTTCAAGTAAGCAATAAAGCTAACACCTACACTCACACACTCTACAAAATTTGAATCATAGCATAAAAGTTATACATCTACACTCACACACTCTACATAATTTGAACAAAGCATTAAAAATTATACTCATACACTCACACACACAACATGAAAATTTAAGAAGAACAAAAGAAAGTTTATTCTCATACACTCACACACACTAATAACAAAGAAAAATCAAAGTTGCTTATAAATGAAAATAACAAGATTTCTACTCCTAAAACTTACCCAAAACACATAAAAAGAACAAATAAAAAGAGAATGAGCAAAAAGTTTTACAAAATAAAGTCAAAATCAAAGGTGCTCAAAAATTAAAACTAAAACTTTTTCATTCTTAAGAATTTATAAAAGTGATAAAAAAGGTGAAGAGAAAATGAAAAGAACAAAAGATGTTTTACAATCCTAAAAGAAAAACTAAGTAAAAAAAGGAACAAAATCACTTTTCAAACCTCATTTATAAATTCATAAGAATGAAATCCTTTTACTTTCAAGAAAAAAAAACATGGTGAAAAAGAGGAAAACCTATCATACCTAAGCATGAAGACAAGTTAAAAACATGAATATTAAGCATGTTACACTCATACACACACACACACATTTCATAAATGAAGAACAATGATTAAACCAAGGATAAAAAGGAGAAGGAAAGTGGGCACAAGTGTTCATTCCAAAGCCAAATGTGAAGAGAAAGTCTAATATTTTATTGATTAAAGAAAACTATTACAAGCTATTACAAGAGCTAAAGCTAAAGCAAAAACAAACATGAAAGAAAAGAGGGAGAAATCTCCTTACATAGCTTTAGAAATCACGGATGCAGCCCACAAAAAGACACTAAAATGGCCCAAAAATCTGAACCCTTGGACCTTACAGAACTGGGCAATTTATAGGCAAAAAATTCTAAGTACACGCCCTAGGTCACGGGCGTGTAGGGGGGCGTGACAGTACTATTCACAAAGGCGGCCGGCGATTGGACAGGAAAGTTGACTTCGGGCTGAGTTCGCGACAGTCACGCCCCGGGTCACGGGCGTGACTCTAGGCGTGTCGGGGAGGTAGAACCGGGCGCGGGTTGCGCCGAAAGTCTTTGGCAGCATCTTGTCGGGCTAGCTGGAAAGGTCACGCCCCAGGTCACGGGCGTGACGCTGGGCGTGTCAATTGGTGTCGACACTCGACGAATGTCGAGCGGAAAGTGTCGAGTCGAAATCGTCGAGCGGAAATTGAGTCACGCCCCAGGTCACGGGCGTGACGCTGTGCGTGACTGTTGGTGTCGACACTCGACGATCGTCGAGATGAATTCGTCGAGTGGAGTGAACACGGGCTTGGGTCACGCCCCGTGTCGGGTGACACGGGCGTGTCGCCAGGCGTGTCAAGCTTGTACTTCAGAAATCGTCCGATTTCACGGGAAATGCAATGTCACGGCCCAGTCACGGGCGTGACCAAATTGTCACGGGCGTGTACTGCCCAATTTTGGCAGATTTTGAAATTTTTCTGCAAAATAAAATAAAACAAGTTAGTAGAAAATTTACAAGAATAGGAGCATTTTATTGAACAAAAATAAGTAAAAACGACGAAAATAAATGAAAATGACTAAATTAATGTGAACAAAAATACATATATTTACAATTCATCAAATACCCCCATAATTAGGCTTTTGTTATTCCAGACCAAAAGTTTGAGGTGAATCTATAAGGAATAAAAAAACTCTAAGTTTTAGCTACCGCTTAATCAATTATAAGAGAGATCGAAATAAATATACGGGGTGTAAGAGTTAAGTCCCAAAATTATGTAGATGATTTAAATAGCGCAAAAGTTTTGGCCAAAAGACTTCTTGATGTAATCAAATAGAAGGCAACATTTGTAATGGTTAGATTAACGAAAATAGTTTGAAATTATAAGAACTCTAGCTTATACGAGTGCTACTGGAAATAATACAATTTACTAATTATGCTCTCAAAAAGATTTTGGAATTAATTCTAGAATCGTGTAATTGGCTAAGGGGGTAGTGGGTTTATGAAGAGGGTTTTGATATTTGAGGTGAGGTAATTTTTTCTCGAACCTCCATTTTTTTTTCTTTTGGATTATTAGGAAAACGAAATCTTATTTTCCTAATATGATTTTTGTTTTTCAACTTCATAATAATAAAATTAACCCAATGTATATTTGTAGGAGTAATGAATTTTATCCTCTTACTCCATATATAATCTTTTTAAATTATTGAGTGCCTATGTTTACGGAACGAAATCTTATTCCCATTGACATAGGATCTTTTAAGGATAAAATTTTTCATGCCAAGTAGGTCATGAAAAGTAAAGGGAGAAAGGAAAACTAGATTGTAATCCTAAAAATTTTTGAGTGCAACCTTAATAATTTGTACGTTCCAATGTTTCAGAAGGCTAAAAGTAAGTATAATAGAATTCTATAGTCGTTATTTCCTAACATAATATACGTGCTCCTATCAATGAAAAATTAGAAGTAGTGCCTAAAACGAGTTCGCTATTTTTAACAAAGCATAAAGAATTCTTTAAAACTTAACCCCGGGTATTTAAATTTTTCAATCAATAATTAACAAACGGGTAGTGAACAAAGAATTAATCAAATTCGCATATAAATAAACTCAAAACTGAATTTTTGGATAGCAGAAAAGTTAAGGATGGAATATTTGATTTATTTGTTTCAAAACATTTTTTTTATTTATTTTTATAGTTTTTGTTATCATTTTTTTTGTTTTTCATTTATTATCTTTTTTTGTATTTTTGTTTTGTTTTACTTAATTTTTTGAATTATTATATTTTTTTGTATTTTTGTTTTAAGAGAATTTTTATTATATGTATAAAAATAAGGGAGAAAAAGAGAGGTTTTTACAAGAATAAGGAAGGGGGAGAGAGAAAAGAGTATGTACAAAAAAATGAAAAATATTTACAAAGTGAAACTAAATATAATTTTTTGTTGTTTTGAGTTTTTTGGTAAAAAAGAAAGAAAGTTTACAAAAAAAAAAATTTTTTTTGGATTTTTCATTTAAATTTTTTTTTCATTTTAAGATGTTTTTAATTAATTTTTTTTTTTGTTATATGTATTTTTTTGTATTTTTGAAATGCAGAAAAAAATGAAGTGCAGAAAGTAAAGTATGAAAACACCCCCATACTTAAGTCCAACATTGTCCCCAATGTTGTATCGTAAGTATGCGGAACAAAAAAAAGTAAAGACAATATATACAAAGAAAAGAAAGGGAAGGGGGTAGAAGCTTCCCTGAAACGCGTAGGGGGAGGCCGATCAGAAACCCTGCGTTTATTAGAAAAAAACAGCAAAGGTAATAAGGAAAGAGCGAAAAAGATAAGCGAGGGGTGCCTCCCAGGAGCGCTTTGTTTATAGTCGTGTAGCTTGACTATTTTGGCGGAGTTATAGATCTAGGAGGGTTATGGTTTCGTAATGCTCGATCACTGGGTCGCCCGCGATGTATAACTTAAGCCGATGACCGTTTACTTTAAACGAACCTCTTTCCGGGTGGGAGACGAGTACGGTCCCATATGGAAAGACTTCTTCAACTAAGAAGGGACCGGACCATCTAGATTTTAGTTTACCCGGAAAAAGCTTAAGGCGTGAATTATAAAGAAGGACAAGATCGCCCGGAGAAAATATTTTTGGGGACTTTAAATTTCGATCGTGATAAAACTTAGAGCGCTCCTTATAGAATTTATTGCTCTCGTAAGCGTTCGCACGCCATTCATCGAGCTCGTTTAGTTGCAGTTTTCTATTCTGAGCGGCTAAGTTAGAGTCGAGGTTTAAGAGTTTTAAAGCCCAAAGAGCGCGATGCTCTAATTCTACGGGTAAATGGCACGCTTTGCCGTAGACTAACCGGAACGACGTACAACCAATTGCGGTTTTGTATGCCGTCCGATACGCCCACAACGCATCGTCGAGTTTAACGGACCAATCTTTCCTATTTAGTGAAACGGTTTTTTCTAAAATTCGCTTAATCTCTCGATTTACTACCTCGACTTGGCCACTTGTTTGCGGGTGGTAGGGGGTGGCAAGCTTGTGCGTGACTCCGTATTTAGCTAACGTCTTAGCCATAAGAGCATTACAGAAATGCGTACCCCTATCACTAACAATTGCGCGAGGCGTGCCGAAGCGAGAAAATAATTTTTTAAGAAATGTAACGACGACTCACGCATCATTGGTGGGGAGAGCTTGCGCTTCCGCCCACCTCGATACGTAGTCCACCGCCACTAAAATATACATATTTTTGAAAGACGGAGGTAGGGGGCCAACAAAATCTATGCCCCATAAATCGAAGACTTCGCACTCTAAAAACATATTTTGGGGCATCTCGTCGCGACGAGAGATGTTACCCGACCGCTGACAGCTATCGCATGCGCGCACAAAATTATGCGCATCTTTGAAGAGAGTGGGCCAAAAGTAGCCCGCCTCTAGCGCCTTCCGAGCGGTCTGGTTGGCTTGATAATGCCCACCGGCTGGACCCTCGTGGCAGTGTTTAAGAATTTGTAAGCACTCCACACCCGCAACGCATCTTCGGACCGCTTGGTCCGCGCAGATACGAAAAAGAAATGGGTCCTCCCAAAAGAAATTTTTCAAGTCAGAAAAGAATTTCTTCGTTTGGTGACTTGAAAACTCTTTTGGAAGGACCCGCGCTACTAAGAAATTTGCAAAGTCTGCGAACCAAGGCGAAGATGACGAAGATTTATTAATGGCATGAAGGCGTTCCTCGGGGAATCTGTCATTTATTTCAGATTCGACGAGCGCTTCCGCACCCGGATTTTCTAAACGGGAGAGGTGGTCTGCCGCGAGATTTTCCGCTCCCCGCTTATCGCGGATCTCCAAATCAAACTCTTGTAGGAGGAGAATCCATCGAAGAAGGCGGGGCTTCGCATCATTTTTAGCTAATAAATACTTAAGAGCGGAGTGATCGGTAAAAACGATAACTTTAGATAGCGTTATATACGAGCGAAACTTATCGAAAGCGAAAACGACGGCTAAGAGTTCCTTTTCCGTTGTCGTGTAATTTACTTGTGCGGAAGTGAGCGTCTTGCTAGCGTAATAAATAGGATGAAAATGTTTTTCTACGCGTTGGCCAAGAACGGCACCTAAGGCAATATCACTAGCGTCGCACATTATTTCGAACGGAAGGGACCAATTAGGGTCCACTAAAATTGGTGAAGTGATAAGTTTTTGTTTTATTAAATTAAAGGCGGACTCGCATTCGCTACTAAAGATGAAGCGTGATTCCTTTTACAAGAGGTGAGTTAGCGGCTTTGTTATTTTTGAAAAGTCTTGAATGAAACGTCGATAAAAGCCCGCATGGCCTAAGAAACTCCTAATAGATTTTACGTTTGTTGGATGCGGAAGTTTTTCTATAATTTCTATCATGGCCTTATCCACCTCTATCCCCTTAGACGAAATCATATGGCCGAGGACCAAACCTCCTCGAACCATAAAGTTGCATTTTTCCCAATTTAAAACAAGGCTTGTGTCCTCGCACCGTTGAAGGACACGATCTAAATTGTGAAGGCAATCGGGAAAAGAGCGTCCGAAAACAGAAAAGTCTTCCATAAAGACTTCCATAATGTCTTCTACTAGCTCGCCAAAGATCGCTAGCATACATCTTTGGAATGTAGCTGGCGCGTTGTAGAGTCCAAATGGCATTCTTCGATAGGCGAAGGTGCCAAACGGGCAAGTAAAAGTTGTTTTCTCTTGATCATCGGGGGAAATGGGGATTTGGAAAAACCCCGATAAACCATCAAGAAAACAATAATACGGATGACCGGATAAACGCTATAAAATCTGGTCTAGAAATGGCAGAGGGAAATGGTCCTTGCGGGTGGCGTCATTAAGTTTTCTATAATCGATGCACACTCGCCAATCCGTAACAGTACGAGTTGGGACGAGCTCGTTATGCTCATTCGCCACTACGGTAAGACCGCCCTTCTTGGGCACGACATGCACGGGACTAACCCATGCACTATCCGAAATAGGGTAGATAATCCCCGCATCTAATAACTTAATGATTTCTGCTTTAACGACGTCTTTCATGTTTGGGTTAAGACGACGTTGCGGCTGAATCGTTTTGCGGCAATTATCGTTAAGGAAAATCTTATGGGTGCAAAAGGAGGGGCTAATCCCCTTTAAGTCAGAGATTTGCCACACAATTGCGTGGCGATGTTTAAAAAAAACTTCCAATAAATCGGAAGTCTCCGAATCACTCAAGTCCGAAGAAATGATAATGGGAAGCGTATCGCCTTTTCCCAAAAATGCGTATTTGAGTGATGCGGGTAAGGGTTTGAGGTCTAGGATGGGCGGTTCTTCTAGGGAGGTTTTAATGCCTATGTCTTTCTTACCAATTGATTCGAAAGGCAAGTCTAAAGAAGTATCCTCATCGCATTTAAAATTTTCGAGCGCATAAACATCGTCGTTTAAAAATACGGACTCGAAAACGGGAGAAGAACGATCTCCAAAAAAGGTATCTAAAGAGTAGCAGAAATCGTCGCTCGATGACAAATTGTCCATCGAGGGATTAATAGAGAAAGTAACTTGGTCATCGCCTACTCGGAGGAGAAGGCTACCATTACTAACATCTATTAGTGCGCGGGAGGTGGCGAGAAAAGGGCGACCGAGTATTATTGGTACCTCGGCGTCCTCCTCGATATCTAAGATGACGAAGTCTACCGGGAAGGTAAACTTGTCGACTCGGACAAGGACGTCCTCCACTACCCCGATAGGGAACTTAACCGAGCGATCCGCTAATTGGATGCGCATATTCGTAGGACTAGGAGTACCCAAACCTAAACGCGAAAAGAGAGAGAACGGCATCAGATTAATGCTAGCCCCTAAATCAGCTAAGGCGTACTTTACTAATATATCGCCAAAAAGGCACGGGATGGAAAACCGTCCCGGGTCGTTTTGTTTTGTGGGCAATTTATTAGTAAGGGCCGCCGAGCAGACAGCGTTGAGAGATACATGCGAAATATCCTCTAATTTGCGTTTATTAGAAAGTAGTTCTTTTAAAAATTTCGCATATGTGGGCATTTGCGAGATAGCCTCGCAAAAAGGAACATTTATGTGAATCTGTTTTAATAATAAAATAAATTTTTCATATTGCGCGTCCTTACGCTCGTTATCTAACTTATGCGGATACGGAAGAGCCTTTTTTAAAATAATTTTTTCTTTTATAATTGGTAAAGGCGGCGTAAGCGAAGAAAGGGGAAGAGGGGTCGGAGGTGAAATATGTACCTGAGGGTCGATCCGTTTTGGATCGACCACCTCCTTTCCGCTACGGAGGGTTATAACGTTGGCGTTCTCCCGCGGATTGGGCTCCGTGTTTCCCGGCAGTGCCCCGAGCGCGCGCTCGGACATCATCCTCGCCAGCTGTCCAGCCTGTTGTTAGAGTGTTTTTAGCGATCCGGTAATGTTCCGGATATTTGACTCGTTGGACGCAATATACTTCGAAAAATTTTCCTCCATCGGGGAGGGTTTCGGAAGAGGAGGAGGAGGAGGAAGAAATCCGGGCGCATAAGAAATAGGGGGACGCTGAGCATTATTCGGGTTGCTCCACGAGAAGTTGGGGTGATTCCTCCAACCCGGATTATAGTTATTACTATAAGGGTTGTTGTTGGGGTTGAAGGGAGGATGACCCGAATTTCCCATGAAGTCCACGAACTCTTCAGCTACGCAGACGTTAGGGGGAATAAAACAAGGCGGAGTGGAGGAGGCAATAGACATCTCCGCCACTTGCTTTGTTAACCTTTCAACTTGAAGGGTCAAGAGAGCAGTGGCATCCACTTCAAAAAGACCAGCCGCCGGCTTTGGCCGTCCCCGCGGGACGTTCCATTGATAGGCATTCATAGCCATCTCTTCGAATAAAGCCTGGGTGGCCTCGGGGGTTTTGTTGTTAAGCGTACCCCCGGCAGCCGCGTCAATCATTTGACGCGTCTGAAAATTCAGCCCATTATAAAAAACTTGAACTTGCAACCACGTTGGCAGCGCGTGGTGCGGGCAACGGCGGAGGAATTCCTTAAACCGTTCCCAAGTCTCGTATAGAGACTCAGGATCGTTTTGCACAAACGAAGAAATGTCCGCCCGCAACTTTGCAGTTTTTGCGGGCGGAAAGTACTTCGTTAGGAACCGTTCCGTCAACTCAGCCCACGTGGTGATACATCCTCGCGGGAGGGCATTCAACCACGCCTTGGCTTTGGACTTAAGGGAAAAAGGAAATAAGCGCAAACGAATGGCATCATCAGTGACGCCATTAATCTTGAAGGTGTCGCATATCTCCAAGAAATTGGGCAAGTGGACATTCGGGTCCTCATCCGGCATTCCATCGAACTGCACGGCATTTTGGACCATTTGAATGACACTTGACTTTATTTCGAAATTATTATTCGCCACCGCAGGGCGAACAATACTCGACCCAGAATCATCCAGGTTAGGCCGGGCGTAATAGGACATAGTACGCTCGGCCGCCGGGGGAGGGTTAGGCGCAGCCATAAGTACAACAGTAGGTTCTCCGATAGATTCCTCGGGATCTAAAGAAGGATTTCGGCGTTGAGATCGAATACGCGCAAGAGAGCGTTCGATCTCAGGGTCGAAGTCAAAATCTTCAGACTCTGAGGGTTGTCCTCGGGTCATACACCCAAACAAAAATAAAACAAAATAAACTTCTTTTTTTGTTTTTTGTTTTAAAATAAAGTTTTTAGTTTTTTTTTATAGAAAATAAGTAAAAGTAATAGACTCCGGAATTCGAAATAGCAACTCGAAAAGAGACTCCCCGGCAACGGCGCCAAAAACTTGATGGGCCCGCGAACAGACTCTTACTGTGGTTGGTTCGGTGAGTCGATCGCCGCGGGCTCGCTCGGGTAGGCAAGTGCACCTATCGCAAGTAGTACTCGATATTCGTGGGAATACCGAGGTCGTATTGTTCTCGGGGTCGTGTTGACTATTCTTACTCCTCCGGGAGGACTATTATTTTACTGAAAGTAAGGTGGATTTTTTTTACTTAATAAAAGACGGAAAAGCAAAGGAGCAAAAAAACGATTTAGAAAATATTCGATGAAGGGTTAACGCTCGGCATCGAATCGGATTAAGACAAACAATTTTTAATAATTTTAGGACTTAGTTTTCAATTTAATAAAAGGCAACTTGGCCGTGGAGGTTCCACAAATGTGAGCTCACTTATCTCTAGGAATATTGCTCACCTGAACGTTAAGACTATTCGACCGAACGTTAGTCCGACGAAGGATTCCTCTTAACGCCCGCTTTACGCTAAGAACCCCGCTATTGGGTGGGGAACCCAATCCGGTAGAATTACACTTGTCCTCTCTCGAGGGTATGCACGCAACTTTATTTACCCAGGGGTGATCGGTCCATATGCACGGCCTCTCGGCTAGCTAGCATATGGACTACGGAAATAGGGCCCACACATCGATATGTGGTCCTACGCGTCGTAAACCCGGGGTAAACCTTAAGTGCTTAAATTAAAATGAAAATAAAGAGCTTCAATTATTATAAATCATTTTAAATGTCCCAATGCTCTTCGATGCCGAGGCTAATAGCGATTAGCCACACATCGGTATGGGGACGGCTTATAATTTAGTGAGGCGCAAGTTCGAAATTAAACACTAAACGATTATAAGAAGGGGACATAAGAAAAATAACAAACATTTAGAAAACTGAAAAATTAGCTAAAACAAGAACTCACGCACACTCCAAATTATAAATTAAACAGGAACTAAGTTACACATGAAAGAAATTTGCATATTTAAAATTTGCGAGTCCCACTCAAACGAGTGGGGGCGGTAAATAAAAGTTGAAAATTGCAAGTTCTACTCAAACGAGTAGGACTGAAATGAAAGCGAGTCCTACTCAAATGAGTAGGAGAAAATAAATGCGATTACAGGGCGATAAAATCCGGCCATTTAACTCAAGTGAGTAGGCGGAAAAAAAAAGAAAGAAAATAACAAGTCCTACTCAAACGAGTAGGACTGAAAATGAAAACGATGCACCATTTAACTCTTAACGAGTAGGCAGAAATAAATACACACAAAAACATACACTCCATAAGAATTTCAAGTAAGCAATAAAGCTAACACCTACACTCACACACTCTACAAAATTTGAATCAAAGCATAAAAGTTATACACCTACACTCGCACACTCTACATAATTTGAACAAAGCATTAAAAATTATACTCATACACTCACACACACAACATGAAAATTTAAGAAGAACAAAAGAAAGTTTATTCTCATACACTCACATACACTAATAACAAAGAAAAATCAAAGTTGCTTATAAATGAAAATAACAAGATTTCTACTCCTAAAACTTACCCAAAACACATAAAAAGAACAAATAAAAAGAGAATGAGCAAAAAGTTTTACAAAATAAAGTCAAAATCAAAGGTGCTCAAAAATTAAAACTAAAACTTTTTCATTCTTAAGAATTTATAAAAGTGATAAAAAAGGTGAAGAGAAAATGAAAAGAACAAAAGATGTTTTACAATCCTAAAAGAAAAACTAAGTAAAAAAAAAGGAACAAAATCACTTTTCAAACATCATTTATAAATTCATAAGAAGGAAATCCTTTTACTTTCAAGAAAAAAAAACATGGTGAAAAAGAGGAAAACCTATCATACCTAAGCATGAAGACAAGTTAAAAACATGAATATTAAGCATGTTACACTCATACACACACACACACATTTCATAAATGAAGAACAATGATTAAACCAAGGATAAAAAGGAGAAGGAAAGTGGGCACAAGTGTTCATTCCAAAGCCAAATGTGAAGAGAAAGTCTAACATTTTATTGATTAAAGAAAACTATTACAAGCTATCACAAGAGCTAAAGCTAAAGCAAAAATAAACATGAAAGAAAAGAGGGAGAAATCTCCTTACATAGCTTTAGAAATCACGGATGCAGCCCACAAAAAGACACTAAAATGGCCCAAAAATCTGAACCCTTGGACCTTACAGAACTGGGCAATTTATAGGCAAAAAATTCTAAGTACACGCCCTAGGTCACGGGCTTGTAGGGGGGGCGTGACAGTACTATTCACAAAGGCGGCCGGCGATTGGACAGGAAAGTTGACTTTGGGCTGAGTTCGCGGCAGTCACGCCCCGGGTCACGGGCGTGACTTTGGGCGTGTCGGGGAGGTAGAACCGGGCGCGGGTTGCGCCGAAAGTCTTCGGCAGCATCTTGTTGGGCTAGCTGGAAAGGTCACGCCCCAGGTCACGGGCGTGACGCTGGGCGTGTCAGTTGGTGTCGACACTCGACGAATGTCGAGCGGAAAGTGTCGAGTCGAAATCGTCGAGCGGAAATTGAGTCACGCCCCAGGTCACGGGCGTGACGCTGGGCGTGACTGTTGGTGTCGACACTCGACGATCGTCGAGATGAATTCGTCGAGTGGAGTGAACACGGGCTTGGGTCATGCCCCGTGTCGGGTGACACGGGCGTGTCGCCAGGCGTGTCAAGCTTGTACTTCAGAAATCGTCCGATTTCACGGGAAATGCAATGTCACGGCCCGGTCACGGGCGTGACCAAAGTGTCACGGGCGTGTACTGCCCAATTTTGGCAGATTTTGAAATTTTTCTGCAAAATAAAATAAAACAAGTTAGAAGAAAATTTACAAGAATAAGAGCATTTTATTGAACAAAAATAAGTAAAAACGACGAAAATAAATGAAAATGACTAAATTAATGTGCACAAAAATACGTATATTTACAATTCATCATTCACTAAGTTAGGATCAAATGACCCACAATGTATAGTCAGGGTCATAGTTGTGTCCTAGAGCCTAGGCCAAGTCCTTAGAGTTAACATCACATGGACCAGCTATCAACAAGACTGCCAGAGACTCAAGACTTAGAAAATTTCAAGACTCTGTAAAGTGAGTTCGACATTCGCTGAACTCAGGTCGACGATTGTCGTGCTCAGCTCGACAATCTTAGAGAAAATTCTCTGAGCTGAGGTCGACGAAATTTATTCTTTGGTCGACGAATCTTTGGACTACTACAGTATTCTGTCAAGACTATGTTCTCTAATCTCAGGTCGATGAACTTAGTTCTCTGCCCGACGAATTCTGAATTATCTACTTCAACAACTTAGAACCAGAAGACTTGTGTTGACACTCAGAGTATATGTCGACACCAACTAAGTCGACACTAGAAGCACTTGTGTTGACACCCAGATCATCAGTCGACACTTTAGAAAGATTGTGTCAACACACAGAATAACTGTCGACACCAACTGTGTCCACACCAGAAGCAAGAATATGTCGACTCACAGAAGACTTGTGTTGACACACAGAATACCTGTCGACGCCAACATCACTTGTGTCGACACACAGGATATCAGACTACACCACCTGTGTCGACACCAGGAGTAATTGTGTCGACACACAGAATAGTTGACAAATCCAGAAACTCAGCACGACAAAATCAAATCTTAGGTCGACGAAGTCTGGAGACTTTAACATTCATTTCAGATACAACTTTGAATATTCTAAGTCCAGAATAGTTGCTGAACTCCAGTCGACGAACACAGTCATCAGCTCGACGAATTCTCTCATCAGTTCGACGATTCCAGACTTAGTATTTATTCCTTTTGTCCTTAGTCTATGGCAATAATCTCTGAATGGTTAATGATAAAATATTCTCTAAATATTACCGTTGGACGGTACATTAATCACGGCTTTCATCAGAATTATTGTTTTCCATTTTTCCAAGGGACAGTTGGGGAAAGAAATCAATGCAGTTTATTTTCAAGGACCACCAGCATTGATTGCCGTAGAAGGATTCAAATTTCGAAAGGAAATTCCCTCAGGAAATATCAAAGAGATTTTTCTCTCTTTCCCAGCAACAACATAGCAAGAAAGAAAGTAAGAACAATCAGAGTACCAGAGCAATTGTAGAGAGACAGCATACACAGACACAGAGATTTTCAATCAATCTATCTTCAACAGCTTCTCTGCTCCTTTCACAAAAGCTCTGATACAAAAAGAAGATCTGCTCTCAAAAGAAGAAGAACAATCATACAAAATCAAGAGTCTTCTTACTTCAACAATCCAGGACTTCCAAGGATAACAACTATCAAATCTGTCAAGAAGATCCTGCAGATAAAGGCTGAAAGCTTAAAGGCTTATCACTCTGCAGCAAGGCTTCCATATTTCCCTAAACCATTCAATATCTCAGGGGGAGCCATTTTCTACCATCAATAATCCACAAGTCTTCTCTCTGACTATTGACAGAGAGGACATAATCAACCCTCTCACCCCCACTGTGTAAAGGGTTGTCATCTCCCTTCAAAAGTGATTCCTGGTTACAAGTCACCTGATCAAAAGACTTGGGGATTTCATTTTTGAGCACCTGATCAAAAGCTCATTGGTGTCAGGCACCTGATCAAAAACCTAAGTGGATTTCTACCAGGGTGGTAGAAGAGTGTATATACCCAGGTTGGGGAACCACTATAAATTTCTTGTGTCATCTGATTGCCCTCTTTCTTTTGTTTTCTTACTGTGGCTGTGGTAGTTAGTTTCTGTGCTTTTATATTTTGATTTATTTAGTACTGCACTTAGACTAATCTACTTTATCCAGCAGAGAATTTTATAAAACTCTAAATACTCTATTCACCCCCCCCCCTCTAGAGTATTCATGATCTAACTGCTCACTTTCAGTTGGTATTCAAAGCAGGTTCATTTGGTTGTACAAGCTAACCCTTGAACCAAAGATCCTTTGTTAGATCTAAATTTTACTTTTATTTCCATATTATATTTATATACACAGCTATGATAGAAAACAAGCATTATGCAAGCACCAGATCACCAGTTTGCAACCTAAACAGGTTTTCCATCTGGAAGGCAAGAATTAAATTATACATGAATTCTATTGATGAGGATATATACAACTCTATTTTTACAGGTCCCCCTCAAGCTTCAACTTCTGCAACATCTACAAGCACTAATGCAGTTCCACCACCTAAGTGGACTGAGGCCTAGAAGAAAGCAAAGATTGCTGATGCCAAGGCAATGAACATATTGGCTCAGACTATGTCAGATGACATCTTTCAGAAGGTGGCTGAATGTACCTCAGCCAAAGCCATCTAGGATTCACTAAATCAGATGGTGGCTGGTTCAGCTAATGAGAGAAAGGATAGGAGATCCAACCTCATATCCTTATATGAGAACTTCAAGAAAGAAGAAGCTGAATCAATGGCTGATATGTATAACAGGTTAAGCTCAATCATCAATGAGCTAAAGACCTTGGACAAGGACATCACCCTCACAGAGGTGAATGACAAGATCCTGATGTGCTTCCCAAGCTCATGGGATTCAAGGATCTGGCCCATCAAGGAGGCCAAAAGACTAAATGAGATATCTACAGAATCTCTATTAGGTAAGTTAAAGTCTTATGAACAACTGATCAAGTCCAGGGAGGCAGCAGAGCAAAGGACACCTCCACCAGCCAGAAAAGACCAAAGTATAGCTTTCAAGGCTGTTGAGGAGACAGATACATCAACATCAAATGAAGAGGTCATGAGTCTATTTTCCAGAAGATTCTACAAGATGACAAGAAAGGACTTCAGAAGAAAGTCATCTAGGCAAGATGACAAACCCAGATATGATAAAACACCAACTAAAGAAGTGGTGTGTTTTAGGTGTAGGAAACCTAGGCACTTCCTCTCTGAGTGTCCAGAGAACTAGAAGAAAGAGAAGAGAAGAGAGAAAGACACAAAGAAACAGCACACCAGCAAACCTTCTTCCAACAAATACAAGTGGAAGGAAAACGGTTTTGTGGCTGAAACCTGGAGTGAAACTAAAGACGAATCAACATCTTCCAGCTCCAGTGAAGATGAGGAAGAAGCAATGGCTAAGGAGGTTTGGCTCATGGCAATTGATGCTTCCAGGAGTAATTCAGAAGAAGAGGAATCAGACAATGAAGAAGCTTCAGATTCAGAAGCTGATAAGGTACTATCTTCTTTTGATTACACATCAGATTCTTTTAAAATTGAATTTAAATCAATGTGTATATACTTAATAAATTCAGAGAAAGAGATTAAAAACCCTAGGGAAAAATTAGGAAATTTAGAAAACATTAACTCTGAAAATAATATGTTAAAAGATGAATTATGCTTAGCTAATGAGCAAATAACACTGTTAAAAACTGAGCTTTGTGAGACTAAACAACTTGAGGAAACTCTTAATGGAAGAAGACTCAAGCTGATGGACATCACAAGCACTATGAATGCCAGACTTAATGACAAGCTAGGCTTGGGTGCTTCATCAGGTTTGCCCCCCATTCTTAGAAAGAACATCCTAACAACCCCCATAAAATTTGTCTCTGACAGGGGAAAAGAAAACGTCATCAATAAACAAACAACAGAAAATGTTTCTAAATCAATAGGTCAGAAAACCAACAACCAGAAAACCATAGGTAACAAGGTTCAGCAGAATTCGTCGAACTTAGATCGCCGAAATCTAGCCAGTTTGTCGAACCCAGATCGACGAACTTTGAACGCAAACTATAGTTATAGTTATTCATCTAACTGCGATCTACGAACTCTGTATGGTTTGTCAAGCAGAGGTCGACGAACAAGGTGCACAGAAAATGAATATACTCATTCTCTGGGCAGAGATCGACGATCTCAACCCTTTTTGTCGAACTCTGGTCGACGAACTTACAGAAATTCGTCGAATCCAGACAGACTTAACAAAAACTTTAATTATAACAGAAACTTAAATAATTCCAGGAAAGCCTTTAATCCACTAGCTGATTGAGTTATACCACCTAGGAGATATCACCCTCTAGGATATAAATGTCAACCTGAATATTCTGTAATTTCTAGCTTTTCATACCAGGAAAACAAAGGACCCAAGGTAACCTGGGTCAAGAACATTTAACTATTTTTCATTACAGGTGAAGAGTTGTCCAAGTGTGAATCTGACCTGGTACTTGTATAGTGGTTGCACTAAACATATGACAGGTAGTAAGGACGTTCTATCCAACTACAAGTCCAAGCGGGGGCCAAAGGTCATCTTTGTTGACTCCAAATGTGGTCAGTCAGAAGGTTTTGGAGCAGTGAAGATTGGAGCTGTTACTTTCAAGAAATTAACTTATGTAAGAGGATTCAAACATAACCTCATCTCCATAAGTCAATTATGTGATGAAGGTTATCAGATACATTTTAGTTCATCTTCATGTATTATTTTTAATAAGGAAAATCAAACAAATTTAATTGGAAATAGACAAGGCAATATATATTTAGTTGATTTTCTATCTGCCATATCTGATATCTGTTTACTTAACTTAATTAGTAACCAGAATAATTTATGGCATAAAAGACTAGGTCATATAAATTTGAAAAACATTGCTAGGCTATCAAAAGACAACCTTGTTAGAGGTCTAGCTTCTTGTCCATACAAGAAGAAAGGTCTCTGCATGGCTTGTCAATTAGGCAAGCAAACTAAATCTAGATTCAAATCCATTAATAAAAGTGATTCACCCAGGATTTTGTATTTTCTACACATGGATCTATTTGGACCCATTGCTATACACAGCCTGGGAGGGAAATCCTACACTTTTGTTATTGTAGATGACTTCTCCAGGTTCACTTGGGTATCCTTTCTGAGATCTAAGTCAGATACATTCAAGCTTCTTACAGATTTTCTCAGGACCATACAGATTGAGTTCTCTACTCATGTTGCATTGATCAGAAATGATCATGGCACAGAGTTTGAGTCTCTTCTTATGCATGAGTTCTGTGAGAAGGAAGGTATCAGGCATTGCTTCTCAGCTCCTAGAACTCCCCAACAAAATGGGGTAGCTGAAAGGAAAAATAGGACACTCATTGAAGCTGCAGGTACATTACTTGTAGATGCTTACATGCCACTATCCTTTTGGGCAGAGACTATGAACACTGCAAACTATGTCCTGAACAGAAACCTGATACATAAGCTAAAGTATAGGACTCCCTATGAATTACTAAAAGGGAAGAAATCTAAAATAAACTATTTTAAAGTCTTTGGTTGTATATGTTATATTCACACAAAAAACAAAAGATATACTATAAAGTTTGAGGCAAAGGCTGAAGAGGGAATTTTTCTATGATATTCCCAAGTAAGCAAAGCCTATAGGGTTTATAACAAATCAACTTTATAAATTGAGGAGTCTATCCATGTTACTTTTGATGAAGCTAACATGTCTTGCAAGGAGAAATAAATTTCTACCAGAAGCAACTTGCCGGTACATCACTTGTGTGAGTGTTTGGATGGACTAAACCTTGCCCAAGAGGTTCCAACTCATCCTTCTCCATAAGTAATTGAAGAAAGTAAAGATGAAGGCATTGAAGGGAGTGATATTCCCCCAAGAGTAAACATAATTCCACACGAGGAATTAATTCCAAATGTTGTTGCAGAACCAACTCCACCAGCTGATCTTGTCACACTTAGGGATCACCCCAGATCTCAAGTTATTGGAGACATATCAGCAGGTGTACAGACAAGGCGTCAACTCAACCAAGATTTGATGCATGCATGTTTTCTCTCTCAGACTGAACCTCTATCCATCCATGATGCAGAGCAAGATCCCCACTTGATCATTGCACTGCAAGAGGAATTAAATAAGTTTGAGAGATGTAGAGTTTGGGATTTGGTTCCAATACCTCAAGACTACCCAGTCATTGGAACCAAATGGGTCTACAAAAACAAGTTGGATGCACAAGGAGTAATAGTGAGGAATAAAGCTAGGCTTGTTGCACAAGGATATATGCAAGAAGAAGGAATAGATTATGACCAGACCTTTGTACCTGTTGCAAGGTTGGAAGCAATCAGAATATTCCTTTCCTATGCAGCTTACAAGAGATTCAAAGTCTATCAAATGGATGTGAAAAGTGCATTCTTGAATGGAGTACTCAAGAAAGAGGTGTATGTTGAACAATCTCCCGGTTTTGTTTCTCCAACTCATCCCTCTTATGTTTACAAATTACATAAAGCTCTCTATGGTCTAAAGCAAGCTCCAATAGCTTGGTATGAGACTCTAGCCAGCTTTCTGTTAGAACATAAATTCATTAGAGGTATTGTAGATAGAACACTTTTAACTAGACATCATAAGGATCAAATACTGTTAGTACAAATATATGTGGATGACATAATATTTAGGTATACTGATTCAAAATTGTGCAAGAGATTCTTTGATCTCATGCATTCTAAATTTGAAATGAGTAGCATGGGTGAGCTTTCCAACTTCCTTGGTCTCCAAGTGAAGTAGCTCCCTGATGGCATCTTCATCTCCCAAGCTAAGTATACTAAAGAGCTTATCAAAAAGTTTGGGATGGCTGGTGCCTCAACAAAGAAGTCCCCTAGGGCTACAAATGTTGTAATTGATTCAGATGCACATGGGAAACCTGTGGATCAGAAACTATATAGGGCCATTGTTGGATCCCTGTTATACCTTACAACAAGCAGACCTGATATCATGTTTGCCACATGCCTTTGTGCTAGGTTCCAGGTGAACCCAAAAGAATCTCACCTTATTTTCCTAAAAAGAATTTTGAGATATATAAAGGGTTGTCCTAGTCTAGGCCTATGGTATCCCACAGAATCAGAATTTGAGTTAACTGGATACTCAGATGCTGATTTTGCTGGATGCAAGGTGGATAGAAAAAGTACTTCAAAAACTTGTCAGTTCCTGGGTATGAGATTAGTATCCTGGTTTTGCAAGAAACATTCGTCTGTATCTACCTCAACTGCTAAGGCAGAATACATTGCAGCAGGTAGCTGTTGTTCCCAGATGCTGTGGATACAAAATCAATTACTAGACTATGGTATCAACTTAAATAATTCAACTCTACTTTGTGATAATACCAGTGTTATAGCCATAGCACAGAATCCAGTCCATCATAGTAAGACAAAGCATATAGACATTAGACATCATTTCATAAGAGAGTGTGTAGACAAAAAAATAAGCTTGTCTATATCTACACTGATTTACAAAGGGCTGATATATTCACCAAATCTCTGGATGAGAGAAATCATCTCTTCTTTATAAATCAGCTGGGCATGATCAATGGAGAAGACTTAGTTTAGTTTAAGTATGCACTCGATGAATTTGCCAAAGTTCGTCGAACAGAGCCCGACGAACTATGGAAAGGTTGTGAGATATTCGTCGAACGCAGGACGACGAACTCTCTGTGAGTGAAGTTGTTTTCGTCGAACAGAGATCGATGAATTCACTTCAGAAAACTTTCGTCGAACGGAGCTCGACAAAATGTCTTCAAATCTTCACAACAGAGCTCGACGAATTATTTGACTATTAATTATTTCGTCGATCTCAGGTCGAAGAATTTCTTAATTGTCGTGGAACGGAGTTTGTATATTCATATTATGGAAAACCTTATATCTAGGTTTTTCTTCAACCTCCATCCCGTGCTTTCTGTTCTCTTGCACTTGATTGTCGTTTGTCTCTCTTGTAGGTGATTCCAATGGCTATTCCAGCAGGTGTCCTAACCGGAATGAAGTTTGACACGGGCTTTGACGTCGACTTCGAATCCTTTCAACATTCAGATCCAATATTTCTTCATATACTGGAACTTTTGGAGGAACAAAAACTGAAAAATTTGATGTCAACTAGGATAAAACTGTTTGCAACTGAAATCAGAGAGTGGGTTTACACATCTACATCAGAGGAGAGCACTATGATCAGAAAAATTGCGGGTAACCCTGTATCTTTATCTCCCGCTGTACTTACTGAGATTTTTGGTTTGATTAATGGTGAAGAACAGTTAGAAATTGATTCTGAAGAATATGATGAGATGTTAAGTTTAATGGGATATACTGGAGATAATCCCCATAAGTTGTTAAAGAAACATCTGTCTGCCGATTTTAAGTTCTTGGCAGATATTGTAGGAAAGGTTTTGCTGGGCAAGCATACTGCCCATGACTACATTATCAGACACCAATTCCTAGTCATGTGTGCAATGGTCCATAAAAGGAAAGTGGATTGGGCACAGATCATTTTTGATCTTATTAAGAAAAGTGTAATAAAAAGGAAGTTTGATTTGGAAGGATCCTAGGGATCTTCCTGAAAGAAAAAACTGCTGAATCTCTGGTCTCACAAACCATATTCATTAATGCTAGCAAGAGGCTCACGTGCACCTTGTTTGGCAGGTGGGAGAGGACCATAACTAAGCCATCCAAGGCTTCAACCTCTTCCACCCCAGCTTCTGAAAGCACTTGGGCTATAATAGCCACTCCCTACCCTGATGAAGAGATCATTCCACCCTCATCATCTCTTCCAGCTATTCCACCTACACTTCCACAAACAGTCCAAACCATCTCTCCAACTCCACAACCACAACAACAACCTCTACCATAACAACAACAACACTCTACTTAAGTTCCTACTCCACCTACATCTCCACAAATTGATCTTACAGAGATCCCATCTTCCACCATTCAGGAAAACCAACCACCAACACCACCATCATCTCCTCTTCCACCTCACATATCCTCCATTCAAACTTTTGATCTTCTAACTTCCCCCCTCAATTCTCCTCCTCCTCAGGATATCATTCCTCCATATGTTTCTACTCACACAACATCTGCAACATCCACTGCTCCAAGATTGGACCCCTCCACCATATCTTCCATCATTGCTATCATCACACCCCTCATAAAATCAATCATAGCAGAGGCCATTACACCTCCTCCTACTTCTATCTCCACCGTCTCTGCTCAACTTTCTGCCTTCACTGCTGCCCCCTCTTCATTCAGGGTCCTGGCTCCAGTTTACACTGAAACCAGCCAGGGGGAGATACTTATTGAAGAAGCTGCAGCAGCAACAGCAATTCAAGCACCAGCTCTAGTAACAGTAAAGGCAGAAGCACTAAGAGCAGATGCAGATTTTATTCCTGATGATAGAGATTTAATTGATTTAATTCATTTCATTGAGACTGACATGGACCTTGATGAGTCAGTCCCTGAAAAGACAGTTGCTGAAAACATTCTTTCTGTTTCTGAACTCATAATTAATCCCACAGTAAACTTAGTTGATTTATTGAAAATTTTTGATACTGCCTTTCTGAATTATTTTCCAGCAATACCTACTAATCCATCCTTGGCTATTGTACCATATACCTCTCCAATCTCTCCTAAAGTTGCTAAGAAACTTAGAGATAGGTTTGTTATTTCAAAGCCAGCAGTCATGCCATCTCCAGAAGAAGTTATTTCTGTTCCAACATTTGTAATGGATGACTCACCCATACTAAATCTAGATGATTTGATTTTGGTT
The DNA here is from genome assembly GCA_039583875.1 of Platanthera guangdongensis. Taxonomy (NCBI): domain Eukaryota; kingdom Viridiplantae; phylum Streptophyta; class Magnoliopsida; order Asparagales; family Orchidaceae; genus Platanthera; species Platanthera guangdongensis. The sequence continues at coordinate 210,001,261 of CM077151.1, forward strand.
GATATAGAAGAAGAAAGTAAGGAAGATGCTGAAAGCACTGTCAGAACCAGTTCTCTAGTCTCTCCTATGGCTTCTTCTCCTGGTCCTATTGATGTTTCTGCTCAAGTTCCTGAAAAGCCAATCATTTCTGCTGAGATTCTGAAAGCACTCAATGACCTATATGATAACCCTCAGGGATCAGATAATGATAATGATGATGATTAGGATGAGGATGATGATTCAGATGATGAACCCAAGAGGAAGCAAGTATCCAAGAAAAGAAAAGCCCCTCCTCCTCCTACTCCTAAGCCTAATCCAAACAATGACACTCCTTATTATATTATCCAAAAGATAGCTCCATACAAAGGGATGTCATCTTGGTTGTGGCTATCTAAAAACTAGCAGAAGGAAAGGAAGAAAAGCAGAAGGTACTCTCCTCCACCAGTTCAGAAATATAGAAGAGATCCACCTCCTCGACCTCCTCCAGCTGCTGGTGCTTCAAGCAAATCTTCTCAAAGATCAGCCCCACTTCAAACATATCAAAGACACCAAGGGAGATCATATGAAAGCAGTCAGCACATGCAGTATTCTTTAGGAAAGCAACATCAACAACAACAGCAACAATCCACTGAACATCAACCAGCTGAAGGCTCTAAAAGACCATCTTCTCCTCCTGTTCCTTTTGAAGATCTTGAAATAGCTACTACTGCTAGAATGGCCAGGTTCAAGGAAATTGTAGGCCTTTTTATGATTAACAAAGCCAAAGCTGAAGAAAAGGATCCTTCTGAATACTCAATAATGTCAAAGTACAGGAAAGAGGAACTTAAAAGTTTTGATAAAGCAAACAAGTTCTTTAATGTTGATGACTACATGAAGTTGCACCTAGAAGCAGTAGTCCCCAGAGCTACATCTTTGAAGATTATAGGGGCTGCTGACATGACCATGACAAAAGTGCAAGCTTCGGATCCCAAAAGACAGATTGTGTTCACAAAGCCTGGAGAGAAGAGCAAGCAAGAAATGCCAAAGGAAAAGAAACAGAAGAAGTAAAGGTTGAACTCTTTTGTTTTCTACAATCATCTATAACTGCTCTATAATCTGAACAAAGCTTATGTATATATATATCTGCTGCATGTATTATTGATCTCTACCAGATATATGCTTTTTCTGCTTTGTTTATTTTTCAATTTTGATTTGAGTCTATAATTAGTGACCTCACCCAAATAAAGGGAGATTGTTGGATACCTACTAAGATTTGGGCTAGGTTCACTAAGTTAGGATCAAATGACCCACAATGTATAGCAAGGGTCATAGCTGTGTCCTAGAGTCTAGGCCAAGTCCTTAGAGTCAACATCATATGGACCAGCTATCAACAAGACTGCTAGAGACTCAAGACTTAGAAGATTTCAAGACTCTGTAAAGTGAGTTCGACGTTCGTCAAACTCAGGTCGATGATTGTCGTGCTCAGCTCGACGATATCAGAGAAAATTCTCTGAGCTGAGCTCGACGAACTTTATTCTTTGGTTAACGAATATTTGGACTACTACATCATTCTGTAAAGACTATGTTCTCTAGTCTCAGGTTGACGAACTTAGTTCTCTGCCCGACGAATTCTGGATTATCTACTTCAACAACTTAGAACCAGAAGACTTGTGTCGACACTCAGAGTATATATCGACACCAACTGAGTCGATACTAGAAGCACTTGTGTCGACACCCAGATCATCAGTCGACACTTTGGAAAGATTGTGTAGACACACAAAATGAAAGTCCACCTAGTGTCAACTACCTTCACCTATGGGGGGGGAATAGGTGACGTGCAGCGTTTTTGCGGAATTAAAATTGTACCTGCACACGAAAATAAAACAGCATAGCAAAAAGAGTACACAAGATATTTATAGTGGTTCCCCGATTTGGGTACATCCACTTTCCCCCTTCGACCTATCTCCCAACAAGGGACGACTCGGTCTCTTCACCAACAGGATTGAAATCCAATCCTTGCACTATCGGAAGGAACCCTTCCACACGTTGGAGTCAACACTCCCACAAAATGAGTTGCACCCAACCCTTACAACTAGGAACCAACGTTCCTTTACAACAAAAATAAACTAGAATGTACAAGAAATACAAACTACTTTTGGAGGCTAAGGTGTCCCTCTTCGTTGACGACGTGTTCTTGAAGTCCACGAAGAGTCCACAACCCTAGATCTGTCTTGGAGAGAATCTCCCGGAACCGGCGGCGGCAAAGAGGGCAGTGGCTTGGTTCACGGGATCGGCGGCGACAACGGTGTGCGGCTGCTTTACTTAGGAGATCCAAACTTCGTAGCAAAGATAGCAAGGTCTTCCAACGGTCACACTAGGATCGGTCGTCTCGATCGATTCGGACGGGGAAGGTTTTCCCGATCAACAAATCAAGAGACAAGGGATCTCTGGTTAGACGCGTGAGACTCTATGCTTGGCTATGCTTCTATCACCGGGAGATCTGGAGGAAACCTCGATCAAACGGCCGGCGATCGACTAGCACGAGCGGCGACGGCGGCGTAGAAGTTTCGCGATTTTAGGTCAAGATCGTCGCTCGGCTTCTTTCTGTGTGTCTGCTCTGTTCAAAATATGCGTATATTTATACGGTGAAATACTCCATTATAACCGTTATGGGTCCCACCTGAAGAAACCCTAACCCCGGTTCAAAACAGTGCCAGCGGCAGAATCCGGTCCAGAGGTTTCAAGAAAATTGCCCAAGTCAAAATCGACGAGAATCAAAGTTGATTCTCACCGATTCGGCGAGAATTAGAGGTGATTCTCGTCGAATCGTCGAGAATCAAAGGTGACTCTCGGCGAAGTAGACTTGTTTGCACGCTCAGAGAAATCTGGAAATTCTCGACGATTCGGCGAGAATCACTAGTGATTCTCGACGAATTCGGCGAGAATCACTAGTGATTCTCGCCGAATCGGCGAGAATCACTTGGTGATTCTCGTCGATTATGACTTAGCGCCAGAATCGCATGCTTTGATGTAGCCGGATAGAGACGGCGAGAATCAGCCGGTGATTCTCGACGAATCGACGAGAATCACTAGTGATTCTCGCCGAATCGGCGAGAATCACTTGGTGATTCTCGTCGATTCTCACTTAGACGATTTTTCGTCTTTCCATCCATGAGCTGCTCTTTGACCCATCCTTGCTCCTTGTCTGCTCTTGCATGATCACAGCCCTGTACTTGAAAATAAGTACACCCCAATAGAGAGAGTACATGTAGGCCAACACACTGATCTGCTCAACGAGGGATTACGTCGTGCAGACCCGTGTATATTGACCTACTGCACCCTGACATTGGTGTGCACTTAGCATGGAATAACTGCAAGCACAACTTGAAATATTTTGTCAAATACATTGTCTATTTACCTTAGCTTGTTCAGGGGCTTCTTCAAATCAGGTACGTTGTGGATACAATACCCAACAATCTCCCCCTATTTGAAGAAGCCTAAACCCTACAAGCTAAGGTGAATAAAGCGTATGGGAATGAAAATCATAACCTTGAAATTGAGTTGAGAGAGATATTCATTACCAGTACCGGTTTCTTGAGAGCAAACTTTGGAGCCACCTTAGCCTTAGCCGAGAGGGAAATCTCCCCCTTTTCGGCTTCTGCAAATCGGGGTCTGTAGCATTTGACCCCTTGCTCCCCCTCAGTTCTTGCACCTGTGCTCACACTTGAGTACCTTGCTCCCCCTCAGTTCTTGTGCCTGTGCTCACACTTGAGTACCTTGCTCCCCCTCAGTTCTTGCGCCTGTGCTCACACTTGAGTACCTTGCTCCCCCTCAGTTCTTGCGCCTGTGCTCACACTTGAGTACCTTGCTCCCCTTCAGTTCTTGCACGAGCCTGGAGCCTCTGTAGTCTTCATTCCTCATAGTTTAGCATCCCCAATTCAGTTTTGAAAAGAATGAACTTGGCTTCGTCTAAGGGCTTTGTGAATATATCTGCAATCTGCTTGTCCGTGGGGACATAACAGAGAGAAATGTCCTTATTCTCCACGTGCTCTCGAATGAAATGGTAGCTCACTTCAATATGCTTCGTTCTGCTATGCGAAACCGGATTGTTGGCAATTGCAATTGCACTGGAGGAGTCGCAGTACATTGGTACTTCCTTGAACTGAAGGTCGTAGTCGGCTAACTGGTTTCTGATCCATAGGAGTTGTGCGCAACAGGTGACTGCCGAGATGTACTCAGACTCTGCTGTGGAGGTTGCAACACAATTCTGTTTTTTGCTATTCCATGAAATAAGCCTTCGTCCGAGGAATTGACACGTCCCGGAGGTGCTTTTCCTGTCATCCCTACTCCCTGCAAAATCAGCATCTGAAAAACCTATTAGCTCGACATCATTGTTTCTCGGGTACCACAAGCCAAGATTGGGAGTACCTTTAAGGTATCTTAGAATTCGCTTTGCAGCGACATAGTGAGATTCCTTAGTGTTCACCTGATATCTGGCACAGACACATGTGGAGAACATGATATCCGGTCTACTGGCAGTAAGGTAGAGCAGGGATCCAATGATGCTTCTGTATTTGGTTTCATCGAAAGGTTTACCTTTCTCATCCTTATCCAGAGACATAGTGGATCCCATTGGAGTCCTCATAGAGGTTGCATTCTCCATACCGAATTTCTTGAGGAGTTCATTTGTGAACTTTGTCTGAGAGATGAAGATTCCATCCCCAGACTATTTCACTTGAAGTCCCAAGAAATACTTTAGCTCTCCAATACTGCTCATTTCAAACTTTCCTTGCATAAGTTTGGAAAACTTTTTGCAAAGATTGTTGTCCGTTGAGCCGAATATTATGTCATCGACATAGATTTGCACTAGTAAAATCTTGCCTTTGACTTCCCTGAGAAACAATGTCTTATCTATTTTACCTCTAGAGAACTTATTCTCAAGAAGAAAACTAGATAAAGTCTCATACCAAGCTCGCGGAGCTTGTTTTAAACCATATAGAGCTTTATTAAGGAAGTATACATGATTGGGATAAGTAGGATTGACAAAACCTGGGGGTTGAGCGACGTATACTTCCTCCTTCAGGTCTCCGTTCAAGAAAGCTGATTTCACATCCATTTGATAGACTGTGAATCCTTTGTGTGAAGCATACGCCAGGAACAGTCTGATTGCCTCGAGCCTTGCCACTGGTGCGAAGGTCTGGTCGAAGTCAATCCCCTCCTCCTGTCTGTAACCTTGAGCCACAAGCCTGGCCTTGTTCTTTACGATGACACCATGTTCATCCAGTTTGTTTCTGAAGATCCACTTGCTGCCAATCACATTCTGCTTGTGTGGTCTGGGAACCAGCGTCCAAACGTTGCATCGTTCGAATTGATGTAGTTCATCTTGCATGGCCAAAATCCATGCCGCGTCTTTGTTCGCCTCGTCGAACTTCTTTGGCTCAACCTGTGACAGGAAGCTAAGATGCAAAATTTCGTTAATAGTACCTCTTCGAGTTCTGACACCGACACGAGGATCTCCGATGATCTGATCTCTAGGATGATCCCTCACGTGCCGGAGCTCTAGAAGTCTGGCATCTGGAGCTTCAACTACTTCTTGGGCTTCTCCTCCTTCTAGGAGATTTGTTCCATTTTGATCTTCAACATTTCCAGATGACATGGAGGTGGAAACTTTGACGTACTTAGGAGTGTCATCTTTAGCGGTCTCATCGAGACTCAGCTGTTCAAGTCGTGCACCTGCATCTTCAAGAATACCACTGGAAGAATTGTTGTTAAGCAAACTTCCTTCATCAAATACAACATTAATTGATTCTTCTACCACTAGGGTTTTCTTATTGAAGACCCTATGTGCCTGACTGTGGGAACTATAGCCCATGAATATGCCTTCGAAGCATTTTTCACCAAATTTAGTACGCGGGTACTTCCCATTATTTAGTACATAGCATCTGCAACCAAAAATTCTCAAGTAGGACATGGTTGGTTTCCTGCCTCTCAGTAGCTCATAAGGCGTCTTACGATGATGCTTGTTGATCAATGCTCGGTTTTGTACATGACAAGCTGTATTGATCGCCTCTGCCTAGAAGTATTCTGGGAGAGAAGCGTCTGTCAACATTGTCGTGCAAGCTTCAATGAGAGTTCTATTTCTCCTCTCCGCAACTCCATTTTGCTGAGGAGTGCGCGGGGAGGAAAACTCATGAAAGATACCTTGTTCTTCACAAAACTCTGTCATAGCACCAGATTCGAATTCTGTTCCATGGTCACTTCTGATTTTGACCACTGAGCAGTTAAATTCGTTCTGAACCTGCTTGACAAAACTAGTGAAGATGTCAAACGTATCTGACTTTCATTTTAAGAAGAACACCCAAGTAAACCGAGAATGATCATCAACTATCACGGGTTTATAAGACTTGCCTCCCAAGCTATGAACTTGCATTGGACCAAACAAGTCCATATGTAGAAGATAAAGGCACCGGGAAGAGTCTTTGTCTGCAATGCTCTTAAAGGTAGCCCGAGTATGTTTGCCCATCTGGCATGCAGGACAGGGGCTATCTTTGATGCACTTGATAATGGGAGCATCCCTTACTAAGTTTTTAGAAAACAGCATACTAATTGTCTTGAAATTAATATGTGCCAATCTCTTGTGCCATTGATCACAAAGAGATGCACTGCCAGCTGCCACTAGGCATACGGGGGTAGATGAATCTAAACTAAGAAAATTTAAGCAGAAAATATTTCGGCTCCTAATGCCTGTTAATATCGTCTCAGAAGAGGCGCATGAAATTATTAGGCATTTATCCTTGCAGAACTTAACGTCATAACCTTTATCACATAACTGACTTACACTGATCAGGTTATGATTTAACCCTTCAACATAAGCCACGTCGGTGATAGATATTATACCGTTGGAAATCATACCGTAACCTCTGGTGACTCCTCGATCTGACCCTCCAAAGATGACTTTGGGTCCATTCTCGACTGGAGTGTAATCACGCAGCAGGCTTCTTGTCCCAGTCATATGCCGAGAGCATCCACTGTCCAAGTACCATATTGGCGTTTTGGTGGCCTTTGGACATTCCTGCAAAACAAAATTAATTTTCCTTAGGAACCCAATCGAACTTGGGTCCTAGATTCCTGGTTAGCATACTCCCCCTCGGTTGGTTAACCTTACGAGTGGTCGGCCTCGCAGTGCTAACATAGGGAGTCTCGTTATACCTCGGATTAAACCAACAATCCACGGCAAAGTGACCGACTTTGCCACAACACCAACAGTCGAATCTATTGTACCTCTTCCTAGGCTCCTGCCTTACCCTGGGAATGGTGGGTACAGCCGGGGCCTTGGATCTGGAGGTGGAGGCCTCATGGTGATAGCAGTCACATGACTTCTTCACCTTCTGTTCCTTCAGTATAACAGGCTTGGCTCTTGGTGCCTGCTTTCCATTATGGCCGCTGGAGAATTGACCATAATTTCCCATGTGGATTTCCTCATAAGGTGCCTTGAAGGCACTCTCACCGAAGTTGCGGGGAAAATTCCAACCATCATATCGACTCTTTGGCTTTGCAACCGAGGGCCGGAAATGATGACCAAAGGTTGATTCAAAGTCATGTTGGTTGCAAGGAAAGCTAGGCTTTCTGAACGCAACAGGACTGAGCGGAGCCTTTCCCTTTTCAGCAGCAGAGGCCTTCTTGGCAGCCTTATTCTTCCTCTGGTTCCTGTTTCTCCTGGATGAGGAACCAGATACCCCAACATGCCCCAAGCCAGCTCCTTTGGCCTGAGCAGAGAAGGTATCAACTACTGGAAGAACTGTTTTTGGCATAGAGAAGCTCTTGACGATCTTCCTTTCTGCCGCAAGTTGTTCTTCCAACTTGTCGACTTCCTCCTGCTTAAGATCGAGGAGCTTGAGAGACTCTGAATGCTTTGAAGTAAGGTCTAGGTGCTCCTGTCGGAGAGAGATCAAACTGGTGATCTCTTCCCTTAGGGAGACACTCTCACCCTTAAGGAATTTCACTTCCTTTTTCTCAGCCTTCAATCTCTTACGACACTCCTCGAAAGTGTTGAGCAGAAGCTCATACTTCTCGAGGAGCTCCGCTTCACGGGCCGAAAGGCTATCCTCAGGGTCATCATCCTGAGACTCAGGATCAGAGTCGGAGTCGGAGAGAGGGGTGTGAGCTTTTACCTTCCCAGTAAATGGTGGGCATTCTCCTTCTGAGTCGGAGCGACCCACCAGCCCAAAGTAGGCTTCCTCATCATCACTGGAGTTTGAGGAATCAGACTCACTCAGTGTCTTTGGCCTTTTGGCGATGTAGCTCCGCTCTTTCTTCTTATCTCTAGAAGATTTATGCTCCTCTCCTTTCCCTTTTTCTCTCTTTCCTTGGTAGCAGTCGGCCAAGACGTGTCCTGGCTTATTGCATCCAAAACAAATAATGTCAGAGGAGCGATGTTTGTTCGGTTTAGAAGCATACCTGTCAGAAGAGTAATTTTTCTTCTGATGCCTGGAGGAGGAGGCGTCTCTCTTTCTTTGATTCCTCATCTTGAGGAACTTCTTGAATTCTCGGGTGATGAGGGAGAAATCCTCCTCAGACAGCTTTGAGCTGGAGGAGCATGGCTCGAAGTCCTCCTCCTCATCCTTTTTCCTGGCACGGTATGAAACCGCACCCTTGCCCTTTCTGGAGTGAGTGGCTTTTAGAGCCACAGTCTTTTCTTTGGCTGCAGCCTTCTCTGCTTCTTCTTCTGCTTTCCGGGTGTTCAGTTGAAGCTCATAGGACATCAGCTTTCCAAACAGAATTTGAGGGTCTGTTTCAGCTAGTCTCCCAAACTCACGGATGGCGCAGATCTTTGTGTCCCATTCTTTAGTAAGGGACCTAAGGAATTTATCATTAAGTTCACCATTAGTGAACACTCTTCCGTATCCTTTGAGGGCATTGACAATCTTGAGGAAGTTCTCGAAGGTGACTCCGATCTCTTCCTTAGGCCCTTGCCTGAAGGCCTCATATTTCTGGTTCAGGAGGGATCTACGATCATCCCTCACTTCATCAGTGCCCTCCATTAGGATGATCAGGCAATGCCAGATCTCCTTTGCTGTCCTGCAGTTGCAGAAGTTCTGCATCATTGAGTCATCAACAGCGCTGACCAGAATGTTCTGCGCCTTCTTGTCAAGTCCCACTAGCACCATCTCGTCCTTGTCCATTTCTGAAAGTTTCTTCGGCACTTTCTTGGTGGGATCAATGGTGGAGACCTTAGTGGGGACATAAGGTCCCTCCTCCACGATCATAAAGAGTCGAGGATCAACTGCTTCCATGTAGAACCGGATCCTTTCCTTCCAGATAGGAAAGTTGATCCTGGTGCACACTGGAATCTTGCCTGTGTACTTGAGGCCGTCCATGGTAGATGTTTTCCTTCCTCTTGACACTAGTGGCAGGATTCAACTCAAGGTGTTGACCTTTTTGATGAGTAACCTCGCTCTGATACCACTTGAAAGTCCACCTAGTGTCAACTTCCTTCACCTATGGGGGGGGGGGAATAGGTGACGTGCAGCGTTTTTGCGGAATTAAAATTGTACCTGCACACGAAAATAAAACATCATAGCAAAAAGAGTACACAAGCTATTTATAGTGGTTCCCCGATTTGGGTACATCCACTTTCCCCCTTCGACCTATCTCCCAACAAGGGACGACTCGGTCTCTTCACCAACAGGATTGAAATCCAATCCTTGCACTATCGGAAGGAACCCTTCCACACGTAGGAGTCAACACTCCCACACCACGGGTTGCACCCAACCCTTACAACTAGGAACCAACGTTCCTTTACAACAAAAATAAACTAGAATGTACAAGAAATACAAACTACTTTTGGAGGCTAAGGTGTCCCTCTTCGTTAACGACGTGTTCTTGAAGTCCACGAAGAGTCCACAACCCTAGATCTCTCTTGGAGAGAATCTCCCGGAACCGGTGGCGGCAAAGAGGGCGGCGGCTTGGTTCACGGGATCGGCGGCGACAACGGTGTGCGGCTGCTTTACTTAGGAGATCCAAACTTCGTAGCAAAGCTAGCAAGGTCTTCCAACGGTCACACTAGGATTGGTCGTCTCGATCGATTCGGACGGGGAAGGTTTTCCCGATCAACAAATCAAGAGACAAGGGATCTCTGGTTAGACGTGTGAGACTCTATGCTTGGCTATGCTTCTATCGCCGGGAGATCTGGAGGAAACCTCGATCAAACGGCCGGCGATCGACTTGCACGAGCGGCGACGGCGGCGTAGCAGTTTCGCGATTTTAGGTCAAGATCGTCGCTCGGCTTCTTTCTGTGTGTCTGCTCTGTTCAAAATACGCGTATATTTATACGGTGAAATACTCCATTATAACCGTTATGGGTCCCACCTGAAGAAACCCTAACCCCGGTTCAAAACAGTGCCAGTGGCAGAATCCGGTCCAGAGGTTTCAAGAAAATTGCCCAAGTCAAAATCGACGAGAATCAAAGTTGATTCTCGCCGATTCGGCGAGAATCAGAGGTGATTCTCGTCGAATCGTCGAGAATCAAAGGTGACTCTCGACGAAGTAGACTTGTTTGCATGCTCAGAGAAAGCTGGAAAGAGACGGCGAGAATCACTAGTGATTCTCGCCGAATCGGCGAGAATCACTTGGTGATTCTCGTCGATTATGACTTAGCGCCAGAATCGCATTCCTTGATGTAGCCGGATAGAGACGGCGAGAATCAGTCGGTGATTCTCGACGAATCGACGAGAATCACTTGGTGATTCTCGTCGATTCTCACTTAGACGATTTTTCGTCTTTCCATCCATGAGCTGCTCTTTGACCCATCCTTGCTCCTTGTCTTCTCTTGCATGATCACAGCCCTGTACTTGAAAATAAGTACACCCCAATAGAGAGAGTACACGTAGGCCAACACACTGATCTGCTCAACGAGGGATTACGTCGTGCAGACCCGTGTATATTGACCTACTGCACCCTGACATTGGTGTGCACTTAGCGTGGAATAACTGCAAGCACAACTTGAAATATTTTGTCAAATACATTGTCTATTTACCTTAGCTTGTTCAGGGGCTTCTTCAAATCAGGTACGTTGTGAATACAATACCCAACACAAAATAACTGTCGACATCAACTGTGTTGACACCAGAAGCAAGAATATGTCGACTCACAGAATACCTGTCGACACCAACATCACTTGTGTCGACACACATGATATCAGTCGACACCACCTATGTTGACACCAGGAGTAATTGTGTTGACACACAGAATATTTGAAAACTCCAGAAACTTAGCTCGACGAAATCAAATCTTAGGTCGACGAAGTCTGGAGACTTTAAATTCCATTTCAGATACAACTTTGAATATTCTAAGACCATATTAGTTGCTGAACTCCAGTCGACGAACACAGTCTTCAGCTCGACGAATTCTGTCATCAGTTCGACGATTCCAGACTTAGTATTTATTCCATCTGTCCTTAGTCTATGGCAATAATCTCTGAATGATTAATGATAAAATATTCTCTGAATATTACCGTTGGACGGTACATTAATCACGGCTTTCATCAGAATTATTGTTTTCCATTTTTCCAAGAGACACTTGGGGAAAGAAATCAATGCAGTTTATTTTCAAGTACCACCAGCATTGATTGTCGTAGAAGGATTCAAATTTCGAAAGGAAATTCCCTCAAGAAATGTAAAAGAGATTTTTCTCTCTTTCCCAGCAGAAATATAGCAAGAAAGAAAGTAAGAACAATCAGAGTACCAGATCAATTGCAGAGACACAGCATACACAGATACAGAGATTTTCAATCAGTCTGTCTTCAACAGCTTCTCTGCTCCTTTCATAAAAGCTCTGATATAAAAAGAAGATCTGCACTCAGAAGAAGAAGAACAATCATACAAAATCAAGAGTCTTCTTACTTCAACAATCCAGGACTTCCAAGGACAACAACAGGTGGTTAAGGCGGTTCGTGTTGTTGCAGAGCTGTTCTTTATGCTAGTGTAGGCTTCCAAGCCTAAGCCTGCTTTGGATAGCATCATAGTGGTATCCGAATACCCTGATGTGGTCCCTGGCGATCTCCCTAGAGACCCACCTCAGCGGGAGATAGATTTCACCATCGAGCAAGTGCTAGGTGCGAAACCTGTGTGATGCTCTCCGTATCGGCTAGAGTCTAAGAAGATGGGGGAGCTGAATGTTCAACTTCAAGAGTTTTTGGAGTAGGGTTACGTGCATCCAAGTTCGTCTCCTTGGAGCGCACCGGTCCTTTTTGTGAAGAAGATGGATGGAAGTTTACGACACTGTATTGATTATCGAGAGCTGAACAAGTTGACGGATAAGAATAAGTACCTGATCCCAAAGATTGATGATCTTTTTGATCAGTTAGTCGGGTCATCGGTGTACTCAAAATTGGATCTTAAGTCCGGTTATTATTAGCTGAGGATAAGGGAAAGTGATATCCCTAAGACAGCTTTACGTACGAGATACGGGCATTATGAGTTTACGGTCATGCTGTTTGGGCTGACTAATGCGCCATCAGTGTTCAGGGATCTGATGAACAGGACTTTTCAGGAGTACCTAGACCACTTTGTGATCATCTTCATCGATGATATATTGGTGTACTCGCAGAGTGAGGAGGATCACTTTAAGTATCTGCATTTGGTGTTGGAGACGTTGAGGAGGAATCAACTGTACGCCAAGTTCTCCAAATGCGAGTTTTGGTTGCCCTCAGTGGCGTTTCTTGGTCACATTGTCAGTAGAGAGGGAATTGTGGTGGATCAAGCAAAGATTGTTGCTATACGATAGTGTCCTGTGCTGTCTACGGTAGCGGAAGTCCGGAGTTTTCTGGGGCTTGTCGGCTATTACAGGCGCTTCGTGGAGAACTTCTCGCGGATAGTGTTACCCCTCATGACTGTGATGAAGAAAGAGCAGAAGTTTGTTTAGACGCCGGAGTGCGCTCGAGCTTTTGAGGAGTTGAAGAGTTTGTTGACCATGGTGTCTGTGCTGAGTTCGCCGAGTGGGACCGAAGGCTTTGAGATCTACAACGATGCTTCAGGCAGTGGATTGGTTTGTGTTCTACTGCAGCATGGAAGTGTGACAGCCTATGGCTCGCATCAGCTGGAGGTGCATGAGAGGAATTATCCGGTCCATGAATTGGAGTTAGCGACCATGATAGTTGCCCTGAAGCTATGGAGGCACTACTTGTACGGAGTGAAGGTCAATATCTATACCGACCATAAGAGCCTGAAATACTTATTGGATCAGAAGGATCTAAACATGCGACAGAGGAGATGTATGGAGTTCCCGGGGGACTACACATTTAAGATTCATTATGTGCCTAGTAAAGGCAATGCGGTTGCGGATGCGTTGAGTCGAAGGGCCCCATCTCAAGCCAACTGGCTGTCGGTCCATGACAAGCGTTTGGTTCAGGAGTTGGAGGCGTTGGAAATATCTTGTGCAGACAAGCAGACTAGTGCCGAGGCGCTATTGATTTGGATGGCCACATGAAGCAAATCATGGTCGAGGCTTTGGATGGGTCAAATACCCAATTTGAGGTTGTGGATGGATTGTTATGGAAGGATAGTCATTTGTGCATCCCGAATGTGGGAAAATTACAGGTAGAATTGATGTGCGAGGCTCATCATACCTAGTACTCGATTCACCCAGGGAGCACGAAGATGTACCGTGATATGAAGAAATTATTCTGGTTGCCAGGACTTAAGAAGGATGTGGCACTATACGTGGCGAAGTGTCAAACCTGTGCCTTAGTGAAGGCGGAGTGCCAGAAGCCTGTAGGTTTCTTAAAGTCCTTGCCTATTCCGGAGTGGAAGTTCGACGACATTACCATGGACTTTGTGCATGGGTTACCAAGGTCACAGAAGGGATATGATGCCATCTGGGTGGTCGTATATCGTTTGATGAAAGTGTCGCACTTCATTCCGCATAGGAAGGATGATTATGTGGAGAAATTCGCAAAGTTATATATGGATAACATTGTGTGGCTTCACGGTGTGCCCCGCATTATCGTGAGTGACCGATATGGGCGGTCCATGTCCAATGATTGGAGGTTGGTGCAGCAGATGTTGGAACAAAGATGAGTTTCAGCACAACATTTCAACTACAGGATGATGGAAGACATGCTTCGCATGTGTGTTCTGGATTTCGGGAAGCAGTGGGAAGATCACATATACTTGGTGGAATTCTCTTACAACAATAGCTACAAGGCGAGCATTCAAATGGTGCCCTTCAAGGCCCTTTATGGTAGAAGATGTCGTACACCGTTGTCTTGGCTGGAAACGGGTCAGTCAAAGTTGTACAAGCGGCAAGAGGTTGAAGATGCAACGTCATTGGTTCGAACGATTCGAGAAAGATTGCTAACCGCTCAGGACCGACAAGATAAGTACTATAACGCCAAGCATAGGAACATGGAGTTCGCTATCGGCGAATGGGTGTACTTGAAGATTAAGCCGTTCAAGGGTGTCTCGCTGGTACGACGCCTGAAGAAGCTAAGCCCGAGGTACCTTGGACCATTTGAGGTTCTGGAGCGGATTGGTGAAGCAGCTTATCGATTGAAGCTATCAGTGGAGCTAAGTGGTCTACACGACGTATTCCACATATCGGTGCCGCGGAAGGTGGCGCAAGAGCCTTCACAAGTGATTGCGGTCGATCAAGTGCCGGTCGATAATGGGTTGACAACGAAGGTCAAACCCACTCGCATTGAGGACTCGGAAGTCAAGCGATTGCGTAACAAGGATATCAGGATGGTCAAGGTCCGTTGGGAAAACAACGGTCGGGAGGAGCTCTCGTGGGAGCGAGAGCAGACCATGCTTGAGGAGTACCCAGAGTTATTCCACTCAGATACCATTTGGGTTTTGTTTATAACTTTTCCTTTATGTAATTTAGGAATGAAATTATTTTTAGAGTGAGAAAGTTGTAATGCCCTGAAACTCAAAAGAGCGATGGGTGGCACTTGGAGCCAAGTCTGGGACTTGGTAGAGGTCACATGGCCTTGTACATGGGCGTGTCCCAGGGCCATATTGTGTTCAGTTTCGACGAGCTACTCGAGTGGTTGACGAAAGACACTCGAGACAACGAACACGACCTGAGATACGGGCATGTACAGGGCCGTGCCGTGCTCGAGTTCGACGATCGTCTCAAATGTTCGACGAAAGGAACTCGAGAAGTCGAATATGGCCTGAGACACAAGCGTGTCCCAGGCCGTGTCCTACTCGAGTAGTTGGCCGAGTTGTGTCGGGGGTGAAACACGGCATGGAGACCAGGCGTGTTCAAACCAACACGGGTGTGTCAAATTTGACACGGGCGTGTCGAGTACCCGTATTCTTCTCGGGTTGGTGTTGGTCCTATGTCGATGGAGGAACACGCCAGGGTACTCGGGCGTGTACTTGATGACACAGCCGTGTCAATCCTAACACGGGCGTGTCAAGAGCCCATTTGTTTTTTGGGATGCGATGGTTTCAGCGTCGAATGGGGCACACGGCATTGGACACGGGCGTGTCACAAGCCTTGTTTGGCCCAGGTTTTGGATTTTAAGTGCCAATCATGGCCGTCTGTTTACTTATTTTGGGATCCAACAGCTCAAGGGTGTCCTTGTGTAACACCCCGAAGTTAATCGGATCAATTTGAGCAAAATCGGGTTCAGGACTGGGTGACACGGCCTGGGACACGGGCGTGTCCCAGGGCGTGTCAGGCCTGGGTAGTGTCGAGTCGCCAAGTCGACGAAATTTGGAGTCGACACAGCGGACACGGCCTGTGACACGGGCGTGTCGCAGGGCGTGTCGGGGCCGTGTCGACGAGCGGCCTGGATGTCGACGAATTTTCTCGACGATCGTCGAGTGTCGAGTGTCGAGTGAGTACACGGCCTGTGACACGGGCGTGTCACAGGGTGTGTCAGTGGTCGTCGAACTCAACTCGACGTTTCGAGCTAGGGCGTGTTTGCGGGACACGGGTGTGTCCAGGTGCACACGGCCAGGAACACGGGCGTGTGCCAGGCCGTGTGAAGTCTCGGGTTGTTTTGTGATTATTTTCGTTGAGGCACACGGCCTCAGACACGGGCGTGTCTGAGGGCGTGTCGGGGACACGGCATGGAACATGGGCGTGTCCCATGGCCGTGTACTGTTGGTTTTGAGTCAGTTGTCTGCCGCTTAGGGGGACACGGCCTGTGACACGGGCATGTCACAGGGCGTGTCAGGCCGTGTTTTAGCTTTTCTGGCCGAATCTGAGCCGTTTGTTTCCCTCTTCCTGGATCCACTGGCTTGGCTCTGTCCAGGTGTGTTGAAGGCCGAGAAAAAGGGGATTTAAGCCCTCTTTTCTTCTTCTTCTTCTTCATTTCTTTAAGCAAGGGAGGAAGAAAGGCTAGGGCAAGAGGGAAGGGAGGAGTCTTCCAGCTGCTGTAGGAGCTGCGGAGTGCGGAGCGAAGATCCGAGAGCGGATTCGTGAAGGCGAAGCCGAGGCGGTGATTTCCATCCAGCTACTTCATGGCACCGAAGCGATCTTCAAGGGTAACGATCTCCTTCTTGGACATCGAAGTCCTTCCTTTATGCATGTGCTTGGAATCCTCCACCAAGAGGTGGATATCCGTGAAGTGATTCCTTTGTTGAGTCTGTAATTAGAGCCGGAAATATGGAGTACGTTGGCAGAGGCATGCTGTGTGAAGCCTATCTGGACAGGTAGTCTGGATTGGTGATGTTCATGGGTAAACCGGAGGAGACTCCGTGGATTTGATGTGATGGAAACGGATTTCTATTGTGATGAATGTATGGATGTGATGCGGAATGTGAGGAGGCTTTGGCAAAGCTCCTGGTTGTGATATGATCAATTGGTAGCACGCCTGGTGAGCTCGTGATAAACCCGGCCTGTTACACCACTAGGGTGGGTTGATCTAGTTAGTTAGAGGGGTCGATTGGTGGCATTGCTTGGGGAGCCGTGGTAAACCCGGCTTGCTGCACCACATAGTGTGGGTCGATCGGATTAGGAGGGGGGTCGATGGGTAGACATTGCCTGGGGAGCTTGGATAAACCCGGCGTGCTACAACCACATGTTGTGGGTCGACCTACTCTGGTTGTTGCTGTGAGGTTGTACCTCTGTGTGGTTGGGCGGGATGTCGCCAGCTTGCGAGATTGGTGGACTAGGGCCGGTCAACCAACAAGTGAAACCCTCGGATCGGCGGTGTATGACTGGTGGATTCCGGTACGCCAAGAAGGTGCCCTGAGTGCACGGAATGTCTGGTGGATTCCAGCGTTTGTGATGTTATGTGTTTGCTAGCGGGATAAAGAGAATGATATAGCTATGCTGTTTGATGATACTTGATGAGCACTGTATACAGGGAAGGAACCACTACCCCGGGTAGGGGGTAGGGTCGTTATAATGGGTCAGCCAAATGCTGACCGTTACTTTGTTTTCTGTGTTGGCTTGGATGTGGAATTGCAGGTGTTGCGGCTTGAACTGCATAAGCGGAATGGCTAGCTTGATGAGGCCCTTGAAGGCCATGCAGAGAGTTGTGTTTGGATTGCATGTGTGGCCGGCCTGCGTGCCGATGTACGAAATGATTGTTGTGTAAGAGGAACTGGTAAGGCCATAAGGCCAGTGTGTGTGGGTTGTATACATTCCTGGTGTTGTTATATATAAATATGATCTTGATATATAGGTGGACATTCTGGTTTGAGTTCATGCTAACATAAAATATGCTGCGCTAGAATGGATGAGTTAAGGATACGCGTTGATTTTGATTTCCACACGTGATTCCTTCGCTTGTCTGTGAGATATGGCGTGGGGCCCCGGCCGGACCCACCGTTATATGTCATGTGACAGGTGGGGGCGTTACAAAGTGGTATCAGAGCCAGGTTTAGATTGTTTGGGAGGAGAGAACATAAATGAACTCATGAATGTCCCCTAGGAATGTCTGTCATGCACAAGATGTGCGTGAGTGTGTAGTCAATGTCGCAATACCGTTATGATTGGAAGTAGTTAATGGTGTTCTGTACATTGATAGGTGGCAAGGGATGGAGCTGGACCGTCTGAGCCTCAGCGGTCTGCTGAGAGTGCAGCACCCGTGGAAGCTCCTATGCCTCCCTCGGCAGAAGCCATACGGGTGGTAACGGAGACAGTGCTTGCAGTGTTACAAGCACAACCTACTGGACAGGCAAGACCTGGTGCAAGGCAAGAGCATGCTGCAGTGGTGGTGGAGGCGCAATCAAGTGACGAGTCATTGACACGTTTTATGCACTTTCATCCACCGACGTTTGGTGGAGCGCTTTCCCCAACGCAAGCAGAAGATTGGTTGGCAAGGGTAAAAAGGATCCTGACTACAATCAGGACGGTCGAGGAACAGAAAGTGATATTGGCCACTTTTCTGTTGGAAGGAGATGCGAGATTGTGGTGGGATGAAATTGAAGTGCATCACTTGGCAGGTCGAGGTTTAACGGAGGTGTCCATGGAGGAATTCTCCCAAATCTTTTTAGCCAAGTATGTGCCAGTGTCGCAGAGGATTGCGATGGAAAATGAATTTCTCCGTTTGGTGCAGGGTGAGCGAGATATTGATACCTACCTTCATGAGTTTACAAGATTGGGGAGATATGCGGGATCGAACTTTGCGGAGGAAGCACGAAAGACAAATCGGTTTTATGAAGGCTTGCGGGATGAATTGAGGTTGGCACTTCCGAGTTCAGTGAGCCAAGGCTTCCAAGCATTAGTCGATACAGCTCGTGCATTGGAGAAGGATATGAAGCGAGTACAAGCGAATAAGCGACAGGAAAAGTCAGAGTTGAAAGTGTCGCAGTTGGATCAATCGGAGTTTCGACGACAAGAGAAGAAAAGATTTCGGCCGGCGGAATAAGCTCCGTCGACTGTTTCTTTGGGGGCGACTTATGGGTCAGGACGTGTGGATCCACGTATATGCTATAAATGCGGGCAGCAAGGACATATAGCAAAATTTTGTCGGAATGCCCCTCCAGGGAGTGAGAAAAAGATAGGTGCGTCATATGAAGAAAAGGGAAAAGCAGTGGCCGAGTCATCTGCACCCCGGACGCAACCCCGATTGCATGCTATGGACGTGCAAGAGCCGCAAAGCTCAATTGGTGAAATTCAGCCTCGGGTGTTTCAGTTGTCTCTTAATCACGAATTTCAAAATCGGGAGGCTGAGCGGAGATGAATCATGAAGTAGCTCCTGTGGATGCTATGACTGGATCGTACCTGGATGGATTGTCCATAGTGATGTATGTAAATGATGTTGATATATATAGTTGTCTCTCTCTATAACACTTGGTGCACTTGTGCTTGTGAGGCGATAAATCAATTATAGTTGTTTTGTTTTGCGGTCTTCTGTGGCTGAATGTGCACAAGTGGAAGTTAGGGATGTTTGTTTGTGGTGTATGTTTGTTAGTTTGTGCGGAGGCTTGGGGTGTAAGCTTTGATGATGTTCTGGCTGATTGGAGTCAATTTCGAGGACGAAATTATTTGAAGGGGGGGAGGATTGTAACACCCCGAAGTTAATCGGATCAATTTGAGCAAAATCTGGTTCAGGCCTGGGTGACACGGCCTGGGACACGGGCGTGTCCCAGGGCGTGTCAGGCCTGGGTAGTGTCGAGTCGCCAAGTCGACGAAATTTGGAGTCGACACAGCGGACACGGCCTGCGACACGGGCGTGTCGCAGGGCGTGTCGGGGCCGTGTCGACGAGCGGCCTGGATGTCGACGAATTTTCTCGACGATCGTCGAGTGTCGAGTGTCGAGTGAGGACACGGCCTGTGACACGGGCGTGTCACAGGGCGTGTCAGTGGTCGTCGAACTCAACTCGACGTTTCGAGCTAGGGCGTGTTTGCGGGACACAGGTGTGTCCAGGTGCACACGGCCCGGAACACGGGCGTGTGCCAGGCCGTGTGAAGTCTCGGGTTGTTTTGGGATTATTTTCGTTGAGGCACATGGCCTCAGACACGGGCGTGTCTGAGGGCGTGTCGGGGACACGACATGTAACACGGGCACGCCAAGTCGACGAAATTTGGAGTCGATACAGCGGACACGGCCTGCGACATGGGCGTGTCGCAGGGCGTGTCGGGGCCGTGTCGACGAGCGGCCTGGATGTCGACGAATTTGCTCGACGATCGTCGAGTGTCGAGTGTCGAGTGAGGACACGGCCTGTGACACGGGCGTGTCACAGGGCGTGTCAGTGGTCGTCGAACTCAACTCGACGTTTCGAGCTAGGGCGTGTTTGCGGGACACGGGTGTGTCTAGGTGCACACGGCCAGGAACACGGGCGTGTGCCAGGCCGTGTGAAGTCTCAGGTTGTTTTGGGATTATTTTCGTTGAGGCACACGGCCTCAGACACGGGCGTGTCTGAGGGCGTGTCGGAGACACGACATGGAACACGGGCGTGTCCCATGGCCGTGTACTGTTGGTTTTGAGTCGGTTGTCTGCCGCTTAGGGGGACACGGCCTGTGACACGGGCGTGTCACAGGGCGTGTCAGGCCGTGTTTTAGCTTTTTTGGCCGAATCTGAGCCGTTTGTTTCCCTCTTCCTGGATCCACTGGCTGGGCTCTGTCCAGGTGTGTTGAAGGCCGAGAAAAAGGGGATTTAAGCCCTCTTTTCTTCTTCTTCTTCTTCTTCATTTCTTTAAGCAAGGGAGGAAGAAAGGCTAGGGCAAGAGGGAAGGGAGGAGTCTTCCAGCTGCTGTAGGAGCTACGGAGTGCGGAGCGAAGATCCGAGAGAGGATTCGTGAAGGCGAAGCCGAGGCGGTGATTTCCATCCGGCTACTTCATGGCACCGAAGCGATCTTCAAGGGTAACGATCTCCTTCTTGGACATCGAAGTCCTTCCTTTATGCATGTACTTGGAATCCTCCACCAAGAGGTGGATATCCGTGAAGTGATTCCTTTGTTGAGTCTGCAATTAGAGCCGGAAATATGGAGTACGGCAGAGGCATGCTGTGTGAAGCCTATCTGGACCGGTAGTCTGGATTGGTGATGTTCATGGGTAAACCGGAGGAGACTACGTGGATTTGATGTGATGGAAACGGATTTCTATTGTGATGAATGTATGGATGTGATGCTGTATGTGAGGAGTCTTTGGCAAAGCTCCTGGTTGTGATATGATCAATTGGTAGCACGCCTGGTGAGCTCGTGATAAACCCGGCCTGTTACACCACTAGGGTGGGTTGCTCTAGTTAGTTAGAGGGGTCGATTGGTGGCATTGCTTGGGGAGCCGTGGTAAACCCGGCTTGCTGCACCACATAGTGTGGGTCGATCGGATTAGGAGGGGGGTCGATGGGTAGACATTGCCTGGGGAGCTTGGATAAACCCGGCGTGCTACACCACATGTTGTGGGTCGACCTACTCTGGTTGTTGCTGTGAGGTTGTACCTCTGTGTGGTTGGGCGGGATGTCGCCAGCTTGCGAGATTGGTGGACTAGGGCCGGTCAACCAACAAGTGAAACCCTCGGATCGGCGGTGTATGACTGGTGGATTCCGGTATGCCAAGAAGGTGCCCTGAGTGCACGGAATGTCTGGTGGATTCCAGCGTTTGTGATGGTATGTGTTTGCTAGCGGGATAAAGAGAATGATATAGATATGCTGTTTGATGATACTTGATGAGCACTGTATACAGGGAAGGAACCACTACCCCGGGTAGGGGGTAGGGTCGTTATAATGGGTCAGCCAAATGTTGACCGTTACTTTGTTTTCTGTGTTGGCTTGGATGTGGAATTGCAGGTGTTGCGGCTTGAACTGCATAAGCGGAATGGCTAGCTTGATGAGGCCCTTGAAGGCCATGCGGAGAGTTGTGTGTGGATTTCATGTGTGGCCGGCCTGCGTGCCGATGTACGAAATGATTGTTGTGTAAGAGGAACTTGTATGGCCATAAGGCCAGTGTGTGTGGGTTGTATACATTCCTGGTGTTGTTATATATAAATATGATCTTGATATATGGGTGGACATTCTAGTTTGAGTTCATGCTAACATAAAATATGCTGCGCTAGAATGGATGAGTTAAGGATACGCGTTGATTTTGATTTCCACACGTGATTCCTTCGCTTGTCTGTGAGATATGGCGTGGGGCCCCGGCCGGACCCACCGTTATATGTCATGTGACAGGTGGGGGCGTTACAAAGTGGTATCAGAGCCAGGTTTAGATTGTTTGGGAGGAGAGAACATAAATGAACTCATGAATGTCCACTAGGAATGTATGTCATGCACAAGATGTGCGTGAGTGTGTAGTCAATGTCGCAGTACCGTTATGATTGGAAGTAGTTAATGGTGTTCTGTACATTGATAGGTGGCGAGGGATGGAGCTGGACCGTCTGAGCCTCAGCGGTCTGCTGAGAGTGCAGCACCCGTGGAAGCGCCTATGCCTCCCTCGGCAGAAGCCATACGGGTGGTGACGGAGACAGTGCTTGCAGTGTTACAAGCATAACCTACTGGACATGCAAGACCTGGTGCAAGGCAAGAGCATGCTGCAGTGGTGGTGGAGGCGCAAGCAAGTGACGAGTCATTGACACGTTTTATGCACTTTCATCCACCGACGTTTGGTGGAGCGCTTTCCCCAACGCAAGCAGAAGATTGGTTGGCAAGGGTAAAAAGGATCCTGACTGCAATCAGGACGGTCGAGGAACAAAAAGTGATATTGGCCACTTTTCTGTTGGAAGGAGATGCGAGATTGTGGTGGGATGAAATTGAAGTGCATCACTTGGCAGGTCGAGGTTTAACGGAGGTGTCCATGGAGGAATTCTCCCAAATCTTTTTAGCCAAGTATGTGCCAGTGTCGCAGAGGATTGCGATGGAAAATGAATTTCTCCGTTTGGTGCAGGGTGAGCGAGATATTGATACCTACCTGCATGAGTTTACAAGATTGGGGAGATATGCGGGATCGAACTTTGCGGAGGAAGCACGAAAGACAAATCGGTTTTATGAAGGCTTGCGGGATGAATTGAGGTTGGCACTTCCGAGTTCAGTGAGCCAAGGCTTCCAAACATTAGTCGATACAGCTCGTGCATTGGAGAAGGATATGAAGCGAGTACAAGCGAATAAGCGACAGGAAAAGTCAGAGTTGAAAGTGTCGCAGTTGGATCAATCGGAGTTTCGACGACAAGAGAAGAAAAGATTTCGGCCGGCGGAATCAGCTCCGTCGACTGTTTCTTCGGGGGCGACTTATGGGTCAGGACGTGTGGATCCACGTATATGCTATAAATGCGGGCAGCAAGGACATATAGCAAAATTTTGTCGGAATGACCTCCAGGGAGTGAGAAAAAGATAGGTGCGTCATATGAAGAAAAGGGAAAAGCAGTGGCCGAGTCATCTGCACCCCGGACGCAACCCTGATTGCATGCTATGGACGTGCAAGAGCCGCAAAGCTCAGTTGGTGAAATTCAGCCTCGGGTGTTTCAGTTGTCTCTTAATCGCGAATTTCAAAATCGGGAGGCTGAGCGGAGATGAATCATGAAGTAGCTCCTGTGGATGCTATGACTGGATCGTACCTGGATGGATTGTCCATAGTGATGTATGTAAATGATGTTGATATATATAGTTGTCTCTCTTTATAACACTTGGTGCACTTGTGCTTGTGAGGCGATAAATCAATTATAGTTGTTTTGTTTTGCAGTCTTCTGTGGCTGAATGTGCACAAGTGGAAGTTAGGGATGTTTGTTTGTGGTGTATGTTTGTTACTTTGTGCGGAGGCTTGGGGTGTAAGCTTTGATGATGTTGTGGCTGATTGGAGTCAATTTCGAGGACGAAATTATTTGAAGGGGGGAGGATTGTAATACCCCGAAGTTAATCGGATCAATTTGAGCAAAATCGGGTTCAGGCCTGGGTGACACGGCCTGGGACACGGGCGTGTCCCAGGGCGTGTCAGGCCTGGGTAGTGTCGAGTCGCCAAGTCGACGAAATTTGGAGTCGACACAGCGGACACGGCCTGCGACACGGGCGTATCGCAGGGCGTGTCGGGGCCGTGTCGACGAGCGGCCTGGATGTCGACGAATTTTCTCGACGATCGTCGAGTGTCGAGTGAGGACACGGCCTGTGACACGGGCGTGTCATAGGGCGTGTCAGTGGTCGTCGAACTCAACTCGACGTTTCGAGCTAGGGCGTGTTTGCGGGACACGGGTGTGTCCAGGTGCACACGGCCAGGAACACGGGCGTGTGCCAGGCCGTGTGAAGTCTCGGGTTGTTTTGGGATTATTTTCGTTGAGGCACACGGCCTCAGACACGGGCGTGTCTGAGGGCATGTCGGGGACACGGCATGGAACACGGGCGTGTCCCATGGCCGTGTACTGTTGGTTTTGAGTCGGTTGTCTGCCGCTTAGGGGGACATGGCCTGTGACACGGGCGTGTCACAGGGCGTGTCAGGCCGTGTTTTAGCTTTTCTGGCCGAATCTGAGCCGTTTGTTTCCCTCTTCCTGGATCCACTGGCTGGGCTCTGTCCAGGTGTGTTGAAGGCCGAGAAAAAGGGGATTTAACCCCTCTTTTCTTCTTCTTCTTCTTCTTCATTTCTTTAAGCAAGGGAGGAAGAAAGGCTAGGGCAAGAGGGAAGGGAGGAGTCTTCCAGCTACTGTAGGAGCTGCGGAGTGCGGAGCGAAGATCCGAGAGCGGATTCGTGAAGGCGAAGCCGAGGCGATGATTTCCATCCGGCTACTTCATGGCACCGAAGCGATCTTCAAGGGTAACGATCTCCTTCTTGGACATCGAAGTCCTTCCTTTATGCATGTGCTTGGAATCCTCCACCAAGAGGTGGATATCCGTGAAGTGATTCCTTTGTTGAGTCTGCAATTAGAGCTGGAAATATGGAGTACGGCAGAGGCATGCTGTGTGAAGCCTATCTGGACCGGTAGTCTGGATTGGTGATGTTCATGGTAAACCGGAGGAGACTCCGTGGATTTGATGTGATGGAAATGGATTTCTATTGTGATGAATGTATGGATGTGATGCTGAATGTGAGGAGGCTTTGGCAAAGCTCCTGGTTGTGATATGATCAATTGGTAGCACGCCTGGTGAGCTCGTGATAAACCCGGCCTGTTACACCACAAGGGTTTGTTGCTCTAGTTAGTTAGAGGGGTCGATTGGTGGCCCGGTTTATCCAAGCTCCCCAGGCAATGTCTACCCATCGATTGGTGGCCTGGGAGCCAACTTGTATATAACTGGGTTATGTAATATTGTCTGTTCGATTCTCGGGCTTTGGGTAAGCTTGACCCGCACTGATGTCTTTAATTGTTGTGGCGATGTGAGCAACGGGTTATGTTGAACCATACCCGCTCTATGAGGTGCGGTGTTATAGGCCTACCGATGGCATAGAGGGCGAGTCTTAGGCTGTCGATGTCTTCAGTTGATGTGACTTCTGCTGAAAAGACTCAAATGCTCACGAGAAATTGTCATCCAATGGGCGGTGGTGGGACTGCAGACTTTGACCGGGTTCACCGAGAATGTGCCCTGAGAGCACGGGATGTGTGGCCATGAGAGCCTATGCCTGTTATGATGTGTAATAGTCTCTATTATATGGCAATGCTAATAAAATGCAGGGATGGAGCATCGCCGCCCCAAGTTTGGGGGTGGGATAGTTATAATTTGGTCAGCATAGCTGACTATTGTTTTTGTTAGACACTGCTCGGTGGATTGGTGCTTGCAGGTGCTGTAGAGCCTAGTGGTAAATAGCGGGCAAAATCCCTTGTTGCTGAGTCGGCCCTCGAAGGCCTAATTTTTGAGTGTTTTCTTTTATCCTCATGTATAACCGGCCTGCGTGTCGAGGTTTGGAAGACCTTAAATTTGAGAAAACTATGGTAAGGCCTTAAGGCCATGTACTTGTGTATTTGTACGTTGATTCCTATTGTGTTATTGTAGTGGACATTCAGGCTGATTGGTAGGGTTCTTATTCTTGCAACTTTTAAAATTTTTCCACTAGAATGCACTCTGTGTAGGATGTTATTTATTGGCAAGATGGTTTCCATTATGTAACCTTTCGGTCTGTCTATGGTATATATCGTCGGGCCTCGGCCGGACCTACTACTATATGCTATGCGACGGATAGGGGGTGCTAGATTAGAGCTCTGGAAGAAATCGACGCTAGCCCTACCGCACTGCGCTTGCCACTCGGCAAATATCGACGCCCTGTTCTCGAATCATTTTGTCCAACATTATCGCGCGACAGAAGATGTAACCGTGCGACGCTGACACAATTAAAACGACAGATATTCATTTTGAATATTTCTTTCTAGATTTAGAGGACAGCTGGCACAACAAGCGCCAAACCTATCGTTGTATGCTAGTCTTACCGCCGTTGGTAGCCTATTTTCATGAAGACATATAAAGGCCGCCTTGATTTTTGTGCCTTTGAAGGATTCTGATTGAAGGACTGAAGAATGACGGAAGTACGTGAATTCTAGGGTTTGGTCGCCTTTTTGTGCACCATTCCAAAAGTATTCGTCGTAGAAGAAGAAAGTTGTCTCCCTCCCGTTAGTGAACAAATAACTTTGACGATCCTAGATCAACATCGACTACGAAGAATCGGCTGGTGGAGAGCAAATGAAGATCTCAAGCACCGATCGTAGATCGCTCAACGACGAAGTCGTCAAGAGAGAGGACTTCATCCTTTGGAATATTTACACTTTTACTCTTGTTATATTTCCTTTGTCTTTAAACCATATGGAGAGGAAAATCGACATGTAAGGGTCCTCGGAATCCGGGTAGGATTCCGTGGTAAATCATCATAGGGATATAGATGTCTAGATCAGAGGATCTAGTGGGGCTCTAAGACCATTCCTTATGAGGAGGTGAAGAGCCGGCTCGGAGACTTTTCTTGGAGAGAAAAGGAGAGAGCCAACCAGTCCGTGGAGCGGGTCGGTATAGAAAAACAAAAGCATTCTCATTTTCACCGCTTTCGATCCCCTGCATCACGAGGATCACAATTTTGTAATTGTAAAACCATTTACTGTTAATTCTTGCAATGAAATATATTTTCTGCATTATTGCTTCTACAATTAAGCTGTGAACGTTAGGATAATTCCTGGTGTGTGGTGTACGAGCAAATTCGCACAGGAAATCAAATTCATAGACTTACGGCCGCGCGTTAGCTACCTAACATTCTGAGGTAGCTTCCTGATCTCGATTTCATGGGAAAAAATATTTCAAAAACCATTTAACGCGTCAAACCTTATTCCCCCCCCCCCCCCACTCTCTAAGGTTGGCCAATAGATCCAAGATTAGCCATGCATCCTTGTGGAAGACAATAATGTAGCCAAGATCAGAGAGTTTGCTTATACTTATAAGGTTGTGTTGCAACCCTTCAACATAAGCCACCTTAGTGATGGTGACTATGCCATTGGTGATCTTTCCATATACTCATGTTATCCCTCTATCCGAACCAGCAGAGATTACTTTGGGTCAATCTTTTACTGGAGTGTACTCTTGCAAATTGCTCCTTGTCCCAGTCATGTACCTGTAACATCCACTATCCAAGTACAATATAGGGGTATGCCACTTGGACTAACCTACAATATACAGTTTACTTTACCTTAGGACCCCAATGTCTATTGGTTCCTAGGTGCACATTAGTCTGAAATCGAACATGTCCACCAGCAAAATTTTTGACTGGTGGACTAACTTTAGCTCTGACCACATTGGGAATTTGCCAGCAGACAATGGCATAATGTCCTATCTTGCCATAGCACCAACAATCATATATGTTTTATCTCCTCTTCTGTGTAGTCATAGAAGTTAATTTGACTACAGTCTTGACAGAAGGAAGAGATGCTCCTGCCATTTTCTATTTCCTATTAGCAAGGATTTGATTGAAGGTTAGTCTGCTTGCTGGCTTGTTTAGCATGTTCTGAATTCCATCAGCAGCACATTTCTTTTCAGATAGTGTGCTCTTGATAGCATCAGAAATAGCCATATCATGCAAGCTGACAGAATGACCCTTAGTCTTATTCTATGCTGGCAAGTTCAGAGAACTGGCTGCAGCCACATTTTTGAGAGGATAGGATGTAGCACCAAAGATAAATGGTCCATGATGGGCCATTTGAATTTCTTCATGGGCAGCCTTAAAGGCACTTGCCCTACTGTAGCTTCCACAATGGCAAGGAACACCTTTTGTTCCACTTGTGGATGCACCATTCATATAGTGACCATAAATACTTTCTTCGTCATACCTATTTGAAGGGTATATTACCCTCTTGAATGGGTTAGGTAGACTAGATGCCATTGACACAACTGAAACTTTCCCTTTCCCTTTCGGAGGGGCTGGTCTTGTGTTACCCTTAAAGCCCAACCCCTTCTTACCCTTCTGTGAAGAGAAGGAATCTATCAAGGGCAACACTGTATAGGGATGAGAGAAGCTGGCCACAATGCTTTTCTCCCACTGGTGTTTTTCTTCTATATCTTTGATGAGACTATCTTTGCTTTTGATAGTTTCCATCTAGATGCCTAACAGGGTTTTCAGATCACTGAGCTCCCTCATTGTCTGATTCAGCACAGCAGCTATTTCAGTAAGATGAGAAGCAGCAAGTTGAAGATACAAAATCTCTTTAGCATGTTTCTTAGTCAGCTTCTTTCATTTCTTAAAGGCATTCAGAAGTTCACTATATCTGACAATCAATTGATTGGCATCTCCCTCTGATCCAAAATCATTTTCACCATTAGATGAAGAGGCCTCTGCATCAGGATTCAACTCATGTATGGACACAGAATAGGATGGAGAATGTACCTTTCTTTGACCAGGCTCACCCTGGTTACTCTCCTCATCATTAATTGTCATCAGTCCTCTACAGCTGTGGCCATCTTCATTCACCTCTGAGTCACTATCTTATAATATCAGAGGGGCCTTGATTCCTTTCCTCCCTATAGGATAGACATTTCCTGTTGTAACAGCTTTATCTTTAACAGCAGTAGCAACAACTAGCCCAATATAGGCTTCCTATTCTTCAGACTCAGATGATGATGAGTCTGTCCAACTTTTCCATTTCTTAACCGCAAAGGACTTTTCTTTCTTGCCCTTGTGCTTGTGGTGAGATTTCTTCTCACTATCCTCCTTTCTTTTTACTGGGCAATCAACTATGACATGTATAGGCTTGTTGCAGCAGTAATATATAACATTAGCTAAATTATGTTTATGGTGTTTATAATACCTGTCCTATTTGGGGGATTTCTTCTAGTGATGTGCTGAGGATGAGGGTCTGGTCTTCCAGTGCTTCTTCTTCATCAGCCTATGGAGCTGCCTAGAGAAGACAGCAAAGTCCTCATCAGACATGCTGTTGTCTGGTGCTTCTATTTCATAGCAGTCTGAATCTGCTGGTCTTCTTGGAGGATAAGGGGTATTTCTCCTACTCTTGGTTGTGGCTTCACCTTCGAAATACACTGACTTCTCTTTGGCCCGAGACTTCCAGTTTGTCTCTTCTTCTTTCCTGACAGTTAGCTGCATCTCATAAGAGAGCAGCTTTCCAGATGGGGTGTGAGGTAGAGTGTCACCCAGCATAGCCATTTCTATAATGGCACAAATCTTTGTGTCCCAGTCTCTGGTGAGAGACCTGAGGAGCTTATCATTTAATTCAAAATGACTAAAGACCCTTCCATAGGTCCTTAGCTCATTCACTACCCTAAAGAATCTTTTATAGCAGGTGGATATGTTCTCTCCCTTTGTTTGTCTGAAGGCCTCATACTCCTAGTTGAGCATAGACTTTCTATCATCCCTGACACCCTCTGTGCCTTCCATATATATCACCAAAGTGTCCCACATCTCCTTTGAAATTTTGCAATGAATTAGATTCTGAAGGGTAGAATCATCAATTGCACTGACTATGATATTGTGAGCCCTCATGTCCATGGTGGAAAAAATGACTTCATCCTTAGTCATCTCTTCATAGTTCTTAGGTGTCTGGATGTTTGCATCCAGGATAGACACTTTCATAGGGATGAAAGGTCCTTTTTTGACAGTTACAAAGATTCTAGGGTCAGCTGCTTCTATAAAGAGCCTGACCCTCTCCTTCCATATGACAAAACTAACATTCTTGCGGATAGGAAGATTCATTGCACCCAGCTCCCTGTAGTTCACTCCTGAACCCATATGTAATAACTTCTAGCTAACCTTGGAGGCTTACTTAGACTGTTATGTCCTTTTTGAGCAACCTCTCTCTAATACCACTTGAAAGTTCTTATTTCAAGTTTAGCTGGTCTCCAAGAGTGGGGGTGAATAGGTGTCTAAATCTTTTTGAGTCTTTTTACTATCTTGTTGCTTTCTTTTAGCTTTCAGATTAGGGTGATCTAGAGCTTGTTCTTAACACCTGTAATTAATAAAAGAAAAACAACCACACAAAGAAGCACACAAAGATTTATAGTGATTCCCCAAAATATGGGTACATCCACTGTTCCTCCCACCTTTATAACTCTTGTTAGAAAAGTCCAAAATCCCCCAAATTTGCTCCTCAGAGCTTACACCTCAGGCCCTCATCCTTACAGTCAGAACTTTAGCATATTCTTACACTCGGTATCCTGTTCAGGACAACTACATCAAAACCAACAAGTTCATACCTTAGAGCTCTGCAGTGCTCCTACACTCAGTAATCCTCAAGCCTCCTACCTCAGCCAAAAACAAAGGCCTACAACTCAGGCTTCTCAGCTCTATAGTTTCAGGCACACAACCCTACTCTCAAAGTACTATCACACTCCTACATCTTAGTACCCAGCTGGTACCTACCTCAGTGCCCTTCCAGACACCTACAACTTAGTGATTAATTAATCAACTACCTCAAGCACAAAGCCCTACTACTCAGGCTATGAGGACAGCCCTAATGTCAGATCCACACTTGGATCCTACAGCTTAGTTATTCACCAATCACCTACCTCAGAACACCTAGTGTTCCTACTGCTCAGATATAAACAGATCTAGAACTCAGCCTAATTACTTAGGCTTATACTTAGGTTCAGTACACACTGAATACTATAGAGTAATTTAAATGAAGTGTTTAAGCAACTGACATAGAGATTAACCTCTGAGTATACCTTGCTGGATTTAGCTGATTTCAGTCCAGGCAACTTGCTATTGCAGAAAAGAATCCTCTTCGGCAGCAACTTCTTTGCTGATGAGATTTACTCAACTACCTGCTGTTGAAGGAATGAGTCCTCTTCAACAGCTATCTTCACTCTTGTTGAATCAGAAGAATAAGCTATCTTGTTCTTCCCAGAACTATCCTGATGAAGTGTAAGAAGCTTCAGCTATCTTTATCTGCCCTCTGGCTTTCTCTGCTGGACTGCTCTTTTAAGATCGTTGGAGAAGACGATGATGTCTAGCCACCTCTTTTTGAAAATGTTAAGCCTTCAAAAGTTCTCTTTGTCTTGCCCTATACGCTTCTTTTTGTAGCTCACCGATCAACGACTATTTAGAACTCTATGGGGCTCACTTGCAGCTTCCAGCTGCACCTTGCTTCAATGGAAGATGATATACAGTAGCTTCATGACAGAGTTTGTCGTGTTCTGTAGCTTTCCTGTACTCGATTTGACATAAGTTGACTTTCTCGATTTTGTAGGTCTTGTTGACGTCAACACCTGTGTACTTGGCTAAAATGGAGAATCAGTAGAACAGGCATTGAGTCAATGAACTTCACACAATGCCAAATTACATAGACAATTCTGTTTATCTAGGCGTTGATAGCGTTGAGTGAGCAAGCCTCACTCAACGCTTTTTGCCTTAACCATTTCTGCAGTCATTTCAGCATGACTGTCATTGAAAGTGTTAAGTGAGCATACCTCACTCAACGCCATGTACCTTAGCCATATTCTATAATTTAGCCATTGAGAGGGTTGTGTAACGCCCTGAAACTCAAAAGAGCGACGTGAGGCATTATGAGCCAAGTTTGGAATTTGGCAGGGGGCACACGGCCTGGGATACGAGCGTGTCTTGTTTTGGTTGACGATCTGGCCGAGAGGTCGACATATTTTGGAGTCAACAATCATCGAGCAGCAAACACGGCCTGAGATACGAGCGTGTCACAGGGCATGTCGAGCTCGTGTCGACGATCTGCCTGGGAAGTCGACGATTTTCACACGACGAAGTGTCGAGACAGGGAACACGGCCTAGGACACGGGCATGTCCAAGGCCGTATCGGGTAGTTGACAAACTGTGCTTGATGAAGTGTCGAGATAGTGAACATGGCCTGGAGCCCAGGCGTGTTCGGGTATAACACGGGCATGTCAAATAATACACGGGCGTGTCCAAGACCCATGTGTGTCTCGGGTTGGTGTTGGTCCTGTGTTGATGGAGGAACACGCCTGGGAACACGGGCGTGTACTGGATGACACGGGCATGTCAGGTCAAACACGGGCGTGTATGGTGCCCGTGTGCATTTTGGGATGTGTAGGCTTCGACGGCGAATGGGGAACACGGCCCTGGACACGGGCGTGTCACAGGCCGTGTTCGGCCCAGATTTTGCATTTCAGCTCCGGGTCGTGGCCGTTCGTTTACTTATTTTGGGATCCGACAGATGGTGGTTGTTCCTGCTGGGATATACCCGGGAATAGGGTTTCAAATCCCTGATTTCCTTCACTTAGTCTCTTTCTAATGTCTAGAGAGAGGGGATAGCAAGGAAGAAGAAAGTAGGCTAGATCCGGTCACCGGTGGAGCTTCGGAGCTCCAAATCACAAGCCGACTTCGGATCTACGGAGGCAAGGAGATTGTGGTGCTTTCCATCCGCATACATTTCCATGGCGCCAAGGAAAAATGCTAGGGTAACGATTCTCATCCTAAGACATGTGAAGTCCTCTTTTCCTTTTCATAGGAAGACCGCTCTCGCGAGTTTGCGGTGAGTTTGAGGCGTTCCTTCGGGTAAACATGAATAGTCTTCATTGTGTACATGTAGAGTCCATAATCGAGAACGGATATAGGCATGATGTGTGAAGCCTACACGGACAAGTTGATCTGGATCGGTGATGTTGCATTGCATAAGTGGCCGGAGAAGACTCCGTGCGAATGTTTGTTTTTCGGGTTTTCTACGTGGTAGATGGAAACAGGGAGCCTTGAGGATTAACTCTAAGGTGCACCCGGAAAACTAGGCAGATGTGTGATTCTGCTAACATGGTGGCCTGGGAGCCAACTTGAACATAACCGGGTTATGTGAAGTGTGTGATGGAAACGGGACTTGGGAGGTTTGACCCACGCATATGGCTTAAATTATCGTTGCGGTGTGAGCAACGGGTCAGGCGGAACCGTACCGGTTCTATGTCATTTGGTGGGAGTCGTTGTCATAGATGAGGGTCTTCGGCGTTCTATGTCTTTAATTGACGTCACCCATGCCGGGAAGACAAAAATGCTCGCAAGATTGGCCGTCCAAGTGGCGGTGGTGAGACCGGGGTGTCCATGGCTTAAATTGACGTGACATTGATCGGTTCACTGAGAATGTGCCCTGAGAGCACGGGATGTATGGTCATGCGTGCCCACGCATGTGATGAAGTGTTTATTCACTATACTGCTTGGTTATGCTAACAAAGTGCAGGGAAAGAGAATCGTCGCCCCGATTTTGGGAGCGGGATCATTATAATTTGGTGAGCATAGTTGAACGTTGATTTTATTTGCCACCGTGAGGTGGATTGTTGCTTGCAGGTGTTGCAGAGCCGAGCGGTAAATAGCGGGCCAAATTCCAAGTTGAGAAGTCGACCCTCGAAGGCCTATTTTGAGTGTTTACTTGTTTATTCATGTGTGACCGGCCTGCGTGCCGTGGTATGGAAGACACATTTTATTTGAGTAAATAATTGTAAGGCCTTGTGGCCATTGTACTTGTGTATCGTACTTCATTCCTATTGGGTTTTGTAGTGGACATTCATGCTTGTGGCTGGGTTCTTTATTTTGCAACTTTTATAAATTGTTTCCGCTAGAATGACTCTGTGTAGGACATTGGTTATTAGTTGGATGGTTTTCATTGTGTAACCACCCGGTGTGTCTGTGGTATATGGCGTTGGGCCCCGGTCGGACCTACTGCTATATGCTATGCGACGGATAGGGGGTGTTACAATTTGGTATCAGACTACTGGTTTCGGTCAGGCTTAAAATGAATTCGAGGGCGAATTCTTTTTAAGGGGTGGTGCGCACATGTGTGTGCATCATCGTTATAACGTGAAAAGAACCCATGAATGTCCACTTAGGAAAGCAAATACACGTGTTTGATGAACCTGCGTGTTCCTATAATTGCTTTTTGCAATTTTGTTTGGTCACTTAATGGTGTTTTGTACAACTATAGGTGACTAGAAGCGGTGTTGGGCCGTCAGAACGCCGAGTTTTTGAGGCTAGTAGTGCACCAAACGATACTCCTGCAACACCTCCATCGGCTGAAACCATATGATTGGTGGTTGAAGTAGTGTTTACCATGAGCAATGCGTAGCCTATAAGGCAAATGCAGCAGCCCGCTCCTACGATGGAGCAGGTACCGCTTCAAAGGGATGAACCGAGAAGAGTGGAGCAGGTAGTGGTGGAGCCTTTGGTGCCGAGTAGAGCAACCAAAAGACAGCTCAAGCATGTTATGATCTTTAATCCTATTGTGTTCTCGGGGTTGGGAACCCCATCTCAAGCTGAAGACTGGCTCTCCCGAGTGAAGAGAGTCCTGACAGCTACTGAGACGGAGGAGTGCCAGATGACCATTATAGGTAAATTCCTACTGGATGGAGATGCTAGGCTGTGGTGGGAGGGTTTGGAGCTGCATCTCTTGAGAGGAAGGAAACTTACAGACGTCTCGATGGAAGAGTTCTCGAGACTGTTCTTGGCAAGGTACCTCCCTTCAGCGCAACAGACTGCTTTGGAGAATGAGTTCCAAAGGTTGGTGCAAGGATAGAGTAGCATGGATGAGTATCTCCACGAGTTTACTCGGTTGGGTCGGTATGCTAGCTCTACGTTCGCGGATGAGGAGCGTAAGACCAATCGTTTCTACGAAGGTATAAGAGATGACTTAAGGCTACTGCTCTCAGGGTCTATGTTGTAGGGTTTCTTGACCCTGGTCAACATGGCCCGCTCTTTGGAAAAGGATATGAAGAATGTACAAGCAAAGAAAAGCTTTGGTGATAAGAAGTCTGAGTTCAAGGTGTCGACTACCTCAAAGTCTGGGTACCGTAAGTTCTTTTAGAAGGCTAGGACTTCGGGTCCATCTCCTTCTTCCGGTGCTTCTGGGGCGACTGCGGGTCGGACCCCGGGTGCATGTTTTACTTGTGGGATGTTGGGGCACTTTACCCACGACTGCTGAAGCGGACGTCCCAAGTCCGAAAGGAAGCCGGAGCAACATATGAAGAGAAGGGCAAGGCAGTGAAGTCAACCGCGTATCATTATGCTCCAGCTCAACCGAGAGTTTATAATCTAGGCCAGCAGGAGACCATTAAACAAGCGAATGTGGTACTCGCAGAGTGAGGAGGGTCACTTCAATCATCTGCATTTTGTGCTGAAGACGCTGAGGAGAAATCAATTGTACGCCAAGTTCTCCAAATGCGAGTTTTGGTTGTCTTCAGTGGCATTCCTTGGTCACATAGTCAGTGGATAGGGCATTGTGGTGGATCCGGTGAAGATTGTTGTGATACGAGAGTGGCCTGTGATTGCTACGGTAGCAGAAGTCCGGAGTTTTTTGGGGCTTGCCAGCTATTACAGGCGCTTGGTGGAGAACTTCTCGCGGATAGCGTTACCCCTCACGACTTTGATGAGGAAGGAGAAGAAGTTCATTTGGATGCTGGAGTGCGCACGAGCTTTTGAGGAGTTGAAGTGTCGGTTGACCACGGAGCCTGTGCTAAGTTCGCCGAGTGGGACCGAAGGTTTTGAAATCTATAGCAATGCTTCGGGCAGTGGCTTGGGTTGTGTGCTGCTACACCATGGAAGTGTGATAACGTATGGCTCGAGACAACTGAAAGTGCACGAGAGGAATTATCTGGTCCATGATTTCGATTTAGCGGCCGTGATTTTTGCCTTGAAGCTGTGGAGGAACTACTTGTATGGAGTGAAGGTCGATATCTATACCGACCATAAAAGCCTGAAATATTTGTTGGATCAAAAAAATCTAAACATGTGACGAAGGAGATGGATGTAGTTCCTGGGGGACAACACGTTCAAGATCCATTATGTGCATGGGAAAGGCAATGCGATTGTGGACGCGTTGAGTCATCGGGCACCAGCTCAAGCCATTTGGCTGTCGGTCCATGACGAGCGGTTGGTTCGGGAGTTGGAGGCATTGGAGATCTCTTGCGTAGACAAGCAGTCGAGTGCTGAAGAGCAATTGAATTGGACGGAAGTTCAGTATGACATGGCTGATCGGATTCGGCAGGCTTTGGATATGGCTAGCAGCATGAAGCAGCTCATGATAGAGGCTTTGGATGCGTCAAATTCCCAATATGAGGTTGTGGATGGATTGCTTTGGAAAGACGGTCGTCTGTGCGTCCCGAATGTGGGCACTTTGCTGGTGGAATTGTTGTACGAGACACATCATACCAAGTACACGATTCACCCGGGGAGTACGAAGATGTACCGCGATGTGAATAAATTGTTCTGGTGGCCAGGACTGAAGAAGGATGTTGCATTGTATGTGACGAAGTGTCAGACATGTGCATTGGTGAAGGCGGAATTCCAAAAGCCGGGAGGATTCTTGAAGTAATTGCCTATTCCGGAGTGGAAGTTTGACGACATTACCATGGACTTTGTGCACGGGCTGCCAAGGTCGCAAAATGGGAACGACGCCATTTGGGTGGTCATAGATCGTCTAACGAAGGTGTCGCACTTCATTCCGCATAGGAAGGATGATCCAGTTGAGAAATTGGCAAAGCTGTATGTGGACAAAATTGTGTGGCTTCATGGTGTGCCCCGCAGCCTCGTTAGTGACCGAGTGGGCGGTTCACATCTAATGATTGGAGGCTGGTGCAGCATATGTTAGGAATGAAGCTGAGTTTCAGCACAGCTTTTCATCCGCAAATGGATGGGCAGACCGAGAGGGTCAATAGGACGATGGAAGACATGCTTCGCATGTGCGTCCTGGACTTTGGGAAACAGTGGGAAGACCACCTATACTTGTTGGAGTTCGCGTATAACAATATCTACCAGGCGAGCATACAAATGGTGCCTTTCGAGGCCCTTTATGGTAGAAGATGTCGCACGTCGTTGTCTTGGTTGGAAACGGGCGACGCAAAGTTGTACAAGCGACAAGAGGTGGAAGATGCTACTTCGTTGGTGCGAACCATTCGGGAAAGGTTGCTAATCGCTCAGGACCGCCAGGCTAAGTACTATAATGCCAAGCACAGGAAAGTGAAGTTCGCTATTGGCGACTAGGTGTACTTGAAGATCAAGCCGTTCAAGGGTGTCTCGTGGGTGCGGTTCTTAAAGAAGCTAATCCTGAGGTACCTTGGACCGTTTGAGGTTCTGTAGCGGATTGGTGAAGTAGCTTATTGTTTGAAGCTATCAGTGGAGTTTACTGGTCTACATGATGTATTCCATATATCGCTGCAATGGAAGGTGGTGCAAGAGTCTTTGCTTGTGATCACGGTGGATCAAGTGCCGGTGGATAATGGGTTGACGACGAAGGTCAAGCCCGTACAAATTGAGGACTCGGAAGTCAAGCAGATACACAACAAAGAGATCAGGATGGTCAAGGTCCGTTAGGACAATTGCGGTCGAGAAGAGCTCTCTTGGGTGCGAGAGAGCACCATGCTTGAGGAGTACCCGGAGTTGTTTCACTCAGGTACCGGTTAAGTTTTGTTTTATCTTTCCTTTATGTAATTTCTAGGATGAAATTCTTTTAAGATGGAGAGAGTTGTAATGCCTTGAAACTCAAAAGAGCGATGAGAGGAGTTTTGAGCCAAGTTTGGAATTTGGCAGGGGGCACACTGGCGTGTCCCAGGGCGTGTCATGTGGGGCTCGACGATCTGGCCGAGAGGTCGATGAATTTTGGAGTCGACGATCGTCGAGCAGTGATCATGGCCTGAGACACGGGTTTGTCCCAGGGCGTGTCGAGCTCGTGTCGACGATCTACCCGGGAAGTCGACGATTTTCGATCGACGAATTGTCGAGATAGGGAACACGGCCTACGACACGGGCATGTCCAAGGCAGTTTCAGGTGTTCGAAGAACTGTGCTCGACGAAGTATCGAGACAGTGAACAAGGCTTGGAGCTCAGGCGTGTTCGTGTATAACACGGGCCTGTCAAATAGAACACAGGCGTGTCCAAGACCCGTGTGTGTCTCGGGTTGATGTTGGTGCTGTGTTGATGGAGGAACACGCCCGGGAACACGGGCGTGTACTGGATGACACGGGCGTATCAGGTCAAACACGGGCGTGTCGGGTGCCCGTGTGCATTTTGGGACGCGTCAGTTTCTAAGGCGAATGTGGAACATGGCCCTGGACACGGGAGTATCACAGGTTGTGTTCGGCCCAAATTTTGCATTTCAGCTCCGGGTCGTGGCCGTTTGTTTCATTATTTTGGGATCCGACGGCTGGTGGTTGTTGATGTTGGGATATACCCTAGAATAGGGTTTCAAATCCCTCATTTCCTTCACTTAGTCTCTTTCTAAAGTCTAGAGAGAGGGGAGAGCAAGGAAGAAGAAAGAAGGCTAGATCTGGTCACCGGCGGAGCTTCAGAGCTCCAAATCGCGAGCCGACTTCGGATCTACGGAGGCATGGAGATTGCGATGCTTTACATCTGCATATATTTCCATGGCGCCAACGAAAAATGCTAGTGTAACGATTCTCATACTAGGACATGTGAAGTCCTCTTTTCCTTTTCATTGGAAAGCCCGCTCTCGCGAGTTTGCGGTGAGTTTGAGGCGTTCCTTCGGGTAGACAAGAATAGTCTCCGTTGTATACATGTAGAGTCCGTAATCGAGAATGGATATAGGCATGATGTGTGAAGCCTACCCAGACAAGTTGGTCTGGATCGGTAATGTTGCATTGCATAAGTGGCCGGAGAAGACTCTGTGCTGATGTTTGTTTTTCGGGTTTTCTACGCGGTAGATGGAAACAGGGAGCCTTGGGGATTAACTCCAAGGTGCACCCGAAAAACTGGGCAGATGCATGATTCTGCTAACATGGTGGCCTGGGAGCCAACTTGAACATAACCGGGTTATGTGAAGTGCGTGATGGAAACGAGACTCGGGGAGATTTCACCCACGTATATGGCTTATATTGCAGTTGCGGTGTGAGCAATGGGTGAGGCGGAACCGTAACCATTCTACGTCGTTCGGTGGGACCTGTTGGCATAGATGAGGGACTTCGGCGGTCTATGGCTTGAATTGACGTGACCCATGCCGGGAAGACAAAAATGCTCACGAGATTTGGTCGTCCTTGTGGCGGTGGTGAGACCGAGACGTCTATGGCTTGAATTGACGTGGCATTGACTGGTTCACTGAGAATGTGCCCTGAGAGCACGGGGTGTGAGGCCGTGTGTGCCCATACATATAATAAAGTGTTTATTCACTATAATGCTTTGTTATGCTAGCAAAGTGCAGGGAAAGAGCATCATCGCCCCGATTTTGGGGGCGGGATCGTTATAATTTGGTCATCATACCTGACTGTTGCTTTTGTTTGCTACCGTGTGGTGGATTGTGGCTTGCAGGTGCTGCGCAGCCGAGCGGTAAATAGCGGGCCAAAACCCAAGTTGAGAAGCCGACCCTCGAAGGCCTATTTTGAGTGTTTACTTGTTTATTCATGTTTGACCGGCCTGCGTGCCGTGGTATGGAAGACAAATTTTATTTGAGTAAACAATTGTAAGGCCTTAAGGCCATTGTACTTGTGTATCGTACTTCATTCCTATTGGGTTTTGTAGTGGACATTCATGCTTGTGGTTGGGTTCTTTATTTTGCAACTTTTAATAATTGCTTCCGCTAGAATGACTCTGTGTAGGACGTTGGTTATTAGTTGAATGGTTTCCATTGAGTAACCACCCGATCTGTTTGTGGTATATGGCATCGGGCCCCGGCCGGACCTACTACTATATGCTATGTGACGGATAGGGGGTGTTACACGTTGAGTGAGAATGCCTCACTCAATGCTTTCTGCCTTAGCCATTTCTGCTTCTTTCAGCATCTTAAGCGTTGAGAGCTCAACTCGACAAACTCAGAACTCAGTTTGATGAACTCTGAGCTCAGCTCGACGAATACGTAAAATCTCAGTTCGACGAACTTAGAGCTCAGTTCGACGAGCTCAGAGCCCAGTTCGACGAGCTCAGAGCTCAGTTCGACGAAGAGTTAAAGCAAGCA
The DNA here is from genome assembly GCA_039583875.1 of Platanthera guangdongensis. Classification (NCBI taxonomy): domain Eukaryota; kingdom Viridiplantae; phylum Streptophyta; class Magnoliopsida; order Asparagales; family Orchidaceae; genus Platanthera; species Platanthera guangdongensis. The sequence continues at coordinate 210,041,374 of CM077151.1, forward strand.
ATGCATTTGGACTTAGCTGAATTTTTATGTCAACATGAAAAATTCCTTTGAGATTTAGTCAATGCAAATATCACATGGAGTTGAGTGAGCTTGCCTCACTCAATGCTTTTGGACTTGAAAATATTCACAATTTTCTATGGCATTGACTGATTGAGCTATACTCAACGATTATGGAGCTATGGCATTAAGTGAATGATCTTCACTCAATGCTTGTGGACTTAGTCACTTTTCAGCCCATTTCTTCTTAGCCTCTGACTGCATTAGTCTGTCTCACAGCCTTTTGCTATATGGCATTGAGTGAGTTGACTTCACTCAACGCATGTGGACTTAGCCACATTCTTTGCTTGCCACTTCATGACTTTGACTAAATAGGCTTCACTCAGCGTTATAAGTCATTTGGCGTTGAGTGAATGACTTTCACTCAACGCCTGTAGACTTAGACAGATTTTTGTCTTTCCACATCTTAAGTAAGAGTTAACCTGACTTAGCCACTTTGGCGAACTATCTCATTATTGCTACTATGACATCCAATACACTTTTTTGTATATCATTGACAAGATTGACTTCACTCAAATCTAAGACATTGAGGGCAATGGACCTAACACCTATAATTGGGCCTGTTTTTAAAACTGGCCTAGGCCTCTATTATTAGAGCCTGGCATGTAAGCCTGCAGGCCAGCCTATATTATTTTTAAATAACAATTAATATAAATTAATTATATAAATTTGAATACTAATCAAATATAAATTAATTATATATACCTAATTAATAATCATATATTAAGAAAGGCTTTAGAAAAATGAATTATTAAATAGATCTAAGTAGGCCTACAGGCCAGGCCAGGCCAGGCCTACCAGTTTTACAAAATAGGCCAGGACAGGCCTACATTTTAGCCTACATCAGGCTAATAGGCCAGACTCAGGCCCAAAAATACTAATGTAGGCCGGTCCTATTTTCCATAAAGCCTAGCCTGGCCTGGCCTATTTCCACCCCTAGTTGAATGTCCTATGAATAAGAAGGATGTTGATGAGAAAAATCATCATCAAAAGAAGGGCAAGAAGGAGAGAACCTTCATTGATAAGAAGGAGAAATGCTGGACTTATTCATCCTCTTCTGAGTCAGATGAAGATGAGGAATCCTACATTGGGCTGATGGCATGATCTGATGAAGAATCCTGCTAGGATCATCCTGGTCCATCTAAGTTACACTCTCTAATCAGCTCTTCATCTAAGTCAAGCTATAAGACTGGTCCAGGTTCAGAAGCATCTTCATCTAATGATGAATGTGATTCTGAATCTGAGGATGATATCAGTCAAGTGATTGATAAATATGGTAAACTTCTGGAAGCATTCAAGACGAATAAGCAACTATCTAAAAAGCAAGCTCAAGAGATTGCATCTCTATAGCTTACTGCTTCCCAGCACTTTGAGACAGCTATCATGCTGGAACCAAAAATTAGGTAAGTTAGTCAATTGAAGACTATTACTCTTATACAGATAAGCATCATAAAGCATAATAAAATCCTTATTAATGATCTAGAAGAAAAGCTCCAAAGGGAGAAGAGAATTGTGAGATGTTTTTCTAAGCCCAATTCAGTGTTGCCCATTATTGACTACTTCACCTCTTAGAGAAACAAGAGAGGAGTTGGATTCAAGGGAAACACCAAAGCTTCCTCATTCAAAGGAAAGGGAAAAGCTCCAGCTAAGCCACCCATTCCTTTTAAAGGGTAATACTCCCTATTAATTGGTCTGACCAGTACTCCATGTATGGTCACTGCAAGGATGGGAATTCTTCCTGGAAGGATTGTAAGGAGAAGAGGAATGGGGATGAGTGCCTTCAAGGCTGCTCATGAAGAAATACAAATGGCCAACCTTGGACCATATGTCTTTGGTGTTCCAGCTCCAACTCTTAAGAATGGGACGGTGGCCAAACTTCAGACTCAACCAGCAAAGACTCAGACAAAAGGTCGGTTTTATAGCAAGTCTGATTTGGGTGTTTCTGATGCTATTAAGAGCATGTTTTCTGTAAAGAAACTGCTGCTGATAGTACTCAGAAAAAGCTAAATAAAGCTGTTGAAAGACTTTTCTTCGGCCAGATAATTACTAAAAGAAATCTGAAGAAGACTACTATTATTCCATCAGGAAAAGTTGTTGTTGTTAACATAGTCACTAGACCAGCTCAGAAAAGAATGTATAACCTGCATGAGTGCTAGTGTTGTGGCATGATAGGCCATTATGACATTAACTACTGGCAAAACCCTAGTATGTCTAGAGCTAAAGTCAGTCTTCCAGTCAAAAAAACTATTGGTAGACATGTTCATTTTGAGAATAACATGCACCTAGGACCCAATAAATATTGTTGTCCTAAGGTAAAATAAATATGTTTTGCTAGTCCAAGTTTCCATACCCCTATATGGTACTTGGACAGTGGTTGTTCTAGGCACATGACAGGAACAAAGAGCAATTTGAGGGAGTTCATTCCAGTGAAGGATGGACCAAAGGTGATCGTTGGTGGAGCAAACAAAGGGATTACCAGAGGTTATGGTAAGATTTCAAATGGCCTAGTAACTTTCACAAAAGTGGCTTATGTGGAAGGGTTGCAACACAACCTTATAAGCATAAGCCAACTATGTGATCTTGGCTATGACATTTCATTCCTCAAGGATGAGTGCCACATTAAGAAGTCAGGTGACCAAGAGGTCATCTTGACAGGCACTAGGAGTGGGAATGTGTATTGTTTAAATTTTCTCTGTCTAAATTCAGACTCTCTCATATGCTTAGTTGCAAATGAGAAAGCCTCACAATGTGTCAAATGGCATAAGAGGCTAGCCCATTTAAACTATAAGACCATAGGCAATCTCTTCAGTAAAGAGCTAGTTTAGCATGGTCCTAAAATAGTATGCACAAAAAGAAGGCATTTGCTCTGCATGCCAAAAGTGCAAGCAGACCAAATCATTCTAAAGACTCTGTGAGGTGTTTGTACCTCCTGTATATTGACTTGTTTGGTCTGATACCAGTTCATAGTCTTGGTAGGAAAGTCTACAGCTTTATGGTTGTTGATGACTTTTCTAGATTTATTTGGGTTTTCTTTTTAAGGAAAAGTATAAAACCCCCGATGTCTTATATTTGAGTTTCAGAAACACTCAAATCAGGCATTTGAAGGATCATCCAGGCAAAGTATTGTGAAGAACTTTGGATTCATCAAGAGTTTTCCTCTCCAAGAACAACCCAACAAAATGGGATTGTTGAGAGGAAGAATAGGACTCTCATAGAAGCTGGTTGGACATTACTGAATGACACAACTCTCCCAGAATATTTTTGGGTTGAAGCAATAAACACTACTTGCCATGTCCTCAACATGGCTTCTATCATCAAGAGCCATAAAAAGACTCCTTATGAGATATTGAAGGGCAGAAAACCAAACCTTTCATATCTCAGAATATTTGGGAGCAAATGCTATGTGCTTAACAATGGGAAAGCCTATATAACTAAGTTTGTTATCAAGTCCTAGGAAAGGATCTTTTTTGGGTACAACAGTCATAGTAAGGCTTATAGGATCTACAACTTGACAAGTCAAGTTGTAGAGGAGTCAGTTAATGTAGTGTATGATGAATCAAACATGATTAACAATGAGCTGTCAAGCTCCTTTTCTAGTCTTGCAGGCACAAAAGTGATCATGGACAAACTGACTTTTAAGGAATCTAACTAGAAAGGCAGGAAATTACCTAAGTCCACAGGCGTTGGTGAAGCAAGCTCACTCAACGCCAGATGAACCAGAAGCAAGTGACAGTGAAGAAAAATGTCTAAGTCCACAGGCATTTGTTGAAACTGAAAACTCGATCTCTATGGAGTTCACCATTAGGGAAGGGGTGATCGCACACCTACTTTTCTCTCGCAAGACAAACAACTAAAGAAAAAAGAACTGGGGATAGACCCAAGGGCTCGTCGTGGAGGAACCACCACACACCTGAAAGATCTTAGAGTGCTTCCCCTCCCTAGCCAAATGCTTAGCTGAGGGTATCTTAAAAAGTGCAAGAAGAACAGGGCATAAAATAGCATGCCTTCTGAGGTACCCATTTGGGTTTATTTATAGATTTCTGAAAATGGAATGCAAATAGCCACCCTCCGCTGTTTTGAATAGCTATGTGCTGCCCAGGTTGCCCTGCCAACAGCGTAAAGCCTCTGTTCTAACGTCGTTGTTCTGAAAGTGCGAGCCGACCTGCTCCACTCGCCCCTCATGCAATCCACCCCACTAGGGCGAGCTGAAGGGCTTCCAGGGATCTCGCCTCCCTCCGGTTCGCCTAGGACACAGACTACTGGACTTTGGCTTATCTGGCTCCTGTCGACCACTACTCGCCGGATATGGGGTTGTACACAATCCTCGCTCTTTGCGAGGTTGGCCCAAGTTCAGAAAGAAACATCCAATGCCGCAATATGCGGCTTGTGCGATAGGGGCCAGAGAATCTTTCGGTGGCTTCCACTAGCGGCTATAAATACATGCCCACATTCCTGGGTGGCCTCCGCCACTCCCTTTACTTGAGCCTTATCGATATGCCTCTCTACGAAGAGCTCCAAGAGTAGATTAGAGGCACCGGCGAGCTCAACGCCACTCGTGTTGCAGCGCTAGTTGGCATGTCTCCCAACACTACACTGTGCGAGCCGGCAAAATCCCATCCTGCCAAGAAGGCTAACTCCATCCCAAAAGATGTTGAATCCATTTACAATGACCTGGAATCCACCTTGACTCCCGGGCTCACCCCCTCTAAACCGACTACAAGCACCAAGGGGAAAAAGGTCGTCGAGATTCCAGCCGACCTCGAGATCCATGAGACTAATGTCGAGACCTCCACACCGTGAGTCCACACCTCAAATGATGACTTGCGGCCTCAGACTTCCCCTGACACTCGCTTGCAAAGCAAATCACCTCCCTTTGGGACCATGGGTCTGGATCCGCTGAAGTCCAGGTCGTCAGCTCGCACTCCTTCTCAGCATCACACGCCTACTCCTGCACTCGCGGGGCAAAGGGAGGGAGACTTCCCGGTTCCCCGCTTCAACCTCTTCTCCTCTGGAATCCATCCTTCAGGTCGCGGCAAGAACTTATCCTTACCTCCTTCGCACACCTCCCAAGGAACGTCGAGCTTATCATGTAAGCTCCACTTTTACTAGAACATTTTTTCTAGGCATCTTTACTGTATTCGCACCCTCTTTCTACCAGAGTTGATTATTTTTGTAAGGCTCCCTGCTTCGACTGAAGTTGAGGAATCTTCAGAACCGACACACCGCTCGCCTCCACCGGACACCGGGGTGATGGAAAGCTTCTTGGATGACTCGCTAGATCCTGCCGAGCTGAGGTGGTGAGTAATAGAAGTGTTGAAGAAGCAGGATGCCGCCTTGCCGCAACTTCGAGCAGACAATTCATATTGTGATCAGAGACTGCAAGCGCTGGAGCAGGACTACGTGCTGCTCGCGGATAATGTGGAACACGGCTCGAGGAGCAAGGTGATGTCCCACACTCCAGTTATAGAGAGTCTTGATGAAAATTTGCAGACCTTCAGTCGGGACCTGGACCTGGTCCGCGAGTTGCTCAACCCGCGCCGACCTCCTGGGATGGGGGCGCGAGGCCGGGGTAGATGGAGATAGCTCCCTAGCTGAGCCTACCAGCCCTCTCCCCCCAGCACCCCCAGCTCGAGCATGTTGATCGAACTTTCATCTGCTTGTTATGAACTTATTCCTTCTTGGGGATGCGAATGTCCCTGTCTATAATAACTTGAATAATTTTTAGAACTCAATATGATACTTGAAATAATATGCTGTGCCACCTAGGTTTAGCTCGCACTAGGATAGGCTTGGTAGCCGTGTCGGCGATTCGGAGTCGGCGAGATGGCACCGGTGAGCTGGACCCGGAGAGCTGGAGTGACCGGTTAGCCCAGCCATAAATCAAGTTTTCTATAAATAGTCCCCCTCACCAATCCCCTGGGCCCTCACATTTATTACATTCATACCAGCCTTTGTTGCACTTCTCGTTACCTGCTCTCACACCCCAACCTTTTTCCGTACATGTGTAAGATGCGACCTGATGTTGACAGGCGGTCCAAGTTTTCCAGGCAGTTCGCTCACTACCTTTTCTTTGACGGAAATACAACCTAGTGCGAGCTCGTCAACTTCAAAGCTGAGTACGTGCCCCCTAGCTATGAGGCGCACCGGCCCGCAGAGGGTGAGGCCAGTAATACATTCTATTAGGATGATCTCGCCTTCCCCATCTAGCACTTCGAGGTGGGGTTACGCTTGCCCCTCTGGCCGGAAATCAGCCAGATCTTCATGTACTTTGGCACGGTGCTAGCCCAACTGAACCCGAATGTGATTGTCATGATGGTCACATTCGCCTGCTTCTTTCGCCAGGAGCGGATTGAATTCAACCTCTCCATCTTACACAAGCTCTTAACCTACTGCACGACCAACGATGGGGTCGCTTATCTGATGGGCTCGCACATCAAGGTTCATGAGACAGCGAACAAAAATCCTAACTAGGTATCCAAGATCATCTTCATCAAGGGTGACCTGGGCAACATACCCTTCACCCCCAGCAAAAGAGCGAGCAGGTGTACCTCCCCCTGACGGTATCGAGCATTAATGCTGAGTTGCATAAGTTCTTTGTTGAGAAGGACTTCGAGGTCGCCTTCCTACGGAGGGGCATCGACTCGCTTCCCCACGTCCTTCCTGGCGAAGGTACACTTACTCTTTTTATTTACGGGCTCGCCTATGATTATCGCTTTCTAACTCCAAGTCATTTTCTGTATGGGAGCGATCAATTCCCGAGCATCCGCCCCATACAGACTCGAGACTCTACACGGACCTGCTCGCGCGTGAGCGGGTAGCTGCGACGGCCTGTTGAGGCAATGTGGGGTCTAGTGGACCCACCTCCAGCAAGAGGCGACCTAACTGCGCTGGATCCAGCTCGCCTCGCCATAATCCGTTGCAAAAATGATGAAAGCTCGGGTGGTTTCCATGAGTAAATAACAACAAATCTACATAAGATCGTCGGAGACCACACCGGAAGGGTCACCAGAGAGCTCGTTGAATGGCTCGCTGAGGAAAGACTAGGATGATGGTAAGTCCTCCGCTCCCCCTGCTGTAGTGGAAATTGTGGCCCATGATCTGGGCATACCGAAGATCCACCCCCTTTTCAACTTTAGGGGAAAATCAAAAGACTCGGTCGGCGAGCCGACGGTGCAATGGGACGAGAAACACATGGGGTTTCCATCTCATCACTCCATCCTTCCAGGTTGGGGGGCCAACCCATCTTTGGGCATGTCTATGCGCTGGGCTTTGGCCTATATTGGCGCAAGGATGGCGAGTCCTACAAGGGCCAGACTCTTTGGCAGCTCGGCTGTGAAGGTCTACAAGCCAAGATGCAGGCCTTCGAGCTACATCATATGGTGGTCCTCCGTGGCTTCAGCCTCAACCACGAGCTGCTGAAAATCGAGCAGGAGCGCGGCATCACTAAGTACAACACCGCCGACCTGGCAGGGTGACTAAAAGTCACTGAGAACCTTCTCGCAAAAGTGGGTGGCGGGATGGTAAGAGTCGGCTAACCCCTTACTTTTTCAATTGGGATTTTTCACGCACATTGATCTTACCTTGCCCTTCTTCCCAGGATGCCGAAGTTGCGAGCGAGCTGCGAGCTTGCGCCGCCGAGCTGCAGGCTTGCGCCACTGAGCTGGAGAAGGAGAATAACAAAGTGAGGGTAGTGATGAGTCCGATTTATATAGGGTTTTTCGGACTCATTACGCCTGTGGTTATGTATATTTGTACTTTTATTGTTTGTACTCCCTTTTTGTGATTGCCTGCAATGTCTGTACATATCAGTGCTGGGTTTAGGGGTTGTGTGCATGTTCCGGGGACGTTTGGAAGCAGGAATACTGCGCACGCTCATTAGATATAGTGCGCATGACCACTGGTCGTGCGCCACTCCTCGTGCGCAATGTTCCCTGATTTCCAGAATCTGCCTGGGGTATGCGCACTATCACTGGACACAGTGCGCACGACCACTGGTCGTGCGCCACTGATCGTGTGCATTAATTCCATTTTCTTCCAAATTCTGGCTGGGGAAAACGCACTACCACTGGACATAGTGCGCACGACCACTGGTCGTGCGCCACTGGTCGTGTGCATTATAATTTCTGCAATCTATAATTTCGCAGGTTCCGCCCTAATTCGGGATCGCTCGACATTTCTCCGCCATTTTCGTCTCCGAGGAGGGATTCCGCCGTCCTCCTTCAATCTCCACCCTAGGGAGGTGCTCCGGGCAAGCTTTCACCGCCAAATCCAAGTCGGAGCTTCCTCTCGGCCTCCTCCTTCATCTTTGAGCTTCAAGAAGAGCTTGACCTAGCTTTCTCCACCAAGCTAGGAGAAGTTGTGCCATCCTCCACCGGATCGTGACACGAAGAAGACGGGCCATTGGAAGGTGGTGACAGCTCTTCTCTACCCCGGACGCAGTTGCGGACCGAGCTTGGACGCGGATTGACAACCCGACGATTCCAACCGTGAATCCTCAGCAAGGCTTCTTATCCGGTCGATTTCGCACACTCTTTTCTTGTTTGGTTGTTGAATCTGTAGTTGAACTCTTGTATATGATAAAGTATGCTTAGTTTGTAAAACGTTTTTATACAATCATGTCTATATGATTTTATATGTTTTTGTTATTTACTTGAGGTGCGCCTATTTGTCCATCCACCATCCATCCACCCATACCGCAGCAGCAATTGCTAGTGGCATGCGTAGCGAAGAGGTGCTCACGACCCTCATTCCGCCACTCTCATCACCTCATCCGCAAGCCTACTCGCCCATCCTCCTAGTGATTCGGTGCATAGCGGCCCGACTAGTCTTCCATCCCGCCTGGCGAAGCATCGCATTGCGGCGTTGCATAGGAGTAGTTGATAGCCTTTTATTTTCTGTTTCTGCATATATCAAAACCCCCATCGTTACCGCCGACCTAAGGACTTCAATCTCAAGTCCTCCTCGAAATTAACTCCACCTTTCTGTGTTCCTTGAGAGATTGATACTTGGGAAAGCCCCCATTTTATATTACTTGTGCGGCCGGTTCACTGCCGTGATCTTACGCATCAAGTTTTTGGTGTCGTTGCCGGGGAACACAGTCGTGTGAGTTTTTGTAGAGGAAGATAAGAGATAGAAGCCCTTTTTCATTTGTTCATATCACTATCTTCTTTGTTTTAGTTTTTAGCATTTGTGTTTGTTTTTATTTGTTCCTATTCTAGTTTTAATTTTGTTGTAGCAGGTTTTCCTATTCTTTTATTTGTGATGTGTAGTTAATTGTTGCTTAGAAACTTTCTGTTGGTGAATTATTCTTGTTGCACCATGTATTCTTGTATGAATATCCGTTGCCGATGGTGCGGGGATTATAGGCATGGTAGTGATGAGTGCCCCACTGAAGAATGGGAGCATAATTTTCGTGGTTCTGTGTATGGAGCACCGTGTTCTTATGGTACTTCATACACCCAACCCAGGTCTTATGGTCACTCCTCTTCTAGGCCTTTATCTTTTTCTTGTTGCTCTTCGATCCCATATGTACCGAGGAGTAATGGAAAATGGTGTTTGTGTTGTCATAGCACCGACCATGTGTTGAAAGATTGCGCAGAATTTCAGCACCAGTTGGAGGAGGATGATGAACCGGGTATCCGATTCATTCCATCCACCTCTCAATCGGCTGCCCCTTCTGATTCTGATGATATGTTCGCAACACCACCTTGTCTAAGGGGGATTGCTGCGGATATACCCATCAGACTTTCTGCTGATCAGTGTGACGACATTGTGGCACCGTCTCTCCCCATGCACTCTTCCCCTCTTGTTGATTCACCCCCGGAGGAACCTGCACATATTTTCTCTGATGTTGTTGTTCCTCCGCCTTCTTTGCAAGAATTATCTATCCCTATCTTTAGTGAGTCGGTTGATGATGTTCGGCCAGATTGTGATTCTGAGCCTGAGGATGTGCCCATGTTTGACGAGGATATTATTTTCATTAATGGACAGTATTACGTCTTGGAACATGTGGACGCACCGAGGTGTGTTGATGAGGAGATCCTCTTTATTGAGGAAGTTTCCACTTCCTTGATGGATGAGGAGGTCCAAACCACCACCGAGGACCACGAGCTCGTGGATTCCCCTCGCCATGACTCATATAATGTCGTCAATGATCTATGTCGGGATCCTGCTGGGAGTGAGACCGGGACCACTCCCCATATTTCAGATTATTTTAGTTCTTCTTCTCCTTTATTTCTTGATCCCCCTTCTTTATCTGAGCCTGGGCGGGTTAAGTCTCCGCAGGAGCTTCAGGAGGACTTGGAGCTTTCAGCTCGAGTCATCGATGGTAGCATCCTCTCTCGCGAGGAGGTTGATTCCTCCTCTGTTGAGAAAGCTCCATTGATTGCTTTCTCCTCCTGCTTTCTCCCTGTAGTAGACGATACCTTGCTGGCCAAGGATTTATTTTGTGGTGAGAAGAGTGAGGACCAGACCAGCGCTCCTTCTCTTCTTACTTCCTATTTCCTCTACCTGTGTTGGGTAGGTATTACTATTTAGGTAGAGGGGTAACTGTTCTATCGCCGTATCGATACCCGTTCCCGAAACGGATATTGGAATAGTTACCTGTGCATTTTTCTTTTCATAGGCCCATTAGTTTGAACTGTATAGAAATTTAATAAGTCGTGCTGGGATGACAATAACCCCAGTACTTATCTTTCATTTTCTGCATTTTATTTTTCATGCCTAGTTTGTTTTAGTATTTCTTTGTAGTTTGTATATTTTTTTTTGCGGAGCTCACCCCTGCAGGTATTCATGGCAAATCACATTGGCGGGGTTGTGATTCTTCGTATGGCGGACCTGTTTCAGGATTACACGCGTCTTCTGGTATGCTCACTGGCTGAGCATTGGGTAACCTCTTCCCTTAGCCCATTATGATTTTAATTTCTCTATCATATGATGTGTAGTTTAGTTTAAGTCTGGGGGAGAGCCAGTTTTGTTACCTTTTGCACGTGCACATCTCATGTGCATACTAGAAGCTTTTATTGTTATATTTTGATTAGTTCATTGTATCACACACCACTGCACCCACATGAGCGTGTGCTTAGCTTTTTGTGTGCTGCGAGTTAAACTCGTTTCTTTTGTATGATTTGGGAAAATTATGATGCTGACATAGGATTGTGAGACAGAGTAAAATGTTGACCTTGCTGTGCTCCTAGTCAAGTGCTATCGTCTCATGTAGAAATTTGAGTAGATTTAATTTTTCTGTATGCTTATAGTTTTATATTTTTCTAATTGCGTAAATGCTTTTTATTCTACTCAAAAATTGGTGAATCCGGTGTGAATCCTACGATAGCTTAGGGATGTGTGTAGATGGCCGTTAGGTTCATATTGCTCGAGTCGGGAGGATGGATATTTTTTCTCGTTGGCTAAGAACTTGCCCCAAGCTATTCTTGAAACATGGGTATAGGTTAGTCATGCATGAGCGGGATGTAGGCCATCATTTTGGCCCGGTTGAGCTTTGTACCATTCCTAACGTCTTATCCTCGCTAGCCCCGTTGTGCCTACCCCTCCTTTTGATTCAGCTCCACCATTATTTCACCCAAAGCCTCGTAGCCGATTCTAGTTGGACATCCAAGTCGAGCTTTAGTGTTTACATTTTAATGTTGTGGTGTGATGTGGTGATTTTACTTGTGATTTTGTGGATGTTCTCCAATGCTATATTTGCTGAAATTGCAAAAAAGAAAAAGATGATTTGAATAAAGAAAGAAAAAAAAAACTGTAAGAGTGAAAAAAAGTATAATTGAAAATCCTATTTGAGTTGTGATTATTTTTGGAGTAGGCGGTGCACACACCCATATGTTAAAAGTTAAGTTTGGGGGTGCGGTGTACTCGCATGTATTTTGGTTAGCATATGGATTCATTTTATACTAGCTCATTTGGGTTTGGTGCATAGCCATTCTTATTTATCATTGTTTACCTTACCGAAACCCAAGCCCCATCTCTTCACCTAAAGTCCTACTGATTCGTGTGTGAACCAAACCAGTGCCGTGGAGAGAATGCGAAAGGGCAACCAAATGGTCACCGACATTGGTGGATTCTTTTGGAGGTTATCCTGAGCCCTGATCTTTGGCAATGCTCGCCTAGAGATTAGTCTACTTTTTCCCTACGCGTGACCGGATGATTCACCGTGATTCCATTTTTGAGTAATAATAAAATGTTGATACGCATTGTGAAAAATATAAACTATTCTGCATACTTAGAAATTTCTTCTATTATATTTTTACGCGTGCGAGCATGCGACTTCGCATGACACTCCGTATCGCAATTTCTTTGTTAGCTAGTAATTTTCCCTATCTGCTTAGATTTTGTTTGCTCGGGACGCGCAAACAGCTAAGTCTGGGGTGTGATAAGTCCGATTTATATAGGGTTTTTCGGACACTTTTGGGCTAGTTTTCACGCATTTGCACTTCACTTTTAGTTATATATCGTTCATATTTCATCTTGTCTCTATTTCCATATGAAGTGCACACTTACGCCTGTGGTTATGTATATTTGTACTTTTATTGTTTGTACTCCTTTTTTGTGATTGTCTGGAATGTCTGCACATATCAGTGCTGGGTTTAGGGGTTGTGTGCATGTTCCGGGGACGTTTGGAAGCAGGAATACTGCGTACGCTCATTAGATATAGTGCGCAAGACCACTGGTCGTGCGTCACTGCTCGTGCGCAATGTTCCCTGATTTCCAGAATCTGCCTGGGGTATGCGCACTATCACTGGACACAGTGCGCACGACCACTGGTCATGCGCCACTGATCGTGTGCATTGATTCCATTTTCTTCCAAATTCTGGCTGGGGAAAACGCACTACCACTGGACATAGTGCGCACGACCACTGGTCGTGCGCCACTGGTCGTGTGCATTATAATTTCTGCAATTTATAAATTCGCAGGTTCCGCCATAATTCGGGATCGCTCGACATTTCTCCACCATTTTCGTCTCTAAGGAGGGATTCTGCCGTCCTCCTTCAATCTCCGCCCTAGGGAGGTGCTCCGGCCAAGCTTTCACCACCAAATCCAAGCCGGAGCTTCCTCTCGGCCTCCTCCTTCATCTTTGAGCTTCAAGAAGAGCTTGACCTAGCTTTCTCCACCAAGCTAGGAGAAGTTGTGCCATCCTCCACCAGATCGTGACACGAAGAATACGGGCCATTGGAAGGTGGTGACAGCCCTTCTCTACCCCGGATGCAGTTGCAGACCGATCTTGGACGCAGATTGACAACCCGACGATTCCAACTGTGAATCCTCAGCAAGGCTTCGTATCCGGTCGATATCGCACACTCTTTTCTTGTTTTGTTGTTGAATGTGTAGTTGAACTCTTGTATATGATGAAGTATGCTTAGTTTGTAAAATGTTTTTATACAATCATGTCTATGTGATTTTATATGTTTTCGTTATTTACTTGAGGTGCGCCTATTTGTCCATCCACCATCCATCCACCCATGTCGCACTAGAAATTGCTAGTGGCGTGCGTAGCGAAGAGGTGCTCACGACCCTCATTCTGCCACTCTCATCACCTCATCCGCAAGCCTACTTGCCCATCCGCCTAGTGATTCGGTGCATAGCGGCCCGACTAGTCTTTCATCCCGCCTGGCGAAGAATCGCATTGCGGCGATGCATAGGAGTAGTTGATAGCCTTTTATTTTCTGTTTCCGCATATATCAAAACCCCTATCGTTACCGCCGACCTAAGGACTTCAATCTCAAGTCCTCCTCGAAATTAACTCCACCTTACTGTGTTCCTTGAGAGATCGATACTTGTGAAAGCCCCCCATTTTATATTACTTGTGCGACCGGTTCACTGCTGTGATCTTACGCATCAGGTAGAGAACAAAGGGCACCAGAGCAAGATGATCCGGCACACAAACATCTTCTTCCCTCAGTCTGGCGGCATGTCGAGCATTCCTCCCAAATGGCGTAAAATATATAGTGAGGCCGAGGTCATCAAGAGGTTGTGGATCAACTCCATCAGCTTCACCGACTACACCCTCGAGATGATGAAAGATATGAAGGTGCTGGTAGAGGGATGCGAGGAGATCATGGCGAGGTACCTTGTGCTGAATCTGTTCCCGTCGGCTACCCCTCCCAGTGAGGAGGAAAGTTTTGAGTCACTATTCAAGGATGTTAAGGGTTACAAGGATGGTCGCACATCTACAGGGTAGGGCGAGGAGGACCAACTGTCTGGAGGGGGGCCGAGAGCTGACTCAAACCTCCTACTAATTTTTATTATTTCTTCCGTTGTAATTCTCTTCCCCCTTTTTGTAACCTCGTCGAGGAGAGCTCACCATTTTGTAACTATGTTAATGAAAAAAGGAATTGGCTCAAATTTCTCTTTTTTTGGACTTACTTACTATGATGTACTTGCATGTGAGTTGCCCTTCTCCAAAGAGCGACCTCACCAAGGTGGAGCGGGATGCTAGAATGTATTTGAGTTAGGATTCGTACCCATGGAGTGACCTTGGGATCTCGTTATTGGGTATTGTATCCACAATAACCTAGATTTGTGTGAAGTCTCCATTGAACTAAGATGAATTAAGTATGTATTTGATGCTATTTTCTAGTTCAGTGCTTGCGGGTCTTTATTGCTATGTGTAGACCAATGTCAGTTTACAATGAATCACTTAACACAGGACCATGCAATGTAACCCCCTCATTATGTGATGCATGGTGTTGACTCATGTGTAACCTCTCTATTGTGATGCAATTCACTTTCAAGTACTAAAGTATAAAATAAAGGAAGTGTTGCTGATCTTTGAACAAAGAAGAAAAGAAATTTTTCTTACAAATTTTCTAAGTACATTTTTCGAATAAAAGAAGAAGATTTTTCGAAAAGTCCAAGTAAGTTTTTCGAGAAAGCAAAACTGCTCTCGGGAAACACCAAGACTTCTCGGAAAACTCTCAAGAAATTTTTCTAAGTCTTTCTTTCAAAAAATGAAGTGAAGTTTTCGAAAAGTCAAGTGTCGTTCTCGAAAAAGCATTGAAGTTTTTGAAAGGTTGAAGTTAGTTTTCGAAAAGTTAAATACTTCTTTTCGAGAAATTAAATCTGAAAGATATGGTACCTAAACACCTAGAGGGGGGGTGAATAGGTGACCTAATCCTTTTTACACTTTAATGGCAGCAAACAGTTCTATCACAAAATCTACTTTACTTTTGCACAGCAATAACACAGCATACACAGTCACAGCACAATCACAGCACAGCAGACACTGAATTTTATAATGGTTCCCCAATCTTTGGGTACATCCACTTTCCCCCTTCGCCTATCTAGCAGTGTACTAGATTCGGCCAAACTTCTCCACTAGCTCAGAACCCAAATTGGTTCCTACACCTCAGGCCCAAAGCCTTACAACTCAGTTTTATCCCAAAGCCTACACTCAGCCAATCAAGGCCTACACTCAGCCAACCAAGGCCTACACTCAGCCAATCAAGGACTACACTCAGAGATCTCAATCTCCTACACTCAGGCTCTCAAGCCCTACCCTCAGCCTTTATAATTATAGGCTTACAATTCACTCAGATCCAAAGGATCCTACAAGATAAAAATGTATTACAAATATTAACTCAACAACTCAGAAATAAAAGAGGGGAGTTGAGAGTTTTTTGATGAGTTCTTGGAAGAACTCAGCTGGATTCAATCTGACTTAGCTTTCTTCAAAGCTTCTTGAGTAGAACTGAATAAGACTGAATCCTCCTGTAGTAGTTCCTTGACCTCTGCCACTTAAGATCCAGAATGTATCTGAATCCTTTTTCTCAGCCTAGTTCCAGAGGCTGATTTCTTGGATGGAGCCCTCTCTCTCCAACTTCTTAGATCTGCACTTGGACTGCAAGATCTTCTTGATTTGATACTCTGTGTACCACTTTGATGACTTGTTCTTCAACAATGTGATCAACTTGTTAATCACCAACAACTCAGTTTCTGTAAACTGTAGGTGCCTATTTATAGGCCTTCTTCCTGGTAACCGGCTGGTCCGGTTCATAACTGTCTTCTGACATCTCTGACAGGTGCTGTAGACCGGCTGGAACGGCAGCTGTCATGTCATCCAGTCATTTCTTGAAAATCTCTAACTGTCTGATAGTGTCGAGACTTTCTGTCTTTAAGTGTCGACACTTATAGTCCAAGTGTCGACACATACTGTGTAAGTGTCGACAAAAGTCTACAAGGTGTCGACATAACTTCTTGTATGTCTCGACACAGATTCTTCTTCAGGTGTCGACACTGAAATTGAGTGTCGACACAAGTACTTGATCTTCTGTCTTTAACTGAATTCTTCTAAGTGTCGACACATCACCTTTGTGTCGACACAACTTCTTGTGTTGAATCTGTTAAGTGTCGACACAGCTTCTTGGTGTCGACACATAGTCTTCTATGTTGATACTTGCTGAGTGTCGACACAGCTCCTTGTGTCGACACTTGATTCTTCTATTGAGACTTCAGCTGAGTGTCGACACATTCCCTTAGTGTCGACACTTGTACTTAGAATATTTTGGAGATAATTCTGTTCTTTGCTAAGTGTCGACACAGCTCCTTGTGTCGACACTTTCTTCAAGTGTTGAGTCTTCAGCTGTGTGTCGACACATTGTTCCAAGTGTCGACACATACTTCAAATGCTGACTCTTCTGTTGAGTGTCGACACATTGTGCTGGGTGTCGACACTTACTTCAAGTGCTGACTCTTCTGCTTAGTGTCGACACATTGTGTTGAGTGTCGACACTTGTACTTAGTCTCTACAGACTTTTGCTGAGTGTGAGTGTCGACTGGTGTAGACAGCTTCACTCCAAGCTCCTTGTGTCGACACTTTCTGTCTGCACTTTTCTTCACTGAGTGTCGACACAGCTCCAAGTGTCGACACTTTCTGTCTGGTGTCGACTCTGCATCCCAGGTGTCGACACAATGACTCCAAGTATCGACACTGCTTGTCTGGGTGTCGACACAAGCCTTCTTGAGTGTCGACACTTTCCCTCTGGGTGTCGACACATGGACTTAGAAACTTTTTGCTTCAGTCTAGTTATTACTTAACCTGCACAAGTAAACTCAACATACATCAAATACATTATGATGTATATCATTGAGTTGGGTGAGGCTTCTTCAAATCAGGTACATTTGACCAATGTACCCAACAATCTCCCCCTATTTGGAGAAGTCATAACCCTTAGTCAATGATATACACCATTCATAATTAAAAATTACAAAATGATGTAAAGCAGGTTATATTCAGCAGGGTAAACATAACATGTATTAAATCACACATGTATACACATTCATCAGCACAGAACAAATAAGAAATAGACACATTCACAGAACAAACATGAAATATATGAATCATATATTGTTCTAATATCTGTCTTATACATTTTCAGAAGTTTACTAAATGTGTTACATCCAAAAGATTACAACATAAACTTCAAGAAAACTCTTAATCTATTTCTGCTCTGGCTCCTTAATTACTATGCCTTTGCCAGCTTGGACTTGAGCTTTGACAGGGGCATCAACAGTTTCAGCATCAGCAGGCTTCTTGCCTTTTAGATCTTTCTTTTTAAGTTCTTCTGCCTTGATCTTCTGCCTCTCAAAATAGTGATATGGTTTAGGAAAGTACTTGCTAGGCTCCACTGCAGTAGGAGGTAGCTTTCCCATCTTTGCCTTTCTTCTATACTGAACTATTGCTTCCTGCCTGATCTCATGTTTTCTCCATTCTGCTTCAGAGAACCACTTGTTCCTGTCATGAGTATTGTCCTTGGCAGCTTTCCAGGCAGTTAAAATTATATTCCTAGAGGTAGGGCTCCACTGTTCAAAGTCTGGCCTTTGTTTTGCTTGTTCCCTAAACCTCTTCTTTGGCAACCTTGTCTCTTCTTCTTTCTGTAATGCCTCTTGCATGGCTTCAGATATAGGTTGAATAAACTTTTCAATATGGACATTGTCCTTGCCCCCAGATTGGCAGTACATGGTCTGTACCTCAGCATGAATCATTTCAAAGTCTGGAGGTGGATAAATGACCTGAGCTACTTCTGGTTGCTCACCTCCAAAATAGGCTGGGTTAATGTCTGATTCAGTAATATCTTGGTCATCACACAGAGGAGGATATCCAAGTGTAGCTCTGATGGAATTTGATATCCACTTAGCATGTTCAGAGCTTGCCTTGACTAGTACTCTCTCCCCCTTTATGACTTCTCTAGCCATGTGATCTCTGACATCATCCTTTTGAAATCTGATCTGACTATCCAAGTACCTGATTCCATCTTTAAAGTAAGGTTTTAGCTTTTGAAGTTGTTTAGATATGACCTTCTGGGAGGCTTGGATAGCAGTCTTTACAGCAGAAATTTCTTCTTGAAAGGCTTTGTCAAATTCATCTTTGATAGTAGCAGAAGATGTAGAAGGATCAGCAGCCTTGTTCTTCAACTCAGTGACTATAGCATTATGGGAGGCAGTCAAATTGTCATTCATTCTTAATTGATTATCAAGAACATATCCTTGTTTCAATGCTATGTCATCCACCTGTGCCTTGATCTTCTCCTGGTGTGTTGCTAAATACACCACTGCATTGCCACCTTTATGGAAGCAGTCTGTCATCTCCTTCTTGTTGAGGTTCATTTCAAACCTTATAGATTTTATATCTTGGGCAAGATCAAACTGTAATGATATGTGCCCTGCATCAACATAAGCCTCTATGGCTTTTCTTTGTTCATCCATTTTAATCTGCAGTGCAATCAGTAAAGCACTATAATCAACAGTTAGAGCTTGTTGAACTATAGGCTGTGGGGCTATAGATTGCAGAGCTTTCTTATAACTCTGACTTCTCCTTTTAAAGACATACAATTTCTTCTTCTTTGCCCTAGCACTCTCCTCATCTTCAGAGGCAGAAGTGCTGGCTATGTCAACCCTCTCCTTAGGGCTTTGAGGCTTGTCAGCTTGCACATCTTGTGCCTTCTCAGTTTCTTGCCTTATAGGCTCTTCCAGAACTTGCATTTGCTCCCCCTCAGCAGCAGCATTCTCTCCTTCAAGCAGCATCAATTTCCTTGTCAAAATCTGCTTGATCCAGATTTAGGAACAAGTCTTCCATTGTGTATTCTTGTGGTGAAGAAGCTGGAGAAGTTCTTGGTTCTTCAACCACAGGATCAGGAATTACTTCAACAGCAGATGTGTCTTCTATAACAACATCTGGAGCTTGACTAGGCAGCTGAGTTTGCTGAGAAACATCAGACATATCAGCATCTACTATAAGATATTCTAAAGTTTTTAGGTCAGTGAGTACCTCTTGTATGATGGTGGTGGCTTGCTCACTGTCCAGTGTAGAGGGTTCTTCTACAACTGGAGGCTCCCCCTGGCTTTGATCCCTGTGGATGGGGCTAGCTGGAGGCAGCTCCCCCTGGATCTCAGCATCCTCTTGAGGAGCAGGAGACTTCACTACAGTCTCTTCCTCTTGATCATCAAGACTGAAAACAACCTGTTCTTCACTTCCAGAACTACTTGTGGACACTTGTTCCACAGGAGCTGTCTTCCTTTTCTTCTTTGGAGGAGTATCTTTCTTAGTAACAGTCTTCTCTGGGGTTGGCATTTCCTTGGACAACACCCTGTCCCATCTTGAAAAGATCCTTAGATCCATCTTCCTCATATGATTTATCTTGCTTCCTGCAGCAGTACTCATTACCTCTGGTATCACACCAGCTAGGTATAGACTAATGATTCTGCCCACATTGGGCTTCTTCAGACTTTCTTTAATTTTCTCAAAGACTATCACTGACAATCAGTTCTTAGAGTAAAGATAATTCTTGTCATTATATTGAACATGGAGGCAGACACTCTGTCATGCCCTCCTGGCTTGCTGAGTAAGACCTTTCCCACTATCTCAGACATGAACTTTCCTTGATTATTCATGCCTTTTCTGTTGAAAACTGAACCTAGCTTCATCTTTGGATCAATTCCACACCAGGTAAGAGCTTCCCTGGTCTTGGATGCAGTAATTTCTTCTTCATCTTGAGTTTTTGGTAGCTGGAGTACCTTCCTCAGATTTTTAGGTGAAACCTTGACCTTAGTTCCATGAACTCTGGATGTGATTCTGTATACAGATTCATCTACGGCAGCTCCATTAAGGAATTCAAGCACCTCCTTCTTCCATATCTTAGTTGGTTCTGAAACTAAGTACTCTAATCCAGAATCGGCGACTAGGGTTACTACGGCCTTGATTTCTTGATCTGCATCGTCAAATGCGCCGCGCACAAGCTCATATCCTTCGTTAACGTTCTCCTCAAGCTTAGGTGCCATTAGGGTTTGTAGAATTTGTCTTTAGAAAAGAGAGGTGTCGACACAGTAGTTTTGGTCTCGAAACTTTGAAAGCGTGTCGATAAACAAAGACAGAACCCTATTTATACCTTTCTGATTTTGAAGATGAACAGGCGGGACAGCTAACTTAAAATGTGTCTACACTGGCAATAAGTGTCGACACTGACTTATAATGTCTCGACACATATGTGTCGACACAAGTTTAGTCAACAGATTTTATGTGTTGACACTTGGTTATGTGTCGACACAACATATCTCGACACATTGTCGAGACTTTACTTAGAAAATTCTGAGTAAATACTAAGTGTCGACACCACTTTGGATGTGTCGACACCTACTTGGCATGTGTCGACACTAACATTCTGAAGTGTCGACACCAACATCCTAGATGTGTCGACACCTTTTTCCTGAAGTGTCGACACCACTATTCTGTGTCGACATAGACTTGTCTATGTGTCGACACCTTTTTACTTAGTCATTTTCAAATCTGTAAACTTACTCTAAGTTTATCATTCCTAGTTCAATTTTGAATCTATTGAACTTAGCTTCTTCTAGTGGCTTAGTAAACATATCAGCTACTTGATTATCAGTTTTAACATATTCTAATGAAATATCTTCTCTTTCTACATGCTCCCTAAGAAAATGATATTTAATTTCAATATGTTTTGTCCTACTATGAGATACATGGTTATTAGCTATTGAAATAGCACTAGTAGAATCACAGAAAAGTGGAGTTCTACTTACCTGAAATCCATAGTCCTCTAGCTGATGTTGAATCCACAGAAGTTGAGCACAGCAACTTCCTGCAGCCATATACTCTGACTCTGCTGTGGAGATAGCCACACTGGTTTGCTTTTTGCTACTCCATGAAATTAGTCTCCCACCTAGGAATTGACAGGTTCCAGTAATGCTCTTTCTATCTTCCTTGCATCCTGCAAAGTCTGCATCTGAATAACCTGTTAGATCAAAATCTCCATTCTTAGGGTACCAGAGGCCTAGATAGGGAGTGCCCTTTAGATATCTCAATATTCTTTTGACTGCAGTCAAATGAGACTCTTTAGGGCAGGCTTGATACCTTGCACAAACACATGTAGCATACATGATGTCTGGTCTACTAGCAGTCAAGTATAATAGGGAGCCAACTATCCCTCTATACAAGGTTTCATCTACAGGTTTCCCTGCATCATCCTTGCTAAGAGACATACTTGACCCCATAAGAGTCTTCATGGTGCTGGATGAATCCATACCATACTTCCTTATGAGTTCTAGGGTGAACTTGGACTGACAAATGGACAAATCACTTTCAGTCTGTTTAACTTGGAGACCCAAGAAAAACTTCAGCTCTCCCATACTACTCATCTCAAACTGACCTTGCATAAGTTTTGCAAACTTTTTGCAAAGGCTGCTTTCAGTAGACCCAAATATAATGTCATCTACATATATTTGGACTAGTATAACTTTGCCTCTAGATTCCCTAAGGAATAGAGTCTTATCTATTTTCCCCCTTGAGAACCTCTTCTCAATGAGGAAACTAGATAGGGTTTCATACCAAGCCCTAGGAGCTTGCTTTAACCCATATAAAGCTTTCCTAAGTCTATAGACATGATGAGGTAGAGTTGGATCAACAAAACCTGCAGGCTGTTCCACATAGACTTCTTCCTTAAGATTACCATTCAGGAATGCTGACTTGACATCCATTTGGTAAAACTTGAATCCTTGATAGGTTGCATAGGCTAAGAACATCCTTATGGCTTCCAGTCTGGCTACTGGAGCAAAGGTTTGATCAAAATCAATACCTTCTTCTTGCCTATATCCTTTAGCAACCAGTCTAGCTTTATTCTTAATGATGACCCCTTGTTCATCCATCTTATTCCTGTAGATCCACTTAGTTCCTATTATATTGTGGTCTTTATGTTTAGGAATGAGTTCCCAAACCTTGCACCTTTTGAACTGATTAAGCTCTTCTTGCATTGCTTCAGTCCATAGTGGATCCAGTATTGCTTCTTCAAATTTCTTAGGTTCACCTTGAGACAGGAAACTGGAGTAGATTGCTGCATGCATGTATCTACTCCTGGTTTGTACTCCTTGTCTTGGATCTCCAATAATCTGCTCTACTGGATGATCTCTTAGATGCCTGTTGGCTGGAGGCATTCTTACTTATGGTTGAACCATTTCAGCATCTCCATCATGTTGTTCTCCTTGTATTTCTTCAGCAACTGGCACATGTAGTTCTCCCCCTGGACAATAGCTACTCTCCTCTCCTTGCTGTCTTGCAGCAGACACTTCTTCTATAGTAAGCTTGTCCATTTTCTTTGATAAACCTGTGGGGCTGCATATAGTACTAGACAACTCATTGTTAATAAGTTTAGTCTCATCAAAAACTACATGCACAGAATCTTCTACAACTTGTGTAGTCAAGTTGTAGACTCTATAAGCCTTACTATTATTGCTGTACCCAACAAAAATTCCCTCTTGGGACTTGGCAGCAAACTTAGATAAGTAAGACTTCCCATTGTTAAGTATGAAGCATTTGCAACCAAAGATCCTGAAATAGGATAGGTTTGGTTTCCTGCCTTTCACAACTTCATAGGGGGTCTTGTTTAGCCCTTTAGTGATGGTAGCCCTATTTATGACATGGCATGCAGTGTTAACTGCTTCAGCCCAGAAATACTCTGGAAGTGATGTATCACTTAATAGGGTCCTACCAGCCTCTATCAAGGTCCTATTCTTCCTCTCAGCAATGTCATTTTGCTGAGGTGTTCTAGGTGAAGAGAATTCTTGAAATATCCCAAAGTCTTCACATAGTTCTGTCATGCTTTCAGATTGAAATTCAGTACCATGGTCACTTCTAATCTTGACCACTGTACTATTTAGTTCATTCTGAATTTGCTTGACAAAGCTGTAGAAGACACTAGGTGTTTTAGATTTCTGTCTTAAGAAGAACACCCAGGAAAACCTTGAGTAGTCATCTACAACTACAAGGGTATAGACCTTCCTACCTAAGCTGTGAACTGGCATTGGACCAAAGAGATCCAAATGCAAGAGGTACAAACACCTCACAGCATCTTTGTTTTCTATGCTTCTAAAGGTGAATTTAGTCTGCTTGCCCTTTTGACAAGCTGAGCAAATACCATCTTTGACACACTTAACTTGAGGACCATTCCTCACTAACTCTTTGCTAAAGAGTTTGCTAATAGTCTTGTAGTTAAGATGGGCAAGCCTCTTGTGCCATTTGACACAATGAGAGACTGTCTCATCAGCTACAAGACACACTGGAGAACCATTGTTCTCAATCATAATGTCTAGGCAGTAGACATTCCTTTTCCTATAACCTGTCAAAATGATCTCTTGATCACTTGACCTCTTGATATGACAACCATTTTTAACAAATGAGATGTCATACCCTACATCACTTAATTGACTTATACTTATTAGGTTGTGTTTCAACCCTTTAACATAAGCCACTTGAGTAATGGTAACCAAGTTTGTAGAAATGTTACCAAACCCTTTGATGATTCTTTTTTCAGAACCACCAAAGGTAACCTTTGGACCATCTTTTATTGGTATGTAGTCCTTTAGTAGTCCCCTTGTTCCAGTCATATGTCTGGAACATCCACTATCCAAGTACCATGTTGGGGTATGGCAACTTGGATTTACCTGCAAAACAGATTAATGAACCTTAGAACCCAAAGAATTCTTGGGTCCTTGGTACCTGTTAGTCTGCAATCTGACAAAGCTACCTACTGGCTTTCCAACAGGTAGTTTGGAACTCACTTTGGCACTAGCATTGTGCCAACAGTCCACTGCAAAATGGCCAACTTTGCCACAACACCAACATTCAAACTTGTTGTACCTTTGCTTAGGTACTGCCTTGGTTGTCTTGTCTACAGCAGGCTTGTTGAATGTTAAGTGTGTTAAAGATGGTATTTGCTCAGCTTGTCAAAAGGGCAAGCAGACTAAATCCACCTTTAGAAGCATAGAAAACAAAGATGCTGTGAGGTGTTTATACCTCTTGCATATGGATCTCTTTGGTCCAATGCCAGTTCACAGCCTAGGTAGGAAGGTCTATACCTTTGTAGTTGTAGATGACTACTCAAGGTTTTCCTGGGTGTTCTTCTTAAGACAGAAATCTGAAACACCTAATGTCTTCTATAACTTTGTCAAGCAAATTCAGAATGAACTAAATAGTACAGTGGTCAAAATAAGAAGTGACCATGGTACTGAGTTTCAGTCTGATAGCATGACAAAACTTTGTGAAGACTTTGGGATATTTCAAGAGTTTTCTTCACCGAGAACACCTCAGCAAAATGGCATTGCTGAGAGGAAGAATAGAACCATGATTGAGGCAGGTAGGACCCTATTAAGTGATACATCACTACCAGAATACTTCTGGGCTGAAGCAGTTAATACTGCATGCCATGTTATCAATAGGGCTACCATAACTAAGGGCCTAAATAAGACCCCCTATGAGGTTGTGAAAGGCAGGAAACCAAACCTATCCTACTTCAGGATCTTTGGTTGCAAATGCTTCATACTTAACAATGGGAAGTCTTACTTAACTAAGTTTGCTGCCAAGTCCCAAGAGGGAATTTTTGTTGGGTACAGCAACAATAGTAAGGCTTATAGAGTATACAACTTGTCTACTCAAGTTGTAGAAGAGACTGTACATGTAGTATTTGATGAGACTAAACTTATTAACAATGAGTTGTCTAGTAGTGCATGCAGGCCCACAGGTTTAACAAAGAAGATGGACAAGCTCACTCTAGAAGAAGAATCTACTGCAAGACAGCAAGTAGAAGACAGTGGCTGTTGTCCAGGGGGAGTACTACATGTACCAAATGCAGAAGAAGTACAAGGAGTACAGCAAGATGATGAAACTGAAGTGGTTCAACCAGAAGTCAGGATGCCTCCAGCCAATAGGCATCTTAGAGATCATCCAGTATAGCAGATTATTGGAGATCCAAGACAAGGGGTACAAACAAGGAGCAGAAACCTGAATGCAGCAGTCTACTCCAGCTTTCTATCCCAAGTTGAACCTAAGAAGTTTGAAGAAGCCATTCTAGATCCACAATGGACTAAAGCAATGTAAGAAGAGCTGAATCAGTTCAAGAGGTGCAAGGTCTGGGAACTGGTTCCTAAACCTAAAGACCACAATATAATAGGAACCAAGTGGATCTACAGGAATAAGATGGATGAACAAGGTGTCATCATTAAGAACAAAGCAAGATTAGTTGCAAAAGGATATAGGCAGTAAGAAGGTATTGATTTTGATCAAACCTTTGCTCCAGTAGCCAGACTGGAAGCCATAAGGATGTTCCTGGCCTATGCAACTTTTCAAGGATTCAAGGTTTACCAAATGGATGTCAAGTCAGCATTTCTAAATGGTAATCTTAAAGAAGAAGTCTATGTGGAACAACCCTCAGGTTTTGTTGATTCTACTTTACCTAATCATGTAGATAGACTTAGGAAAGCTTTATATGGGTTAAAGCAAGCCCCTAGGGCTTGGTATGAAACCCTATCTAGTTTCCTCATTGAGAACAAGTTCTCAAGGGGGAAAATAGATAAGACTCTATTCCTTAGGGAATCTAGAGGCAAAGTTATACTAGTCCAAATATATGTAGATGACATTATATTTGGGTCTACTGAAAGTAGCGTTTGCAAAAAGTTTGCAAAGCTAATGCAAAGTCAATTTGAGATGAGTAGTATGGGAGAGCTAAAGTTCTTCTTGGGTCTCCAAGTTAAACAGACTGAGAGTGGTTTATCCATTTGCCAGTCCAAGTTCACCCTAGAACTCATAAGGAAGTATGGTATGGATTCATCCAGCACCATGAAGACTCCTATGGGGTCAAGTATGTCTCTTAGCAAGGATGATGCAGGGAAGCCTGTAGATGAAACCTTATATAATGGGATAGTTGGCTCCCTATTATACTTGACTGCAAGTAGAATAGATATCATGTATGCTACATGTGTCTGTGCTAGGTATCAAGCCTGCCCTAAAGAGTCTCATTTGACTGCAGTCAAAAGGATATTGAGATATCTTAAGGGCACTCCTTATCTAGGCCTCTGGTACCCTAGGAATGGGGATTTTGAACTAACAGGTTATTCAGATGCAGACTTTGCAGGATGCAAAGAAGATAGAAAAAGCACTACTGGAACCTGTCAATTCCTAGGTGGGAGACTAATTTCATGGAGTAGCAAAAAGCAAACAAATGTGGCTATCTCCACTGCAGAGTCAGAGTATGTGGCTGCAGGAAGTTGCTGTGCTCAACTTCTTTGGATACAACATCAGCTAGAGGACTATAGATTTCAGGTAAGTAGAACTCCACTCTTTTGTGATTCTACTAGTGCTATTTCAATAGCTAATAATCCTGTATCCCATAGTAGAACAAAACATATTGAAATTAAATATCATTTTCTTAAGGAGCATGTAGAAAGAGAAGATATTTTACTTGAATATGTTAAAACAGATGAACAATTAGCTGATATGTATACTAAGCCCCTAGAAGAAGCTAAGTTCAATAGGTTTAAGATTGAACTAGGAATGATAAACTTAGAGTAAGTTTATAGTATTGAAATTGGCTAAGTAAAAAGGTGTCGACACATAGAGATTTCTGTGTCGACACAGAATAGTGGTGTCGATACTTCAGGAAAAAGGTGTCGACACATCTAGGAAATTGGTGTCGACACTTCAGAATATTAGTGTCGACACATGACAAGTAGGTGTCGACACAACCAAGGTGGTGTCGACACTTAGTGTTTACTCAGTATTTTCTAAGTAAAGTCTCGACTAAATGTCGAGTTAAGTGGTGTCGACACATAAACAAGTGTCGACACATAAAATCTGTTGACTAAACTTGTGTCGACACATATGTGTCGAGACATTATAAGTCAGTGTCGACACTTATTGCCAGTGTCGACACAATTTAAGTTAGCTTTCCCGCCTGTTCATCTTCAAAATTAGAAAGGTATAAATAGGGTTTTGTCTTAGTTTGTCGACACGCTTTCAAAGTTTCGAGACCAAACTTCTGTGTTGACACCTCTCTTCTCTCAAGACAAATTCTACAAACCCTAATGGCGCCTAAGCTAGCGGAGAATGTCAACGAAGGATACGAGCTGGTGCGCGGTGCTTTTGAGGATGCCGATCAAGAAATTAAGGCTGTCGTAACCCTAGTAGTCGATTCAGGATTAGAATATCTTGTTTCTGAACCTACTAAAATCTGGAAGAAAGAGGTACTAGAATTTCTCAGTGGAGCTAAGATAGACGAAACTGGATTCAAAATCAAATTCAGGGTTCATGGTGAGATGGTGAAGGTGTCACCTAAAAGTCTGAGGAAGATTCTACAGCTACCAAGAATTAAAGAGGAAGATGAGGTTACAGCTACAAAGACCAGGGAAGCTCTAACCTGGTGTGGACTGGATCCTAAGATGAAGCTTGGATCAGTGTTTCTTAGAAAAGGCATGAACAATCAAGGGAAATTACTCTCAGAGATTGTTGGCAAAGTCATACTCAGCAAGACAGGAGGGCATGACAGAGTGTCTGCCCATATGTTTAGTATAATGACAAGGATAATCTTCACTCTAAAAACTGACTGGTCTATGGTAGTTTATGAGAAGATTAAAGAAAGCTTGAAGAAGCCCAACCTGGGCAGGATTTTAAGTCTTTACCTTGCTGGTATAATACCTGAAGTTATGAGTACAGCTGCTGGAAGCAAAATAAATCATATGAGAAAAATGGATATGAGGTTGTTCTCTAGATGGGACAGGGTGTTGACTAAGGAGATGCCAACCCCTGAGAAGATAGTTTCTGAGAAGGAGATTCCATTAAAGAAGAAAAGGAAAATTGCCCCAGTGGCTCAAGAGTCCACTAGCAGCTCAGACAGTGAAGAACAAGTTGTCTTCACTCCAGATGAAAATGAGGAAGTGCCTGCTGTGAAATCTCCTGCTCCTCAAGATGATGCTGAGATCCAGGGGGAGCTACCTCAAGCTTGCCCCATACACAAGGATCAAAGCCAGGGGGAGCTTCCAGTTGTAGATGAACCCACTATACTGGAAAGTGAACAAGCAACCAGCATTATCCTAGAGGTAATCACTGAACTCAATACTTTAGAATTTCCTATGGAAGATACTGATTTGTCTGATGTTCATCAGCAAACTCAGCTGGATAACCAAGTCCCAGATGCTATCTTGGAAGATATATCTGTTGCAGCTCCAATAGTTTCTGATTCAGTGGTTGAAGAGCCAAGACTTTCTCCAGCTCATTCACCCCAAGAATATACCATGGAAGATCTATTCCTAAATCTAGATCAAGAAGATTTTTATAAGGAAACTGCTGCTGAAGAGGAGAATGCTCCAGTTGAGGGGGTGCAAGTTATACTTGTTGAAGAGCATGTAAGGCATGAGACTGACAAGCCCCAACCTGTTGAAGAACTACTAAAGGAAAGGGTAGATATAGCCAGCTCCTCAGCATCTGAAGATGAGGAGGCTGCCAGGGCAAAGAAACAGAAACTTTATGTATTCAAAAGAAGGAGTCAAAGTTATAAGAAGGCTCTACAATCTATTGCACCACAGCCTATAGTTCAGCAAACACCATCAGTTGATTATAGTGCTTTAATGGTGGCAATGCAAATTAAACTGGATGAGCACAGGCAGGCAATTGAGAAGTATGTAGATGAAGGGCAGAAATCATTGCAATTTGATCTGGCACAGGATATTAAATCCATAAGATTTGAGATGAATCTAAACAAGAAGGAGATGACTGAATGTTTCCACAAGGGTGGAAATGCAGTGGTGTATTTGGTTACACACCAGGAGAAGATAAAAGCACAAGTTGATGACATAGCCCTGAAGCAAGGATATTTCCTTGAAAATCAACTTAGAATGAATGACAATTTGACAGAATCTCATAATGCAATTGTCACAGAACTAAAGAACATAGCTGCTGGACCTTCTACCTCTACTGCTACTATTAAAGCTGAATTTGACAAAGTATTTCAAGAAGAAATCTCTGCTGTTAAGACTGTCATTCAAGACTCCCAGAAGACCATATCTGAACAACTTACAAAGCTCAAACCTTTCTTTAAAGATGGAGTCAGATACTTGGATAGTCAAATCAGATTCCAGAAGGATGATGTCAGAGATCACATGGCTAGAGAAGTCATAAAGGGGGAGAGAGTTTTAGTCAAAGCTAGCTCTGATCATGCCAAATGGATATCTAATTCCATCAGAGCTACACTGGGCTATCCTCCACTTTGTGATGATGACAATGTTGCTGAATCTGGAATTCAGCCTGCATATTTAGGAGGAGAGCAACCAAAAGTGGCTCAAGTTATCTATCCTCCTCCAGATTTTGAAATGGTGCAAGCTGATATTCATCACATGTATAGCCCAACTGAAGGGAAGTCTAATGTCATTCTGGAAAAAGTGGTTCAGCCTATATCTGAAGCTATGCAAGCAGCTCTTCAGAAAGAAGAAGAAGCTCTACAGAAAGAAGAAGAGACTAGACTTTCTAAGAAGAGGTTTAGGGAACAAGCAGAACAAAGGCCAGACTTTGAGCAGTGGAGCCCTACCTCAAGGAATATCATTTTAACTGGCTGGAAAGCTGCCAAAGATAACATTCAAGACAGGAATAAGTGGTTTTCTGAAGCTGGATGGAGAAAACATGAAATAAGGCAGGAGGCCATAGTTCAACATAGAAGGAAGGCCAAGATGTGAAAGCTACCTCCTACAGCTCTGGAGCCTAGCAAATACTTTCCTAAGCCTTACCATTACTTTGAAAGGCAGAAGGTTAAAGCAGAAGAGCTTAAGAAGAAAGACTTGAAAGGCAAGAAGCCTGCTGATGCTGAAGTTGCTGATGCTCCTGTTCAAGCTAAAGTTCAAGTTGGAAAAGGAATTGTGATTAAGGAGCCAGAACTGAAATAGAATTAGAATTTTCTTGAAGTTTACTTTGTAATCTTTTTGATGTAAAACATTTTGTGAACTTCTGGAAATGAATTTGACAGATATTAGAATAATGTGTTATATGTTAAAACTATTTCATATTTGTTCTGTGATGATGTATTTGTATACATATGTAATTGATACATGTTTATGTTTACCCTACTGCATATAATCCTGCTTTACATCATTTTGTAATTTAATTATGAATGGTGTATATCATTGACTAAGGGTTATGACTTCTCCAAATAGGGGGAGATTATTGGGTACATTGGTTCAAATGCACCTGATTTGAAGAAGCCTCACCCAACTCAATGATATACATCAAAATGTATTTGATGTATTTTGAGTTACATGTGCAGGTTAAGTATTTGCAGGAAAGAAGAAAAGTTTCTAAGTCCATGTGTTGACACTTAAGAAGACTTGTGTCGACACCCAGGCAAGCAGTGTCGACACTTGGAGTCATTGTGTCGACACCAGGGATGCTGAGTCGACACCAGACAGAAAGTGTCGACACAAGGAGTTGTGTTGACACTCAGTGAAGAAAAGCCAGTGAAGCTGTGTCGACACTTAACAGTTGTGTCAACACCCAGTGAAGCTGTATCTACATCAGAAAGTGTCGACACTTGGAGCTGTGTCGACACTCAGCAAAAGTCAGCAGAGACTAAGTACAAGTGTCGACACCCAGAACAATGTGTCGACACTCAACAGAAGAGTCAACACTTGAAGTAAGTGTTGACACCCAGAACAATGTGTCGATACTTAGCAGAAGAGTCAACACTGGAAGAAAGTGTCAACACAAGGAGCTGTGTCGACACTTAGTGAAGAACAACAAGATCAACAAATTATTCTAAGTACAAGTGTCGACACTATGGGAATGTGTCGACACTCAGCTGAAGTCTCAACAAGAAGAAGAATGTGTCGACACAAGGAGCTGTGTCGACACTCAACAAGTATCAACACTGAAGACATGTGTCGACACCAAGAAGCAGTGTCGACACTTGACAGATACAACACATGAAGATGTGTCGACACAAAGGTGTTGTGTCGACACTTAGAAGAATACAGCAAAATACTGAAGAACAAGTACTTGTGTCGACACTCAATCTCAGTGTCGACACATGAAGAAGAAGTAGTGTCGAGATAAAGAATCAACAACACAAGGAGTTGTGTCGACACCTTGTAGACTAGTGTCGACACTTAGACAACATGTGTCGACACTTGGTCTATAAGTGTCGACACTTAAAGACAAAAAGTCTTGACACTATCAGACAGTTAGAGAATTTTCAAGAACTGACTGGATGACTTGACAGCTGCCATTCCAGCCGGTCTACAGTACCTGTCAGAGTTGTCAGAATTCAGTTATGGATCGGACCAGTCGGTTAGCATGAAGAAGGTCTATAAATAGGCCTATGCTGTCTACTGAACATGATTGATAAAAAGGTTGTTGAAGTTGTCAAAGTTCAAATTATTCAACAAAGAAGATCTAGCTATTCCTTGAAGATTCAAGTGCAGATCTAAGAAGTTGGAGAGAGAGAGCTCCATCCAAGAAATCAGCTGTTGGAACCCAGCTGAGAAGAAGGATTCAGATTGGTCTGAATCTTAAGAAGCAGAGATCAAGGATCAACTGCAGAAGGAGTCAATCTAATTGAGTTCTACTTTCAAGAAGCTTTGAAGAAAGCTAAGTCAGATTGATTTCAGCTGAGTTCTTCCAAGAACTCATCAAGAAACTCACAACTCCCCTCTCTTGTCTTTGGGTTGCTGAGTTAACAATTGTATAATCATTTTTATCTTGTAGGATCCTTTGGATCTGAGTTTTTGTAAGCCTGTAATTATAAAGGCTGAGTGTAGGGCTTTGGGAGCCTGAGTGTAGGAGATTGGAATCTCTGAGTGTAGGCCTTGGTGGCTGAGTGTAGGCCTTGGTGGCTGAGTGTAGGCCTTTGTGGCTGAGTGTAGGCTTTGTGTAAAAGCTGAGTTGTAGGGCCTTGGGCCTGAGGTGTAGGAACCAGTTTGTGTTCTGAGATAGTGGAGAAGTTTGGCCGAATCTAGTACACTGCTAGATAGGCGAAGGGGGAAAGTGGATGTACCCAAAGCTTGGGGAACCACTATAAAACTCTGTGTCTGCTGTGATTGTGATTTGCTGTGTATGCTGTGTGATTGCTGTGATAAAATAGTTAGAATTCTGTAATATTAACTGATTGCTGCCATAAAAAGTTAAAAAGAATTTGGTCACCTATTCATCCCCCCCTCTAGGTGTTTAGGTACTATATCTTTCAGTGGAGGAGTCACGCCCCAGGTCATGGGTGTGACTCTGGGCGTGTCGGCTTGGTCGACGATTTTCGAGCGCATTTTGTCGCGCTTGAGTGTCACGGCCATGGTCACGGGGCGTGTCAAATGACACGGGCGTGACCCCGGGCTTGTCAAACTTTTCTCATCAAATTTTTCTGATTCCACGGGAAATGAATTGTCACGGCCTAGTGAAGGGCGTGACCCAAAGTACACGGGTGTGTCAGGTCATTTTTTGACTTTTTCCTAAAAAATTTTAGAAAACAAAATTAAGCTAAGTTAGGTAAATATTTATAAAAGGAGTAATTTATTAAATAAAACTAACTAAAAAAGGCAAACTAAACTAAAATATCATAATAAAAATATTGAAAAATGCATATAATTACAACTTATCAAATACCCCCTAACTTAAGCTTTTGCTATTACAGAGCAAAAGTTTGAGGTAAACTTATAAGAAATAAAAGAAACTTTATGTTTAGCTACCGCTTAATTAATTATAAGAGAGATCTAAATAAACATACGAGGTGTAAGAGTTAAGTAATAAAATTATGTAGATGATTTAAATAGCGTAAAAGTTTTGGCCAAAAGACTTCTTGATGTAAGCAAGTAGAAAGCAATAATTATAATGGTTAGATTAACGAAAATAGTTTGGAATTATATGAAGTTAGCTTATATGAGTTTTACTGGAAATAATGCAATTTACAAATTATGCTCTGAAAAAGATTTTTGAATTAATTCTAGAATCGTGAAATTGGCTAAGGGTGTTGATGTTGGTTTATGAAGAGGGTTTGGATATTGAGGTGAGGTGATTTTTTCTCGAACCTCCATTTTCTTTCTTTTTGGATTATTAGGAAAATGAAATCTTATTTTCCTAATATCATTTTCTATTTAACTTCATAATAAAATTGACCCGATGTATATGTGTAGGAGTAATGAATTTTATCCTCTTACTCCGTAACATATAATTTTTTTAAACTATTGGGTGCCTATGTTTACGGAACGAAATATTATTCCCATTGACATAGGATCTTTTTATTTATTTTTTTTTTGGATAGAAATTTTATCATGCCAAGTAAGGCATGATAAAGGGAGAAAAGAAAACTAGATTTTTAATTGAAAAAATTTTTGAGAGCAACCTTAATAAATTGTACATTCCAATTTTTCAGAAAGTTAAAAGTAAACATAATTGAATTCTATAGTCGTTAGTTTCTAACATAATACACGTGCTCCTATCAATGAAAAATTAGAAGTAGTGCATAAAACGAGTTCACTATTTTTAACAAAGCATAATGAATTCTTTAAAACTTAAACCCAGCTATTTAAATATTTCAATCGATAATTAACAAACGAATAGCAAACAAAGAATTAATAAAATTCACATATAAATAAACTCAAAACAAAATTTTTGGATAGCAAAAAAATTAAGAATCGTATACTTGATTTATTTTCTTCAAAACATTTTTTGGATTTTTATAGTTTTTATCATCATTTTTTTGTTTTTAATTTATTATCTTTTTTTTTGAATTTTTGTTTTGTTTTACTCAATTTTTTTGAATTTTTGACATATTATCTTTTTTGTTTTGTTTTTAAATTTGTTATTATATACATACGAAAGAAAAAAAAACGATAAGAAATATATATTTTTTGAAATAGTTTTTCTTTCTTTTCTAATTTTTTGGATTTTTTAGTTTTTATAAACAAATATTTACAAAAATAAGGAAAGAGAGAAATGATAATTGCAAAGAAGAGTAAGAAAAAAAGAGAGAAAAGAGAAAATATTTACAAAAGATATTTACGAAATAAAACTAAATATTTTTTGGAATTTTTGTTTTTATAATTTTTTGGATTTTTTGTAATAAAAGGAAAGGAAAAGAAAGATTTTTTTGGATTTTGTGTTTTATAATTTTGTTTGAAATTTTTGTGTTTTTTTTAAATGAAAGAATTTTTTTTTGGATTTTTCATTTAAAATTTTTTGTTTTGGACTTTTGAAATGCAGAAAGTAGAAGTGCAGAAAAGAAAGCATGAAAATACCCCCATACTTAAGTTCAACATTGTCCCCAATGTTGCAACGTAAGTATGCAGAACAAAAGAGAAAAGGAAATATTTACGAAGAAAATAAAGAGATGGGGGGGGGGGGTAGAAGCTTCCCTGAAACGCGTTTGGGGAGGCCCATCAGAAACCCTGCAGTTTATTAGAAAAAGTAGCAAACAGAATAAATAAAGGGCGAAAAAGATAAGCGAGGGGTGCCTCCCAGGAGCGCTTTATTTATAGTCGTGTAGCTTGACTATTTTGACAGAGTTATAATGTTGAGGAAAGTTATGGTTTCGTTATGCTCGATCACTGGGTTGCCGCAATATAAGACTTTAACCAATGACCGTTTACTTTAATCGAACCTTTTTCCTGGTGGGAGATGAGTACGATCCCATATGGAAAAACTTCGTCGACTAGGAAGGGGCCGGACCAACGTGATTTTAGATTACTCGGAAAAATCCTAAGACATGAATTGTAAAGAAGGACAAGATCGCCTCGAGAAAAAAATTTTGGGGACTTTTTTTTCGATCGTGATATAACTTAGAACGCTCCTTATAGAACTTATTACTCTCGTAAGCGTTCACACGCCATTCATCGAGCTCGTTTAGTTACAGTTTTCTATTCTGAGCGGCTAAGTTGGCGTCGAGGTTTAAGAGTTTTAAAGCCCAAAGAGCGCGATGCTCTAGTTCTACGGGTAAATGACACGTTTTGCCATAGACTAACCGGAACGGTGTACAACCAATTGCGGTTTTGTATGCCGTCCGACATGCCCACAACGCATCATCGAGTTTAACGGACTAATCTTTCCTATTTAGTGAAATAGTTTTTTCTAATATTCGCTTGATCTCTCGATTGACTACCTCTACTTGGACAATAGTTTGCGGGTGGTAGGGGGTGGCGAGTTTGTGCGTGACTCCGTATTTAGCTAACGTCTTAGCCATAAGAGCGTTATAGAAATGCGTTCCCCTATCACTAACAATTGCACGAGACGTGCTGAAGCGAGAAAATAGTTTTTTAAGAAATGTAATGATGACTCGCGAATCGTTGGTTGGGAGAGCTTGCGCTTCCGCCCACCACGATACGTAATCGACCGCTACTAAAATATACATATTTTTGAAAGAGGGAGGTAGGGGGCAACAAAATCTATGCCCCATAAATCGAAGACTTCGCATTCTAAAAACATGTTTTGGGGCCTCTCGTCACGTCGAGAGATGTTACCCGACCACTGACAGCTATCACATGCGAGCACAAAAGTGTGCGCGTCTTTGAAGAGAGTGGGCCAAAAGTAGCCCGCCTCTGGTGCCTTCCGAGCGGTCCGGTTGGCTTGATAATGCCCACCGGTTGGACCCTCGTGGTAGTGCTTAAGAATTTGCAAGCACTCCACACCCGCAACGCATCTTCGGACCGCTTGGTCCGCGTAGATACGAAAAAGAAATGGTCCTCCCCGAAGAAATATTTCAAGTCAGAAAAGAATATCTTCTTTTGATGACTTGAAAACTCTTTTGGAAGCACCCGCGCTACTAAGTAATTTGCTAAATCTGCGAACCAAGGCAAAGATGACGAAGAATTATGAATGGCTAGGAGGCATTCCTCAGGGAATCTGTCATTTATTTCAGATTCGACGAGCACTTCCGCAACCGGATTTTCTAAACGGGAGAGGTGGTCTGCCGCTAGATTTTTCGCGCCCCTCTTATCTCGGATCTCCAAGTCAAACTCTTATAGGAGTAGAATCCACCAAAGAAGGCGGTGCTTCGCATCATTTTTAGCTAATAAATATTTAAGAGCGGAGTGATCGGTAAATACGATAACTTTAGATAGCGTTATATACGAGCGAAACTTATCAAAAGTGAAAACGACGGCTTAGAGTTCCTTTTCCGTCGTTGTGTAATTTACTTTTGCGAAAGTGAGCGTCTTGCTAGCGTAATAAATTGGATGAAAATGTTTTTCTACGCGTTGGCCAAGAATGACACCAAGGCAATATCACTAGTGTCACACATAGTTTCGAACAGAATGGACCAATTAGGGGCCACTAAAATTGGTGAGGTGATAAGTTTTTGTTTTATTAAATTAAAGGCGGACTCGCATTCGCTACTAAAGATGAAATGTGATTTCTTTTCCAAGAGGTGAGTTAGCGGCTTTGTTATTTTTGAAAAGACTTGAATGAAACGTCGGTAAAAGCCCGTATGGCCTAAGAAACTCCTAATAGATTTTACGTTTGTTGGTTGCAGAAGTTTTTCTATGATTTTTTATCTTGGCCTTATCCACCTCCATCCCCTTAGACGAAATCATATGACAGAGGAACAAACCTCCTCGAACCATAAAGTTGCATTTTTCCCAATTTAAAATAAGGCTTGTGTCCTCGCACCGTTGGAGGACACGATCTAGATTGTGAATGCAATCAGGAAAAGAACGTCCGAAAACAGAACAGTCATCTATAAAGACTTGCATATTGTCTTCTACTAGCTTGCCAAAGATCGCTAGCATACATCTTTGGAATGTAGCCGGCGCATTGCAGAGTCCAAATGGCATTGTTCGGTATGCGAAGGTGCTAAACGGGCAAGTAAAAGTTATTTTCTCTTGATCATCGGGGGAAATGGGGATTTGGAAAAACCCCAATAAACCATCAAGAAAACAATAATATGGATAACCGGATAAACGCTCTAAAATCTGGTCCAAAAACGTGAGTGGGAAATGGTCCTTGCGGTTGGAATCATTAAGTTTTCTATAATCGATGCACACTCGCCAACCCGTAACTGTACGAGTTGGGACGAGCTCGTGATGCTCATTCGCCACTATGGTTAGACCGCCCTTCTTGGGCACGACATGCACGGGACTAACCCATGCACTTTCTGAAATAGGGTAGATAATCCCCGCATCTAATAACTTAATAATCTTGGCTTTAACGACGTATTTCATGTTTGGGTTAAGACGATGTTGCGGCTGAATCATTTTGCGGCAATTATCGTTAAGAAATATCTTATGGGTGCAAAAGGAGGGGCTAATCCCCTTTAAGTCAGAGATTTTCCACGCAATTGCGTGATGATGTTTAAGTAAAACTTCCAATAAATCGGATGTCTCCAAATCACTCAAGTTCGAAGAAATAATAACGGGAAGCGTATCGCTTTTTCCCAAAAAAGCATATTTGAGTGATGCGGGTAAGGGTTTGAGGTCTAGGATGGGCGGTTCTTCTAGGGAGGTTTTAATTCCTATGTCTTTCTTACCAATTGGTTCGAAAGGCAAGTCAATAAAGGTATCGTCATTGTATTTAAAATTTTTGAGCACATAAATATCGTCATTTAAAAATACGGACTCGAAAATGGGAGAAGAACGATCTTCAAAAAAGGTATCTAAAGAATAGCAGAAATCATCGCTCGATGACAAATTATCCATCGAGGGATTAATAGAGAAAGTAACTTGATCATCTCCTACTCAGAGGAGAAGACTACCATTACTAACATCTATTAGTACGTGGGAGGTTGCGAGAAAAGGGCGACCGAGTATTATTGGTACCTCGGCATCCTCCTCGATGTCTAAGATGATGAAGTCAACCGGAAAGGTAAACTTATCTATTCGGACAAGTACGTCCTCCACTACCCCGATAGGGAACTTAACCGAGCGATCCGCTAATTGGATGCACATATTCGTAGGACTAGGAGTACCCAAATCTAAACGTTTAAAGAGCGAGAACGACATCAGATTAATGCTAGCCCCTAAATCAGCTAAGGCGTATTTTACTAATATATCGCCAAAAAGGCACCGGATGGAAAACCGTCCCGGGTCGTTTTGTTTTTTGGGAAATTTGTTATTAAGGGCCACCGAGCAGACAGCGTTGAGAGATACATGCGAAATATCCTCTAATTTACATTTATTAGAAAGTAATTCTTTTAAAAATTTCGCATATTTGGGCATTTGCGAGATAGCCTCGCAAAAAGGAACATTAATATTAATTTGTTTTGATAATAAAATAAATTTTTCGTATTGTGCGTCCTTACGCTCATTATCTAATTTATTCGGATACGGAAAGGCCTTGTTTAAAATAATTTTTTATTTAAAATTGGTAAAGGCTGCGTAAACGAAGAAGAGGGAAGATGGGTCAGAGGTGAAATATTGATAAGTTAATTTATATAGTTATTTTAGTTTAGTTTTTTTATAAATAAATAGTATAATTTATTTGGATTTATATTAATATATATAATAATTTATTTATTTTTATATTTCAGGTTAATATGGGCTCCAAATATCATTTTCAAGTTAATGGCAAAGATCCGAAAACATTTTGAGAAAATTAACATTTTTGGCCACGGATAGCTGAAATTCAAATGACCATAACTTTCAAACCAGGAAGAGTTACGGGACGTGCAACCAGTCAACGGAAAGAGGACGACGTCCTCTACAAATCTGGAGAATTTCACAAGTACACGCCCCAAGGACACGGGCGTGACAAGGGTGTGAACACGGGCGTGACCTAGGGCGTGACCTTCAAGAAAAATTTCTATAAATTCCAGATCGAGCCAGAAGCTTTGGAGGAGCCAGGAGGCCAATATAGGAGTAGCTTCAGTAGATTATTTTCAAGTTTTTATGCATTTTGCTTATGTACTTTTCAATTTCATAGTTTAGCCTTTAATTCTAGCCCTTTTTTATTTTCTTTCTATGTATCCCTATTTTCATTTCCACTTGATCATGATAAGCTTTTCATTATAATAAAATATTTCTTTTTGTCAAACTTTTTTCTTATCGTTTCGAGTTAGCTTTGATTTATTAGCTTTGATTCTGATCTAAGATCCGTATCCTAAATGACCGAGAGGTTGCGGATACGGGGAGATCACTCAAAGATAAAAGGAGTTGATTGCAATCCTCGAGAGAGGACGACATGACTCTTCCGGATTGGAGTGAAATCCAATAGAGGGGTTCACCTCCTAAAGCAGGCTTAGGGGTTTCGACTGGACGAGAGGTCTTAATCGATCAACCTAAGTTTAGTCGAGAGCGTATTCTCGAGAGAGGCGTTTTCGTATTTTAGGAACCTCCACGGTCGAAGCGGATAATCTAGAAGTTTGTCTTTAAGATAAGTTTATTTCAATTCAAAGTAAGTCTAGATCAAGTGCTTCCTTTTATTTTATTTTCTAATAATAGTTTTAATTCACTCCTTTTATTTGCCGATAAAATAATATTAATTTGCGTCAGTAGGAGTACTCAACAGGCCCCGAGTCTAATACGACATTTCTTATATTATATTTCGATAGGTACACTTGCCTATTTCGAGATTATAGTTTGGATATAATTTTTAAAACTATAAAATCCTCATCAAATATCTACCTGCGGATCGATCCGTTTTGGATTGATCACCTCCTTTTCGCTACGGAGGGTTATAGCATTGGCGTTCTCCCGCGGATTGGGCTCCGTGTTTCCCGCAGTACCCCGAGCGCGTGCTCGGACATCATCCTCGCCAGCTGTCCAACCTATTGTTTAAGTGTTTTTAGCGATCCGGTGAAGTTCCGAATATTTGATTCATTGGATGCTATATATTTAGAAACATTCTCCTCCATCGAGGAGGGTTTTGGAAGAGGGGGAGGCGGCAGAAATCCGGGCGCATAAGAAATAGGGGGGCGCAACGCATTGTTCGGGTTGCTCCAAGAAAAATTGGGGTGATTCCTCCAACCCGGATTATAGTTATTAGTATACGGGTTGTTGTTGGGGTTGAAGGAAGGATGACACAAATTTCCTACGAAGTCCACGAACTCTTCAACAATGTATACGTTAGGGGGAATAAAACAAGGCGGAGTGGAGGAGGCAGCAGACATCTCCGCCAACTGCTTTGTTAACCTTTCAACTTGAAGGGTTAAAAGAGAAATGGCATCCACTTAAAAAAGACCGGCCACCGGCTTTGGGAGTCCCCGCGGGACGTTTCATTGATCGGCATTCATAGCCATCTCTTCGAATAAAGCCTGGGCGGCCTCGGGGGTTTTGTTGTTCAAGGTACCCCCGACAGCCACGTCAATCATTTGACGCGTCGGAAAATTAAGGCCGTTATAAAACATTTGTATCTGCAACCACGTTGGTAGTGCGTGGTGCGGGCACAGGCGGAGGAACTACTTAAACCATTCCCAAGTCTCATAAAGAGACTCGGGTTCATTTTGCACAGATGAAGAAATGTCTGCCCGCAACTTTGCAGTTTTTACGGGCAGAAAGTACTTTGTTAGGAACCGCTCCGTCAACTCAGCCCACGTGGTGATACATCCTCGCGTGAGGGAATTCAACCACGCCTTGGCTTTGGACTTAAGGGATAAAGGAAATAGGCGTAAGCGAATGTCGTCATCAGTGACACCATTAATCTTGAAGGTGTCGCTTATTTCCAAAAACATGGACAAGTGGACATTTGGGTTCTCATCCGGCAGTCCATCGAACTGCACGACGTTTTGGACCATTTGAATGACACTTGATTTTATTTTAAAATTATTATTCGCCACCGTAGGGCGAACAATACTAGACCCAATATCGTCCAAATTCGGCCGTGCGTTATAAGACATTGTACGCTTGGTGGCCGCGTTCGGATTAGGGTCGGCCATTACTATGATAGAGGGTTCTCCGATAGATTCTTCGGGGTCTAAAGAAGGAATTCAGCGTTGAGATCGAATACGCACAAGGGAGTATTCGATCTCAGGGTCGAATTCAAAATCTTCAGACTCAGAGGGTTGTCCACGGGTCATACACCATAAAAAAAATTAAAACGAAAGAAACTTTTTTTGGTTTTTGTTTGTTTTTTTAGAAAATAAGTAAAAATAATAGACACCGAAATTCGGAATAACAACTCAAGGGAGCTCCCTGGATACGACGCCAAAAACTTGGTGGCCCCTGTACAGACTCTTATATGGGTGGTTGGTTTGATGAGTCGAACGTCGCAGGCTTGCTAAGGTAGGCAAGTGCACATATCGCAAGTAGTACTCGATATTTGAGAGAATACCGAGGTCGTATTGTTCTCGGGATCGGGTTGATTATTCTTACTCCTCTAGGAGGAATATTATTTTACTAAAAGTAAGGTGGAGATTTTAATTAACTAAAGACGAGAAAAAAAATAAAAGTGCAAGAAAGGATTTAGAAAAATTCGATGAAGCGTTAACGCTCGGCACCGAATCGAATTAAGACTAAAATAACTTTTAATAATTATTGAACTTAGTTTTCAAATTAATAAAAGGCAACTTGGCCGTGGAGGTTCCGCAGATATGAGCTCACCTAGTTATAGGGATATCGCTCACCTGAACACTAAGACTATTAGACCGAATGTTAGTCCAACAAAGGATTCCTCTTAACGCTCGCTTTACGCTAAGAACCCTGCTATTGGGTGGGGAACCCAATCCGGAAGAATTGCACTTGTCCTCTCGCGAGGGTATGCACACAACTCTCTTTACCCAGGGGTGATCTATCCATACGCACGGCCTCTCAGCTAGCTAGTGTATGGATAATGGAAATATGGCCCACACATCGATTTGTGGTCATACGTGTCGTTAACCTTGGGTAAACCTTAAGTGCTAAAATTAAAGTGAAAATAAAGAACTTTAATTATTTCAAATCATTTTAAATGTCCCAATGCTCTTCGATGCCGAGGCTAATAGCGATTAGCCACACA
Source organism: Platanthera guangdongensis (assembly GCA_039583875.1). Taxonomy (NCBI): domain Eukaryota; kingdom Viridiplantae; phylum Streptophyta; class Magnoliopsida; order Asparagales; family Orchidaceae; genus Platanthera; species Platanthera guangdongensis. The sequence goes on from CM077151.1 coordinate 210,083,606, forward strand.
TCGGTATGAGGACGACTTTATAATTTGATGAGGCGCGAGTTTGTAATTAAGCGCTAAAGAGTTATAAGAAGAAGACATTAAAATAACAAACATTTAGAAAGCTTAAAAAGTTAGCTAAAACGAGAACTCACACACACTTCAAATTATAAATAAACAAAAAGAACTAAGTTACAAAAAAGAAAAATTATAAATCTTACTCAAACGAGTACGCAGGAAATAAGGGCGCGTAATTTAACTCCTAACGAGTAGGCGGAAAAGAAAAAAAAAATTACAAGTCCTACTCAAACAAGTAGGAGAGAAATAAAAGCACGCCATTTAACTCTTAACGAGTGGGTGGAAATAAATGCGCACACACACAAACTCTACACGAATTAAAAGAAAGCAATAAAACTATCTCTTACACACAACCCACTCTACAAAATTTGATGAAAGCGATAAAATAAAGCATTAAAAATTATCTCCTACACACACACTCTACAAAATTGAAGAGAGCATAAAAGAAAGCATGAAAAATTATGCTCATACACTCACACACACATCATGAAAATTTAAAGAACAAAATGAAAACATAACTCCTACACTCACACGCACAAACTAAAAACAAAATGAAAGTTACATAAAAATTAAAACAACTACTTTTTTATACTTGGATTTTATCTAAAACACATAAAAAGAACAAATTAAAAAGAAAGAGAACAAAAGTTTTTTCAAAACAAATCAAAAACTAAAGCCTTTCAAAAATTAAAATAACAACTTTTTCATTCTTAAGTTTTCATAAAAATTGTTAAAAATGAAAAGAAAGTGAAAAGAACAAAAAAATTTTACAATCCTACAAAAAAAAGCTAAGTAAAAAAAACCAAAATTCACTTTCAAACCTCTTTTATAAATTCATAAGAATGAAATTTAAAACTTAAAAAAAGAGACATGGAGAAAAAAATATAAAATATCTAAACACACTTTCATTTAGAGATAAAGTCTATATCAAAACCTAACATGGAGACATATCAAGAAAAGCATAAGAACTAAACAAGTTAAACTCATACACACACACACACACTTTTCATAAAAGGAAGAACAAATAGAAACTTAAGGATAAAATGAGAAAGAAATAAGCCACCCATATGAATTTTAATGCCATGTAGAGAGAGAAAATCTAACATTTTTATTATCATAATCAAACTATTACAAAGCTAAAGCTAAAGCAAAAACAAACATAAAAGGAAGGGGGGGGGGAGAAATCTCCTTACATAACACTTGAATCCACAAGGGCAGCCCACAAAACACACTAAAGTGGTTCAAAAAAGTGAACCCTTGGGCCTTACAGAAATGGGAAATTTATAGAAAAAAATCAAAGAACACGCCCTCCGACACGGGCGTGTCGGGTGGGGGGGGAGCGTGTTACTACTGTTCACGATGTGATTCGGCAATTTGACTAGAAATTTGACTTCGGGCTATATACGAGGATGTCACGCCCCAGGTCACGGGCGTGACTTCGGGCGCGTCGGGGAGGTGAAACTGGGCGTGGGTTGCGTCAAAAGTCGTCGGCGGCGTCTTGTCGGCCAGGTGGAGGAGTCACGCCCCAGGTCACGGGCGTGACTCTAGGCGTGTCGGCTTAGTCGACGATCGTCGAGCGAATTTCGTCGAGCTTGAGTGTCACGACCATGGTCACGGGGCATGTCAAATGACCCCGGGCGTGACCCCGGGCGTGTCAAACTTTTCTCATCAAATATTTTTGATTCCACGGGAAATAAAGTGTCACGGCCTGGTCACGGGCGTGACCCAAAGTACACGGGCCTGTCAGTGCATTTTTTGACTTTTTCCTGAAAAATTTCAGAAAACAAAATTTAGCTAACTTAGGTAAATATTTACAAAAAAGAGCAATTTATTAAATAAAATTAACTAAAAAAGGTAAACTAAACTAAAATATCATAATAAAAACATAGAAAAATGCATATAATTACAACTTATCAGAAGGCGGAAGAAGCTCAACCCTATATACATGGGGTCCTATAGGATCCTAGAGCGGGTCGGCCCCTTGGCCTACAGGCTGGAGCTTCCCCCAGAGTTAGCAGGACTGCAGGACGTCTTCCACGTCTCTTCCCTTTAGATAGCTTTGCTATGGACTGAATAGCTAATTTCTGCTACGGATGGCCCTATGGCATCGGATCGGTTAGTCAGCATAGAGCCGGTCAGGATTAACGACACAATGGTACGGACCCTACGACGCAAGAGGGTTCCACTGGTCAATGTCTTGTGGAAGAATCATGGACAAGAGGAGCACATGTGGGAGCCACAGGATTTGATGCAGCAAAGGAACCCAGAGCTTTTCACGTCAGATAATCCTGTTAACTTCTCGGGATGTCACATTCTTTTTCTTATTTATACTTGAAACCACGTAGGCCTAACTTGAATTTCGAGGACAAAATTTTTATTTTTATGTATTGTGATTTGTAACATCCCTCAGACTTCTAGACACCTAGGATGGTTTTGTCATGACTAGGTCGCGACAAAACCCTGGGAAACACTAAAGGGTCTAGTGACACCCAATATAACACCTCAAAAGTACGGGTTAAGTGTCGAGCAGAGCTCGATGAAAATCGTCGAGTAGAGCTCGACGAAAATCCTCGAGCTGAGCTCGACAAAAATCCTTGAGCAGAGCTTGACGAAATCGTCGTGTAGAGCTCGACGAAAATCATCGAGCAGGCCATTAGCATTTTGGGAGGAGAGCATTCACGACCTAGGGAGACCAAGGGCCCCTCTCTCCTTTTTCCAAAATATTGTTCCAAATCCCCATTCAGTGTAGAGAAGGCCAGGGGTCATTGTGGGGGCTGTTCAATGGCCAGAACAGTTTATTCACCCATAGCCGAAAATGCCATTAGTGGCCATTAATGGAGCCATGAAGATAGACCCCTCCCCACCTCATTTTGTTTCCTTTAAAAGCATCACTGGCAACCAAGGTGTCATTTCCACCCATTCCCTGGTGGTTTCAATCTATTTGGCTGTGTTGTTGCAGAATCCTGACTGCCTCCACCACCGACCATGGAACACTAACAACAAACTCATCGGCAAGCATGATTAAAGGTCAATTTGTCCCCCTCTCCCTCGTTGCTAGGATCCTAGATTAAATCGGAGAGATATCGGGATCAATTGAGCCGATCCTTTGAGCTTTTTCCTAAAATTTTTGGGCTTTTCTCACCTCTCGGATTCGCTAGAAACAGCCTCTTCGGCGGCCGTGCTGCGGCCTGGCGATAGCCACCACCTCAACGAAGGTGGTTGTGATAGTTGCCGGCCGAGGAGATGGCCGGGTGGCTCGCTGCAGCGTTCGCAAGTGGCTCCAGGAAGAATAAATCCTGGTCATTGGCACGCTGGAGTAGACAACCAGATGTCTCACGATTTGTGACAAGATTCGTGCCGCCTTCGATTTTAATCTTAGGATTAATTAATTTCATTCATTTGGTTTTTGTCACACATATTATAGTAAATGTTTCTATTTATTAAAAATATTTAGATGATTTAACAGAACAAGTTGGCAATAGTAAAGTTGTAGCCCTTTAGGTCTACTTTAATTTAAAATTTGATTCAACCATTTTGGCATAGTGGTCTGACCTCTGTACCCAAAATGGTGTAATCTATACTTAGGGCTAGTCAGAAAATAAAATAGGTGTCCCCACATAACCACATGTCCAAATAACCTAAAATTTCGGCAGGGAGTCAATCTTATCTATCCCCAGAATATATCCAAAAATGAGAATTTTTGGAGAAAACCTTTCAATAGTTTTGAAAATAAATTTAATAATCCTTTTGTAGTTTAAATAAGGGGCCTAATGACATCACCAACCCCAAAAACTTTGGTTGATGGTCTTAACGGTCACCATGAGTCACTGGTTAAAATCTCAACCCATTTGAGTATGATTTTTTTTGGTTTTGATGTGACTAAAGTTTGGGCCCTTAAGGGTTAGTTTAGGGTTTAGGATTCTTGGGGCATGGAGGGGCCAATCCTCACCTAAATGGGTTGGGTCTCTGGATAGAGTCCCAAGGTTAGTAGGGACACCCTCTCTTAGAGTTTAGGATGGGTCAGAGTGGTTGAGACCTAGTGCCCTAGTTCAAGCCTTGGATTGAGCCTGTTAGGGTTTGTGAAGGACCTAGGGTGTTTAGGCTTTGTTTGAGCATGGGGTTTACCCCATGGGTTTCTATGGTGGAGTAATGCCCTAGGAAGGAATATGGTAGTATTTGGAAACATGCACTCCACTTAAATCACTTGGAAATTATTTGGGTCGATACACCTTAAGGAATAAATAAAGGGCTTATGACCTTGGATCCTTATGATATTTTAGTAGAAGTAATTTTATAGTGCTATTGACCTCTGAGATTTATTATAGGATGTTTAGAAAACAGTAGCTCATACTTGTAGGTATAATCTCCACCTTTCCCTTTTTGATGATTTTGAAGTAACCATGGTTAGATTAACTTAGAATGATATGAAACTCTGTCAAGATTAATTAAATATCATTTAGAGGCAGTAGTAAATTATTTGGATTATTTGGGCATTTTCTCTTTCTACTTCATGTGTAAAGTAAACTAGTGCACCTTATTTTGATAAGTAGATAATAAATAGAATACCTTGCTGTAAAATTATGTTACTTGGCCAGAGAACGTTTTATGGCATTATAAAGTCTAGAAAATTATCACATATCATTTGGATGAGTTTATAAGAATATTTTTTCACAAGTGCACTTTAATGGAATTATTGGAAGTATTTTTATACATGGCTCACTGACCTTGAAATTGCATGAAAATTAGTTAGTAGTGTTTTATGATCATTATAAGGCTCTGGTAATTTTTATATAATTTTTGGACTATAGTTTATGGTACTCCGTTCATTATCTAAAATTATATAAATTAACTTGAATTAATTATTTAGAGGTTATTACATTTATAAAAGTCTGTGAAATTTGGAATTCACTGATATTTTGCTATCGTATACTGTTCCTAATTTTTCAGTGGCCATAACTTAAGGAAATCTAGTGCCTCATGTCCAAAATTACCCATGGCCTAACTTTTGGGAAAATCTAATAAATGCTAAATTAATTAGTAAAATTACAAGTCTCTGGATTTAGGCTAAATGCATCATGATAGGCCCACAATAATTATCTTAGGGTATTTGGATGAAAATTTGGAGTACCTCCTGTCATGTACATCATATAGCTTAGGTTGGTTTGCATTTAGTAAAGCTGCGGAGATTATGATAACATGGGGGATGGTCATAGGAAGTAGGGAGTATTTGTCACAACCCGCATTTTCTCCGTATTCAGAAATACGTCAGAGCAGAGAAAATACGCGCCGTGATGCCACGCCGTGCATGGGACAACTGTAGACGCTCAGGCAACCCGTCCTCACATTTACTTCATGTAAAAAATTTATGAAATTAAGTTAAAAACAATGCAAAAAAGTTATTAGAGTTAATGACCGCGCCCCTCGGTCGGGTGGATCACTAGTCCACGGGTGAGAAAATTTATAGGTTTTACGCAGCGGAAAATACTGAGTTGATTCATTTGTATCCTATATGAGAATGAAGCTTTAGTATCTCAAAATGATGATGTGACTTCTACATTTAATATATATATATATATATATATATATATATATATATATATATATATATATATATATATATAGAACTTTTATAACGCCTAAAAGTAGTAGATTTAGTAGTTGGAAGTCATGTCATGCCGATACTTCAGAATGCAATTTTGTACACTTTAAAATAACTAAATGCATCCTAACGTAAATCCTTCCCAGAGAGCAAGTACAATCAGGTAAAAAAGTAACAGCAGTAAAAGCAGCAAGTGATCGAACACAGAAGAGTCAAAAACTATGGGCGTCAATAACTGACATGAACCCATAGTAAAAAAAGAAATCTGGCAAGTCCAAACAAGACAACTACCTCAAGCTCAGAGGTGGAATCAAACGGCCGCAAAAACCAGCTGCACTAGAAGCCCAACACTGTCAGCTAAACCTGCTATAACTCTGATCCTGAGTCATTCAAAAGAAGAACACCTCAGAAGCAAGTCACAAGCAGTGCAAGAGTAAAGTAGACTACACAAACCTCAAAGTGAAGGTGAATGAAAGCAACGACAACAAAATGGTCAGCAGAGTAAAAGTAAGCAATAGTAAAACTAGCTGAGCAAGAAAGGCTAAACACATTATCAAGATAGAACAAGCACCTACAACAGAAGTTCAATCTTTCATTAATAATTACTATGCCGAGGGAGAAACCCCAACGCGCACAGTCTATCTGAGCATTAAGCACTATGCCGATGGAGAAACCCCAATGCATATAGTTCATCTGAGTATAAAACACTATGCCGAGGGAGAACCCCAATGCACACAGTTCATCTGAGTATAAAACACTATGCCGAGGGAGGACCCCAACACGCATAGTTCATCTGAGTTTCTTTAGTTACATAATTATACAAGCAGGGTTCATTTGTTTTTATTCATCATAAACTCAATGGATAACCAACCAAGTGGACTGCATAAGAGTATTTCAAGGTAAAGCAGGTGAAGTTCAAATAAAAAAAAACGAACAAGATGACTCGATGGTTATAACAGCACGACAACCAATTTGTTTATCGATTCAATGGACTAGAATTTTGGGGTTAAGGCTTTAGGGACATCAAGTCATAATTCCAGGAATAGAGGGGGGGGGGAGTTAGGATTTCAGGACAAGTATCTCAACAATCGAAACATAATAAACTCAAACATATGTAGAAAAATGGCAAAAATTTAGAATCAAGAACAAGAGGGAGAGGAAGGACACCACTTGACTCGTTTTTACCAGAAAAATTCTCCGAATCACCCCACGTCGCAGTTCAGGGCAAAAGAAGTCGTTAGGAGTCGAAATCTGAATGAAAATGGCCGAAATAGAGGTTAGGGTCGAAAAATCCTAACGAGGAAACTCAAGGGATGGGAAAAGAAATTACCACGATAGCGAAGCTCTCGAGGAGAGCTTTCCAGATCTACGATCGGTTGGAAATTTTGAGTAATGGAGCTCCGCCGGTGGCCACCAGAAGATTCCTGACTTAGAGCTCTGTCGTCACGTCCCTCTGGTTCGGTCAAGAGAAGAAGAAGAAGTCTTCTATTTGTTTTTAACTATCATAAGGTTATATATATATATATACCATTATAATAGAAATATGAAATGCATGAATTTTAAACTTATTGGAGTGATTTCGACCATCCGATCTGAATGCATTATTCAGCAATCGTCTGATCAAACACAGTCTCTCTCTTCATTTTTTTGTAGGGGTCCTAAACCTATTAGAGATAGTCCTAAAGCTATGTAAAATTATGGAGAAAGTTAAAAACTAAGCCAGCCCGAAGTTACAGACCGATAATAGCCCACCTTCTAAGATCCCCGCCCGCTGTTCAAATTATTAAAGCAACTATGCTGTCAGAATAAATCTTGCAACGATTTTAAACCTTTGATATGTTATATAAACTATGCGGTCATAATTATTTAGGCGATGTTAGACTATCCCGTGATAAGGAAGGCTGCCAGTTTTTATTCAAAAAAAATTGCGCACGTTTTAATTTACAAAACTGCGCAGGTTTTATTAAAAAATGGCCATTGTTATATATAGACCATGTATGGCTATATACAAACCATAGTTATATACAAACCATGTTAATTCAAAACCGGATATATGTAGAACAGGTTGTTATATGCAGACCAATGAAAAAAATTAAAAAAAAAGAATCAAACTAATTTTTCTTATAAGCAGTCATTTAATATTATATTAGAAGAACATGTAGGACATCTTATATTAGCAAACATTACAAAAAATAGGTAATTCAAGACATAAAACTGTTAAATCATTCAAAAAACCATGACATTCGCCTTCTTCGCCAAGTGAAGCGAACCTGAAATTAATGAATAAATTTTAAATATGTGATTGAATCAAATTCTTTGTTACATAAGAATTTAAACTTCAAAAGCTAAAAAAATAAGGTCATTTATACCTTAGAAGACACTCAAATCTACTACCTCGCATGTTGTGGATATTTGTTGATTTGAAATTTGTACTCGTGACATGTATTTGTCCTCCCATGTGCTTGCTATTGGATCACGGAAATTTTTCCAAGTAGAGATAATACGAGGTAGTGGACATCCTTCATGCATCACCAAATGTACAAAATGATTTTCATCTACATAACCCATTACAAGTAGCTTTTGTGTTGGCGGCGGCGGTGAATTCAACGGTAGAAAAGTGAGGCATTGAAACTTTGAAAGTTGAATAAAAGCTATATTATAGCATGAAGCTATCACAAGACCCATATCTGGCATTGACATCCATTTATTTGGGGGTGCTGGTATTTCCGTACATTGAAGAGAAGACATCAACTCTTGCAATCTTTCCTCTCCATAAATTTCAACATACATGCTCACTTTAACTTTGAGTTCATTGATAAGATTTAACCTCACTTGTGCCCAATTTTCACCCATTTCTAATGCAAAATTGATTTGAAATAGTCCAATACCCAACGATAGCTATACTCTGTCTCATCTGACATAAAAAACAAAGGCTCCAAAAAATGATTGACTTGTTGACGTGACTCAAACGACCGATAATAAAGGCATCCGGTATCGATTCGTTTTGTAAGTGCAATCCTGTTGGAACACAAATGGAAACATACGGTATAGCCGAATAGACATAGGATGTGCAAAAAATAAGCTCTCTAACTGTTTCCCATCCGCCTTCACTCTTGTAGAGCAAACATACCCAGCATTTGTAACACATTGGAAGAGAAATTGAATGGGGGACCTACCTCCCAACTCTTGCTTATAAACCATTGCTCTGTGATTGTATATGGTTCTCATTGTTGTAGTATTCCCTAGATTGTTTTTCTTTATAGAAGAAAGTATTTTTCGTGGTTTAACCCCGGTGGCATACATATTCTCAACCATCTTCTCCTCATTTTTATCTAATCGGCCTGCATATGAATGTGCCTCCAAATGTCATGATTCATGATTGTGCATTCCACACAACACTTCAACCCTCCATTCATCCACAAGTGTATCCTTTTGACCTCTTAGTTGAAAAGGGCAACCACACTTTTTTGAACAGCTTTTACGCTTATTTTGCCGAACTTGTTTAGGATTTTCATGAAATTGACCGGCTCTATCACAACCTAGCAAAACACGTGGACGTGGTCTAGCTGTAACTTTATCAGAACTCAATATCGTTACAACATAACATAGACTCCTTCCAACCTTACATGCCCACTCAATCAAATCTTCCTTTGACGTAAACACCATGTTTGTTTGAAATAACGAAGTCACATCTACATGAGAAATTTAACAACAATACGGAATAACTACTTGGAGCGCAAGCAATACAATATACATGATTGAAAATTTTCGAATAAAATACAATACCATATTCCGGCATAGACTAAGGAATCACCACATTATCCAACTTCATTGCTCTAAGTGCTAATGATTGATCCTGCAATAATAAGTAGCACAAGTTAGTTGAAGTGGATAAATTTCAACATAATATGATGTCCTATGCATGATTTAATTTGTTTCAATACATATAAGCATAGCGACGAATGATCAGATTGATATGAAACTGATTTTACTTGTTCTCTTTTAATGGCACTCCTATGTGACTGAGACTTGTGTATGCTATTGTAGATGGCACATGACTCTGCTGAACAATGTCCTGCTAGTCTTAATGAATGCAACAATGGTGATTCATAGCAAGTAGCACTTTCCTTCCCAGAGGAATGGATTCCAAAGGTTGATATGGAGTTTGAAACAGAACAAGAGGCATATGATTTTTACAACAAATATGCATTTGAGATGGGATTCTCAATCCGAAGGAGCTCTAAACACCTATTAAGAAGAGGAGGTGAAGTCAAAGATAGGACATTCTGTTGTTCCCGGGAAGGTATTCGTGGTAAAGATAGGAGGAAGGAGAATGCACAAAATTCTCGTTACGAAACTAGGTGTAATTGCAATGCGAAGTTGAAGATAAGCCTTCAGAATGGTAATTATTATATGTTCTAGTTCACACCTGAGCACAATCATGAGCTTGCATCCCGCACTCAGGTGCATCGTTTACGATCACATAGGCATGTAACTACATTATGATCCGGAGAATAGGTGAGCAGGGAAACCTCTAATCCTAAGTAGCAAAAACTCATAAATCAGTACAGTAAGGAGTCAAGGAGACAAGAGCGCTTGTCCATAACACAAACCCAGTAAATCAAAGCGACATCGAAACCATGCTAGAGTTCCCAGATCTGATTCATGAGGAATAGAAACATAAACCCTTTCCGTGCATGGGATGACTACGGAATCAACAATAACGAGGAAGAGCTTACCAGAAAGAGGCTAGCAGAGATCAATCTCTTACAGAAAGTACTCCATTGCTGCGCTACGAGACTAGGGCGCTTGTCGATCTTGCTTTCTTCTCTTAAGTCGTCGATCTTGACATTCTGTATACTAGGAGTGCCTTTCTACGAACTGCCGCAGTGCGTCCAGGAAGAGGTGATCATGCGTCATCTTGCTGCGCCGGCCATGGGGAACGGAGTCGTCGGTACTCGGTGCCCTATCTCGCAACGGAGGGGGGAGACGGGAGCGGCTAGAGCAACATACGGGAGCGGCAAATGAGAAAGTGATTTCATTTTGAGAGGGGGGAGGTAATTATTTGGTTTGTATATAGTAGGAAAAAAAAGAAAAAAAACCTAAATTTTGGGTTTGTATATAGCCATACATGGTCTATATATAACAATGGCCAAAAAAATCTGCGCAGATTTTTTAATAAAACCTTTATAAAAAAATACTTAAAAATCTCGGTAGTTTTATTAAAAAATGCCATGTTTTAATTAATTACTTTTTAATATTTTAAAAAAATATTTAGAAAAGCATATTTAAAACATGTGCCTGTGCAGCCTGTCGTCGCTGACCGGATATTGCTGTGCTTGGCCGTAGGGGCAGAGCCCCGTGTCGGGTTCGACCAACGGGGGCGGGCGAAGCCCGCTGGGGTCGCGCGAAGGCCGTCGGGGGCGTGTAAAGCCCGTCGAGGGCGAGCGAAGCCCACCGGGGGCGCGCGAAGCCCGCCGCTGCGACTGGGTACTGTCGCGCGGTGCACGAGGGCCGGAGGCCCGTGCCTGTCACTCACTGTTCACACGCCTGCAACGTAAATTTTTTTAAAATTAATTCAATTTAATTTTTTCATGTTTTCAATTAAAATTTTTAATTAATTAATTTTTTTCATTTATTTTATTAATGTTTTCAATTTTAAAAAGCAGGCGGTTGGGGGAGGAGAAGCCCGCCGGGGAGCGGGCAAAGCCCGCTGTCACCGGTCGGGTATTGTGGCGCGTAACCATCGGGCCGGAGGCCCGTGCCTGTCACTCGTGTGTGTATATATATATATATATATATATATATATATATATATATATATATATATATATATATATATATATATTTATAAAATCTCTTGTCGTAGAACGGACGATCTACTAGCGAGTGCGCAGAAGACGGAATAGAGTTTTAGGATGATCTCAAATCGAAAAGTGTCCAACATGAAAGTTATAGATCTCGTCGAGATGAACAAATTTCATGTTAACCATTTTTCGATACGACATGTTTTGACTTTTGAAATGACACTCAAACTTAAACTGCAATGGGCTACTCGGGTAAGCAGCAACAGCCACTCGAGTATATAAAAAAAGTACTCGAGTATAAAAAAAATCTACTCGAGTATATATAAAAAATATACTCGACAGGAACCTGACTACTCGAGAGCAGGTGAAGATTACTCGTGTATGAAGAACAAGGTACTCGAGTATATTGAACAAATGACTCGTGTATGAAGAATAAGTTACTCGAGTATATTAACAAATGACTCGTGTATGAAGAATAAGTTACTCTAGTATATTAACAAATTTTTTGCATATATAACAAATTCTTTGCAAAAAAAACCCTTTGATCAAACTATACAAATGAATAGTAATTTTCATTTTTGAATAGTACTATAATATTAAAATAAAGACATTGTTATATATAGAGCGTGTTTGGCTATATACAGACCCAAAATTTAGATTTTTTCATATTTTTTTTCTTACTATATACAAACCAAATTAATACTTCTCCCCCCCAAAAAAATCACTTTCCTCCATTTTTTTGAATACTGCCATAGCCGTTCTCGTCTCCCCTCTCCCGTGCGATAAACATTACTCCCCCGATCCTGTTTGCAGTGTCTGGCGACGACCAATATCCCCTAATAAATCATCGCGAACACTCAAGTGGCATTCTTCAAGGCCGGCGAACCTCCCATGTCCGGTGATGGATCCGAAAATAGGATTTCAAGTGATTGTGATCTGAATCTTTCCTTTCAAAATGAGGTATTTAAAATCCTAACCCTCGATTTTTTTCCTCCTGCTGCTTATACATATTTTATCGGCGAACATTTGTTTCCTTCTTTAAGATCGATTTAGAGCCTGTGTTGGGTCGGGTTTGTAGGGTTTTTCTTCTCAGAATGGGTCGGACCTTTGTTTAAAGGCTGGAAATCACACTTGCATATCTTCGACTTAGGGTCATATACTTTTTTCATGTAAAATTTATACCGGTTTAATAAAACGAAAGATTAGTATGAGCTCTATCCATCATCATCAATATATTTATTCATTTTTTGTATTAGGGTAAGTTTTTGCCTTGTGCTGCACATTGCCAGTTTTAGTTGATTTGACTCATTAGAAGATTGCTGCATTATTTGTTGTCTTGTACTGCACTCTGAATTTTATTTATTGATTGCAGGTTCGCTTTACTTGGCGAAGATGATGAATGACAAATTTTTTTGGAGAAATTAGAACTTTTATGTCTTGAATTATCTCTTTTTTGTAATGTTTGCTAATATAATAAGTTTTACATGTTCTTGTAACATAATAGTAGTTGATTGTTTATAAGAAAATTAAGTTTCAATTTTTTTAAAAATTTTTACATTGGTCTGCAAATAACAATTTGGTCTACATATAGCCGGTTTTGAATTAATGTGTTTTGTATATAACAATGGTTTGTATATAGCCAAACACGGTCTATATATAACAATGCCCTAAAATAATCATATTTATATATTTTGAATAAGAAAACAACGAGATCAAAACGGATGCCCAAACGAACGCCGAATTAAACGAAACTCACGGCGTAGGCGAATACTGATGCTACGAACACAACGACGAAGTCAAAACAAAAATCCGACGAGCCGTTCTTGAGATATAAATCCTCAAAGTCTACGACGAACATAAATTTTACAAAACTTCGGAAATTCGGCGAGGCTCGAATATCGCTCAGATCGCGACGAAACATGACGAGCATGTCAGAAATTAATCAATTTAATTTTCCAATGTAAAATTTTCCATTTTCGGCAAGGATTCGCGAATTTGGCCGACTCGATCGAATAGACGCAAAAATGCACTAACGGCGATGCGCCGTCAACTCCACGTTACGTAATGCCCTTACGTCATTATGACGTTAACTAAAGAATTAAATAATTGCCGGAAAAATCAGGGGCGTTACAATCACCCCTCCAAAAAGGAAGTTTCGTCCCGAAACTTGGAACACGAAACGGAACGAGACGACAGAGGGAGAGACACGACGGAAGAATTCATTAAACAAGAATACTAACCGGGGAAGACTAGGAGAACAACTGAGGATGAGATTCTCTCATTGCGGATTCCATTTCCCAAGTTGCGCATCTAGCATCCTGATTTCGCCAGAGAACCTTAACCATTAGAATTATTTTCTTTCTTAACACACGATCTTGCGTCTCAAGAATACGTACAGGCTCTTCGACATACGAGAGATTAGGCTGCAACTGGTGCACTGGGTCAAGGACATGCCGATCACTATGAACACACTTTCGCAACTGACTCAAATGAAACACGTCGTGAACACCAGGGAAAGAATCAGGCAAATCCAGTCTATATGCAGAAACTCCTATACGCTCCAGAATCTGAAATGGTCCCACATACCTGGGATCTAGCTTATGGTTCCTTCCTAATCTTTTAACACCAGGCATCAGAGAGACCTTCAGAAATACCTTGTCCCCAACTGCAAACTCCAGGTCTACTCTATGCTGATTAGCATACTTTTCATATTGCTCCTGAGCCAACCTCAGCTTTTTACGAATATGCATCACTGAAAATCTCATATCCTCCAGCGCTTTCGGACCGAGCAAAGGCTTCTCACCAACTTCTGCCCAAAATAGTGGAGTTCGACAATGACTTCCATATAAAGCTTCAAAGGGCGCCATCTGCAAACTCTCTTGATAATTGTTATTGTACGCGAACTCCATCAATCTGAGGCATTTATCCCAAGCCCCACCATGGTCCAGAATATAACATCTAATAATATCCTCCAAGATCTGGTTCACTCTCTCCGTTTGACCATTTGTCTGAGGATGATAGGCAGTAGAATACCTAAGGTCAGTACCTAGAGCTCCTTGCAAGCTTTGCAAGAAATGAGACATGAATCGGGAGTCTCGGTCTGACACAATACTCGTAGGTACACCATGAAGTCTGATAACTTCGTCCAGATAAAGCTCAGCTATCTTTTCCATGGAATAATTAATCTTGAAAGGCACAAAGTGGGCACACTTGGTTAGTCTGTCCACGATAACCCACACTGCATCATGCCCTCGGGGAGATCTCGACAAACCCGTAATGAAATCCATGGATAAACTCTCCCATTTCCAACTCGGTATATCTAACGACATTAACTTACCACCCGGACTTCTATGATCAGCTTTGGCACGCTGACAGGTATAACATTCAGATACAAATCTTGCGATATAATTCTTCATGCCTGACCACCAAACAATCTGCTTCAATTCTCTATACATTTTTGTGGATCCAGGATGATAAGCAACACTTGAACCATGTGCTTCACTACATACTCTAGATCGGATGTCCCCAACAGCAGGAATACAGTATCTGCCACGGTACTTTAGGGTACCCATGTCATCAATCGAAAAGTTAGGTAATTCCCCTTTCTCAGTCCTACTGCGGAGGTGCTGTAAATCAGGATCATCTTTCTGATCTAGCCTAGTGAGAGTAATCCACGAAGGCTCAACCACCTCTAAGCTACTCGGCGAAGCGCTATTCCCTACAGTTATGCCCATGAGCAAAAACTCTTCAACAAGGGATTGCACCGAAAGGTTAAAGATATGTTTGGGCTTCCGGCTCAACGCATCTGCTACTATATTAGCCGTGCCAGGATGATAAAGGATATCGACTTCGTAGTCCGCAACATACTCTAACCATCGACGCTGGCGCAAATTCAATTCTTCTGAGTGAAGACATATTTCAAACTTTTGTTGTTCGAATAAATTTTGCACGACACTCCATACAGAAGATGTCTCCAGCCTCTATCAAGGTCCTATTTTTCCTTTCAGCAATGCCATTTTGCTGAGGTGTTCTAGGTGAAGAGAATTCTTGAAATATCCCATAATCTTCACACAGCTTTGTCATGCTTTCAGACTGAAATTCTGTACCATGGTCACTTCTAATTTTGACCACTGTACAGTTCAATTCATTCTGATTTTGCTTAACAAAACTATAGAAGACACTAGGTGTCTCAGATTTCTGCTTTAAGAAGAACACCCAGGAAAACCTTGAGTAGTCATCAACAACTACAAAGGTGTAGACCTTCCTACCTAAGCTGTGAACTGGCATTGGACCAAATAGATCCATATGCAAGAGGTATAGACACCTCACAGCATCTTTGTTGTCTAAGCTTCTAAAGGTGGATTCAGTCTGCTTGCCCTTTTGACAAGCTGAGCAAATGCCATCTTTGACACACTTAACTTGAGGACCATTCCTCACTAACTCTTTACTAAAGAGTTTGCCAATAGTCTTGTAATTAAGATGAGCAAGCCTCTTGTGCCATTTGACACATTGAGAGACTGTCTCATCAGCTACAAGACAAACTGGAGAACTATTGTTCTCAACCATAATGTCTAAACAATAGACATTTCTCTTTCTATATCCAGTCAAAATGATCTCTTGATCACTTGACCTCTTGATATGACAACCATTTTTAACAAATGAGATGTCATACCCTACATCACTTAATTGACTTATACTAATGAGGTTGTGTTTCAAACCTTTAACATAAGCCACTTGAGTAATGGTAACAAGGTTAGAAGAAATGTTACCAAACCCTTTGATGATTCCTTTTTCAGAACCACCAAAGGTCACCTTTGGACCATTTTTGATTGGGATGTAGTCCTTCAGTAGTCCCCTAGTTCCAGTCATGTGTCTGGAACATCCACTATCCAAGTACCATGTAGGGGTATGGCCACTTGGATTCACCTGCAAAACAAATTAATGAACCTTAGAACCCAAAGTAAACTTGGGTCCTTGGTGATTGTTAGTTTGCAATTTGACATAGCTACCTGCTGGCTTTCCAACAGGTAACTTGCTACTCAACTTGGCACTGGCATTGTGCCAACAATCCAAGGCAAAGTGGCCAACCTTGCCACAACACCAGCATTCAAACTTGTTGTACCTTTGCTTAGGTACAACCTTTGCTGTCTTGACCACAGCAGCCTTGTTGAATGTTGGGGCTTTGCCCTTGGACTTGGACTGATCCTGAACAGTCCTCACAGGCTTAACAAAACCCAATCCAGCCTTTCCTTTATGATGAACAAATTCATCAATCAAGGGTAGCACTGATTTAGGTTTTGAAAACCTAGCAACTAGCTCTTTCTCCTTCTGGAGATTGATCTCCAGCAACTTAATTTGATCATTTTTAAATGTAATAGTACCCATCTGAATCACAGTAATGTGTTTCAGCCTGGCTACTTCATTCATTTTTTGATCATACTCCTTCTCAAAATCTGTTGCAGCTGCCTTAAGATCAGCAATCTCCTTTGCCTGACTTTTGGCTAGGATCTTGCTTTTCTTATAGGCTTGCAACAGTACTTGGTATTCATCTAAGAGCTGATGAATATCTCCCTCAGATTCAGAATCACTTCCATCACTTGATGAAGATGATTCTGACTCTGAACTAGAATTGGAATCTGAACTTAAGGTTAGACTTTATACCTGACTAGGTCCTGGCTGCTCCAGGATTGTGGTACTTTCAGTCAATGCCATCATTCCTTGGCACTGAACCTCTTCTTGTTCATAGATTGATTCCATGATCTGCATAAACTCTTCTTCTTCTTCAGCAAATAGCCCTATATAGGCTTCAGCATCTGTCTCAGTGTCTGAAGAAGAAATGTCTGAAAGAGTCTTCTCATTCTTTGCAACAAAGGACTTCTCCTTCTTTTCTTTGAAGTGAGTCTTCTTTTTGTTACTGGATTCTTTCCTTCTTTCAGGACAATCTGCAATTACATGACCCTGTCTATTGCAGCAGTAACACACAATCTTAGACCCAGTTGTCTTGCTAGTCTTTGTCCTTTGCTTGTCCTTCTTTGAAGGCTTCTTCTCCTGATACTGAACTTCTTTCCCTTTGGAAAAAGAAGGTCTGGACTTCCACTGTTTCTTCTTCAGGAATTTCTGAAAATGTCTGGTAAATGCAGCAAAGTCTTCATCACTTTCACTGCTTGTAGATTTAGTGCTAACAGACTCATCAGATTCTGATTCAACTACCTCTGGAGGAGGAGTTGATGACTTAGTCATGTTCTTTCTAGGTACTTCTGACTTAAAGGCAACAGTCCTTTCCCTGTGTTCAGTCCTTGTTGACTTTTCCTCCTCTTTTCTTACTGACAATTGCATCTCATAAGATAACAACTTGCCAAACAGTGTGGGAGGAGGAATTTCTCCCAACTTTGCCATTTCTCTGATGGCACAGATCTTAGTGTCCCAATCTTTTGTTAGGGACCTCAAGAACTTATCATTCAATTCATAGTTTGTGAACTCCCTTCCATAGGACATGAGTTCATTAACAATTCTGTAGAACTTTTTGTAGCATTCAGTGATGCTATCTCCTCTTCCTTGCCTAAAGCTCTCATATTCTTGATTAAGCAAGGATTTCCTATCTTGTCTTACTTCTTCAGAACCTTCCATGTAGACAATGAGGGTATCCCACATTTCTTTTGCTGTTTTACAGTGAATAAGGTTCTGGAAGGTGGCATCATCAATTGCACTAACTATGATGTTCTGTGCCCTTTTGTCCATTGTAGCTAGGACAATCTCATCCTTGGTCATCTCAGAAAAATCCTTTGGAGTTCTCTGTGTAGCATCCAATACTGAAATCTTCATGGGCACATAAGGCCCTTCCTTGACTGTGATGTAGATCCTAGGGTCAGAGGCCTCCATGAACAGCCTTACCCTTTCTTTCCAGATTCCAAAAATCTCCTTTCTGCAAATGGGCAGTTTCATTGAACCCAATTCCTTGTGATTCTCTGAAGACCCCATGTTTCTTGATTTTCTTGAAACTGTTTCCTGACTTATACTGAATCTGCCAAACTGGATCTCCTCAGACAGTTAGTCCTTTTTGAGGAACCTCCCTCTGATACCACTTGAAAGATATGGTACCTAAACACCTAGAGGGGGGGTGAATAGGTGACCTAAACCTTTTTTAAAACTTTGTTGGCAGCACAACAATTATTTCACAGATTACTACAGCTAACAGCAATTACAAAAATCAAACAATTAATCCACAGCACAGCACAGCACACCATAGCAGACACACTAATTTATAGTGGTTCCCCAATCTTTGGGTACATCCACTTTCCCCCTTCGCCTATCTAGCAGTGTACTAGATTCGGCCAAACTTCTCCACTAACTCAGAACCAAACTAGGTTCCTACCTCAGGCCCAAAGCCTTACACTCAGCCAAACGGCCTACACTCAGCCACCCAGGCCTACACTCAGCCAATTAAGGCCTACACTCAGAGTTCTTCAACTCCTACACTCAGACAACCAAGCCCTACTCTCAGCCTTTATAAAATAGGCTTACAATTCTCTCAGATCCAATGGATCCTACAGGTTAAAATAGAAAGTACAATAGATAACTCTACAACTCAGAAAATAGGAGAGGAGTTGAGAGATTCTTGAAGAGTTCTTGGAAGAACTCAGTTAGATCCACACTGACTTAGCTTCCTTCAAAGCTTCTTGATTAGAACTGAATTAGTCTGAATCTTCTGCAGTTGTTCCTTGACCTCTGCTTCTTGAAATCCAGAAGACTCTGAATTCTTCTTCTCAGCCTTAGTTCCAAAGACTGAATACTTGGTTGGAGCTCTCTCTCTCCAACTTCTTAGATCTGCTGATGCACAGCAAGATCTTCTTGTGTTGATACTCAATATACCACTTTTACAAAGATCTGAACTCTCTCTGTAAAAACTTTTTCAACCACTTCTATATTATCTCAACAATCTTTTCAACAACAGTTTCTGTAAACTATGGATGCCTATTTATAGGCTTCCTTTATGGTAACCGGCTGGTCCGGTTCATAACAGACTTCTGATATCTCTGACAGTTGATGTAGACCGGCTGGGTTGGCAGCTGTCATGTCAACCAGTCACTTCTTGAAATTTCTCTAACTGTCAGATAGTGTCGAGACTTTCTGTTCTTAAGTGTCGACACTTATAGGCCAAGTGTCGACACATGTTGTGTAAGTGTCGACACAAGTCTACAAGGTGTCGACACAATTCCTTGTATGTCTCGACACAGATTCTTCTGCATGTGTCGACACTGAAATTGAGTGTCGACACAAGTACTTGTACTTCATTCTGCAACTGTATTCTTCTAAGTGTCGACACAACTCCTTTGTGTCGACACAACTTTATGTGTTGAAACTGTCAAGTGTTGACACTGCTTCTTGGTGTCGACACAAGTCTTTATGTGTTGAAACTGTCAAGTGTCGACACTGCTTCTTTGTGTCGACACAAGTCTTCACTTTTGTTTCTTCAGCTGAGTGTCGACACATTCCTTTAGTGTCGACACTTGTACTTAGAATATTTTGTAACTTTTCTGATCTTTGCTAAGTGTCGACACAGCTCCTTGTGTCGACACTTTCTTCAAGTGTAGAGTCTTTAACTAAGTGTCGACACATTGTGCTGAGTGTCGACACTTTCTTCAAGTGTTGACTCCTCTGGTTGTGTGTCGACACATTGTGCTGAGTGTCGACACTTACTTCAAATACTGAGTCTTTAGCTAAGTGTCGACACATTGTGCTGGGTGTCGACACTTACTTTAAGTGCTGACTCTTCTGCATAGTGTCGACACATTGTGTTGAGTGTCGACACTTGTACTTAGATTCTGCAGACTTTTGCTGAGTGTCGACACTTTCTTCAAGTGTCGACACTTTCTGGTGTTGACTCAGCTCTTCTAGGTGTCGACACTTCTGCTAAGTGTCGACACAGCTTTTCTGCATTCTTCTACACTGAGTGTCGACACAGCTCCAAGTGTCGACACTTTCTGACTGGTGTCGACTCTTCTTCCCAGGTGTCGACACAATGACTCCAAGTGTCGACACTGCTTGTTTGGGTGTCGACACAAGTCTTCACAAGTGTCGACACTTTCCCTCTGGGTGTCGACACATGGACTTAGAATTTTTAGCTTCAGTCCAGTGTATTCCTAACCTGCACAAGTAACTCAAACAAACATCAAATACACTATGATGCATATCATTGAGTTAGGTGAGGCTTCTTCAAATCAGGTACATTTGACCAATGTACCCAACAAGAGGTTTTTCTTGAGGGGGGATAGAAAGTTCAGAGGGTGATGGTTCAACAGCAGTAGAGACAGAGCTTTCAGCTACTGCCTTGTTCTCTTCTTCAATGTCTGCCAGAATGAGCTCATCCAGATCAGGCATGGGAGAATCATCCATGACAAAATCTGGGACAGTGCAGATTTTTGGAATGGACACAGGAATTGGGACAGCAGTAGGAGCAGAAAAGGTGTCACAAAGTTGCTTGGAAACTGCTGGACTGGCTGGAGAGGTATACTGGACAATAGACAAATATGGCTTAGCAACCTCTGCTGAAGGAAACTTCATATATACAGAATCAAAGGTATGAAGTAACTCAGATAAATTAACTGTGGGATGTATAATGAAATCACCAGCAGTTGTTATTGTATCTACTGACTCATCAAAGCTAATGTCAGTGTCCATAAATTGAATAAAATCAATTGTTGTATCTGTAACTGCAACTGCATTATCAAGCACTGTATCAACTGTATCTGTAGTATCAAAAATTGGATCTGCAGTATCAACTATATCTGTATCAACTGTATCAACCTCTGCAGCTGCTGCACCAGCTTCATCATGGAGCATCTCCCCCTGCCTGGGTTCAGGAGAACCTGGAGCCAGGCCCCTGAATGAAGAGGGGGTAGCAGAAAGGTTTGTGATTTGTGCAGATAAAGAATTAATGGAATTCACCAGAGGTGTAATGGCCTCTGTGATGAGTGCTTGAATGAGTGGAGTCAGAAGAGAGATGATGGAGGGAATGGTGGAGGAGTCCAGAAGTGGAGACGGAATGGTGGAGGGGATAGAAGCAGTGGAGGAAGGAAGAATATATGGAGGGGATAATGGAGGGAGAACAGTGTGTGGTTCAGTGGGTATGGTGTAGGATGGAATAGTGGATAGGTGGGGGGGGAAGAGGGGATTGAGGAGGTGAGGGAATATGAGTTTCAGTGGGGGAAACTGGAGGTGTTGCAAGATCAAGCGGTGGAGATTGATGTTGTGGTGGAGTCAATTGAGGTGCAGGAGGAGTGGGAAGAAATTTGGGAGGTGGAATGGCCTCTTCAGTGTCAGGGTGGGGAGTGACCTTGACGGTCCTTGTGCTCTCAGAAGCATTGATGGAGGAGGAGGAACCCTTGGAGGGTTTGGTGATTGTCCTCTCCCATCTACCAAACAAGGCGTAGGTGAGGCGCTTGCTGGCATTGATGAATGTGGTCGGGGAGACCAAACATTCACTGGCCTTTTCCTGGAGGAAAATCCCCAGGATTCTGCCGTAGCAGACTTCCTTCTTGCTTGTTTTCTTCTTGATTTGGTCAAATAAGACCATGCCCCAGTCGACCTGTCGTTTGTTGAGCACTGCGCACATAATCAGGAATTGATGGCGAGTGATATAGTCATGTGCCGAGTGCTTGCCCATCAGAATTTTTCCTACAATGTCGGCCAAAAATTGATAGGCGGCAGACAGTTGCTTCTTCAGAAGCTTATTAGGGTTGCTGCCGGAGAAATACATTACTTTCAATATATCAGAATATTCTTCAGCGTCCATTTCCAAGTTGTCTTCACCATTGATCAGTCCAAAAATTTCAGAGAGTACTGCTGGAGACAGGGAAACGACATTGTTTCCAATATGTCCTGTCAGATTTCCATCTTCAGAAACGGTGGCAGTGTACACCCATTCTCTTATCTCGGTTGAGTGTAGCTTGATGCTGCGAGTCATGAAGTCCTTGAGATGCAATTCTTCAAGTAATTCCAGGATATAAAGAAAAATTGGATCGGAATGTTGGAAAGACTCAAAATCCATGGAGAATGCTGCATCAAACTTCATCGCCGCAAGTGCTCCTGGAGGAATCGCCATTGATGACCTGCAAAGAAAATCACAGAGAAAACGACGATCAAGAGCAAAGGAACTGAAAGCGTGGGACGGAGGTCGAAGAAAACCTAGATATAAGATTTTCAGAATATGAATCGACAAGATCCGTTCCACAAAAAGAGACAGTTCTTCGAACTGAGGTCGACGAAATAAGTTAGAGGTGAGTAGTTCGTCGAACTCATTTAGAAGAATTGAAAATAGTTCGTTGAACTCCGTTCGATGAAATGGTTTCTGAAGCAAGGTTCGTCGATCTCCGGTCGATGAAAATTGTTTCCACACAGAGAATTCGTCGGACTCCGTTCGACGAGAATCTCTCAAACTTTCCCTAATTCGTCGAACTCCGTTCGACGAACTCTGGAAAATTCGTCGAATGCAGACAGAAATTAATTCAACTCTTCTTCATTAAGCATTCCCAGTTGATTTATAAAGAACAGATGGGTTTTCTCATCTAAAGGTTTGGTGAAAATATCTGCTCTCTATAAATCAGTAGGAATATGAATCAAGTTAATCTTCTTTTTGTCTACATTATCTCTAATGAAATGATGTCTTATCTCAATATGTTTAGTCCTAGAATGATGAACTGGATTCTGAGCTATAGCAATAGCACTAGTATTATCACAAAATAAGGTTGAATTATTTAAGTTGATACCATAATCTAGGAGCTGGTTTTGTATCCATAGCATCTGTGAACAGCAGCTGCGAGCAGCCATATACTCTGCCTTAGCAGTTGATGTAGACACTGAAAGTCCACCTAGTGTCAACTATGTGCACCTATGGGGGGGGGGGGGGAATAGGTGACGAGTAGCGCTTTTGCGGAATATACGCACGTACCTGCACAATAAAAATACAAAGCACAGCACACAGAAAACACAGGCAATTTATAGTGGTTCCCCAACTTGGGTACATCCACTTTCCCCCTTCGACCTATCTCCCCAACAAGGGACGACTCGGTCACTTCTCCAACGGGATTGAAATCCAATCCCTTCACTAACGGAAGGAGCCCTTCCACACGTGAGAGTCAACACTCCCACAAAATGGGTTGCACCCAACCCTTACAACACGGAACAAAAGTTCCTTTACAACAAAAGTAAATATGGAATGTATATGAGATACAAACTTCTTTCGGAGACTACGGTGTTCCACTTCGTTCGACGACGTGTTCTTGAAGTCGATGAAGAGTCTATAACCTCGGTCTCTCTTGGAGAGGATCTCCCCGGAACCGACGGCGGCACACGAGCGGCGGCTAGCTTCGGGATCGGCGGCTACGATGATGAGCGGCTACTGAACTTGGAGATCCAAACTTCGTAGCGAAGCAAACTAGGTCTACCAACGGTCACTCTAGGATCGGTCGTCTCGATCGATTCAGACGGAGGAGTTTTTCCTGGTCAACAAATCGAGAGACAAGAGATCTCTGGATAGACGCGTGAGACTCAAGCTTTGCTAAGCTTCTGTCGCCGGAGATTACGAAGGAATCTCAAATGTTGACGGCGAACAACAGTCCCGAGCGCGACGGCGGCGGTGGAGAGGAGTCGCGGAATTAGGGTTACGAGGCGGCTCGGTTTCTTTCTCCGTTTTTCCGTCTTTTTACTGTTCAAAAATACTGGAATATATATACTGTTGAATTCTCAAATATGACCGTTTGCGGGACCCACAAAAGAAATCCCTAAGTCCGGTTCAAACTAGTCCAAAGGCAGAATCCGGTCCAGCAGCATCCTGAGAAAACGCCAAGTGAAAATCGGGGAGAATCGCAGGCGATTCTCGACGAATCGGCGAGAATCACTAAGTGATTCTCGACGATTCGTCGAGAATCATTAGTGATTCTCGTCGAATCACTTATTGATTCTCAACGAATTTTACTTTGTATGCATGAGCTGCTTGGCCACTGGTTCGGCGAGAATCACTAGTGATTCTCGCCGAATCTTACTTGGCACCATTTAGAGGTGGCCAGAAGGAGTCGGCGAGAATCACTAATGATTCTCGTCGATTCGGCGAGAATCACTAGTGATTCTCGCCGAATCGGCGAGAATCACTTGGTGATTCTCGTCGAATTTGCCTTGGACGAATTTTCGTCTTCCACCCAGGAGCTGCTCCTTGATCCTCCATGCTCCTTGTCTTCTCTTGCATATGAACGGCCCTGTACTTGAAAGTAAGTGCACTCCAATAGAGAGAGTGCACATAGGCCAACACACTGATCTGCTCAACGAGGGATTACGTCATGCAGACCCGTGTATATTGACCTACTGCACCCTGACATTGGTGTGCACTTAGCGTGGAGGAACTGCAAGCACAACTTGAGATGTTTCATCAAATACATTGTGAATTCATCTTAGCTTGACAGGTGGCTTCCTCAAATCTAGGTAATCGTGGATACAATACCCAACAATCTTCCCCTATTTGACGAAGCCAAAACCCTACTAGCTAAGATGAATAACACTTATCAAATAATAAACATAGCATTCAGAAATTAAACATGCAGCACAAGAGAATATATGCAATCAGATCAGGACTTGGGTCATTCACAAATTCAAATATATATACCAAGATAAATATATTCACATATAATCCAGAATTGTTTATATGACAATAATAATCATTAAATGTTCTGATGACACAGTGACAAGCTATAAAGTGTTGACTATTTGTCCTTAGCTACGTCACCCTTAAGATTTTGAGCCAAGTACTTCTTGCTTTGCCTCTCCATGTATTCTTTGGGCTTCGGGTAGTACCTAGGAGGAGCAACTTTATCTGGATCCTTGTTGTTTCTGAAAAAGATGTTGCGTTTCGCTTCAAACGTTTTGTGCGTTTCCCACTCATACTGGCTATATACTTCGTTTCGATTGATCTCTCCTCTTTCTTGCAGCCAGAAGGTGTCTAAGATTATGTTCCTTGAAACTGGACTCCACCTTTCATTTCGTACATCCTCCTCATTCATTCGAGTTCTCTTTGCAGCCTGTGTCTCCTTGGATGTCCCTTCTTGAACTTTTCTCTTTCCCCTGGCTTTTGCTAAGGCCTCTTGATCAAACATGCTCCTCAGTTTAGCTTTTGAGAGAGCCCTAGCATCAGCGTCATTTGTGGGAATATCTGCAGCACTTGCACTTACACCCTCAGCAATATTTACTTCCTCAGCGGCCTTAGATGTCTCAGGAACCTGAATACCGGCAGGATGGTCAGGTAGGACGACGCCTAACGTACCCAACGCCTGTTGGAGCATCCACCAGCAGCTCTCATAGACATATTTGCTTGATTGTGCGAAGTTTGTATCCATGCTTTCTTGGAGCTCGGCCAACTTAGCGATATACTCTTTCTCCCCCTTTTTGGCTTCGACAGCTATGCAGTTGGCATATGAGTGCAGGGAGTCATCAATATGCTTAGTTGTCTTGGTGAATTCAGTGATCAGGGCCTGCTGATTTGCATTTAAAGTGACCATATTACCATCAAACTTCTGAATATTGTTGGCTACAACGTGTGCGTTCTGATTTACAACAGCCAGAGTATCAGTATTCTTTTTCAAACCGGCCATTAAAAGTGTGACAGCTTCGCCGGCCGCGGTATACTTTTCTTCGAATTTCTTCTCCATCACATCCAGTTTATGGTTGATCTCTACCATATTTTTAAGCATGAGTTCTTCAGAAGTCTTAATCTTTTTCAGCAGTGTTTTCTGAGCTGTATCAAAAGAGGCTTTAAGCTCGTTCACTATTCCTTGAATGACATTGATAGTGTGAGTGGCCAGCTCATCTCGTAACGGTATGGTCGGAGGCACTTGAGGGCCTTGCATTTCTGCAGACGCATCTGTGGAGCTGGATACCATCACAGTCTCTACAGGAGGAATGTTGGCGGCCTCTGTAGAGTTATTTAACTCCCCCTCCACTTGTGCAGATTTGTCAGGTGGAGGTTCAACAGGATCCGGAGTCTCAAGTACTTCATGGCCCTCATTCTCATCTTCCTCTCCGTCCTCATCCAAGAAGTCAAGTATATCAGCAGCTTCTTCCAATTCTCGATCAGCAGTTTCCAGTGCTTCAGCTTCGGTTCCTTGAGTGTTTCTGTTCAGGACCTCCTCATCCTCCAGCTCAGGTTCACTTACTTCATGAATTTCGGCCACCGCATCCCTGGCCACCTGGGCGATTTCAGATATTACATCCATATGAGGGGGTAGAGTCTCCCCCTCGATTCCTGCAGTCACGGTATCAGGAATTTCACCGGGGGTGACTGCTGGAGATACTTCCTCGTGCTCTTCCACAGCAGGCTGCCCGATGCGCCGCTCCCATCGATCAAACACACTTGCATCCATCTTTTTCAAGTAGTGGAGAGGGACGCCTTTGCTCATGTCGAACTTGTCTCCGTTGAGCTGGTTGAGATATACACTTATGATGCGGCCGAAACTAGGAGTGCCCAGAGTGTCCTTGATCTTTTGGAACAGCAATTCCCCCCAGTTGAACCTCTTGTGGCAGACAACAGCTATGAGGATTTTGAACATATCTCCTGAGATATGATCATGGGAGCCCGGCTTGCAGATGAGCACTTTTCCAATAACGTCAGATAGGAGTTTCCCTTCTTCATTCATCTCTTTTTCTCTTTATTGATCGAGTTCCTCTTGGAAGACCGCAGAACAAGAGAGTTCTGGCTTTGTCCTCGTCCTCCAGATAGTCCTCCTGCTCCGAACTAGAAAGCTGCAGGTAGCGAGTTAGCTTACTGGCAGACATCTTTACTTTTGTCCCAGCCACCGTGCTCTTGATTATGGAGTCTCTATCTCGGAGTCTTGCGGTAGAGAAGAACTCCAGCACTTCTTTGTCCAGGACTTTGCAAGGGTGCTCCAAGACGAAGGTTAGCGCAGCCTCTTCCAGCATTAGAATGATATTCCGGAATTCGTCCGAGGCATGAGAAAATCCAGTGCGAACCAGCTCGCAGCCAGAGACCAACCCTGCAGTCGTCCTTGGAGCCATTGTAGATCTAGAGGTGAAGTCGGTGAGGTGGTTTGAGCGGAGCAAAATCAAGACTTGGGGAGATTGACAGTGCGGGCTTCGGCGGGAGTCGTCGGGAGCCTTTCGACGAGAACTTTGCGAGACCCTTGCGGGAGCTTAGGAGGAGACTTCACGAGCTGCGGGTTTCGGCGAGTCGGAGGGAGAGCTCCTGCGGGTTGCGGCGAGTCGGAGGGAGAGCTCCTGCGGGTTGCGGCGAATCGGCGGAAGGACTTGGGAGAGCGCTTGCGGGTCGTCGGGAGAACTTTTGCGGGACTCGTGAAGAAGACGAGGGGCCGGCGGGATTCGTGATAAATACGAATAGGCGGAAGGGCTCTTTCGGCGGGATTTTCTAATTCGTCGGGATTCAGGGTGAATGTCAAGGGTCGGCGGGATTAGTCAGTCAGTAGATTTGTCGGCTCCTGATACCTTTTGTCTGACTCGAAATTAAGAGGTCCCTTGACTAGAAATTTTCACGTTGAGAAGCTTGCAACCTTTTATGAGATTTTCTGATGTCACGTCTATATACACATGATAAATACATGTATATTTTACAGTCAAACGAGTTGGATTTAACGAGGCTTTTTCAAAGACTTCTTGATGTCAATTGTGAGTTGTCGAGATTCACGATGACATAACTTCGTTACCCCTTTATTGATGTGTAATGGTTTGCATGCATCGAGTTAATCTCTCCGTAATGTGCACACACACATGATAAGCATAAGTATACGTATACACAAGGATAGAAATATATATATATATATATATGTTTATTTTGAATGAGGATGCATCATGACACAAGTCCTTGAACTGATCAAAATTACCTGGGATTTTGAGAGTCATCATTTTAGTCCCACAGGTAGAACACATTAGAGGCTCAAAGTGAATATGCTCAAACAGGTAGCACATCTGTTATTTCAGACGTTTGTTCCACGTTAGCCTTGAGCCACCTACTGTCCAGTTCCCATCGTATTCACGGGGACCTAGACTACCCTGCAAGACAGAATTACTTTACCTTAGGAACCCAAATCATATTGGGTCCTAGGTTTCTATTAGCATAAGCACGCAACTGTCTTCCTTCAGAAAACCTGTCTGGAAGACTACCTCTATCCCTAGAATGTGGATATGCCCTTGCTGTGGGCACAGAGGGGTTGTGCCAACAGTCAATGGCAAAGTGCCCCACTTTGCCGCAGCACCAACAAGGGTGAATGTTGTATCGCCGTTTTCGACCTGATCTAGTGACTGATGAAGTCACGGTCCTAGGTCCAAACGGGATAGGGCATGTTCTTGTCACACAAATTCCTCTTCCATCGTGACACGAGGAAGGGTGGAATGGATGCATGATGTGAGCGTTATGAGGCCGAGAAGGTGGTGCCATTCTTTCAGGCATCTCCCTTGCTGAGGCCCCATGAAACCTGACATCATGACTTCTATCCTCTCTATCCCGTGTCCTCGAGTGGTGAGAAGTCTTCTGTGAGCTGGGACATGCTGATCCACACTGTGTTGATGCAGTGGCAGTGAATACAAATGGCTCAGAATGAGCCTTATGTATTCTCTCGTGGGTGGCCATGCCGGCCCTTGCACTCCGGGTGTCTCCACATGGGGACAGATCACCCTTGCAGTGACCACGATTATTCCTGTGGTCATACCTGAAGGCATGATGAGTTGCCTTCCTGCTTGGAGTGGGGGGTCGGAATACCGTTTCCCCATTTCTCCACGAATTGACAATCCGGGAGATCCACCCGTTTTCTTGCTTTCTCTTAATAGCATCAACCTTGGAGAAGTTTGATACTATTCTTTTCTCATTCTCTAGACTACTCTCTAGAGCTGAGATCTTAGAGTCCTTGACCTTGTTGGACGCCAATTGGAGAACCAGCAAGATCTTCAGTCGAGCAATTTCTTGAGCTTGCTCCTCAGCAAGTAGGTTGCTTTCCTGAAGGGCTCTCTTCAGGGAGTCAGAATTTTCTGAAGGAGAGCAGTTCCCGTCTTCAAATATTTCATGAGATACGGGGCAGGAGGAAGAAGTTACCTGCTCTTCAGCGCTATGGTCATCTGATTCAGTGACTATTGTTTCATCCACATCCGAGCTTCTTTCCTCACTATCTTCTTCAGTCTCTGACAAGGATACTGGAGCTCTGATGCAATCCGAGGGATCCTGGCATTCATCTTCAGAAGTGAGGACCCCCACATACGCTTCATCCTCTGATTGGCAGCATATTCCAGCTTTCTCTGACCCCCCCATTAGCTCTGAGATCATCATCCACAGAGATTTAGCCGTTCTACAGTTTTCCAATCTAGAGCGTGAGGCTCCAGACCAGACATCCATGATGATTTGTCGAATCCTCTCGTCCAAGTGAAATAGTGATAGTTCCGTCTCTGACATCTCAGCAATGCCCATGGGCACTTGGATCCCAGAGTCAGAGGTCTTCATGGGGATAAACGGACCCTCTTCCAGGATGAAGGAAGCTCGAGGATCGATAGCATCAAGGTGAAAGGATACACTCATTCTCCAGATGGGATAATAATCCTTTGTGTATGCGGGGAGTTTGAGTGGCGGAATCTCATAATCCAGATCCATGCTTCTGACACTGGTGGCAGGATTCTACTCAAGGTGTTAACCTTTTTGAAGAGTAACCTCCCTCTGATACCACTTGAAAGTCCACCTAGTGTCAACTATGTGCACCTATGGGGGGGGAATAGGTGACGAGTAGCGCTTTTGCGGAATATACGCGCGTACCTGCACAATAAAAATACAAAGCACAGCACACAGAAAACACAGGCAATTTATAGTGGTTCCCCAACTTGGGTACATCCACTTTCCTCCTTCAACCTATCTCCCCAACAAGGGACGACTCGGTCACTTCTCCAACGGGATTGAAATCCAATCCCTTCACTAACGGAAGGAGCCCTTCCACACGTGAGAGTCAACACTCCCACAAAACGGGTTGCACCCAACCCTTACAACACGGAACAAAAGTTCCTTTACAACAAAAGTAAGTATGGAATGTATATGAGATACAAACTTCTTTCGGAGACTACGGTGTTCCTCTTCGTTCGACGACGTGTTCTTGAAGTCGATGAAGAGTCTACAACCTCGGTCTCTCTTGGAGAGGATCTCCCCGGAACCGGCGGCGGCACACGAGCGGCGGCTAGCTTCGGGATCGGCGGCTACGATGATGAGCGGCTGCTGAACTTGAAGATCCAAACTTCGTAGCGAAGCAAACTAGGTCTACCAACGGTCACTCTCGGATCGGTCGTCTCGATCGATTCAGACGGAGGAGTTTTTCCTGGTCAACAAATCGAGAGACAAGAGATCTCTGGATAGACGCGTGAGACTCAAGCTTTGCTAAGCTTCTGTCGCCGGAGATTACGAAGGAATCTCAAATGTTGACGGCGACCAACAGTCCCGAGCGCGACGGCGGCGGCGGAGAGGAGTCGCGGAATTAGGGTTACGAGGCGGCTTGGTTTCTTTCTCCGTTTTTCCGTCTTTTTACTGTTCAAAAATACTGGAATATATATACTGTTGAATTCTCAAATATGACCGTTTGCGGGACCCACAAAAGAAATCCCTAAGTCCGGTTCAAACTAGTCCAAAGGCAGAATCCGGTCCAGCAGCATCCTGAGAAAACGCCAAGTGAAAATTGGCGAGAATCGCAGGCGATTCTCGACGAATCGGCGAGAATCACTAAGTGATTCTCGACGATTCGTCGAGAATCGTTAGTGATTCTCGCCGAATCACTTATTGATTCTCAACGAATTTTACTTTGTATGCATGAGCTGCTTGGCCACTGGTTCGGCGAGAATCACTAGTGATTCTCGCCGAATCTTACTTGGCACCATTTAGAGGTGGCCAGAAGGAGTCGGCGAGAATCACTAATGATTCTCGTCGAATTTGCCTTGGACGAATTTTCGTCTTCCACCCAGGAGCTGCTCCTTGATCCTCCATGCTCCTTGTCTTCTCTTGCATATGAACGGCCCTGTACTTGAAAGTAAGTGCACTCCAATAGAGAGAGTGCACATAGGCCAACACACTGATCTGCTCAACGAGGGATTACGTCGTGCAGACCCGTGTATATTGACCTACTGCACCCTGACATTGGTGTGCACTTAGCGTGGAGGAACTGCAAGCACAACTTGAGATGTTTCATCAAATACATTGTGAATTCATCTTAGCTTGACAGGTGGCTTCCTCAAATCTAGGTAATCGTGGATACAATACCCAACAGACACAGATGTCTGCTTTTTGCAAAACCAAGAGACAAGTCTCATACCCAGGAACTGGCAAGTTCCAGAGGTACTTTTCCTGTCCACTCTACATTCAGCATAGTCAGCATCTGGGTATCTAATTAACTCAAATTCTGACTCTGCAGGATACCAGAGTCCTAAACTAGGACAACTCTTTATATATCTCAAAATTCTTTTTAGAAAAATAAGATGAGATTCTTTAGGATTCACTTGGAATCTAGCACAAAGGCATGTGTCAAACATTATGTCAGGCCTGCTAGCTGTTAAGTATAATAGGGATCAAACAATTGCCCTATAATGTTTCTGATCTATAGGTTTCCCTGCTGCATCATAATCCACAACAGCATTGGTAGCCATAGGTTTTTTCATTCCTGAGGCATCACCCATCCCAAACCTTTTAATAAGCTCTTTAGCATACTTAGATTGGGAGAGGAAGATACCATTAGGGAGCTGCTTCACTTGGAGACCAAGGAAGTAAGAAAGCTCACCCATGCTACTCATCTCAAATTTGGAATGCATGAGGTCAGCAAACCTCTTGCACAATTTGGGATCAGTAGACCCAAAAATAATGTCATCCACATATATTTGTACCAATAAGATTTGGTCCTTATGATGTCTAGTGAAAAGGGTTTTATCTATGGTTCCTCTTGTAAATTTATGCTCTAAAAGAAAGCTTGCTAAGGTCTCATACCAAGCTCTTGGAGCTTGCTTTAAACCATAGAGAGCTTTATGCAATTTGTAAACATAAGAGGATTGAGTTAGAGAGATAAAACCTGGAGGTTGTTCTACATAAACCTCTTCTTGAAGTACACCATTCAGAAAGGCACTCTTAACATCCATCTGGAATACTTTGAACTTTTTGTATGCTGCATAGGCTAGGAATATTCTAATGGCCTCCAACCTTGCAACAGGGGCAAAGGTTTGGTCTTAGTCTATTCCTTCCTCTTGCCTATAGCCTTGGGCAACCAGTCTAGACTTGTTTTTTACTATGTTCCCTTGTGCATCCAATTTGTTCCTATAGACCCATTTGGTTCCAATAACTGGGTAGTAATGGGGTTTTGGAACCAAATCCCAAACTCTACATCTCTCAAATTGATTTAGTTCCTCTTGCATTGCAAGAATCCAGTGGGGATCTTGCTCAGCTCATGGATGGTGAGAGGTTCAATTTGAGAGAGAAAACAGGCATGCATCAAGTCTTGATTGAGCTGATGTCTTGTCTGTACACCAACTGAAATGTCTCCAATCACTTAAGATCTGGGGTGATCTCTAAGTGTGGCAGATCAGTTGGTGGAGTTGGTTGAGCAACAGCTTCTGTAAATAATTCCTCTTGAGGAATGGTACTGGCTGTTGATGGAAGTTCAGTTACTTCCTCTTGGACTTCTTCTTCACTATCTTCAACAGCCTGTGGAGTGGGATGAGTTGGAACCTCTTGGGTAAGGTTTAGTCCATCCATAGACTCACACATTGGTGAAACCTGCAAAAGACTATTGGTAGAAATGTCTTTCTCCTTATAAGACATGTTAGCTTCATCAAAAGACACATGGACATATTCTTCAATTTTAAGGGATGATTTGTTGAAAATCCTATAGGCCTTGCTTACTTGGGAATATCCTAGAAAAATCCCTTCTTTAGCCTTAGTCTCAAATTTTCTAATGTATCTTTTGTTATTAGTGTGGATGTAACATATGCAACCAAAAACTTTAAAGTAAGTGATTTTAGGTTTCTTTTCTTTAAGTAATTCATAGGGGGTCTTATGTTTTAGTTTATGTATAAGACATCTGTTCAGGACATAGTTAGCTGTGTTTACAGCTTCTGCCCAAAAGGATAGAGGCATGTAAGTATCTCCTAACAATATACCTGCAGCTTTAATGAGTGTCCTATTTTTCCTTTCAGCAACCCCATTTTGTTGGGGAGTTCTAGGAGCTGAGAAGCACTGCCTGATACCTTCCTTCTCACAGAACTCATGCATAAGAAGAGACTCAAACTCTGTGCCATGATCACTTCTGATCAATGCAATATGAGTAGAGAACTTAATCTGTATGGTCCTGAGAAAATCTGTAAGAACTTTGAATGTATCTGAATTAGCTCTCAGGAAGGCTACCCAACTGAATCTGGAGAAATAATCAACAATGACTAAGGTGTAAGACTTCCCTCCTAGGCTTTGTACTGCAATGGGTCCAAAAAGATCCACATGAAGAAGATACAATATCATAGGTGAATCACTTTTATTAATGGATTTGAAACTAGTTTTAGTTTGCTTGCCTAGTTGACAAGCCCTACATAGGCTTTCCTTCTTGTAGGGACCAGAAGGTAAACCTCTAACAAGGTTGTCTTTAGATAACCTAGATATGTTCTTAAGGTTTACATGTCCTAGCCTTTTGTGCCATAACTCATTTTGGTTACTAGTGATATTGAGTAAACAAATATCAGTTGTGGCAGAAATGAAATCTACTAAATATATGTTTCTTTGTCTAAGTCCAATTAAAACAGTTTGGTTTTTATCATTTATAATAAAGCAAGAGGTAGAGTTGAAATGTACCTGATAACTTTCATCACATAATTGACTTATGGATATAAGGTTATGTTTAAGTCCTCTTACATATGTCACCTTTTTGAAGGTCACTGCTCCAATGCTTACTCTTCCATATCCTTCTGACTGACCACTCTTTGAGTCTCCAAATATCACCTTTTGTCCTAGCTTGGACTTATAGCTGGAGAGATTTGCTTTGCTGCCAGTCATGTGCTTGGAGCAGCCACTGTCCAGGTACCAGGTCTGACTTAACCTTGGACAGCTCTTCACCTGTACCTGCATTAAAAAATAAAGCTCAATTGTTCTTGACCCAGGTTACCTTGGGTCCTTGATTTGGCTGAAAAGTAAAACTAGAAATGACTGATAAGACAGGTTGAGACTTATACCCTAGAGAGTGATATCTCTTAGGTGGGATTATCCAATCAGCTACTGGATTAAATGTCTTGTTAGCTGCTTTAAAATTTCTATAGGAGAAATGATTTATATTTGGTCGTTCTGGGATTGACGAATTATTGTGAGTGCGTCGACCAGAGTTCGACGAATGGGGATGAGATCGTCGACCTCCACTCAGAGAATGACCATGGTAATTTTCTGCGTCCCACGATCGTCGTCCTCTGCTTGACGAACCATACACAGTTCGTCGATCGCTGTTGGACGAATAATTATTTCTGAAGTTTGCTTTCAGCGTTCGTCGATCGGGGTTCGACGAACTTGTAGGATTTCGTCGATCTAAGTTCGACGAATTCTGCTGAACTTGGTTTTTATCAGCTTTCTTCTGTTTTCTGTTTCTATTGTCTAGGGGATTTGACTTGTTTTCTGACATGGGTTTTTCAATTAGTTTCTCTTTACCTTTAGCAGTGATAAACTTTATGGGAGTAGAAAGTCTATTCTTCTTTATTATGGGGGGTAAACCTGATGAAGCACCCAAGCCCAGCCTGCCATTTAATACTGTGCTTGTGATATCCATCAGCTTGAGGCTTCTCCCATTGAGAGATTGATCAAGTTGTTTTGCCTCACATAATTCAGATTTTAACTTGATTATTTGTTCATTAGCTAGAGTCAATTAATCAGTTAGATTTCTATTTTCTGTGCTGACAGATTCTAGGTTTTCTAGTCTAGTCCTCAAGGTTTTTATTTCTTTCTCTGAGTTGATTAGATCCATGCACATAGTTTTAAATTCTACTTTAAATAAGTCAGAATTGAAATAAAAAATAGAAATCACATGATCAGCCTCTGAGTCTGAGGCACCTTCATCTTCAGAATCCTTTTCTGATCCACAGTTGCTTTTGGAGGCATCTATTGCCATTAGGAACACCTCCTTGGATCTGGCTTCTTCCTCTTCTTCACTGGAGCTGGAGGAGGATGTTTCCTCTTCTGTGTCACTCCAGGACTCAGCAACAAACCCTTTGTCTTTCCTTCTATATTTGTTGGAGGAGGGTCTGCTGCTTTGTTTTCTTATGGAATCCTTGTCCCTGCCCTTGTCCTTTTTCTGATTCTCTGGGCATTCTGAAATATAGTGCCCAGGCTTTCTGCATCCAAAACACACAACCTCCTTAGTTGGTGTCTTGTCATATTTGGGCTTATCATCCTGCCTGGATGATTTTCTTCTAAAGTCCTTTCTTGCCATTTTGTAGAATCTTTTGGCAAAAAGACTCATTAACTCCTCATTGGATGTAGATGTTTCATTGTCTTCAGAAGCTTTGAAGGCCAAGATGTGCTCCTTCCTAACTGGGGTAGTTGCCTTATATTCTGCTGCCTCTCTTGATTTGAGAAGCTGCTCATATGACTTCAGCTTGCCTAACAGAGATTCTATTGAAATCTCATTGAGGCTTCTGGCTTCTTTGATTGGCCAGATTCTGGAATCCCATGAACTGGGGAAACACATCAGTATCTTGTCATTCACCTCAGTTAAGGTGATGTCCTTGTCAAGAGTCTTGAGTTCACTGATGATTGAACTTAATCTATTGTACATCTCAGCCACAGATTCTGTCTCATCCTTTTTGAAATTTTCATAGAGAGAAATGAGACTGGATCTCCTATCCTTTCTTTCATCAGCTGAGCATGCTACCATTTGATTGAGAGAGTCCCAAATGGCCTTGGCTGAGGTGCACTCAGCCACCTTCTGAAATATGTCATCTGACATTGTTTCGGCCAGAATATTCATAGCCTTTGCATCAGCCATCTTGGCTTTCTTATAGGATTCAGTATTGTCTGTAGGTGGTACTGCACTCAGATTAGTTGATGTGCTGGCAAAAGTTGCAGGAGCTGGAGGAACACCTGTTGAAATGACAGAAAAAATATCCTCATCAATGGAGTTCATATATAATCTAATTCTTGCCTTCGAGATGGCAAACTTATTAAGATTGCACACTGGAGGTCTAATGCTTGTATAATCCTTGTTTTGGGCCATGTCTGTGAGAAGGATAAGTCCAATAACAGAATAAAAACAAACAGATCTAACTATAGGATCTTTGGGTTCAGGTGTTAGCCTGTACAACCAATCAGGTATGGTAATTTGACCAACCTGTAAGGTCTGGCAATTTAACCAACCTGGACGATGTGGTATTATTAACCAACCTCCCTCTGATAACAATTGAAAGTTCAGCAGGTATGCTTGATACTACCTGAAGGTGTTAGTTATATCAGATATACTCTAGAGGGGGGGGGGGGGGTGAATAGAGTATGTTTGTGATTTTAAAACTTTTACAACTGTTGTTGTATTTTAGGTGTGTATGCAGGGAAGCAAATCCAATAAACCAAGATGCAGCAACTATCTAATCACAGCACATTCACAGAGCAAGGCCAAAAAATAAAAAGGAAAAGAAAGCAGCCAGACAACACAAGAATTTTGTAGTGGTTACCCAAATCTGGGTAGTCCACTCTTCTACCACCCTGGTAGGAATCCACTGCAGGAAGGGATTGATCAGGTGTCCTGCCACCAATGGGGTTTTGATCAGGTTCCCAAAAACCAAACCCTCAAGTCTTTTGGAGGAAGACTTGCAACCAAAATAATTTTGAAGGGAATTAAAACCCTATACAGAGGTGGAGTGAGAGGGTGATGAGGTCTTCTCTTTCTCAAGTCAAATGAGAAGACTTGTGGATTGTTGTTTAACAGCTTTGCTCCCCCTGGGATGTAGAATGAATCAGGAAGAATGCTGGAGCACTGCTTCAGGGTGATAGGTCTTCAAAGACCTAGAATTCCAGGTCCAGAGAAAGTCTCCAGGAACTTCTTGTGACTGATATGAATGTATTATCCTTGAAGTTATCCTGAGTAAAAGCAGATGAAGAAGACTCTTGATATTGATGTAGTGTTCTTCTTCTTCTTCTTCTTGATCAGTTTCTCTCTGGGCCAAGAATGAATTCCTTTTTCTGTGTTGTCTGAATCACTGTCTGTCTTTTTGTTTTGTTGTTGTATATCTCTGTATTACTAACTCTTTCTGTATCTCTCAATATCTCATAAGAAACATTCGAATTTTGAATATAGAGCAGTAATGGCAGACGACCTGGAAAGGAAGTAGCAATTAATTATTTCCCCAACTGTTTCCATGGGAAAATGGTATGTAATAATCCAGGATTAACTTCGCATTCTAACGGTAGTATTCTGGGAAGAACTGCCATTAAATGTTCAGGAATCAGCGCCATGGAATGAGACGGGAATGGAAGAAGACCTAGTCTGGATTCGTCGACCGAAGAACATAATTCATCGAACTGAGTTTTGAGTTTGTCGAGCTGAGCCTGAGTTCGTCGAGCTAAGCTGAGTTCGTCGAGCTGAGCTGAGTTCGTCGAGCTAACAGTCTTCATTCATTGAACAGACAATCTTCAATATCAGACAAACATTATTCGTTGAGCAGAGAACTAAATTTGTCGAGCTGAGAACCAAATTCGTCGACCTGAGAAAAGTTCTGGACTAAGACGAAATACTCTGCATCTGCTGAAATGCTGTGTCGACACAAATTGGTGTCGACAGATTGATCTTGGTGTCAACACAAATCCTCTGGTGTCGACATAAGCTGGTGTCGACTGAAATCCTGGTGTCGACACAAATCGTCTGGGTACGAAAAACATCGAGTAGAGATTAGCATTCGTCGACCTGAGAAGCTGTGAACTTGAGGTCCAAGTTCGTCGAGCTCAGAATATAATTCGTCGACCGAAGCATGAAGCTGGACTTAGAGAAATTCTGAAGTAGTCCTGATAAGCTTGAGGTAGAATCCCGGTGTTCGTCAAGCAAAGAACACAGTTCGTCGAGCTCAGCACTACGAATTGTCTTACGATCATCGAGCGCAGAACTCCCTTCGTCGAGCTGAGTTCGACGAACGTCGAACTCATTTCACTTAGTCTGAAAAACTGATAGATCTGCAGTTCCTGATGGTCTTGAGGAAGTCTGGTCCATCTGAAGTTGAGATAGAGGACTGTCCTAGACTCTAAGATAAAAACTTGACCCAGACTATACATGATGGGTCACATCCTAAGTCAGTGGACCTAGCCCAAATCAACTAGGGATCCAACACGGTACATATTTATGCTCCCAGGGTGAATTGAGTACTTAGTATGGTGTGCCTTGTACAACAATTCCACCCGCAAATTACCCACACATGGGACGCACAGACGACCATCTTTCCAAAGCAATCCGTCCTCCATGACGAATTGGGAATTTGACCCATCCAGAGCCTCTACCATGAACTGCTTCATATGAGCATCCATATCCAAAGCCTGCCGAATACGATCAGCCAGGTCATATTGGACTTCAGTCCAATTCAGAAC
Source organism: Platanthera guangdongensis (assembly GCA_039583875.1). NCBI lineage: Eukaryota > Viridiplantae > Streptophyta > Magnoliopsida > Asparagales > Orchidaceae > Platanthera > Platanthera guangdongensis. Next base: position 210,122,673 of record CM077151.1, read on the forward strand.
TGCTTCAGCACTTGATTGCCTATCCACACAAACAATCTCCAACATCTCTAACTTCCGCACCAACCGCTCATCATGCACCGATAGCCAATTAGCTTGAGCTGGGGCTCGGTGACTCAACGCGTCCGCAACCGCATTCCCTTTACCAGGCACATAGTGGATCTTGAATGTATAGTCCCCCAGGAACTCCATCCATCTACACTGCCGCATATTCAGATCCTTCTGATCAATCAGATATTTCAGGATCTTGTGATCGGTGTAGATATCAATCTTCACACCGTACAAATAGTGTCTCCATAGCTTCAAGGCAAAAATCACGGCCGCTAACTCCAAGTCATGGACCGGATAGTTCCTTTCATGCACTTTCAGCTGTCTCGAGCCATAAGCTATTACACTTCCATGTTGTAGTAGCACGCAACCCAAACCGCTCCCCGAAGCATCACTATAAATCTCATAGCCTTCGGTCCCACATGGCGAACTCAGCATAGGCGCCGTGGTCAACCGACACTTCAACTCCTCAAAAGCTAGCGCGCACTCCGGCGTCCAAACGAACTTATGCTCCTTCCTCGTCAAATTAGTGAGAGGTAACGCTATCCGCGAGAAGTTATCTACGAAGCTCCTATAAAAGCCGGCAAGCCACAGAAAGCTCCGAACTTCCGCTACCGTAGCAAGCTCAGGCCACTCCTGTATCGCAACAATCTTCGCCGGATCCACATCAATACCCTCTCTACTCACTATATGACCGAGAAACGCCACTGAGGACAACCAAAACTCGCATTTAGAGAACTTGGCATACAGTTGATTTCTCCCTAGCGTCTCCAAAACCAAATGAAGATGCTTGAAGTGATCTTCCTCACTTTGCGAGTACACCAAAATATCGTCGATGAAGACGATCACAAAATGGTCCAAGTACTCCCTGAAAGTCCTGTTCATCAAATCCATGAACACTGACGGCGCATTAGTCAGCCCAAACGACATGACCGTAAACTCATACTGCCTGTATCTCGTACTAAACGCTGTCTTCGGGATATCACTCTCCCTTATTCGCAGCTGATAGTACCCAGCTTTGAGATCCAAGTTCGAGTACACCGTCGACCCGACCAACTGATCAAAAAGATCATCAATTCGGGGGATCGGGTACTTGTTCTTCTCCGTCAACTTGTTGAGCTCCCGATAATCAATACATAGCCTCAAGCTTCCGTCCTTATTCTAAACAAAGAGGACCGGTGCGCTCCAAGGCGAAGAACTCGGGCGCACATACCATTGCTCCAACAACTCTTGTAGTTGAACTTTCAGCTCCGCCATTTCCTTAGGCGCTAGCTGATAAGGAGATCGTGACACAGGCTTTGCACCTGGCACTAGCTCAATCGTAAAATCTATCTCCCGCTGAGGCGGGGCTCCAGAAAGATCTGCGGGGAACACATCAGGGTATTCTGATACCACTGAAATACAATCCAATGCGGGCTTCGACTTCGCAACCTCCACTAGTGTAAAGAACAATTCTGCACCGTCACGAACCGCCTTCACCACCTGAAGAGCAGACATCAACATCTTGCTCGACCCCTTTAAGCCCGTAAAAGTCATTTCACGACTTGCTCCCAACTTGACTTCCTTGCGACCGCAATCTATATGGGCCTGCTGCTCCGAGAGCCAGTCCATGCCAAATATGACGTCGAACTCCACCAACGGAAGTAAAGACGCCTGCAGATCTAACTCCTGATTCCCAATATGAATCTTAACATCGCAGATCCTATCCGCGCGTATCGAACACCCATTGGGTAACAACACATCCAACTTATCCTTCGCCATGAAGAAGGGACTCCGATGCGTGATATAAATCCTTCGGACAAGAAGGAGTGTGAAGCTCCCGTATCGAAGGGTGCTCTTGCCGGCTTTTCACAAATCAAAACAAATCCTAAACAAGCAGTGGTAAGGTAACATGTGCATAACAAGTATTTAAAGAAATTGACTTGCTATAAATTAAACCGTACATGTCACCACATCAGCATGTTTGATGGACTCCTGTTGGCCAAGATTATACACCCTTGGTTGGGCCGGAGCATAGTGGGACTCGGTCGACTCCACCGCCTTGCCCTTCTCTTCATAGGTCGCTCCCGACCTTCTCTCGGACTTAGGACATCCGCTCCAACAGTCACGGGCAAAGTTCCTCGTCTATCCACAAGTAAAACACGCGCCCAGGGTCCGACTCGTAGTCGCCCCAGAAGCACCAGAAGGAGCTGGACCCGATGTCCTATGCTTCTTGAAGGACCTCCGATAGCCGGACTTTGAAGTAGTCGGCACTTTGAATTCAGATTTCCTATCACCCAAGCTTTTCTTTGCTTGTACATTCTTCATGTCCTTCTCCAAGGACCGGGCAGTGTTGACCAAGGTTAAGAAACCCTGCGTCATCGGCCCCGAGAGTAGTAATCTCAACTCATCTCTCAACCCTTCATAGAAGTGATTAGTCTTGCGCTCCTCATCCACAATAGTGGAGCTAGCATATCGACTCAAACGAGTAAACTCGTGGAGATATTCATCCACGCTCCTCTCACCCTGAACCAACATCAGAAACTCATTCTCCACCGCTATCTTCTGCGTCGAAGGGAGGTATCTAGCCAAGAACAATCTCGAGAACTCTTCCATCGAGACATCAACAAGTTGCCTACCTCTCAATAGGTGCAGCTCCAATCCTTCCCACCACATTCTCGCTTCACCATCCAGAAGGAACATAGTGATGGTGGTCATTTGCCACTCCTCTGTCTCCGTTGCTGTCATGACTCTCTTCACCCTGGAGAGCCAGTCTTCAGCTTGAGATGGGGTTCCCAACCCCGAGAATATCGGAGGGTTAAAGCTCATTACATGTTTAAGCTACCTCTCGGTTTCCCTCCTTGGCACCAACGGTTCCACTACCACTTGTTCCACTCTCCTCGGCTCAGCCTCTTGCAGCGGTACCTGCTCCATCGTAGGAGCGGGCTGCTGTGTTTGCCTTGCAGGCTGCGCATTTATCACGGCCAACACTGCTTCGGCCACCAATCATATGTTCTCAGCCTATAGAGGTGTTGTAGGAGAAACATCTGGTGCGCTGCTAGCCTCAGAAACTCGACGTTCCGACGGCCCAACACCACTTCTGGTCACCTATAGTGGTACAAAACACTGTTAAGTGCCCAAATTGAATTACAAATAGCAATTATAGGAACACGCAGGTTCCTCAAACACGTGTATTTTCATTCCTAAGTGGACATTCATGGGTTCTTTTACCGTTATAATGATGACGCACACAATGTGCTCACCACCCCTTAAAAAGAATTCGCCCACGAATTCATTTTAAGCCCGACCAAAACCAGTAGTCTGATACCAAATTGTAACACCCCTTATCCGTCGCATAGCATATAGCAGTAGGTCCGGCCGGGGCCCGACGCCATATACTACAGACAGACCGGGTGGTTACTCATGGAAACCATCCAACCAATCATAATGTCCTACACAGAGCATTCTAGCAGAAGCAGATTAATAAGTTGCAATAAAGAATCCAGCACTAAAGCATGAATGTCCACTAATACCAAATAGGAAAGTTATACATACACCAGTACTAGCCTTAAGGCCTTACAAAATGGCTCACTTGATATTACATGTTTTACAAACCACGGCACGCAGGCCGGTCATACATGAATAAAACAGTAAACACTCCAACTAGGCCTTCGAGGGCCGGCTTCGCAACTTGGGCTTTAGCCCTCTATTGTCCGCTTGGTCCAGCAGCACCTGCAAGCAACAAACCACCGCACGGTGGCAAAATAAGGCAACGGTCAGCAATTCTGACCAAATTATAACGATCCCGCCCCCAACTCGTGGCGGCGATGCTCCTTCACTGCATTTCATTAGCATAAGCGAGCAATATATCTATAATCATTTCATCACAGACGTTGGCTCGCACTGCCACATGCCCCGTGCTCTCAGGGAACATTCTCGGTGAACCGGTCGATGTCACATCAATTAAAGCCATAGACATTCCGATCTCACCACCGCCACTTTGACGGCCAAACCTATGAGCATTTTGTCTTCCTGGCCTGGGTCACGACAATTTAATCCATTGACTGCCGAAGAGCCTAATCTATGCCAACGGCAAGTGCCACGTACCCTTAGGTCTCTTTAACCGAACGACATAGAATGGGTACGGTTCCATCTAACCCGTGCTCACATCGCAACGATTATTTAAGCCATTTGCGCGGGTCAAACTTCTCCCGAGTCCCATTTCCATCACAATTCACATAACCCGGTTATGTTCAAGTTGGCTCTCAGGCCACCAAGTTGGCAAGATCATGCATCCGCCCAGTTTTCCGGGTGCACCTTTGGGTTAATCCCTAAGGTTCCCTGTTGCAATCTACCGTGTAGAAAACCCCAAAAACACCCAATAGCACGGAGTCTTCTACGGCATTATGCAATGCAACATCACTGATCCAGACCAACATGTCTAGGTAGGCTTCACACATCATGTCTATGTCCGTTCTCGCTTACGGACTCTAAACAACGGGGACTTCACATATCTACCCGAAGGAACGCCTACAACTCACCGCAAATTCACGAGAGCGGGCTTCCTATGCAAAGAAGGAGAGCTACTCATGCTCAAGAAGAGAATCGTTACACTTACGTTCTTCTTTGGCGCCATGGAAAAGTAAGCGGATGAAAAGCACCGCACTAGCTTTGCCTCCGTGGATCCGGAGTCGGCTCGCGATTTGGAGCTTCGAAGCTCCTCCAATGGCCGGATCTAGCTCCTTCTTCCTTCCTTGGCTCTCCTCTCTCTCTAAGCTTTAGAAAGATAACCACTCATGAAAAGTGAGGGTTTCTAAGGCCCAATACCGGGTATATCCCTTCAGGAACAACCCCCAGCCGTTGGATCATCAATTAAAGAAACGAACGGCTTTGATTCGGTACTGAAATGCCCAATCTGGACCGCACATGACCTGGCACACGCTCGTGTCCAGGGCCGCGTTCCTCATTCGCCGTCAAAATCGACTCGCCTGGAACAACACACGGGCATCGAACACGCCCGTGTTCGACCTGACATGCCCGTGTTCCACCTGACACGGCCGTGTGGCCGGCCGTGTACCCCCATCGATTTTCCCCGAAAACAACCCGAGCACTGCACGGGTTCTTGGACACGCCCGTATCCTTGCCCGTGTATACCTCAACACGTTTGGGCTCCAGGTCATGTACACGGTCTCGACACTCGACATTTCTTTGAGTGAAGATCATCGACCTGACGACACGGCCTTGGACACGCCCGTGTCCTAGGCCGTGTGCCTTGTCTCGACAAATCGTTGAGAAAAGTTCGTCGACTCCACGGGACGAGTGTCGACACTCCCTGAGACACGCCCGTGTCGCAGGCCGTGTGCCATATCTCGACACCTCGTCGAGCGCAGAGTGTCGACTTCACGGGCTGAGTGTCGACACATGTTGACATGCCCTGCGACACGCCCATGTCGCAGGCCGTGTGCCCAGTCTCGATACAATGTCGAGAGCAAAATGTCGACTTTGCCGGCTGAGTGTCGACTCAATCTTGACACGCCCTGGGACACGCCCGTATCCTAGGCCGTGTGTCTCCTGCCAGAACCCAAAACTGGCCCAAAATGTCCCCCTTCGCTATTTTGAGTTTCGGGGGGTTACATGACCTCCCTTATATAGAATGGAGGAGAGAAGAGAGAAAACAAATAAGAGATGTTGGACTAAAAATTTAAAGGACACTAGCGGACTATACAGACACAAACCGTACAAGCCGCCCGGTTAGGCAGAAGGGCTAACCGCTCGGTGACTACCAGAGAGAGAGAGATCGCCATGGGAGACCGCTAGACCGCCTAGTCTCCAAGTTGCCAGAGACAACCCGCTAGACTACTTGGACCTCAGATAGCAAACCGCAACAGCCAAACAGCTGAAGGGAACATCAAAGCCGCGCGGTCATCAACCCGCCAAGACAGACCGCCAGACCGCCCGGTCACTAACTTCAACAATCCCCCTCAAGCTGGAGCATATATATCCATCATGCCCAGCTTGTCACAAATATGAAGAAATGTTGGATCCCTAGTTGATTTGGGCTAGGTTCACTGACTTAGGATGTGACCCATCATGTATAGCCAGGGTCAATTTGTGTCCTAGAGTCTAGGTTAAGTCCTTAGGCTCAACTCTAGGTGGACCAGCTTTCAACAAGACCCTCAGAGACTCCAGACTCACAAGTTTTCATGACTAAGTAAAGTGAGTTCGACGTTCGTCGAACTCCGCTCGACGAAAGGAGTTCTGCGCTCGACGATCTTGAGACAATTCTTAGTGCTGAGCTAGACGATCTGGGTTCTCTGTTCGACGAAAACTCAGGCTCTACATCAAGCCAAAGTCAGGAGAACTTCAAATTTTTTCTAAGTCCAGTATCAAGCTTCGGTCGACGAATTATATTCTGAGCTCGACGAACTTGGACCTCAAGTTTACAGCTTCTCAGGTCGACGAAGTCAGCTTCTCAGGTCGACGAATGATAATCTCTACTCGACGATTTCTGGACTCAGAGATTTTGTGTCGACACTTAGGGTTTGTGTCGACATCAGTCAACTTGTGTCGACACTAGGATTTCAGTCGACACCAGCTTATATCGACACCAGAGGATTTGTGTCGACACCAAGATCAATCTGTCGACCCCAACTTATGTCGACACAGCATTTCAACAGATGCAAGATATTTTGTCTAAGTCCAGAACTATTCTCTGCTCGATGAATTTGATTCTCAGCTCGACGAATGAAGAATGTATGTTAGATGAATGAAGATTGTCTGGTCGACGAACTCTCTCAAGCTCAGCTCGACGAACTCAAGCTCAGCTCGACGAACTCTTTCAAGCTCAGCTCGACAAACTCAAGCTCAGCTAGATGAACACAAGTGCAGTTCGACGAATTGTGTTCTTCGTTCGACAAATCCAGATTAGGTTTTCTTCAAGGTTCCCATCCGTTTCTTGGCACTGATTCCTGAACATTTAATGCCAGATCTTCTCGGAATGTTACCGTTAGAACGCGCATTGACTATGAACGATTACATGCCATTTTTCCATGGGACAGTTAGGAAAGTCATTGATTGTTGATTCTTTCCAAGGCCGACTGTAATTACTGCTCGACATTCAAAAGTTTGAATATTCCTCAGTCAGATATACACAGACACACGTGAAGAGAACAATATGAAGCAGTGATAGAGTTCAAGAATTACAATACAGAAAATACTCTGAAGTTGCAGAAGAACAAATTTTTCAAAAATCTAAAGTTCTTGACTGCAATTAGCCTTGACCAGAGAACTCTCTCAAGAAGAAGAAGAAGAATAACTAAATTCAATCAAGAGTCTTCTTCTCTCTATTCACAGGATAACTTCAAAGGACAACAATCAATCAATCTGTCAAAGAAGTTCCTGAAGCAGTTCTGGTCCAGGCATTCTAGGTCATTGAAGGCCTATAACCCTGAAGCAGTGCTCCAGCATTCCTGACCAATTCAAGACCTCAGGGGGAGCAAGAGCTGCTACAATCAATCCACAAGTCTTCTTTCTGACTGTTGACAGAGAAGACACTATCACCCTCTCTCCAATTCCTGTACAAGTTTTTAAATCCCTTCAAAATTATTCTGGTTGCAAGTCTCCTTCCAAAAGACTTGAGGGTTTGGTTTTTGGGGACCTGATCAAAACCCATTGGTGCTCAGGACACCTGATCAACTCATCTTGCACTGGATTCCTACCTAGGGTGGTAGAAGAGTGGATGTACCCAGATTCGTTGGGGAACCACTATAGCTCCTTGTGTCTTCTGGTTGCTTATTTTCTTTTGTTTTCTGGCTGTGATCTGTGATTGCTTTGTGTTTAGTTAGTTGCTGTGTTTGCTTTATCTTATTTTCTTCCCTGTTCACTTTGGAATACAACAAGAGTTGTAAAAAGTTTCTAGCAAGCACTATACTCTATTCACCCCCCCTCTAGAGTATATCAGATCTAACCTGCACTTTCAATTGGTATCAAAGGGAGGTTGGTTAAAATACCACACCTTAGTTGAACAGGCTAACACCTGAACCCAAAGATCCTTCCAGTTAGATTTACTTGTTTAAATTTGTTACTAGATTTATTTCTTCACAGAACATGGCCCAAAACAAAGATTATGCTAGCACCAGACTTCCAGTGTGCAACCTATCTAAGTTTGAACTTTGGAAGGCAAGGATTAGATTATACATGAACTCTATTGATGAAGATATCTTTAATTCTGTTTTGACAGTGTGTCCAAGACTCCCAGAAAATACAAGTACAAGTGCTGTTCCACCTCCTTTAGGAACAGATGCAGAAATCAAGAAATGGAAAGTGGTAGATGCAAAGGCTATGAACATTCTAGCCCAGACTATGTCTGATAAAATATTCCAAAAGGTAGCTGAATGCAACTCAGCAAAGGACATCTGGGACAAGTTATCTGAGATAGTCTCAGGATCTGCTGATGAGAGAAAAGATAGAAGATCTCATCTCATAACCCAGTATGAGAACTTCAAGAAAGGAGAAGCTGTCAGTAGCAGATATGTATAATAGACTTAGTCTCATAGTCAATGAGCTGAAAACATTGGACAAAGAGATCTCATTGACTGAGCTCAATGATAAAATCATAATGTGCTTCCCAAGCACTTGGGACTCAAGGATCTGGCCAATCAAGGATGCCAGAAGCCTAAATGAGATCACCACTGAAGCTCTCTTGGGCAAGCTCAAGTCTTATGAGCTGCTCATCAAGAATAGAGAAGAAGAGCAGAATGCTGCCTCACCAGCTATAAGAAAGGAAAAATCAATAGCTTTCAAATCCATTGAAGATCAGCCTGAAGACAAGGTCACAGGCAATGAAGAGCTGCTAAGACTACTGGCCAAAAGATTTTACAAAATGGCTAAGAAAGATTTCAGGAAAAAGTCTTCCAGAGGGCATGACAAGCCAAGGTATGACAAATCAAATAACAAAGAGATTATTTGTTTAGGATGCAGGAAACTAGGCCACATGGTGTCTGACTGTCCAGAAAATCAGTATAAGGACAAAAATGATAGGAAGGAAAGAAGAAAAGACAAAGACTTCAGGAAGAACAGCAATGACAAACCCTCCTCCAGCAAGAACAAACACACGAGGAAGGGGTTTGTAGCTGAAACTTGGAGTGAGACAAAAGAAGAATCTGAAGCTTCATCCAACTCTAGTGATGATGAATATGATGCTGATGAAAAAGAATTCTGCATGATGGCTATTAATGCCTCACAATAAAATTCTGATGCAGAAGAGTCAGAGTCAGAGACTCAATCTGAAGAGGACCAGGTAATAAGTTTTTTTGATTTTAATTCTGAGGACTTCAAGTGTGAGTTTAAAGCACTATATTTGGATTTATTAAAATCTGAGAAGGAAATCATTTCTCTCAGAAATCAGTTATCTGAACACAGTACTTTAAAATCAGAAAACCTCAAACTCTCTGAGGAGTTGGAATGCTGTAGGGAGTAGATAGCCTCACTGAAAAGTGAACTATCAGAGGCCAAGAAGTTTGAAGAATCCCTCAATGGGAGAAGTATCAAAATAATGGACATCACAAGCACAGTGAACTCAAGATTCAATAGTATACTGGGCTTGGGTGCTTCATCAAGCCAACCTATAGTATTATCAACCCCAATCAAATTTATCTCTGATAAAGGTAAGGGAGTTGTGGAGGTAGATAGGAAGAATTCTGATTTACCTGAGAAAACCGAAGTTCAACAGAATTCGTCGAACGGAGCTCGACGATCGCCGAGTGGAGCTCAACGATCTCAGGCTAAATTGTCGAACTCAGGTCGATGATCCCTGAACCCTGAACTCAGGCATGGTCGATCTTCGAACGGAGCTCGACGATCTTACCCAAGATCGTCGAACTCAGCTCAGAGATCGTCGAACAGAGCTCAGAGTTTTGAAAAATCTTTCAAGGGCAAATCAAACTTCAATCCTAGAGGTCCTTCATCCCAAATATTTAACCCTTATATTGAATGGATAATACCTCCAAGGAGATATCATCCTGAAGGCTATAAGAGTCAACCAGGGATGTCTTTTATTTCTGAATTCAAAGGTTATCAACCTAGGCCCAAGGTAAACTGGGTCAAAAACAAATAAATTGTTTTATGTGTAGGTGAAGACCTATCCAACATCAAACCAACAATGGTATCTGGATAGTGGGTGCTCAAAGCACATGATAGGGAACAAGGACAATTTCACATCCTTCAAAGCCAAGCTTGGACCCAAAGTAATATTTGGTGATTCAAACTTTGGACTAACAAAAGGATATGGTGCAGTCCAGATTGGCACATTCACATTCAAGAAGGTAGCCTATATGGAAGGACTGAAGCACAACTTGATCAGCATCAGTCAACTGTGTGATGAAGGATATCAAGTGACCTTCAACAAATCCTCATGCAAGATCAAATCAGAGGACAACACAACTGTGTTGACAGGTAAAAGGAAAGGTAACACTATCTAGTAGACTTTCTTTCAACCAAGGTAGATTTATGCTTGTTTAATTCCATTTGTAGACCTAATGAACAATGACATAAAAGATTAGGACATATAAACCTTAGAACCATTGCTAGGCTATCCAAGGACAACCTTGTTAGAGGACTACCTTCTGGCCCCTACAAGAAGGAATGACTCTGCAGGGCTTGTCAATTAGGCAAGCAAACCAAAAATAGTTTCAAGTCACTTAATAAGAGTGATTCACCTAGGATTTTGTATCTGTTATACATGGATCTATTTGGACCCATCACAGTACAAAGCTTAATAGGGAAATCTTAAACTTTAGTGGTTGTAGATGACTTCTCTAGATTCACATGGGTGTTCTTTCCGAGGAAGAAGTCTGATACCTTTAAGTGTTTGAAAGAGTTTCTCAAATGCATACAGACTGAGTTCAACACTCACATTGCCCTGATCAGAAGTGATCATGGGACAGAGTTTGATTCTCTTCTTATGCAAGAGTTCTGTCAGAGTGAAGGGATCAGGAACACTTTCTCAACTCCTAGAACTCCTCAACAAAATGGGGTAGCTGAAAGGAAAAATAGAACCCTTATTGAATCTGCTACTATATTGTTGTCAGATGCTCACCTTCCTCTATCCTTTTGGGCAGAGGCAGTGAACACCTCCAACTATGTGTTGAATAGAAGTTTGATACATAAACTAAAGGGCAAGACTCCCTATGAATTACTCAAAGGGAAGAAACCTAAAGTAGATTACTTCAAAATCTTTGGTTGTATTTTCTACATTCATAATAATGACAAGAAATACATAGCAAAATTTCAAGCTAAAGCTAATGAAGGAGTATTTCTGGGATACTCCATGATCAGTACAGCTTATAGGGTGTAAAATAAATCAACTCTTAAAATTGAAGAATCTATTCATGTATCTTTTGATGAGACTAACATGTCATACAAGGGGAAAGAGATTTCTACCATAAGCTCTTTGCAGGTTCCACCACTGTGTGAGTTTATGGATGGACTGAACCTTACCCAAGAGGTGTCAATCCATCCCACTCCACAGGTTGCTGAAGATAGTGAAGAGGAAAGTCAAGAGGAAGTGGCTGAACTTCCCCCAACAGTTAGTATCATTCCCCAAGAGGAATTAAATACTGAAGCTGTTGCTCAGCCAACTCCACCAACTGATCTTGTCACACTTAGAAATCACACCAGATCTCAAGTAATTGGAGACATTTCAGCAGGTGTACAGACAAGGCATCAACTCAACCAAGACTTGATGCATGCCTATTTTCTCTCTCAAATTGAACCTCTCACCATTCATGAGGCAGAGGAAGATCCCCACTGGATCATTGCAATGCAAGAGGAACTCAATCAGTTTGAGAGATGTAGAGTTTGGGATTTGGTTCCAAGACCCCATAACTATCCAGTTATTGGAACCAAATGGGTCTACAGGAACAAGTTGGATGATCAAGGCAACATAGTGAGGAACAAGGCTAGGATTGTTGCTCAAGGCTACAGACAAGAGGAAGGAATAGACTATGACCAAACCTTTGCCCCTGTTGCAAGGTTAGAGGCCATTAGGATATTTCTTGCCTATGCAGCTTATAAGAGATTCAAGGTCTACCAGATGGATGTCAAAAGTGCATTTCTAAATGGAGTACTTCAAGAAGAGGTTTATGTAGAACAACCTCCAGGTTTTATCTCTCCAACTCAACCCTCTTTTGTTTTTAAATTGCATAAAGCTCTCTATGGTTTAAAGCAAGCTCCAAGAGCTTGGTATGAGACCCTAGCAAGCTTTCTTTTAGAGCATGAATTTACAAGAGGAACCATAGATAAAACACTTTTCACTAGACATCATAAGGACCAAACATTGTTAGTACAAATATATGTGGATGGCATTATTTTTGGTCTACTGATCTCAAATTGTGCAAGAGGTTTGCTGACCTCATGCATTCAAAATTTGAGATGAGTAGCATGGGTGAGCTTTCCTACTTCCTTGGTCTCCAAGTGAAGCAGCTCTCAGATGGTATCTTCCTCTCCCAAGCTAAGTATGCTAAAGAGCTTATCAAAAAGTTTGGGATGGGTGATGCTTCAGGGATGAAAACACCTATGACTATAAATGCTGTTGTGGATTCTGATGCAGCAGGGAAACCTGTAGATCAAAAAAATTATAGGGCAATTGTTGGATCCCTATTATACCTAACAGCTAGCAGACCTGACATAATGTTTGCCACATGCCTTTGTGCTAGGTTCCAAGTGAACCCTAAAGAATCACACCTTATTTTCCTAAAAAGAATTTTGAGATATATAAAGAGTTGCCCTAGTCTATGACTCTGGTATCCTGCAGAGTCAGAGTTTGAGTTAACTGGATACTCAGATGCTGACTATGCTGGATGTAGAGTGGACAGGAAAAGTACCTCTGGAACATGCCAGTTCCCTGGTATGAGACTTGTCTCCTGGTTTTGTAAAAAGCAGACATCTGTGTCTACATCAACTGCAGAAGCAGAATACATGGCTGCTGGTAGTTGCCGTTCACAAATGCTATGGATACAAAACCAATTCTTAGATTATGGTGTCAACTTAAATAATTCAACATTATTTTGTGATAATACTAGTGCTATTGCTATATCACAGAATCCAGTTCACCATTCTAGGACCAAACATATTGAAATAAGATATCATTTCATTAGAGATAATGTGGACAAAAAGAAAATTAACTTAATCCACATTCCTACTGATCTACAGAGAGCAGATATTTTCACCAAGCCATTGGATGAGAAAACCCATCTGTTCTTTATAAATCAACTGGGAATGATTGATGGAGAGGAGTTAACCTAGTTTCTGTCTGCATTCGACGAATTTTCCAGAGTTCGTCGAACGGAGTTCGACGAATAAGGGAAAGTTTGAGAGATTCTCGTCGAACGGAGATCGACGAATTCTCTGTGTGAGGAAACAATTTTCGTCGACCAGAGATCGACGAACTTTGCTTCAAGAAGACATTTCGTTGAACGGAGTTCGACGAACTGTTTTCGATTCTTCTGGATGAGATCGACGAATCATCTATCTATAATTTATTTCGTCGAGCTCAATTCGAAGAATTTTTCTTTTTCGTGGAATGAAGTTTGTCGATTCATATTCTGAAAATCTTATATCTAGGTTTTCTTCGACCTCCATCCCACGCTTTCAGTTCCTTTGCTCTTGATCGTCGTTTCTCTCTGTGTTTTTCTTACAGGACATCAATGGCGATTCCCTCAGGTGCTCTGGTTGCAATGAAGTTTGACACTGGATTCGACATGGACTTTGAGTCATTTCAACACTCTGACCCCATCTTCCTTTACATCTTGGAACTACTGGAAGAACTAAGTTTAAAGGATTTCATGACCAGGCGCATTAAACTTCATGGAACGGAAATACGAGAATGGGTATATACATCTACAGTTTCTGAAGAAGATGTTTTGACCGGCAATATAGGGAACACTGCTGTTTCCCTCTCTCCCGCAGTTCTCACTGAAGTATTTGGATTAGTGAACGGAGAAGACAATATGGAAATGGATTCTGAGGAATTCAATGATATACTGAAACTAATGGGTTCCTCTGGGAACAACCATAATAAGTTGTTGAAAAAGCAATTATCCGCCGCCTACCAATTTCTGGCAGATATTACGGGAAAGATTCTGATGGCCAAGCACTCTGCTCATGACTATATTACCCGTCACCAATTTCTAATAATCTGTACAGTAGTGAATAAGCGACAGGTTGATTGGAGTAAGGTGTTCTTTGAATTGATCAAAAATAAGAACAGCAAGAAGGAAGTCTGATTTGGCAGAATTTTGGGCATATTTCTTCAAGCGAAGGCTGCTGAATGTATGGTCTCCCCGACCATCTTCATAAACGCCAGAAAGCGCCTCACTTGCGCTCTGTTTGGCAGGTGGGAGAGGACCATCTCCAAGCCCTCAAAGTCTTCTTCCTCCTCCCTCCAAACTTCTGAGAGCACAAGGGCTGTAAAGGCCGCTCTCCACCCTGCTGAAGAGGTTCCTCCATCTCAACCATCTATTCCAGCACCTCTTCCTCCAAAGAAACCTCCTCATGTACCTACCCCTCCTTCATATCCACCACTTGACCTGACAAACATTCCATCTCCACCTCCATATTCCCCCTTGCAAGTTGATCATCAACCCACTCCTCCAGATTCCCCTCAGAACATTCCTATTCCTACACCTCCACAGTCTCCTCTTCCCCCACACTTATCCACCATCCCATCTTATAATATACCATCAGATGCAATCATGCAAGATGCCCCCCTCCATCTGTTATTCCTCCTCCCATACCATCCCCTTCCCCTTCCGAATTTGATCCATCTACCCTCATTCCTTTGCTCACACCTTTCATCAAATCCTTGATCCAAGAGGCCATTACACCTCTTGTGACCTCCATTAATTCCTTATCTGCCCAGATCTCTCTTCTATCTGCTGTCCCCTCTTCATCTAGGGGACTGGCTCCAGGTATTCCTGAACCTAGGCAAGGGGAGATGATTTGTGATGAAGTTGTAGCAGATGTAGATACAGCAGCAGCAGCAGCAGTCATAGCAGTTCCCTCTCCAGCAGATTCAGATTCAGATAAGGATACACCAATTTTGACAGACTTTGATGCTGAGATGTTTGAGTTAATTCAATTTATGAATACTGGCATTGATTTGGATGAGTTAGTTGCTCAAATAACTCATGTTGGTGATTTTTATTTAAATCCCACAGTGAATTTATCAGTTTTGTTGAGAAGTTTTGACACTGTACATATGAAATTCCCTCCAGCAGATTTCTCTAAGCCTTATTTGGCTATTGTACCATATACCTCTCCGGCTAGTCCAGCAGTTGCCAAGCAACTCTGTGATAATTTTGCTCTCTCTGACTCTAGCTCAAAAAGTCATTCCAGAAGATACATTAGTGCCAGTCTCAGCACCAGATTTTATTATGGATGACTCTCCTATGCCTACTGTAGATGAGCTTATTCAGGCAGACATTGAAGAAGAGAATAAAGCAATAGCTGATAGCTCTGTCTCTTTTATTTCTGAATCTTGTACAAATAATTCATCTCTTGTTGCTGAAACTCTTATTCCTGAACCTTCTACCCCTCCTCCAGCAAAGGCTGTTATTTCTGATAAAGCTTTAAAAGCTTTGGATGCATTGTATGATACCCCTCCGAATTCAGAATCTGATGATGATGATGATATTGATTCTGATGAGGATGCAGCTAGTAGGAAAAAGAGATTATTGGCAAAGAAGGGAAAGGTTGCTCCTCCTCCCAAGCCAAATCCCACTGCAGACACTCCCTACTATATTCTGCACAATGTGACTCCATATAAGGGAATGCCAGCATGGATGTGGCTCTCCAAAAACTAGCAGAAAGATAGAAAGGGAAGCAGGAGATACTCTCCTCCTCCAGTACACAGATACAGGAAGGATCCTCCTCCTCCTCCTCCTCCGCCAGTAGCTGGTGCCAGTGGCTCTAGCTCCCAGAGATCTGCCCCAATGCAAACTTATCAAAGACAGTCAGGGAGATCTTCTGGAAGCAGCCAGCAGAGGCCATCCTCCTCAGGAAGTCAACAGCATAAGCAACAACAGCAGCAACAAAGTTCTGAAGCTCATAAAGCTGAAAGCCCAAAAAGACTTCTCTCTCCTCCAATTCCTTTTGAAGATCCAGAGACTGCAAATACAGCAAGAATGGCTAGATACCAAGAGCAGATTGGTCTATCATTGATAAATAAAGCTAAAGCAGAAGGAAAAGATATTTTTGGTCTTTCAACTATGTCAAAGTATAGAAAGGAAGAGCTGAAAAGATTTGACAAAGGCAACAAACTATTTAATGTTGATGATTATATGAAACTTCATCCAGAAGCAGTTGTCCCCAGGGATACATCATTGAAAATTATTGGGGCAGCTAATATGACCATGACAGTGGCTCAAGCTCAAAATCCTAACAGAGAAATCATTTTCAAGAAGCCAGGAGAAAAGAAAGCAGAAGACAAACCTCAGTAGAAGAAACCAAAGACGTAATTTTCTTGTTGTTTTAATTTCTATCAGTTATTTGTCTTTAAACTGTGCTATCTGTTAAACAAAGCTGTGTGTATATATATATTTGTTGCATCTGTTATAATTCTCTGCCAGATATATCTATTTTCTTGCTTTGTTTTTCTGTCTTGAGTCTCTGTTAGTGACCTCACCCAAATAGGGGGAGATTGTTGGATCCCTAATTGATTTGGGCTAGGTTCACTGACTTAGGATGTGACCCATCATGTATATCCAAGGTCAATTTGTGTCCTAGAGTCTAGTTTAAGTCCTTAGGATCAACTCCAGGTGGACCATCTTTCAACAAGACCCTCAGAGACTCTAGACTCACAAGTTTTCAAGACAAAGTAACGTGAGTTCGACATTCATCGAACTCCGCTCGACGAAAGGAGTTCTGCGCTCGACGATCTTGAGACAATTCTTAGTGCTGAGCTAGATGATCTGGGTTCTCTGTTCGATGAAAACTCAGGCTCTACATCAAGCCAAAGTCAGGAGAACTTCAAATTTTTTCTACGTCCAGTTTCAAGCTTCGGTCGACGAATTTTATTCTGAGCTCGACAAACTTGGACCTCAAGTTCACAGCTTCTCAGGTCGACGAAGTCAGCTTCTCATGTCGACGAATGATAATCTCTACTCGACGATTTTTGGACTCAGAGATTTTGTGTCGACACTTAGGGTTTGTGAAACCCTCATTTCACTTGAGTGGTTCTCTTTCTAAGTCTATAGAGATGGGAGAGGAAAGGAGGAAGTAGAAGCCTAGATCCGGTCACCGGCGGAGCTTCAGAGCTCCAAATTGCAAACCGACTTCGGATCCATGGAGGCAAGGAGAGTGCGGTGCTTTTCATCCGCTTATATTTCCATGGCGCCAAGGAAGAATGCTAGGGTAACGATTCTCTACTTGAGCATGTGAAGCTCTACTTCTTTTGCATAGGGAAGCCCGCTCTCGCGAGTTTGCGGTGAGTTTGAGGCATTCCTTTGGGTATACATTAATAGTCCCCGTTGTGTACATGTAGAGTCCGTAACCGAGAACAGAGATAGGCATGATGTGTGAAGCCTACCAGAACAAGTTGGTCTGGATCGGTGATGCTACATTGCATAAATGGCCGAAGAAGACTCCATGAGATTGGATGTTTTTCGGGTTTTCTACGTGGTAGATTGTAGCAGGGAGCCTTGGGTATTAACTCCATGGTGCACCCGGAAAACTGGGCAGATACGTGATTCTACCAACATGGTGGCCTGGGAGCCAACTTGAACATAACCGGGTTATGTGAAGTGTGTGACGGAAATGGGACTCGGGAGAAGTTTCACCCGTACATATGGCTTAAATTTTCGTTGCGATGTGAGCACGAGTTAGGTGGAACCGTACCCGTTATATTTCGTTCGGTGTGAGCCGTTGGCAAAGATGAGGGTCTTCGGCGGTCTATGGCTTCAATTGACGTGACCCATGTCGGGAAGAAAAAATGCTCATAGTTTGGTCGTCAAAGTGGCGGTGGTGAGACCGGGGTGTCTATGGATTAAATTGACGTGACATTGACCGGTTCACCGAGAACGTGCCCTGAGCATACGGGGCATGTGGTCGTGCGTGCGAACGCCTATGATGTACTATATATATATACTGCTTGGTTATGCTAATAAACTGCAGGGAAGGAGCATCGCCGCCACGAATTGGGGGCGGGATCATTATAATTTGGTCAGCATTACTGACCGTTGCTTTGGTTTGCCACCGTTGCGGTGGATTGTACTTGCAGGTGCTGCGTAGCCGAGCGGTAAATAGCGGGCTAAAGCCCAAGTTGCTGAGCTGGCCCTCGAATGCCTAATTTTGAGTGTTTTCTTTTATTCATGTATGTCCGGCCTGCGTGCCGAGGTTTGAAGATATGTAATTTGAGGAAAACAATTGTAAGGCTATAAGGCCTGTACTTTTGTATTTGCACTTCATTCCTTTTGGCGTATTAGTGGACATTCATGCTAGTGTTGGGTTTTTTCTTATTACAATTAAAATTATTTCTTCCGCTAGAATGCTCTGTATAGGACGTTGGATTGGTTGGATGGTTTCCATTGAGTAACCACCCGGTCTGTCTGTGGTATATGGCATCGGGCCCCGACCGGACCTACTGCTATATGCTGTTCGACGGATAGGGAGCATTAGATGGATAAAGTTAGGTATATTCCCCATCTAGCTCATCCTCAGAGTTTGGATATGAATCCTACTCAGGCTCTGATGCATCCTCATCAAGTGATGATGAAATTCCTCTATCAGAAGATGATATTAATCAATTGATTGAAAATCATACCGCCCTTCTGAAAGCTTTCAAGAAAAGCAAGTTGCTTGTTAAGAAACAAGCAGAGAAAATAGCGTCCCTACAGATAACTACTTCCCAGCAAGATGAAGCTTCATCCTTGCAATATCTTAAAGAGAGGGAAGCAGCCCATCTGAAGATCATGGTAGACATCCATGTTGAGTCCACAAAATATAAGGACTTTATTATCAAGGATATTGAAGAGAAACTTGAAAGGGAGAAGAGGATTGTGGCCAATTTCTCTAAGATAGATGCTATCAATAAAAAATCTGAGTCTGAGTGGATCTCTAAAGTTATCCAATCTTAGAGAAGGGGCCATGCTCCTGTCAGGCCTCAGTCAACCTTTTACAAGGTAATTCTCCCATCCAACAGGCATGACCATGACAGTAAGTGTGGTCACTGGAGGTGTGAGAATCTTTCTTGTAATACTACAAATGTTCCTTACAATGGAAGAAGAAAGGACATGGGACTGAGTGCTCAGAAGGATCCCCATGAAGAAGTGCAAAAGGCCCATCCTGGACCTTTTGTATTTAATGCACTATCTCCATCACTCTTGAGCAAGGCATTGGCCTTTTCTCAAAATCTCCCTGCACACACTCTGACCAAGGGTAAATCTGCCAGGAAGCAAGACTTGCAATCTTCTAAGATCACCAACAGTATGTCCTCTGCAAAGAGAACTACTGCTGATAAACCTTGTGAAAAATCAAGCTCTTCCCATGGCAAACCTACTCTCAGTCAGACTGTGACTAAGATAAATTGGAACAAGGAAGCTGCTCTTTCTTTTGTTTAATCTGAAGTCAACCATGCTGCCAGACCTTCTCAGAATAAAAGATATAATATTCATGAGTACTGGTGTTGTGGCAAAGTGAGCCACTTTGCCATAGATTGTTGGCACAACCCTAGTGTGCCATAGGCAAGAAAAAGTCTTCCTGATAGAGCTCCTGTAGGTAGACATCTGCATTTTCAAACTACCAAGAACCTAGGACCCAAGTCAGCTTGGGTTCCTAAGGTAAGGTGTTTTTGTCTTACAGGATAGTCCAAGTGGCCATAACCATCTTTGGTACTTAGAAAAAGATGTACCAGACCCAAGTATGGCTATAAAAGATGATTTAACTTATCATCAGGCACAAGATGTCAAAAACAAGTGCAATTATTAAGGGCGAGCTTGCAAAGGAAAGCCAGATGAACATCAAAGGCAAAAGATTAGAAGCATGGTTGCTGGTATGCTCAGAGACAGTTAGCATGGGCTTCAAGTCTACAGAGTAGAGATAAGTAGAATTCACCATTCCTTAATTCTACTATTTAATTGCTAAATAGATTACACATGTAAGAGATCAGGTAAATTGAAACAAATGACTGAGAAGATGTAAAAATATTAATTTAAACAACTCTTCTCAATAAATATATTAGTGGCTCACATGTTCACCAAGCCACAAGATGTATCTAGTCCCTACATACCCAAAGACATATTACATATGGAATACTAGGTTAGATAAGTTCAAAATTTTGTTTAATCAATTGAGGTTGGGGGCTAATACACTCTCAGTTGAAATTAATGTAAGGATATTGAAATTCTGTCTAATTTCACCCTAATAGAACTCATTTTAGAATGTGTACTATAAGAATATATTACCCCTACAAGTTAGGCCTATACAGTTAGAGGATAATTGAAATTTAATTACTAAAGAAAACAAATGTTGAGCAAAACAAGCTTAGTCATCAAAAAATATATAAAATACGGCCTGCAGATATGTGTCGGTTTCAATCCTGGCCATTAATCACGATTAATAAAAAAATAGATGAGTAACTTTCCGTCTTCTCTTTATGAACACCTATAAATTGAAGTGCTTGTGCAATAAGCCAAGTCACTATTCCTTACCCTCTCCCGCCCATATTCACTGAATTGACGGAAAGCTATCTTCGCTAGCCTTCTCAAATTCTCCGACGAAATGGCGCCCAAGGGACAAGATTTCTTCTTCGAAGGAGCTGAGATGGTTGGCAATGGATTCGTTGACGCTCCAGAAAAAGTTTAGCAGGTGTTTAATCTTCTACATAAATCTGACCTAGCCTTCGTCCTAACAGAACCCCGTCTTTTGGGGAAGAGGGAAGTTCTAGAGTTGTACGCCGACGCTAAAGTAGATGCTTCGACAGGAACGGTTAAGACCATAGTACGCGGGAAGAAAGTCAAGAGTACCCCTAGAAGGCTCAGCAAGGCTATGTAGTTGCCAATTCTCTCTGCAAGTGAGGACGAAGAAGAGCTATCGCTGGAGAATGTAAAATTGGCAATGAAATGGTGTGGAATTTCAAAGCACGCAACCAGATCAATTCAAAGGAAAGAACTTAACCAGAGAGGTACGTTTCTCGCTGATGTCATCAGGAAAGCTCTGATATGCAAAACAGGCTACCATGACAAAATTTCAAAGAGGATGTTTGAACTAATGGAAAGGGTCATACTGTCCAAGAGAATTGATTGGGGAAGAGTGGTGTTTGAAAGAATAGTGGATTGCGTTACTGAACCAAATTTGGGGAGAATCCTTTCACTATATCTGCGAGAAACAGTCCCAGAAATTCTGAATCTGAAGCATGGTGCAGGAATACACCACATGAGAAGAATGGATATCAGAATGTTTGAGAGATGGGCCAGGGTTCTTAAGCCCCGTGGTCTAGAAGCTGTGGAAAGGAAAGGGAAGAGAATTACTGCTGTTGAGCCCAACTCCACTGGCAGCTCATCTGAGGAAGAAGAGCCTCATAATCCTGAACTATCATCATCTATTGAAGAGTCCAGGAGGGACAAAAATATTCAGGTATCTGTCTCTTCTGATCTTACGCCTCAGTCGTGTAAGCAGACTAGAGTCAGACATTGTTCCTGAAGTTGATGAGCTTGCTGCTGAGTTGGCTGAATCTGTTGCAAAGGAAGGAGTTGACAGAATATCTGCAAGAATGGAGGGAGATGCCTCTAGATTGAATGATGTAGATAGGAATATGCCTATGTCTGATAATTATGATGCTCCTAGGACTTAGAGTGTGGGGGAGATCAAAGTAGCCTCAGAAAAAGAGACTGTTATGTCTGAAGATGAGGAAATACAGGATAAAGTCTTGGAAATTCCAAGTGCTGAGGAAAGGAATGCTCCAATTGAGGGGGAGCAACTGATACATGAGATAATGCATGATGCATTATTTATAGGGGAGAAACTAAAAGTTCCTCCAATAGTGGTATTGTCTACTACAAATAATAAAGAGGTTACTGCTGTTGTTGCTGACCTGCATGCAAATGAAAGCATGATAGAGGTTGAGGGGGAGATACCATCTGATCTCGCTGCTCATGAAATACATGATTTAGTTTCCTCAAAATATGAGAAGAGGAATATAGTCATGAGAAAGCTTACTCCTCACCACATCCTGAAAATGTCACAGCTCAAGAAATAGGGAGCAAGCCTGTAGAAGAAGCTCTGGATGAGGGCACATCTACCAGAGTTGATCAGCTGCCACAAACATTCTTTGCCCAGCTAAAAGGCTTGCTGGATGAGCAAAGGAGGGCACTACAAAATTATGTGGATGATGCCCTCAAGGATGTTTGAAATGATCTTGTAATTGAGATCAAATCTATACGGTTTGAACTTAATCTGTTGAAAGGAGAAACAATTAAATTCTTCACAAGTGCTGTTGGAGCTGTAGACTTTACAATGGAGAAGCTGGATGTGTCAGGCCAGAACATTGCTGTTATCATAGAAAATAAAAAGATTCAGGCCAAGAATAATGTGACAATCCATGAAAATGATAAAATTCTGAGAAGTGAACAGAACAGTGAAATCTTCACAAAAATGGATGTTTGCACCAAGATTCTTGATGACCACATGTTGGAAGTCAAGAATCATGTCACTGCTGGAGTAAACTACCTGAAAGTAGAAAGAGGCAAGGCAAGCAGCTCCCAGAACAATTCTTTAAGTGAAGAAGCCAAAAAGGGGGAGAGAGAAGCCATAAGGACCAAAACTAAAAACATGGTATGCGCAACAAATGTTGTGAGAGGCTCATTGGGATTAGAGCTAGTACAATATGACAATATCCCAATGATGCCTTCTCAAGTGCTAGAAACTTTGAACAGAGAACCTGCTCAAGATAATCAAGAGTATAGGATGTATATAGAATACCATGATAGTGCTGGTAATTAGTGGGGAGTGCAATCCACTACTGCTGAAATTCCCTCCTTCAGTCCCACTGTAGACCAGACACTACAGATAAGAGAAATGACTGCTGAAACTGCTGAAATAGAAGAAGAAGTCAGGATGAGAAAGAGAAAATACAGAGAAGAAATGGAAAATGACTTGATTTCGAGCAATGGAGCCCAGAGTCCAAATCCATCATCTTGCTTGCTTGGGATCCGGTCAAGAATAAGAAATCAGACAGAGTTGAATGGTATAGTAAGACTGAATGAGATAATATGAAAATAAAGACACAGAAAGAAGGATTTTCGGGAGGAACAAAAAGGCAAATCTTCTCACTCCTGATGTTGTGGAACCATCTAAATACTTCCCCAAGCTCTTCAGCTATTTTGAGAGACAAAAGGATAAAACTAAAGCTAAATTTGAAGCTGCAGCTAGAGCTACTAAGGTTAAGGCTGCTGATGAAGCTAATAAGAATGAAAAGAAGATATCGGGAGCTGAAGACAAGCATGCAAAGAAATCCAGAAGTAGTGGGATCTTGATAAGGGAGCCTGAAACTTAAAATGTTTTAGGTTCTGCTTATAGGGCTAGGGATGTAATACTTTATTTAAATTGCATAAACATTTATTCCATATATGATTAAATAGAACAATCATTTGCTATAATTATGATCAGTCTAACTCATCCATTGCTATAATTTTAACTTATCTACTACATCATTTGATATGTCTATGAAAATGTTTAAGTTATCTACCTAAATCACCTAGAGGTGGTGAAAAGGTGAGTTGTGCATCTTTTTTGTGAAATACAAATTTAGCGAGCGATGCACAAAAAATAACCAAGCATTCACAGATGACACCAAGAGTTATAGTGGTTCCCTAAACTTGGGTACTTCCACTTTCCACCTCACCGATCTAGCAACGTACTAGACTCGGCTACTCCACTAATCTCAGATTGAAAACGATCCTATCACTCGGAACAAAGTTCCTACAACTCGATCCCAAAAACAGGATCTACACTTAGAAGAGAAAACTTCAGACAAATAACTCGGAGAACAATGCTCCTACACTCGGAGAAGAATCTCCTACAAGAATAAAATGAATATAAAGAAATACAAACAGTAATTTCTCAGATCTAAAAACTTCAACAGTTCTTCTTCCTTGAACTTTGAGCCTCTGCCGGAATTAATTTGGAGAAGACTCGACTAGATCTCTGGACCTGAAAATTCTAGACTCAGCAAGATCAAGGAGAGAATCTGTCGATTGTAGAATATCTTGATCTTTAAATTACTTGCTCTGAATCTCTGGATCGAAAGCATATCAGTAAGAATGATGATGAACAACGACGGAGACTCTCGATTTAGAAAGTGAATTTCCGATTCAGAATGCTTAGAATTTCTTCTTACGGCTTCTTCTGGGTTTGGTCGATTATGATAAGACTTTTTATAGGACTTGCTTAACGGTCATAATCATAATATATGATATCCACGTGGACTAATCATGTGCTAATTACATTTGAAAATTTGTCTGACTGGACTTTTGAAAAATTTCAGAAACAATACAGCAGTTCTCGAGAAGAATGATTGTACTCGAGAAAAATAAGTTTTGTTCTCGAGAACAATAATGAAGATCTCGAGAAAAGGACTTAGAAAAAAATATGGAGGTGGAAATCAGCAATCTCGAGAATGAAAAAAGTACTCGAGAAAAATGAATTTTAGTTCTCGAGAAGGATCATTCTGGTACTCAAGAAAAATTAATTTTAGTTCTCGAGAAGGATTAATCTGGTACTCGAGAACAAAGAAGTATCTCGAGAACAGATGTTTGGCTCTCTATAAACATAGTCTAGGTCTCCAGAAAAATCTTCTACATCTTGAGAATTAAGCATAGTCTTCTCGAGAATAAACTTAGTCTTCTCGAGAAAAAGACTTCAAAAAATTCTGTCAGGAGAAGATGTAACTTGAGAAGAAGTGTCTTGAAGTATTCGAGTATAGAAGGCCTTCCCAAGAGCAGCATTAGGCTTTCTCGATAACTGCTTCTGCAACTCGAAATCATGGCAAGTCTCACTCGAGAACAAGCTTTAGTCATTCTAGAGTACAAAACATAGTACTCAAGAAAAACACTTAGAGAATTTCTCTGAAAATTTGAAAACATGATTCTTCATTATAATCAGCATCCAACTTTTCTCCCATGCCCTTAGTGCTTGAAAAGGAAGTGGGTCCTAATTGAGAGGCTACATATTAGTTAAAACTTTGGATCACACAATAAGGGATTACATCGTATGGTCCTGTGTTTGGTGACTCATTGTAGACTGACATTGGTCTACATTTGGCAATTGTATCCTACAAACACTCAACTAAAAAGAGCATCAAATACAAACTTAATTCATCTTAGTTCAAGGGTGACTTCATACAAATCTGGGTTATTGTGGATGCAATACCCAACAATCACCCCCTATTTATAGAAGTCATAACCCACTACAATAAGGTGAATTATGTCAAGATAAACAAGCAAAGCAACTAATAACCATAATAAATATAATAAGCGCTATAATGGAGAAGAATCAGATCAACAAAACAAAAGGTTCATATTAATAGAAATTTGTCCAAGAGAAAGTTCAATTCCACAATTTCAAAAAAGAGAACTATCAGAACATCTTCAATTTCTACTAATCCTGTGGTTGTTGTCTTTCTAGCTCTTCCTGTTGTCTCTTTTGGTAGCTGTATGGTTTTGGAAAATACTTAAGAGGTCTGGGAGGAGCTTTGGAATTGTTCCTCCCATATTATCTATCATATATCCTCCTTTTAATAATAGACTTTTCATATAACTCCCATTCATGAGAGCTGTAATGTAAGTTCCTATCTCCATTAAAGTCAATTATCAATTTTAAAGTATCAAGAATTAGAGATTTGGAGGTTGGACTCCATACTTTAGTAAATTCTTGATGTCTTGTCCTTTCAGCATCAAGATGAGGAGTTGATCTGCTGGCTGAGGCTCCATCCCCATATTTCCTTCTTTTGGCTTTTTGAATCTCTGGATGTTTAGGAGGCATGCTAGCTTGTTCTGATTCCCAGACCTCTTCATAGTTTTCAGGAGGAGGTCCTTCAAAATAGTCAGGAGGAGGTACTTCAAAGTATTCTAGAGGAGGAGAGAAAGTTGGCTTGTTTACACCCAAATGTGCAGGAGGAGGTCTAGAAGGATCCATTGACAGTTAAGGAAATAATTGATTATGCATCCATATAGTAGTGTTATATGTATATAGCTTTGTACTTTTGACTTCCTTAAGTACTGAAGTCTAGGTCTCTTTAAGTTGATCATCCCACTGATTTTTCATAGTTTATGCTTATTTTTCCAGTTGTTCTTTCTCTTTATCCTCCCCCTTTCCGACTTCTAGAGAGAGGGTGTCGATTACATCTTCTTTAAACTTCCCAACTTCTTCACAAGTTTTGAAATTTCTCTCTTGGGCTCTCATGTCTAGCTGAATTTGATTGTTTGCCATAGTAACTGATTGGTCCATTACTTCACCAATGCTTATAATGGTATGATCTATGGCTTTTCCTCCAATCTGTAAGAGCCTTTTAAATTCATCTGTGTTATATTGGATTTCAGCAAATCCTCGACTCATTTTTGTTTCAATGCAGTTACTTTGTCAGTTACAACATTTCGGGAAGAATCAAAATAAGCTCTCTGAGCAGTCATCATAACATCAATTTTGCTCAATATATTACCTTCAGGAAGTGCTTTAGATGGAATAGATGGTTGAGGTTGAACTAGGGCTGTCCATAGAGCTATCACTTCAATGATAATAGTGGATGTAAAGGAAAGCTTTTTACTGATTGTACTTTATTCATCTTCAGTATCTATGAGCAGCATGGAGGGAATCTTAAAGTGAAGACTTGGAATTCTTGGTTCAGCAACTTCTATTTCATCTTTTGAATCATGTAGAGAAACAACTTCATCATCATGTAAATCTTCAGGAGATTTTTCTGGTTCTTTTTCTTATATATGAGATATTATTTGAGGAGACTGTGTTGGAGACTTTGCAGGAGAAGAGGGCTGTTCTTTAGTAGCAGTGAGAAGAGGCTCTTTTAAAGAGAGTTCCTCTATCATTTGATTGATAAATTCATCAGTAGACAAAATTTGTTCTTCTACCTGGACATCAATCAAGTTTTCTGTATCTGGAAGATTCTCAACAACAAAATCTGTCTGTTCTGTTTGAAATAAAGTGGAAGTGGCAGCAACAGGAGAATAAGCTGGGGCTAAAAGAAGGGCGGTAGGTGGTATAATTTGAGGAGGAATTTCTGTAGCAGTAGGAGGAGTAACTTGAGGAGGGATGTCTGTAGAAATTGGTGCTGGAGTTTTTGTGGAAGCTGGAGCAGGAGTTGGTTGAGCTTGAACAGATGGGGCAGGCTCCCCCTCAATAATTGGGTCAGTTATCTGATGAGAAGGTGGAGATGGGGTCCTGTCCACATCTTGAATGTCCTTTGTTGCTTTGTCAGACTTCGGAAGTTTAGCCTCCCATCTTTGGATGGATGTAATAGAAACTTTCTTCATATGGTGGAGGGCCATTCCCTTTTTCATGGAGAAAACTTCAGGGTCCATATGATTCAGGTATAGAGAAATAATCCTGCCATAGTTAGGGCTCTTAATACATGCCTTAATTTTGTCAAAAAGAATCATACCCCACTGATACTTCTTTCTGCAGATAACTGCTGTCATCACATCAAAGAATTTTGTGGTGATATAACTGATGGAGCTTGTCTTGTAGAGAAGAACTTTACCCAAAATATCTGCAGCAGTTTGCTTTCTACATTCATGAACTATCTTCTAACAGTGTGAGATGATTGGGGAATCCAACAGAAACTATATGCCCATTCATAATCTGTGCCTACTAGATCGTCTTCTTGATCTATCACAAGAAGTTGCAGAAATTTGGAAACAGAGAAAGATGTCATTTTTATCTTGACATCTCTAACCTTTGATTTAAGCACCTTGCCATTGCGTTTAATCGTTACGTTTTGGAAGAACTCTTCGACATTAGAAGTTAAAATACGGCGTGGATGTTCCTGAACAAATGACAGACTAGTGGTATCAAGCAAGATAAGAACATTCCTGAAGTCATCAGAAATCTCTCCAATCCTTGTTGAATTCAGGTCACTGCCGATCCCAAGTTTAGAAGATGATACCTTTGAGGAGAAAGAACTGTTAGCTGGCAGGAAAATGGAGAAATGGTCTGGAATGCGGCAGTCGGTAGAGATGGAGAAGGTGAAGCATCTTTTCTTGAGAGAGGGATTTGAAATCGAGAATAAAATTTCTTGAACCTAAGTCTATTTATATTTTCCTTTAATGTTGATGATAAAAGATATAAATAATATTAAAAATACCTGGAATATGGTCGAAATCGATCGACGAATGTCGAACTACGATCGACGAACGTCGAACTACGATCGACGAAATTCGTACTCCAATAAACGAAAACCGACCGACGAACGTTGAACTCCGATCAATGAAATTTGAACTCCGATCGACGAAATAGGATAGACGAAAAACGTATCGATGAGCGTCGAACTCCGATCGATGAATTTGAACTTCTTCTCGAGAAATGATACCTCCATTCTCGAGTAGAATTATTGTTCTCGAGAAATGATACCGTCTTTCTCGAGTATAACTATTGTTCTCGAGAAATGATACCGCCGTTCTCGAGTAGAACAATTGTTCTCGAGAAATGAAGTCCATATATTGAAATTCTCTCTGAGTGAGTCCGTCTTGGTGATTTCCTCTCCCAAAGTGCTCTCTTCAGCCTTGAGAGATTTAATCTCCTTGGCCTGAGTTTTTACAACTTTTTGACATTTGTCGTAAGTCTTGATTAACTCTTTATATTGGGACTTGAGTTCAGACTCATCATCAGAAGAGCAGTCCTCATGATCGTGATCAGAAGTATCTAATTTAGAAAGAGGAGTATGAGAGTTTACTTTCCCAGTGTACTGGGGTTCTTCTTCATTATCTATTTGTGCCATTAGCCTAAAGTAGACTTCCTCTTCTTCAATTGACTCAGATGAGTCAGAGTCGCTGTTAGTTCTCTTCTTGTTGTAATAAGATTTCTTCTCCTCTTTTTTTCCACCCTCCTTCTTGTGAGGGCAATTAGCAATGACATGTCCTAGCTTATTGCAACAATAACAAATAATATCAGAAGAAATATGTTTATTCTATTTAGAATGATACCTGTCTTGGCTACTTGAGCCTTTCTTGTATCGATCACCATCATAATGTGATCTTCTATACGAGCCATATTTGCATCTCCATTGTTTTTTCTTGTGCAAGAATTTCTTAAACTGCCTTGAAAGAAGAGAAAACTCTCCTTCAGATAGCTCCGAGCCTGAGGAATTTGGCTCTGAAGTTTCTTCTTTACTATCTTCCTGTGCAGGAGCAAGTGATACAGCTTTGGCTTTCCTTGAGCTGTCTACCTTCAGTGCGACAAACTTCTCCTTAGATGAAGATTGACTCTTTTCTTCTTCAGCTTTTCTTCAATTGACTTATAGCTCATATGACATAAGCTTTCTGAAGAAATTTTGAGGGTCAGTCTCTGCCATCTTACCAAACTCCCGGATAGCACAGAATTTGTTGTCCCATTCCTTAGTCAGGGACCTCAGAAACTTATCATTCAACTCTCCATTAGTGAAGACCCGATCATATAGTCTCAGGCTGTTAACAATCTTAAAGAAGCTTTCAAAGGTATCTGCAATTGAATCATTGTGACCTTATCAGAATGCTTCATATTTTTGATTCAGTAGGGATCTTCTGTCATCCCTAACCTCTTCAGTACCTTCCATCAAGATGATAAGAGACTGCCATATTTCTTTGGCGGATTGGAAGTGAATAAGGTTCTGCAGCATAGAATCATCGACTGCACTTGCTATGATATTTTTGGCTTTCTTGTCTAAAGAGACAAGTGTAACTCATCCTTATTAAGATCCATTAACTTTTTAGGAACTTTCTTAGTGGGATCAATAGTGGAGACGGTCAAAGGAATATAAGGACCTTCTTTAACAATCATGAAGATCCTTGGATCCACTGCTTCCATGAAAAATTTAATCCTTTCTTTCCATATGGGAAAGTTGGTCTTTGTGCACAAAGGAAGCTTAGCAAAATCCTTGGCTTTGTCCATGCTTGTATAACTCAAAAGATAAATTGGGGTAGATCTGTTTAAGGTGTTAACCTTTTTGTGAACAACCTCCCTCTGATACCAATTGAAAATTTTTAAGTTGTCTACCTAAATCACCTAGAGGGGGGTAAATAGGTGAGTTGTGCGTCTTTTTGCGGAATAAAAATTTAGCGAGTGACGCACAGAAAAATAACCACGCATTCACAGACGACACCCAGAGTTATAGTGGTTCCCCAACCTTGTGTACATCCACTTTCCTCCTCACCGATCTAGCAATGCACTAGACTCGGCTACTCCACTAATCTCGAATTGAAAACAATCCTACCACTCAGAACAAAGTTCCTACAACTCGATCCCAAAAATAAGAACTACACTCGGAAGAGAAAACTTCCTACGAATAACTCGGAGAACAAAGCTCCTACACTCGGAGAAGAATCTCCTACAAGAATAAAATAAATATAAAGAAATAAAAATAGTAACTTCTTAGATCTGAAAACTTCAGCCTTTCTTCTTCCTTGAACTTTGAGGCTCTGTCAGATAGTTTGGAGAAGACTCGGCTAGATTTATGGATCTGATAATTCTGGACTCAGCAAGATCAAGGAGAGAATCTATCGATTGTAGAATATGTTGATCTTTTAATAACTTGCTCTGAATCTCTGGATCAAAAGCGTATCGGCATGAATGGAAATGAACAGCGGCGGCGGCTCTCGATTTAGAAAGTGAATTTCTGATTCATAATGCTTAGAATTTCTTCTTACGGCTTCTTCTGGGGTTGGTTGATTATGATAAGACCTTTTATAGGACTTGCCTAACGGTCATAATCATAATAAATGATTGCCACGTGGACCAATCACGTGCTAATTACATTTGAAAACCATCTGTCTGGACTTAAGAAAAAATTCAGAAACAATATAGCAGTTCTCGAGAAGAATGATTATACTCAAGAAAAATAAGTTTTGTTCTCGAGAACAATAATGTAGACCTCGAGAAAAAGGACTTCGAAAAAAATTTGGAGGTGGAAATCAACAATCATGAGAATGAAAGAAGTACTCAAGAAAAATGAATTTTAGTTCTCGAGAAGGATCATTCTGGTACTCGAGAAAAATGAATTTTAGTTCTCGAGAAGGATTAATCTAGTACTCGAGAACAAAAAAGTATCTCGAGAACAGATGTCTGGCTCTCGAGAAATATAGTATAGGTCTCGAGAAAAATCTTCTGCATCTTGAGAATTAAGCATAGTCTTCTTGAGAATAAACTTACTCTTTTCGTGAAAAAGACTTAGAAAAATTCTTTCAGGAGAAGATGAACTCGAGAAGAAGTATCATGAAGTACTCGAGTACAGAAGGCCTTCTCGAGAACAACATTAGGCTTTCTCGAGAACTGCTTCTGCAACTCGAAATCATGACAAGTCTCACTCGAGAACAAGCTTTAGTCCTTCTCGAGTACAAAACATAGTACTAGGGAAAAAACTTAGAAAATTTCTCTAAAAAATCTGAAAACATGATTTCTTCATTATAATCAGCATCCAACTTTTCTTCCATGCCCTTAGTTCTTGAAAAGAAAGTGTGTCCCAATAGAGAGGCTACACATGAGTCAATACCATGGATCACACAATGATGGATTACATTATATGGTCCTGTGTTTGGTGACTCATTGTAGACTGACATTGGTCTACACTTGCAATTGTATCCTCCAAACACTCAACTAAAAAGAGCATCAAATACAAACTTAATTCATCTTAGTTCAAGGGTGACTTCACACAAATCTGGGTTATTGTGGATGCAATACCCAACAGTCTATGATTTATCTGAATTATACTGTGATGATGTGTTTTATATATAGAATAAATGTGTTAGTGTATACATTGGCTTACGTTTTGACTTCTTCAAATATTGGGAGATTGTTGGGTCCATTGATCCCAATGCCCTGAATTTGAAGGACCAACAAACAATGTATACACATGTTGTGATCTAACTTGTGCTCAAGATTAATGATTGCATATTGTCCTGGTAAAGCAATGACGGGATAGGTAGACTAAGTGGCTAAGTTAGGTAAATTCTTACATAAGTGGTGAAAAGATAGAAAATTGTCTAAGTCCACAAGCATTAAGTGAAGATCATTCACTCAATGCCAGATGACTTATAACACTGAGTAAAGGATATTCAGTCAAAGCCATGAAGTGGAAAGCTTAGAATGTGGCTAAGTCCATAGACGTTGAGTGAAGTCAACTCACTTAACGCCATACATCAAAAGGTTGTGAGTCAAGCTAATAATAGTCTATGCCTAAAGAGAAATGAGCTGAAAAGTGGCTAAGTCCACAAGAATTGAGTGTAGCTCACTAACTCAATGCCTTAGCTTCAAAATAGTTGAATAGCTGAGCTCAGAGTTCGTCAAACTAAGGCCTAACTTCGTCGAGTTGAACTTTCACTTGTTCGTCTAGTTGAGCTCAATGTTCGTCGAACTAAACTCAAAGTTCGTCGAATTGAGCTATTACTTATTCGTTGAGCTGGGATTAAAGTTCATCTAACTGTGTTCTAAGTTGGTGGAGCTCAAACTAGATTATGAAAAGGAAAATCTGGCTATGGTAAAAATAGTTGAGTGAAGTATGTTCACTCAACGCTCTCAACGTCATGTCACAGAATTTGTTAAAGCAAAAAGCGTTGAGTGAGACATTCTCACTGAACACTGTCAATGCTTAAGATGATGAAGAAGCAGAAATGGATAAGGAAGAAAGATTTGAGTGAGGCATGCTCACTCAACGCTCTCAATGCCTTACATGCAGAATAGGGTACAGAAACTGTTAAGGTAAAAAGCGTTGAGTGCGCATTACTCACTCAATGCTGCCAACAGCTAGTGAAGATAGAATTTTGTCTAATGTATTTGGCGTTGAATGATGCTCACTCAGTCAACACCAAGCAGCAGAAAGCTGAGAAAGCAAGTTGGTGTTGAGTGAAGATGAATCACTCAATGCCTAGAAACAGATTTATATTCTAAGAAGTTTGGCGCTGAGTGAAGGTTACTCACTCAACGCCAAGAGATAAGAAAACTGTCTAAGTACTTTGGCATTGAGTGAAGCTCACGCACTCAACGCCTATACTACTGATGCTTGAATTTTGACTAATTCTTCAAGTGCTGATGTCAGCAAGTCAAAAAGTCAACAATATTCAAATTGTTAGCGACAAAGCCACAGTACATGACAAAAGGCGCCACAGGCCTACTGTACGTCAGTTAGGCATTAAAGGAAAGATGCAGCCAACATTAATGGTATGGGACCCACTACTAAAAGAGTCGTTGGGTTACAATAAATAAAAGGAAATGCACTTTATAGAAAGTGTTAACTGTTACAGTAGTTCTTCATAATGACCATTATTGTGTGTGTGGCTAAAGAACAGAGAGCCCAAGACATGCAAGTCTAGAGGCAGATCAAGTTAGTTGTTGAGATCAACATCTTCAACATCAAGATTGCTGGTGTCGTCTTCATCTGCACCAGCTAGGAAGCTCAGTGTGATTCACTGAGAAATAGATTGCAGATAGGGTCGACCTTTACTGTAGGTGCTTCACAGATCCAGCCAACAAATTCTAAAGAACATTCTCTTGGGGAGCTGTGAAGAAGAAGAGAGAGATGAGTAGTTGTCTCGGTTTAGAAAGGAGCAGAGAAGCTAATCTGCAAGCTGCTTACACCATAAACCAAAGCTTCTACATCATTGTTGCTGTGAAGAAGAGAGAGCTGAACCTTTGGTTTAGTTCAAAAAGGTGCAGAACTATATTCTTCAAGTCACTTCCAGCACAAGTGGATATACTTATTGCTATGAAGTAGTTGGGACTAAGGTGTACTTAGTCCAAAAAAGTGACATAGGAAAAACATTCCTGGTGTCAAAGTGGGGCTAAGTCTAAATCACCCAAGGTAGATTAGCACAGAGGAATTCCTCGTGTATCCAATCAAGAACCTCAACAACCCACTTCCATATTGTTAGATCCTTTATGGATCTGAGAGGTAGGAGCAAACTTGCTCTGAGATAGTTGATCAGTTGATCACTGAGTGGTAGGACACTTGTGCTTGAGTTGTAGGAGAGTGTATCTCTCTGAGTTTTAAGAGCAAGTTAGCTATGAGGTAGGGCTATCCTCCATAGCTTGAGTGGTAGGGCTTAATTGCCTGAGGTAGGTGATACTTGTATCACTGAGTGTAGGCCCTTGTGGCTGAGGTGTAAGTCTTGGAGGAGACTGAGAGATCTTGAGGTATCTGAGGTGTAAGCTCCTTAGAGCATTGGTTTGGAGAAGAGCCTTGACTAATAGGAAGTTTGCAAGGTGGGTGGAGAGTGGATGTACCCAAAGATTGGGGAACCACTATAAATCTTTGTGTACTCTGTTGTGTTGGTTTTCTTTGTGCAGGTAACTCATCTTGAAAGAAGAAATTAACCAACCATTAAAGAAGCAAACTGAAAGAGAATAAAAGATAGTCACTAAGGACTAAGAAACCTATTCACCTCCCTCTAGGTGTTCCAACTATCCTTGAAATAAAGACTTTCACTTCTCATGTCCTTTAATCTACTGATATCCCAGGACTTCTAAGACCATATTACCCTCTCTATACATCATCAGTAAAAAACCTAGTAAGTAAAATCACTCGAAATATAATTTTTTAAGGTAAATCATTACGGTTGTTGGATCCGTAGTTTGATTTGGGCTAGGTTCACTAATTAGGATGTTTGACCCACCTTATATAACTAGGGTCATGTCTTTGTGTCTTAGAGTTTAGGCTAAGTCCTTAGAGACAACCACACATGGACATGCCAATAGAAGACAACAAAAGACTCAAGACTTAGAAGAAAATCAAGTTCAGACAAGTAAGTTCGATGTTCATCAAACTCAGCTCGACGAAAGTCGTGCTCCACTCGACGAACTCAGAGTAAATTCTCTGAGTTGAGCTCAACGATATTCGAGCTCAAGTCGACGATTTCTGGAAGCTCAACTTCAACACATTAAGTCCAGAATCCTTTCTCTGAACTCAGGTCGACGAATTTGCATTATCAGCTCGATGAACTTAGAACACAGAATTGGCAAGTTTTATCAGAAAGCAGTTAGACATTTTCAGGTCGACGAACTTGGATCTCAGCTCGAAGAATAATATTTATCAGGTCGACGAACAATATTTCTCAGCTCGACAAACTTTGGACTCAGGTCGACGGAATCTTTTTTTTGCTCGATGAATTCTATGCAGATCCAGACATGGATTTTTCCATCTTTTGTCCTTATTATATTGCAGTAATTCCTGAATAATCAATGCTTAATATTCTGTGAATATAACTATTAGACATAACATTGATTATGGTATTCATCAGGATTATTGCCTGCCGCTTTGCAATAGTACAGTTGGGGAAATCCATTAATGCAGACATTCTATCCAGCCGTATTACATTCTCCAGGCCGTCAGTAATCAATGTAGACAATTCAAAAATTCAAAGGAGAAATTCGACTGATCATATAAAAGAGATTTTCTCTCTTTTCAACATAAGGGAATCCAGACCAGAAAGAAAAGACTAGGCACACAGAGAAGATTAATAGCAACAACATTCCAATCCTTCTGTGTGCAGAAAATAATCTTGTCTTCACCTTGACATTGCTGAAGAAGAAGAAGAACATTCATTCCAAATCAAGAGTCTTCTTCAAGGACAAAACCAGTATCAGTAAAGAAGTTCCTGGATTTGTTCAAATCAAGGCTAAAGATAGAAGACCTACACCCTGAAGCAAAGCTCCAATCTTCCTGAAGAACTCAATATCTCAGGGGGAGCTTTGACAACATCAGATCCACTTGTCTTCTCAGTCATTTTGAGAACGAGAAGACTCCATAAATCTCTCACCCCCTCACTGTATAAAGGGTTCTTTAACTCCCTTCAAAAGTTATTCCTTGGTTGTAAGTCTCCTGATCAAAAGACTTGGGTTGGTTTTTGAGCACCTGATCAAAATCTCATTGGTGGCAGTCACCTGATCAAAACCTGTAGTGGATTCCTACCAGGGTGGTAGAAGAGTGGATGCACCCAGGTTGGGGAACCACTATAAAGTTCTTGTGTCGTCTGGTTGCCCTTTTTCCTTTTATTCTTGCTGTATCTGTGTTTGTTTAGTTTTTGCTGTGGCTGTGTTAGAATAGTTTATCCTAGGTTATATCTTTGCTTACAGTAAATATTAGTATATATTATTTTCTCTACTCTGAAAAGTTTATAAAAAGCAAAAGATTTAAAGATACTCTATTCACCCCCTCTAGAGTATATTAGGTCTAACCCTCACTTTCAATTGGTATCAGAGCATGTTCCTTTTGCTGTACAAGCTAACCCTTGAGCCAAAAGATCCAGTATTAGATCTAATCTTTTATTTTCCTTAGATTTATTTTCACAGCATGACACAGAACAAGGATTATACAAGCACCAGATATCTAGCGTGCAACTTGAATAAGAATGTCATCTGGAAGGCAAGAATTAAGCTTTATATGAATTCCATTGATGAGGACATCTACAATTCCATTTTGACAGGTCCTCCTCAACCAACTACATCCACTTCAACATCAAGCACACATGCAGTTCCAACACCTGAGTGGACAGATGCTCTGAAGAAGGCCAAGATTGCTGATGCAAAGGCCATGAATATTCTGCCTCAGACTATGTCTGATGACATCTTCCAGAAGGTGGCTGAATGCATATCAGCCAAGGCCATTTTGGACTCTCTTAACCAAATGGTGGCTGGCTCTACTGATGAGAGAAAAGGCAGAAGATCAACTCTTATATCCTAGTATGAGAACTTCAAGAAGGATGATTCAGAGTCTGTTGCTGACATGTACAAAACGTTGAGCTCGATAATCAATGAGCTGAAGACCTTAAACAATGACATCACTCTTATTGAAGTGAATGATAAAATCATCATGTTCTTCCTAAGCTCATGGGATTCCAGGATCTGGACAATCAAGGAGACCAGGAGTTTAAATGAGATTTCCACAGAATCTCTATTGGGAAAACTCAAATCCTATGAGCAGTTGATAAAGTCTAGAGATGCTGCAGAATAAAGTACTCCTCCAACAAGAAAGGTGGACAACATAGCATTCAAGGCTGCTGAAGAGACTGAAGCTTCAATAGTAAATGAAGGACTAATGAGCCTCTTTGCCAAGAGATTTTACAAAATGGCAAGAAAGGATTTTAGGAGAAAATCATTCAAGCAGGATGATAAGCCCAGGTATGATAAAACTCCTACTAAAGTAGTTTGTTTTGGGTGCAGGAAACTTGGACATTTCATCTCAAAGTGTCCAGAATATCAGAAGAAAGAAAGAAGAAGAGAGAAGGACTCCAGAAGACAACCGTACATCAGGACTTCCTCCAGCAAATAGAAAAGGAAGGAGAAGGGCTTTGTTGCTGATACCTGGAGTCACACAGAAGATGAATCCACATCTTCCAGTTCCAGTGAAGAGGAAGAAGAGGCAAAGGCCAAGGAAGTCTGCCTTATGGACATCAGTTCCTCTAGCAGCCCATCAAATGATGAAGAAGAATCTGACAATGAAGAAGCTTCAGAATCAGAAGCTGATCAGGTAATATCCTCATTTGATTATAGTTCTGATAGTTTCAAAACTGAATTTAAAACCATGTGTATTGATTTAATCAACTCTGAAAAGGAAATCAAAATACTTAGAGAAAGACTCACTAATCAAGAAAATGTGATTTCTGAAAACACTAAATTAAAAGATGAACTAATCCTAGCTAATGAACAAATTATTTCTTAAAAAACAAAGTTATGTGAGGCTAAGCAACTTGAGGAATCTCTCAATGGGAGAAGCTTTAAGTTGATGGACATCACAAGTGCAGTAAATGCTAGACTGAATGGCATACTGGGCTTGGGTGCATCATCAAGCTTACCCCCCATACTTAAGAAGAACATATTAACATCTCCTATAAAATTTGTTTCAGCTAAGGGTAAAGAGGTAATAAACAATAAATAATCCACAAAAGAATTACCTAACTCTGAAAATCAGAAGAACAAAAACCTAAAAAATCTAAGTAAAAACAAAGTTCAATAGATTTCATCGAACTTAGGTCGACGAAATGTGCCTAGTTCGTTGAACTCCGATCGACGATCTATAAACGAAAATATTAGCTATAATAATTCGTCTTACTACAATCGATGAACTGTGTATGGTTCATCGAGCAGAGATCGATGAACCTGGGGCACAGAAAGTGAATATCTTCATTCTCTGAGCAGAGATCGACGATCTCATCCCATTTCGTCGAACTCCGATCGACGAACTCACAACTTTTTGTCGAACCCAGTCAGACTTAATAAAAATCATAATTTTAACAAAAACTTAAATCAACCTAGAAAACCTTTTAATCCACTTGCTGATTGGATTATTCCACCTAGAAGATTTCATCCCTTAGGATATAAAAGCCAACCTGAATGTTCATACATTTCCAGCTTTTCTTATGAAAAGAGACAAGGACCCAAGGTGACCTGGGTCAAGAACTTCTAACTTATTTACTTGTAGGTGAAGAACTATCGTATCACTCAAAATAAGTGGTATTTGGATAGTGGGGGCTCAAAGCACATGACTGGATGCTGGGACAGCCTGATCAATTTCAAGGCAAAGCTGGGTCCAAAAGTAATCTTTGGAGATTCCAGCTTTAGACAAACTAAAGGCTATGTAGACTTCAACAGTGGAGCTGTCACATTCAGAAAAGTGGCATATGTAAATGGTCTCCAATATAACTTGATATCCATAAGTCAGTTATGTGATGCAGGTTATCAGGTGTGCTTTACAAATTCAAAATGTATTATTTCTTCAAATAACCAAATTGTTTAAACAGGGTGTAGACAAGGGAATATATAATTAGTAAACTTTAATTCTGCTAGCTCAGAAATATGTTTATTCAACCAAGTTAGTAATAATAATATTCTTTGGCATAAGAGACTAGGTCATGTTAACCTTAAGAACATATCTAAGCTATCTAGGGACAACCTTGTCAGAGGATTGCCTTCTGGTCCCTACAAGAAGGAAAGCCTATGCACGGCTTGTCAAGAAGGCAAGCAAACTAAAAATAGTTTTAAGTCAATTAATAAGAGTGACTCACATAAGATTCTGTACTTGCTACATATGGATCTCTTTGGACTCATTGCTGTACAAAGCTTAGGAGGGAATTCTTACACTCTAGTCATTGTAGATGTCTTCTCTAGATTCTCTTTGGTGTTCTTCTTGAGACACAAGTCAGATAACTTCAAGTTCCTTACAGATTTTCTTAAGGGCATAAGGATTGAGTATTCTACTCCAGTTGCATTGATAAGAAGTGATCATGGTACTGAGTTTGAATCTCTTCCCATACAAAGATTCTATGAGGAGGAAGGTATCAGGCATTATTTCTCTAATCCTAGAACTCCTCAACAAAATGGGGTAGCAGAAAGGAAAAATAGAACCCTCATTGAATCTACAGGAACATTGCTTGCAGATGCACACATGCCCCTATCCTTTTGGGCAGAGGCTGTGAGCACAACAAACTATGTGCTGAATAGAAGTTTGATACACAAACTTAAGGGTAAGACCCCCTATGAATTACTCAAAGGGAAGAAACCTAAAATTGATTACTTTAGAATCTTTGGGTGTAGATGTTTCATTCACAATAATAATAAGAAACACATTAGAAAATTTGAGGCCAAAGCTACAGAGGAAACTTTTCTAGGATATTCCCAAGTTAGCAAGGCTTATAGGGTTTTCAATAAATCATCATTAAAAATGGAAGAGTATGTACATATTTCTTTTGATGAAGCTAACATGTATTACAAGGAGAAGGACTCTTCTACCTCAGATCTTTTGCAGGTACCTCACTTGTGTGAGAAATTGGAAGAATTAAAACTTACTCAAAAAATCATATCTCATTCTCCTCCACAAGCTGATGAAGACAGTGAAGATGAACTTTTGGAAGTGGCTGAACCTACTCCAACAGCAGACATTATTCCACAAGAATAATTAACTCCAAGTGCTATTACTGAACCAACTCCACCCACTGACTTTGTCACACTAAGGGATCACCCTAGATCCCAAGTGATTGGAGACATGTTAGCAGGTGTATAGATAAGGCATCAACTTAACCAAAATGTGATGCATGCCTGTTTCCTCTCTCAAATTGAGCCTCAATCCATAAATTATGCTGAGAAAGATCCCAACTAGATCATTGCAATGCAAGGGAACTCAATTAATTTGAGAGATCCAGAGTTTGGGATTTAGTTCCAAGACCCAAACACTACCCAGTCATTGGTACTAAATGGGTATATAGAAACAAGCTAGATGCCCAAGGTGCTATAATCAGAAATAAAGCAAGGCTGGTTGATCAAGGTTATAGGTAAGAGGAAAGAATTGACTATGACCAAACTTTTGCACCAGTTGCAAGAGTAGAAGCTATCAGGATTTTCCTTACTTATGCTGCATACAAGAAGTTTATAGTCTATCAAATGGATGTCAAGAGTGCCTTTCTGAATGAAGTAATTAAAGAAGAGGTTTATGTTGAATAACCTCCTGGTTTTATCTCTCCAACCTATCCTTCATATGTATTTAGATTGCATAATGCTCTTTATGGTTTAAAGCAAGCTCCAAGAGCTTGGTATGAGACCTTAGCTAGCTTCCTGATAGAGCATAAATTTACTAGAGGTATTGTAGATAGGACATTATTCAGTAGACACCATAATGATCAAATTTTGTTGGTACAAATTTATGTAGATGACATCATATTTGGGTCTACAAATTCCAAACTATGCAAGAGGTTTTCTGACCTTATGCATTCAAAGTTTGAATTTAGTAGCATGAGTGAGCTCTCCTACTTCCTTGGTCTCCAAGTGAAGCAGCAACCTGATGACATCTTCATATCCCAGGCTAAGTATGCTAAGGAGCTTCTCAAAAAGTTTGGGATGGCTGATGCCTCAGCAAAGAAAACACCCATGGCTACTAATGTTGTAATAGACTCTGATGAACATGGGAAACCTGTTGATCAGAAATTATATAGGGGCGTTATTGGGTCCCTACTATACCTTACAGCAAGCAGACCTAACATAATGTTTGCTACATGTCTTTGTGCTAGGTTCCAAGTGAAATCTAAAGAATCTCATCTTGTTTTCTTAAAAAGAATTTTGAGATGTATAAAGAGTTGTTCTAGTCTACGACTCTGGTATCCTACTGAGTCAGAGTTTGAGTTAACTAGATACTTATATGTTGACTTTGCTGGATGCAGAGTACACAGAAAAAGTACCTCAGGAACATGTCAGTTCCTTGGTATGAGATTAGTCTCATGGTTTAGCAAGAAATAGTCATCCGTGTCTACATCAACTGCTTAAGCAGAATATATAGCTGCTGGCAGTTGCTATTCCCAGCTGCTGTGGATTCAAAACCAACTCTTGTACTATGGGTTCAACTTAAATAATTCAACTCTATTATGTGACAACATAAGTGCTATATCCATAGCACAAAATCCAGTACATCACAGTAAGACCAAGCATATAGACATTAGGCATCATTTCATAAGAGAGTGTGTAGACAAAAATAAAATTAATCTTGTCTATATCTACACTGATTTACAAAGGACAAATATTTTCACCAAACCTTTGGATGAGAGGAATCATCTGTTTTTCATAAATCAGCTTGGTATGATAAATGGAGAAGACTTAGTTTGATCTCTATCTATGGTCGACGAATTTTTCAAATTTCGTCTAATGGAGATCAACAAACTGTGAAAGGTTCTAGAGATATTCGTCGAACGGAGTTCAATGAATTCTCTGTGAGTAAAGTTATTTTCGTCGAATGGAGATCGACGAATCTGCTTCAGAAAATTTTCGTCGAACGGAGCTCGACGAAATGTTTTTGAATCTTCTGACTAAGATCGACGAATTTTTTAACTATAGAATATTTCGTCGACCTCAGATCGAAGAATTTTTTTAATTTTTCGCTGAATGGAGTTTGTCGATTCATATTCTAAAAATCTTATATCTAGGTTTTTCTTCAACCTCCGTCCCGCGCTTTCAGTTCTATTACACTTGATCTCCTTTGTGTTTGTTGTAGGAGAACTCATGGCAATTCTAGCAGGCAATCTTGGAGTAATGAGATTTGATTCAGGCTATGACATTGACTTTGAGTCGTTTCAACACTCAGATCCTATCTTCCTGGAAATTCTGAAACTGCTTGCAGATCCGCAATTAAAGTATCTGATGACCACAAGAATCAAGATAGCTGGAACACAAATAAGAGAATGGGTTTACACCTCCTCCTCCTTAAATGATGACACCATGACGGGAACCATATCAGGTAATGCAATATCTCTTACCCCCGCTATCCTGACCGATATTTTTGGATTAGCTAATGGTAAAGAAGAATTGGAGATTGATAGTGATGAATTTGATTAAATGTTGAATAAGATGGGTTATTCTGGAGCCACACCCAACAAACTACTAAAAAAACACTTGTCTGCTGAATACAAGTTTCTCGCTGATATTTTAGGCAAGGTAGTGCTGGGAAAACACACAACCCATGACTACATCACTAGGCATCAATTACTGGTGATGTGTGCTATTGCGAATTAGAAGCCTATGAACTGGGCTAGGATTCTGTTTGAGATGATCAGGAAAAAAACAACAATAAAGATGTGTGTTTTGGAAGGATTCTGGGAATCTTCCTTCA
Organism: Platanthera guangdongensis; assembly: GCA_039583875.1. NCBI lineage: Eukaryota > Viridiplantae > Streptophyta > Magnoliopsida > Asparagales > Orchidaceae > Platanthera > Platanthera guangdongensis. The sequence continues at coordinate 210,165,523 of CM077151.1, forward strand.
GGTAAAGGCTACTGAATCCCTGGTCACACCGACCATATTCATTAATGCCTCCAAGAGGATTACTTGTGCCCTCTTTGGCGGGTCGAAGAGGAACATCGCCAAGCCATCCAAGGCATCCTCCTCTTCCTCCAGGCCTTCTGAGAGTACAAGGGCTACTCTATCCACTCCCCACCCTGCTGAAGATGCTCCCCCACCACCTCCTCCAGCCTCCGCAATTCATCTCCCTTCACCAGTTCATACCACAGTCCCTACTCCTCCACCTCCATCATCTCCAGTACATAATCCACAAACTCATATTCACTCTCATACACCTCCTCCATCACAACATGGTACACCAACTCCATCACCACATGGTACACCAACTCTATCACAATATGATACACCAACTCCATCTTAACATGGTACACCAACTCCATCACATCCTGGTACCCCACCCTCATCTCCTCTACCAACACATCTAGCCAACCTACCCCTTTCCAACCTCCTTTCACTCCCTTCTTTTGCCCTATTGTCATCCCCTCTTCATAATCCATCACTTGCAGATGAGCCAATGCAAGACTCTCTGCCTTCCCCTCCACCATCATCTTCCATCCATACTTTTATATCCACTCAGACACCTTTTGAGTTCATGCCATTGGACTCTCCTTTCATTCCATCTCTTCTTGCAATGCTTACTCCCCTTATCAAAAACCTCATAGCAGAGGCTATTTCACCTCTTGCTTCTTCAATCTCCTCCCTTGCTGCTCAAATCTCTGCTCTCTATGCCCCTCCTTCTTCAGTTAGGGGCCTGACTCTAGTTACTACTGAAACCAGGCAGGGGGAGATACTCCATGAAGAAGTAGCTCCAGTCCTAGAAGAAGAAGAAGCAGAAGCAGCAGTAGTAGCAGAAGAAGCAGCAGAAGTAGAAGCAGCAGCAGTAGATGATTTGATTGATTTGATTAATTTTATCAAATCTGATATGGATTTGGATAAGACAGAAATAGTTGCAATAAACACTGTTGGTGATTACATTATCAATCCCGCAGTGGATTAATTCTGTTTATTGAATACTTTTGATACAGTTTATTTAAACTTTCTTCCAGAAGATAGCATAAAGTCATCCATGGCTATAGTTCCCTACACCTCTCCAATAAGCCCCAATGTTGCCATGCAACTAAAGGCTAGTTTTGCTAATACAGAGGATCCTGTTATTCCATCTCCACAAAGAGCTAATTCTTTCATTGCTTCATCCCCTCCCAGAGACATCTCTCCTCCAACATTAATTATGGATGATAGTCCCATGCTTGATCTAGATGAGTTGATCATGGCAGATATTGAAGAAGAAAGTAAATAAGTTGCTGAAAGCATTGCTGTATATAGTTCTCCTGCTCCAGCTCTTCCCCCTGCTCCTCCTCAGGCTGAAAAATTGTTGATATCTGCAGATGCCTTAAAAGAAATTAATGCCTTATATGATAATCCTCAGGGATCTTCTGATGATGAAGATGAGGAAGATGATTCTTCTGATGATGATCCAAAGTCCAAAAAGAAAATCTCTAAGAAAAGGAAAGCTCCTCCAGCAGCTGCTCCAAAACAAACCCAACATATGAAATCCCTTATTACATTCTTCAAAAGATTACTCATTACAAGGGCATGCCAACCTGGATGTGGTTGTCCAAGAATCAGCAGAAAGATAGGAAGAAAAGCAAAAAGTATTCTCCTCCTCCATAAAGATACAGGAAAGATCCTCCTCCTCCTCCACCTGTAGCTGGTGCTCCAGGAACTTCTTTTCAGAGATCTACCCAATTTCAAACTTATCATAGACAGCAGGGTAGATCATCTTCTCATTCTGGAAGCAGCCAGCATAGGTACTCCTCAGGCAAGCAAAATCAACAACATCAACATCTACAGCAAGATCATGAATCTCAAAAAGCTGACAGTCCAAAAAGACCTGAATCTCCTCCTATTCTTTTTGAGGATCATGAGACAACAAACACTGCTAGAATGGCCAGATTTCAAGAACTGGTTGGATTATCCATGATAAATAAGGCCAAAGTTGAAGGAAAGGATACCTCTTAATACTCAACAATGTCCATGTACAGGAAAGAAGAGCTAAACAGGTTTGCAAAAGCTAATAAATTCTTTAATGTTGATGATTATATGAAATTGCATCCAGAGGCTGTTGTGTCAATAACTACTTCCCTCAAAATCATTAGAGATGCTAATATGACTATGACAAAGAGTCAAGTAGCTGATCCAAATAGGGAAATCAAGTTCACTCAGCCTGGTGATAGAACTAAGGAGGATAAGCAAAAGGAGTCAAAGAAGAAGAAATGAGTTTAAATTGTTTAGACTTTTTGTATGTCTTAAAAACTATTTATTTACATTCTATCACAAAGCTACATTATATAAATATCTACTGCCTGTTTTTAATTTTCCCGCCAGATATATTTTCTTGCTTTGTGATTGTTTTTATTTGTATTTGTATTAGTGACCTCACCCAAATAAGGAGAGATTGTTGGATCACTAGTTTGATTTGGGCTAGGTTCAATGATTAGGATGTTTGACCCACCTTGTATAGCCAGGGTCATGTCTTTGTGTCTTAGAGTTTATGCTAAGTCCTTAGAAACAAGCACACATGGACCAGCCAACAGAAGACAGCAGAAGACTCAAGACTTAGAAGAAAATCAAGTTCAAGCAAGTGAGTTCGACGTTCGTCGAACTCAGTTCGAAGAAAGTCATGCTCCGCTCGACGAACTCAGAGTAAATTATCTGAGTTGAGCTCGACGATATTCGAGCTCAGGTTGATGATTTTTGAAAGCTCAACTTCAACACATTAAGTCCAGAATCCTTTCTCTGAACTCAGGTCTACGAATTTGCATTATCAGCTCGACGAACTTAGAACACAGAATTGGTAACTTTTATTAGAAAGCAGTTTGCCATTTTCAGGTCGACAATCTTGGATCTCAGCTCGACGAACAACATTTATCAGGTCGACGAACAAGATTTCTCGGCTTAACGAACTTTGGACTTAGGTCGACGAAATTTGTTCTTTGCTTGACGAATTTTGTGCAGATCCATACTTGGATTTTTCCTTATTTTGTCCTTATTCTATTGCAATAATCCCTAAATAAACAATGCTTAATATTCTCTAAATATAACCGTTAGACATAGCATTGATTATGGTATTCATCAGGATTATTGCTTGCCGCTTTTCAATAGGACAGTTGTGGAAATCCATTAATGCAGACATTCTATTCAGCTGTATTACATTCTCCAGGCCATCAGCAATCAATGTAAACAATTCAAAAATTCAAAGGAGAAATTCGACTGATCATATAAAAGAGATTTTCTCTCTTTTCAACATAAGGGAGTCCAGACCAGAAAGAAAAGACTAGGCACACAGAGAAGATCAATAGCGACAACATTCCAATCCTTCTGTGTGCAGAAAATAATCTGATCTTCACCTTCACATTGCTAAAGAAGAAAAAGAACATTCATTCCAAATCAAGAGTCTTCTTCAACCTTCACTCCAGGATTCTTCAAGGACAACAAACCACTATCAGTCAAGAAGTTCCTGGATCTGTTCAAATCAATGCTGAAGATAGAAGACCTACACCCCAAAGCAAAGTTCCAATCTTCCTGAACAACTCAATATCTCAGTGGGATCTTTGACAACATCAGATCCGCTTGTCTTCTCAGTTGTTTTGAGAAAGAGAAGACTCCATAAATCTCTCACCCCCTCACTCTACAAAGGGTTCTTTAACTCCCTTCAAAAGTTATTCCTTGGTTGCAAGTCTCCTGATCAAAAGACTTGCGATGGTTTTTGAGCACCTGATCAAAAGCTCATTGGTGGCAGTCACCTGATCAAAACCTATAGTGGATTCCTACCAGGGTGGTAGAAGAGTCGATGTACCCAGGTTTGGGAACCACTATAAAGTTCTTGTGTCATCTGGTTGCCCTTTTTCATTTTGTTCTTGCTGTGCCTGTGTTTGTTTAGTTTTTGTTGTGGCTGTGTTAGAATAGTTTATCCTAGGTTATATCTTTGCTTGCAGTAAATATTAGTATATATTATTTGCTCTACTCTAAAAAGTTTATAAACAACAAAATGTTTAAATATACTCTATTCACCCCCCTCTACAGTATATCAAGTCTAACCGTCACTTTCAAAGGGTTTTCCCAACAATCTCCCCTTATCTAGCCTGCTAAAGTTTTCAAAGCTCTAAAGGTGATTTTTTAAAAATAAAATAGTAGTAATAAAAAATTTGACTTGCACAAATGAACACAGATAAAAATGAAAGACATAAACATAAGAGGCAACTAAGTATTTGAGCCTTCATAATGAATTTCATAATGTCAACATAGTTCTCATTGAATATCTCAATAATATATTTGTTCTATGAATGATTTTTTCCTTTTTTGGAGAACATCAAATGTACATCCTTCCTCATCTCATGCTCTTGATGCTCTTCACTAGGCTGCTCTTGATACTCCCCCTGAAATGGTGAACATTATCCATAATCTCTTTGACTATCATAAGTATATTAGTTAAATATTTGCTCTGTTTACCCTTGAACTGATGTAGTAAAATTCTGAACAACTTGATCATTATTTTTATCTTTAATTATAGCTTCAGAAGTTTGAACCATTGGTTCAACAACTTCTCTACTCGGTAAATATTTTTGAGCTTTGTCATGAAGAGCCTCATTCTCTTTTAAAGGTTCCATGTACTAGTCTGTAACACCACCTATCCATCACATTGCATATAGCAGTAGGTCTGGCCGGGGCCCGACGCCATATACCACAGACAGATCGGGTGGTTGCTCAATGGAAACCATCCAACCAATGATAACGTCCTACACAGAGCATTCTAGCGGAAGCAATTAATATTGCAGTAATACAGAACCCAACACTAGCATTAATTTCCACTACAAAGTCAACAGGAATGAAGTACAAATACACAAGTACTGGCCTTATGGCCTTACAATCGTTTTCCTCAAATTACATGTCTTTCAAACCTCGGCACGCAGGCCGACCATACATGAATAAAAGAAAACACTCAGAATTAGGCCTTCGAGGGCCGGCTCAACAACTTTGGCATTATCTCGCTATTTACCACTCGGCTCCGCAGCACCTGCAAGCAACAATCCACCGCACGGTGGCAAACAAAAGCAATGGTCAGCTATGCTGACCAAATTATAATGATCCTGCCCCCAATTCGGTGCGGTGATGCTCCTTCCCTGCACTTTATTAGCATAAACCAAGCAGTATATATATGCATTGCATAACAGGCGTTGGCACGCACGGCCACAAGCCCTGTGCACTTAGGGTACATTCTCGGTGAACCGGTCAATGTCACGTCAATTTAAGCAATAGACACCCCGGTCTCACCACCGCCACTTTGACGGCCAAACTATGAGCATTTTGTCTTCCCGGCATGGGTCACGTCAATTTAAGCCATAGACCGCTAAAGACCCTCATCTATGCCAACGGTTCACACCGAACGACATATAGCGGGTATGGTTCCGTCTAACCCGTGCTCACATCGCAACGATAATTTAAGACATATGTGTGGGTCAAACTTCTCCCGAGTCCCATTTCCGTTACACACTTCACATAACCCGGTTATGTTCAAGTTGGCTCCCAGGCCACCAAGTTGGCAGAATCACGCATCTGCCCAGTTTTCTGGGTGTACCTTGGGGTTAATCCCCAAGGCTCCCTGTTGCAATCTACCACGTAGAAAACCTGAAAAACAAACATTTGCATGGAGTCTTCTCCGGCCATTTATGCAATGCAACATCACCGATCCAGACCAACTTGTCCAGGTAGCCTTCACACATCATGCCTATATCCGTACTTGATTATGGACTCTACATGTACACAATGGGGACTATTCATGTCTACCCGAAGGAACGCCTCAAACTCACCGCAAACTCGCGAGAACGGGCTTCCCTATGCAAAAGAAGTAGAGCTTCACATGCTCAAGTAGAGAATCGTTACCCTTGCATTCTTCCTTGACGCCATGGAGAAGTATGTGGATGAAAAGCACCGCCCTCTCCTTGACTCTGTGGATCCGAAGTCGGTTCACGATTTTGAGCTCCGAAGCTCCGCCAGTGATCGGATCTAAACTTCTTCTTCCTCTTTGCTCTCCCCTCTCGCTAGAACTTAGACAGAGAACCAGCGAACAGAAGATGAGGGTTTTGAAACCCTACACTCGGGTAAATCCCAATAGGAATAACCTCCAGTCATCGGATCCCAACATAAAGAAATGTACGGCTACGATCCGGGTCTGACATGGAAAAACTAGGCCGAACACCGCACGGTTCACAAACCGGAGCAGGACACGTCTGCGACAAACTTAAACTGTGTCGGGATATTTAGCCGAGACCCTGCCAAGACCCCTGTGTCGACACTCTATGTCGACACTCTGTGTCGACACTCTGTGTCGACACTCTGTGTCGACACTTTGTGTCGACACAGCACATCCTGTGTCGACACCCTGTGTCGACACTCTGTGTCGACACTCTTTATCGACACTCTATGTCGACACAATGCACCATGTGTCGACACAGCCCTGTGTCGACACAGCAGGCCCTGTGTCGACACAGCAGGCCCTGTGTCGACACAGCAGGCCCTGTGTCGACACAGCAGGCCCTGTGTCGACACAGCAGGCCCTGTGTCGACACTCTGTATCGACACTCTGTGTCAACACTCTGTGTCAACACTCTGTGTCGACACAGCGTACCTTGTGTCGACACAGCAGGCCCAGTGTCGACACAGCATGCCCTGTGTCGACACAGCAGGCCCTGTGTCGACACAACAAGCCCCGTGTTGACAAAGCAGGTCCTGTGTCGACACAGCAGACTATGTCAAACACAACTCATTCGCCAAGGACACCACCTATTACACGCCCGTGTCCCAGGCCGTGTCACCCCTGCCAAATTCCAAAATTGGCGCAAAATGCCTCCCCTTCGCTCTTTTGAGTTTCGGGGCGTTACAACTCTCCCCCTCTTAAAAGAATTTCGTCCACGAAATTACATAAAGGAAAGATAAGCATAAAACTTAAACGATACCTGAGCAAAACAACTCCGGGTACTCCTCAAGCATAGTCTGCTCTCGCGACCAAGAGAGCTCCTCCCGACCGCAATTGTCCCAACGGACCTTGACCGTCCTGATCTCTTTATTGCGTAGCCGATTGACTTTTGAGTCCTCAATACGTACGAGCTTGACCTACGTCGTCAACCCACTATCGACCGACACTTGATCGACCGCGATCACTTGCGTAGGCTCTTTCACTGTCTTCTGTAGCACCAATATATGGAATACATTATGTAGACCACTAATCTCCACTGACAGCTTCAACCGGCACGCTGCTTCACCAATCCACTCCAGAACCTCAAACGGTCCAAGGTTCCTCGGGCTTAGCTTCTTCAAGCGCCGCACCTGCGAGACACCCTTGAACGGCTTGATCTTTAAGTACACCCAATCACCAACAGCGAACTCCACGTTCCTGTGCTTAGCATTATAGTACTTAGCCTGGAGGTCCTGAGCGATTAGCAACCTCTCCCGAATGGTTCTTGATGAATTGTAAATATACCTACTTTTATGTATATTACTTAAGTCGTTTTATTTAATTTTTGTCATTTCTACTTGTTTTTATTCAGTAAAATGCTCCTATTTTTGTAAATATTATACTAACTTGTTTTATTTTATTTGTCAGGAAAAAAGTCAAAATCTGCAAAAAAAATGACATGTCACGCCCGTGACATATTGGTCACGCCCGTGACCAGGGCGTGACAGCTCAAAATCCCGGAAAGAAACCAATTTTGAAGAGGAAAGCCTGACATGCCCGTGTTCCATGATTCGACACGCTCGTGTCAATCGAATACGGGGCGTGACCAAGCCGTGTCCATCCCGCTCGACGAGTTCAACTCGACGTTCATCGACCCAAGAGGGACACGCCCGTGTCCGATGTGCGATACGCCCGTGTCAGCCCGACACGCCCCGTGCCAGCCAGGTCAATGTTTCGTGCTTAACGTTCGTCGAACCAAAGAGGGACACGCCCGTGTCCGATGTGCGCCACGCCCGTGTCCGCCCGACAAACTGCCGCCGGCGAATCCCGAAGTCAACATCGCCTTTAAGAGCCGAACGACACGCCCACCGTCACGCCCGTGACCTAGGGCGTGACCGCCGCGTTTTCGGCCGGAAAGTCAAATCGCCGTCAAATCCGTCAGATTGCCGAATTCTGCTGTAAAATAGTGCTGACACGCCCCCCGACACGCCCGTGGCGGAGGGCGTGTACTTGGAAATTTTTGCCTATAAAAGGCAGCTGCTGTATGAGTTCAGGGTTCCAAAAATCCGAACCATTTTGATGTATTAGGGCTGCCATTGGAGCTGCTTTAGTGCTATGTAAGGATCCCCCCTCCATCTCCTTTTTAAGTTTGTATGTTTGAACTCTTGTAATCACCCCTTTTTTGTAATAAAAATCGTTATTATTTCATCCTTACATGCTTTGAAATTTCTCCAAATAGCCTCCTTTTCATCAATCTTATACACTTTCATTTTTATTTCCATAATGTGTGAGTGCGTGTATGAGCTTAAAATTGCAGAAATTATGTTTTAAAACGCAAATGTTCTCGTTTTCTTTTCAATTATAACAAAATTTATAGCCGTTATTATGGCCGTTTTCATTCTCATTGGTTAGACTTAGGATTTTCATGTTTCAAAATGCATCCTTATGAACTTGTAAAACATCAAAAAGGTAGTTTTCATCCCTCTCAACTTAGCTTTTACTTTGTTTTAATTATAAAACTACTGCTTCTTTTTAGCTTACTCCCACTTTTTAACCATTTTATCACTCTATAGGAATGTATAAATTGTTATTTTTATTTTTCATCAACTTTCATTTTAAGTACTTACAAAAAAATATTTTCGCTCGAACAATTTTTATTTTCACTTTTTAAGCATTTCTATCAAAATCTAACGGTAAAAATGTAAACGTTTTAATTTTTCGGGCACTTGCCTTTCTCACTTTAATTTGAAAACTTTTTGCTCAAACAATTTTTATTTTGCCTTTTTATGCATTTCTACTGCATTCCAGCGGTAGAAATGCAGTCATTTTAATTTTTCGATAACTTTGATTTTTGCAATTATTTTAGCACGAGTGTGTGCGTGTATGAGATATTTTTCAGCTCCTAAGTTAAATTATGCAAGTGTGTGTGTGTGTTTATTTCAGTAGAGTGCGTGAGTAATTACTTTCAAGTAGAGTGCGTGTGTAATTTTTATTTTTCCGCCTACTCACTTGAGTTAATTGGCGGGATTTTATTCAAGTAGAGTGCGTGTGTAATTTTTACTTTTCTGCCTACTCATTTGAGTTAATTGGCTGGGTTTGATTCAAGCAAGTGTGTAGTTTTTATTTTTCCGCCTACTCACTTGAGTTAAATGGCCGGTCTGTATTTTCAGTCCTACTCATTTGAGTAGGACTTGTAATTTTCATTCTTTATTTTTCCGCCTACTCACTTGAGTTAAATGGCTGGATTTTATTTTTCGGCTACTCTCTAGGAGTTAAATGGTCGGACTTTATTTTGATGTAAATATTTAAGAAAGCCCTGTAATCGCATTTATTTTCTCCTACTCGTTGAGTAGGACTCGCTTTCATTTCAGTCCTACTCGTTTGAGTAGGACTTGCAATTTTCAGCTTTAATTTTCTGCCCTACTCGTTTGAGTGGGACTTGCAAATTTCAATTATGCACTTTTCAGGTTTTATTTCCCGCCCCCACTCGTTTGAGTGGGACCTGCAAATGTCAATTATGCAATTTTCTCTTATGTGTAACTTAGTTTTATTTCTTCCTTTTGTTACATGTTTGAATGAGTGCGGGTGTGTTTATTTGTAATAACTTTTCTAAAATTAGGTTATTTTGCTTTTCTTCTTATTTTCTTTATAACCTTTCAGCGAATAGTTTAGGACGCTCGCACAACCAAACATATAAGCTATCCCCATTCCGATGAGTGGCTAATTGCTTTTAGCCCTCGGTATCGAAGAGCTTTGGGATCTAAAATGTTTTAAATAACCAAAAGTCTAATTTTTCAATTTAATTAAAAACTTAAGGTTTACCCCGGGTTAACGATGCGTAGACCCACATATCGATGTGTGGGCTCTATTTCCGTTATCCATACGCTAGCTAGCCGAGAGGCCGTGCATATGGACAGATCACCCCTGGGTAGATAGAGTTCCGCACTAACCCTCGAGAGAGGAGGCGCGCTAACTCTACCGGATTGGGTTCCCCACCCAATAGCGGGGTTCTTAGCGTACTGCGGGCATTAAGGGGAATCCTTCGTCGGACGAGAGACCGGTCGAATAGCCTTAATGTCTAGGTGAGTGATATTCCTAGAGATAGGTGAGCTCATTATTTTGACCTCCACGGCCAAGTTTCCGCATTAATTAAAATGAAACCTTAGATATCTAGTTATTCAAATCTATTTTTAATCCTAACGCAATTCGATACCGGGAGTTATCTCTTCAACGACTACTTTCTTAAAATCTATTTTCGTTCCTATTTTACTTAAAACCCTCAACTTCTATTTCGGTAAAATAATTGTGTTTTCGGAGGAGTAGGGGTAATCAACCCATTCCCGGGAATAATACGACCTCGGTATTCTCCTGAATATCGAGTACTACTTGCGATAGGTGCACTTGCTTACCCCTAGCAAGCCCACGACGATCGACTCACCGAACCAACCACAATAAGAGTCTGTTCGCGGGCCAATCAAGTTTTTGGCGCCGTTGTCGGAGACTTCTCTTTGAGTTGTTATTCTGAATCCGAACACTATTACTTTTACTTTTATTTCTAAAAACTACCTAAAAAAAAAACTTAAAAACTCTTCTTCAAAAATCCAAAAAGGAAGTTAATTTTCTACTTTTTATTTTAGGGTGTATGACCCGTGGATAGCCTTCGGAGTCCGAAAATTTGGATTTCGATCCTGAGATCGAACACTCTCTTGCACGTATTCGGTCTCAACGCCAAAATCCCTCTTTGGATCCCGAAGAATCCATCGGAGAGCCCTCTGCCGTTGCTATGGCCAACCCCAATCCGAACGCGGCCCTTGAGCGTACAATGTCATATTACGCCCTGCCAAATTTGGACGATACTTGGTCCAGTATTGTCCGCCCGACGGTGGCGAACAATAATTTTGAGATCAAATCGAGCGTTATCCAAATGATCCAAAACGCCGTGCAGTTCGATGGACAGCCGGATGAGGACCCGAACGTTCATTTGTCTAGTTTCTTGGAGATTTGCGATACTTTTAAGATCAATGGTGTCACTGATGACGCCATTCGTTTGCGCCTTTTTCCATTCTCCCTCAGATCCAAAGCTAAGGCATGGTTGAATTCCCTCCCACGAGGATGTATCACCACCTGGGCCGAGCTTGCGGAGCGGTTCTTAACGAAGTATTTTACGCCCGCCAAAACTGCAAAGTTGCGGGTGGACATTTCTTCGTTCGTGCAGAACGATTCTGAGTCTCTTTTTGAGACTTGGGAGCGCTTTAAGGAATTCCTCCGTAAGTGTCCGCACCACGCGCTGCCTGCGTGGTTGCAGGTCCAAATCTTCTACAATGGGCTTAATTATCAGACGCGTCAAATGATTGACGCGGCTGCCGGGGGTACCTTAAATAATAAGACCCCCGAGGCTGCCCAAGCTCTTATTGAAGAGATGGCTATGAACGCCTACCAATGGAACGTCCCTCGGGGACGTCCCTAGCAGGCGGCTGGCCTCTTCGAAGTGGATGCCACTGCCCACTTAGCCCTTCAAGTTGAAAGGCTGACGAAGCAGGTGGCGGAGATGTCTGCTGCCTCCACCACTCCTCCTTGGGCGATTCCCCCTAATGCCGACGTAGCAAATGAATTCGTAGACTACGTGGGAAATGCTGGGCGACCTTCCTTCAACCCCAATAACAACCCTTATAGCAATAACTATAATCCGGGTTGGAGGAACCACCCAAACTTCTCATGGAGCAATCTGAATAATGCGCAGCGCCCCCCCAATTCTTTCGCGCCTGGATTTCTGCCGCCTCCCCCTCTTCCAAAACCCTCCCCGATGGAGGATAATTTTTCTAAATATATAGCTTCCAACGAATCAAATATCCGGAACATCACCGGATCGCTAAAAAACTTAGAACTCCAGGTTGGACAGCTAGCGCGAATGATGTTCGAGCGCGCGCTCGGGGCACTGCCGGGAAACCGGAGCCCAATCCGCGGGAAAATATCAACGCTATAACCCTCCGTAGCGGAAAGGAGGTGATCGATCCAAAACAGACCGATCCTCAGGGTTCCTAAACTGCGCCTTCCCCACCTCCTCTCAGGGAAGCTTCTACCCCCCCCCCCATTTCTTTCTTTTCTTTGTATATATTATCTTACCTGTTTTGTTCCGCATACTTACGTTACAACATTGGGGACAATGTTGGACTTAAGTATGGGGGTGTTTTCTCGCTTTCTTTTTCATATTTCTATTTTCTGCACTGTCTTTCTATTTTCTTCACGGTCTTTCTATTTTCTGTACTTTAAACATAAAAAATTATGAAAAAAACAAAAAAAAAACTATAAAAATAACAAAAACTTCAAAAAAAATTGAAAAGGAAAGCAAAATCCCAAAAACCTAAGTTTTTTTTCCCTTTGTCTTTAAAATGTTTTTGTTTTATGTCTTTTTAAACCAAAAATCCCCAAAAAATTGTAAAACACAACAAAAAAAATTCAAAAAACAAAAAAAAACTATAAAAATAACAAAAACTTCAAAAAAAATTGAAAAGGAAAACAAAATCCCAAAAACCTAAGTTTTTTTTTCCTTTCTGTCTTTAAAATGTTTTTGTTTTATGTCTTTTTAAACCAAAAATCTCAAAAAAATTGTAAAACACAACAAAAAAAATTCAAAACAATATATAAAACAAAAACAAAAAAAAATTATAAAACCAAAATTCCAAAAACATTTTTAGTTTCATTTTGCAAAAATCTGTGTACCTATTTTTGTAAATAATCTTCTCTCTCCACCTTCCTTTTCTCTCTCATTCTTGTGAATACCATTTCTTTTTCTCGCACTTTCCGCAAAACCTAAAAACCCAAAAATATTTTGAAACAAAAAAACACAAAAAAATGATGATAAAAAAACTCTAAAAAAACCAAAAAATATTTTGAAACAATTCCATCAAATATACCATCCTTAATTTTCTTGCTATCCAAAAATTTTGCTTTAAGTTTATTTATATGTGAATTTTATTAACTCTTTGTTTGTTATTCGTTTGTTAATTATTGATTGAAGAATTTAAATATTCGGGGTTAAGTTTTAAAGAATTCATTATGGTTTGTTAAAAATAGCTAACTCGTTTTAGGCACTACTTCTAATTTTTTATTGATAGGAGTACGTGTATTATGTTAGAAAATAACGATTATAGGATTCAATTATGTTTACTTTTAGCTTTCTGAAAAATTGGAACTTACAATTTATTAAGGTTGCTCTCAAAATTGTTTTTTAATAAAATATCTAGTTTTCTTTTCTCACCGTCCTTATCATGACTGACTTGACATGATAAAATTGTTATCCTTAAAAGATCCTATGTCAATGGGAATAAGATTTCGTTCCGTAAACATAGACACCCAATAGATTAAAAAGATTATATGGTATGGAGTAAGAGGATAAAATTCATTACTCCTACACATATACATTGGGTTAAAATTTATTATGAAGTTGAAAAAAAATCGATATTAGGAAAATAAGATTTCGTTTTCCTAATAATCCAAAAAAACATGGAGGTTCGAGAAAAAATTACCTCGCCTCAAAAATCAAAACCCTCTTCATAAACCAACATCAACCCCCTTAGCCAATTTCACGATTCTAGATTTAATTCAAAAATCGTTTTGAGAGCATAATTTGTAAATTGCATTATTTCTAGTAAAACTCCTATAGGCTAAAAGTTCATATAATTCCAAACTATTCTTGTTAATCTAACCATTACAATTATTGCTTTCTATTTGATTATATCAAAAAGTCTTTTGGCCAAAACTTTTGCGCTATTTAAATCATCTTCATAAATTTAGGACTTAACTCTTACGCCCCGTTTATTTATTTAGATCTCTCTTATAATTGATTAAGCGGTAGCTAAACTTAGAGTTTTTTTTATTCCTTATAAGTTCATCTCAAACTTTTGCTCTGGAATAGCAAAAGCTTAAGTATGAGGGTATTTGATGAATTGTAAATATACCTACTTTTTTGTACATTACTTAAGTCGTTTTATTTAATTTTTGTCATTTCTACTTGTTTTTATTCAATAAAATGCTCATATTTTTGTAAATATTATACTAACTTGTTTTATTTTATTTGTCAGGAAAAAAGTCAAAATCTGCAAAAAAATGACATGTCACGCCCGTGACATATTGGTCACGCCCGTGACCAGGGCGTGACAGCTCAAAATCCCGTAAAGAAGCCAATTTTGAAGAGGAAAGCCTGACACGCCCGTGTTCCATGATTCGACACGCCCGTGTCAATCGAACACGGGGCGTGACCAAGCCGTGTCCATCCCGCTCGACGAGTTCAACTCGACGTTCGTCGACCCAAGAGGGACACGCCCGTGTCCGATGTGCGACACGCCCGTGTCAGCCCGACACGCCCCGTGCCAGCCAGGTCAATGTTTCGCGCTTAACGTTCGTCGAAGCCAAGAGGGACACGCCCATGTCCGATGTGCGCCACGCCCGTATCTGCCCGACAAACTGCCGCCGGCGAATCCCGAAGTCAACATCGCCTTTAAGTGCCGAACGACACACCCACCGTCACGCCCGTGACCTGGGGCGTGACCGCCTCGTTTTCGGCCGGAAAGTCAAATCGCCGTCAAATCCGTCAGATCGCCGAATTCTGCTGTAAAATAGTGCTGACACGCCCCCCGACACGCCCGTGGCGGAGGGCGTGTACTTGGAAATTTTTGCCTATAAAAAGGCAGTTGCTGTATGAGTTCAGGGTTCCAAAAATCCGAACCATTTTGATGTATTAGGGCTACCGTTGGAGCTGCTTTAGTGCTATGTAAGGATCCCCCCTCCCTCTCCTTTTTAAGTTTGTATGTTTGAACTCTTGTAATCACCCCTTTTTTGTAATAAAAATCGTTATTATTTCATCCTTACATGCTTTGAAATTTCTCCAAATAGCCTCCTTTTCATCAATCTTATACACTTTCATTTTTATTTCCATAATGTGTGAGTGCGTGTATGAGCTTAAAATTGCAAAAATTATGTTTTAAAACGCAAATGTTCTCATTTTCTTTTCAATTATAACAAAATTTATAGTCGTTATTATGGCCGTTTTCATTCTCATTGGTTAGACTTAGGATTTTCATGTTTCAAAATACATCCTTATGAACTTGTAAAACATTAAAAAGGTAGTTTTCATCCCTCTCAACTTTGCTTTTACTTTGTTTTAATTATAAAATTACTGCTTCTTTTTAGCTTACTCCCACTTTTTAACCATTTTATCACGCTATAGGAATGTATAAATTGTTATTTTTATTTTTCATCAACTTTCATTTTAAGTACTTACAAAAAAATATTTTCGCTCGAACAATTTTTATTTTCACTTTTTAAGCATTTCTATCAAAATCTAACGGTAAAAATGTAAACGTTTTAATTTTTCGGGCACTTGCCTTTCTCACTTTAATTTGAAAACTTTTTGCTCAAACAATTTTTATTTTGCCTTTTTATGCATTTCTACTGCATTCCAGCGGTAGAAATGCAGTCATTTTAATTTTTCGATAAATTTGATTTTTGCAATTATTTTAGTACGAGTGTGTGCGTGTATGAGATATTTTTCAGCTCCTAAGTTAAATTATGCAAGTGTGTGTGTGTGTGTGTTTATTTCTGTCGAGTGCGTGAGTAATTACTTTCAAGTAGAGTGCGTGTGTAATTTTTATTTTTCCGCCTACTCACTTGAGTTAATTGGCTGAATTTTATTCAAGTAGAGTGCGTGTGTAATTTTTACTTTTCCGCCTACTCACTTGAGTTAAATGGCCGGTCTGTATTTTCAGTCCTACTCGTTTGAGTAGGACTTGTAATTTTCATTCTTTATTTTTCCGCCTACTCACTTGAGTTAAATGGCTGGATTTTATTTTTCGCCTACTCGCTAGGAGTTAAATGGTCGGTCTTTATTTTGATGTAAATATTTAAGAAAGCCCTGTAATCGCATTTATTTTCTCCTACTCGTTGAGTAGGACTCGCTTTCATATCAGTCCTACTCGTTTGAGTAGGACTTGAAATTTTCAGCTTTAATTTTCCGCCCCACTCGTTTGAGTGGGACTTGCAAATTTCAATTATGCACTTTTCAGCTTTTATTTCCCGCCCCCACTCGTTTGAGTGGGACCTGCAAATGTCAATTATGCAATTTTCTCTTATGTGTAACTTAGTTTTATTTCTTCCTTTTGTTATATGTTTGAATGAGTGCGGGTGTGTTTATTTGTAATAACTTTTCTAAAATTAGGTTATTTTGCTTTTCTTCTTATTTTCTTTATAACCTTTCAGCGAATAGTTTAGGACGCTCGCACAACCAAACATATAAGCTATCCCCATTCCGATTAGTGGCTAATTGCTTTTAGCCCTCGGTATCGAAGAGCTTTAGGATCTAAAATGTTTTAAATAACCAAATGTCTAATTTTTCAATTTAATTAAAAACTTAAGGTTTACCTCGGGTTAACGACGCGTAGACCCACATATCGATGTGTGGGCTCTATTTCCGTTATCCATACGCTAGCTAGCCGAGAGGTCGTGCATATGGACAGATCACCCCTGGGTAGATAGAGTTCCGCACTAACCCTCGAGAGAGGAGGCGCGCTAACTCTACCGGATTGGGTTCCCCACCCAATAGCGGGGTTCTTAGCGTACTGCGGGCATTAAGGGGAATCCTTCGTCGGACGAGAGCCCGGTCGAATAGCCTTAATGTCTAGGTGAGCGATATTCCTAGAGATAGGTGAGCTCATTATTTTGAACCTCCACGGCCAAGTTTCCGCATTAATTAAATTGAAACCTTAGATATCTAGTTATTCAAATCTATTTTAATCCTAACGCAATTCGATACCGGGAGTTATCTCTTCATCGACTACTTTCTTAAAATCTATTTTCGTTCCTATTTTACTTAAAACCCTCAACTTCTATTTCGGTAAAATAATAGTGTTTTCGGAGGAGTAGGGGTAATCAACCCGTTCCCGGGAATAATACGACCTCGGTATTCTCCCGAATATCGAGTACTACTTGCGATAGGTGCACTTGCCTACCCCTAGCAAGCCCGCGGCGATCGACTCACCGAACCAACCACAGTAAGAGTCTGTTCGCGGGCCTATCAGTTCTCACCAAATAAGTAGCATCCTCCACCTCTTGTCGCTTGTATAACTTCGTCTCGCCCGTTTCTAACCAAGACAATGACATGCGACAACTTCTACCATAAAGGGCCTCGAAGGGCGCCATTTGTATGCTTGCCTGGTAGCTATTGTTGCACACGAACTCCACCAAGTATAGGTGGTCTTTCCATTGCTTTCCAAAGTCCATGACACACATGCGAAGCATGTCTTCAATTGTCCTATTGACCCTCTCGGTCTGCCCATACATTTGCGTATGAAAGGCTGTGTTAAAACTCAGTTTTGTTCCCAACATCTGCTGCACCAGCCTCCAATCATTGGATGTGAACCGCCCATCTCGGTCACTCACGATGCTGCAGGGCACACCATGAAGCCGCACAATATTATCCACATACAGCTTTGACAATTTCTCAACCGGATCATCCTTCCTATATAGAATGAAGTGCGACACCTTCGTTAGACGATCTACGAACACCCAAATGGCGTCGTTCCCCTTTTGCGACCATGGCAACCCATGCATAAAGTCCATAGTAATATCGTCGAACTTCCACTCCGGAATAGGCAAGGATTTCAAGAATCCTCCCGGATTTTGGCACTCCGCTTTCACCAAGGCGCAAGTTTGCCACTTCGCCACATAGAGCGCCACATCCTTTTTCAGTCCTGGCCACCAGAACAATTTCTTAACATCGCGGTACATATTCGTGCTCCCCGGGTGAATTGAGTAGTTGGTATGATGCGCCTCGTACAACAATTCCACCCATAAATTGCCCACGCTTGGGATGCTCAGACGACCGTCTTTCCAAAGTAATCTGTCCTCCACAATGAATTGGGAATTTGATCCATCCAGAGCCTCTATCATGAGTTGCTTCATATGGACATCCATATCCAAAGCCTGTCGAATCCGATCAGCCAGGTCATATTGGACTTCAGTCCAATTCAATACTTCTTCAGCACTTGATTGCTTGTCTACGCAAGAGATCTCCAACGCCTCTAACTCCCGAACCAACCGCTCGTCATGGAGTGAAAAGCAGTTGTCTTGAGCTAGGGCCCGACGACTTAACGCGTCCGCAACCGCATTGCCTTTAACAGGCACGTAGTGGATCTTGAATGTATAGTCCCTTAGGAACGCCATCCACCTACGCTGCCGCATGTTCAGATCTTTTTGATCCAGCAAATATTTCAGGCTCTTGTGATCAGTGTAGATATCAATCTTCACACAGTACAAATAATGTCTCCACAGCTTCAAGGCTAAAATCATGGCCGCTAACTCCAAGTCGTGGACCGGATAATTCCTCTTATGCACCTTCAGCTGTCTCGAGCCATATGCTATAACACATCCATACTGTAACAGCACACAACCCAAACCACTGCCCGAAGCATCGCTATAAATATCAAAACCTTCGGTCCAACACGACGAACTAAGAACTGGCGCCGTGGTCAACCGACACTTCAAATCCTCAAAAGCTCGCGCGCACTCCGGCGTCCAAATGAACTTCTCCTCTTTCCTCGTCAAAGTAGTGAGAGGTAACGCTATCCGTGAGAAGTTCTCCACGAAGCGCCTATAATAGCTGGTAAGCCCCAGAAAGCTCCAGACTTCCACTAACATAGAAAGCTCAGACCACTCTCGTATCGCAAAAATCTTCGTCGGATCCACTGCAATACCCTCTCCACTCACTATATGAACAAGGAACGCCACTTAGGTCAACCAAAACTCGCATTTCGAGAACTTGGCGTACAATTGATTCCTCCTTAGCGTCTACAAAACCAAATGAAGATGCCTGAAGTGATCTTCCTGACTCTGTGAGTACACCAAAATATCGTCGATGAAGACGATCACAAAATGGTCCAAGTACTCCTTGAAGGTCCTGTTCATCAAATCCATGAACACCGACAGCGCATTTGTCGGCCCAAGTGGTATGACCGTAAACCCGTAATGCGCGTATCTCGTACTGAATGTGTCTTAGGGATTTCACTCTCCCTTATTCTCAGCTGATAGTAGCCGGACTTAAGATCCAACTTAGAGTACACCGTCGACCCGACCAACTGATCAAAAAGATCATCGATCCTTGGGATTGGGTACATGTTCTTCTCCGTCAACTTGTTCAGTTCTCGGTAATCAATACAAAGCCTCAAGCTTCCATCCTTCTTCTTAACAAAGAGGACTGGTGCGCTCCAAGGCAACGAACTTGGACGCACAAACCCTTGCTCCAACAACTCTTGAAGTTGCACGTTCAGCTCTGTCATCTCCTTAGGCGCTAGCTGATACGGAGATCGTGACACAGGCATCGCACCTAGCACTAGCTCAATAGTGAAATCTATCTCCCGTTGAGGCGGGGCTCCAGGAAGATCGGCGGTGAACACATCAGGGTACTCAACTACCACTAAAATACTATCCAACATAAGCTTTGGCTTTGCAACCTCCACCAGTGTAAAGAACAGCTCTACACCAGCACGAACCGCCTTCACCACCTAAAGAGCAGACATCAACATCTTGCTCGACCCTTTCAAGCCCGTAAAAGTCGTCTTACGACCTGCTCCCAACTTGACTTCCTTGCGACCGCAATCAATATAGGCTTGCTGCTCCGAGAGCCAGTCCATGCCAAATATAATGTCGAACTCCATCAGCAGTAGTAATGATGCTTGCAAATCAAACTCTTGATTTCCAATGTGAATCTTAACAATACAGATTTTATCCGCGCGCATTGAACACCCATTCGGTAACAACACATCCAACTTGTCTTTCGCCATTGAAGAAGGATCTCTGATGCGTGATATGTATCCTTTGGACAAGAAGGAGTGTGAAGCTCCCGTATCAAAGAGTGGTCTTGCCGGATTCTCACAAATCAAAACAAATCCTAAACAAGCAGTGGTAAGGTAACATACGCATAACAAGTATTTAAAGAAATTTAACTTGCTACAAATTAAACCGTACCTGTCACCACATCCGCTTATTTGATGGCCTCCTGTTGGCCAAGATTATAAACCCTTGGTTGAGCCGGAGCATAATGGGATGCGGTTGACTCCACCGCCTTGCCCTTCTCTTCATAAGTTGCTCCCAGCTTCCTTTCGGACTTGGGACGTCCGCTCCAGTAGTCACGAGCAAAGTGCCCTGGCTTCCCACAAGTAAAACATGCACCCGGGGTCCGACCCGTAGTCTCCCCAGAAGAACCGAAAGAAGGAGCTGGACCCAAAGTCCTAGCCTTCTTAAAGAACTTACGGTACCCAGACTTTGAGGTAGTCGGCACCTTGAACTCCGTCTTTTTATCACCCAAGCTTTTCTTCGCTTGAACATTCTACATGTCCTCCAAAGACCGAGCCGTGTTGACCAGGGTCAAGAAACCCTGCGTCAACGGCCCCGAGAGTAGTAGCCTCAAGTCATCTCTTAGACCTTCATAGAAACGGTTGGTCTTACTCTCCTCATCCGCGATGGTGGAGCTAGCGTACCGACCCAAACGAGTAAACTCATGGAGATACTCATCCACGCAACTCTCTCCTTATACCAACCTCTGGAACTCATTCTCCAATGCTATCCTCTGAGCCGAAGGGAGGTACCTAGCGAAGAACAATCTCGAGAACTCCTCCATCGAGACATCTGTAAGTTGCCTTCCTCTCAATAGATGCAGCTCCAAACCCTCCCACCACAGCCTAGAGTCTCCATCCAACAGGAACATAGCTATAGTGGTCATCTGCCACTCCTCCGTCTCCGTCACTGTCAAGACTCTCTTCACACGGGAGAGCCACTCTTCAGCTTGAGATGGGGTTCCCAACCCCGAGAACACAGGAGGATTAAAGCTCATAACGTGTTTGAGATATCTCTCGGTTGCCCTCCTCGGCACCAACGGTTCCACTACTACCTGCTCCACTCTTCTCGGCTCAACCTCTGGAAGAGGTACCTGCTCCATCGCAGGAGCGGGCTGCTGTATTTGCCTTGCAGGCTGCGCATTGATCATGACAAACACTGCTTTGGCAACCAATCGTATGGTTTCACCCGATAGAGGTGTTGCAAGAGTATTATTTGGTGCCCTACTAGCCTCAGAAACTCGGCATTCCGACAGCCCAACACCGCTTCTGGTCACCTATAGTGGTACAAAACACCGTTAAGCGACCAAACAAAATTGCAAATCGTAATTATAGGAACGCGCAGTTTCCTCAAACACGTGTATTTTCATTCCTAAGTGGACATTAATGGGTTGTTTTGCTGTTATAATGATGACGCATACACATGTGCTCACCACCCCTTAAAAGAAATCGCCCACGAATTCATTTTAAGCCTGACTGAAACCAGTCCTCTGATACCAAATTGTAACACCCCCTATCCGTCACATAGCATATAACAGTAGGTCCGGCCGGGGTCCGATGCCATATAACACAGACAGACCGGGTGGTTACTCAATGGAAACCATCAAACCAATGACAACATCCTACACAGAGCATTCTAGCGGAAGCAATTAAAATTGCAGTAATACAAAACCCAACACTAGCAAGAATGTCCACTACAAAGCCAACATGAATGAAGTACAAATACACAAGTACTGGCCTTATGACATTACAATCATTTTCCTCAAATTACATGTTTTTCAAACCTCGGCACGCAGGACGACCAATCATGAATAAAGGAAAACACTCAGAATTAGGCCTTCGAGGGCCGGCTCAGCAACTTTGGCTTTCACCCACTATTTATCGCTCGGCTCCGCAGCACCTGCAAGCAACAATCCACTGCACGATGGCAAACAAAAGCAAATGTCAGCTATGCTGACCAAATTATAACGATCCTTCCCCCAATTCGGGGCGGCGATGCTCCTTCCCTGCACTTTATTAACATAAACCAAGCAGTATATATATGCATTGCATCACAGGAGTTGGCACGCACGGCCATATGCCCCGTGCACTCAGGGCACATTCTCGGTGAACCGGTCAATGTCACGTCATTTTAAGCCAAAGACACCCCAGACTCACCACCGCCACTTTGACAGCAAAACTATGAGCATTTTTTCTTCCCGGCATGGGTCACGTCAATTTAAGCCATAGACCGCCGAAGACACTCATCTATGCCAACATCTCACACCGAATGACATAGAGCCAGTATGGTTCCGTCTAACCCGTGCTCACATCGCAATGATAATTTAAGCCATATGTGCGGGTCAAACTTCTCCTGAGTCCCGTTTTCGTTATACACTTCACATAACCTGGTTATGTGAAAGTTGGCTCCCAGGCCACCAAGTTGGCAGAATCACGCATCTGCCCAGGTTTCCGGGTGCACCTTAGGGTTAATTCCCAAGGCTCCCTGTTGCAATCTACCACGTAGAAAACCCGAAAAATAAACATTCGCATGGAGTCTTCTCCGGCCATTTATACAATACAACATCATCGATCCAGACCAACTTGTCCGGGTAGGCTTCACACATCATACCTATATCCGTTCTTGATTACAGACTCTAAATGTACACAACGGGGACTATTCATGTCTACCCGAAGGAATGCCTCAAACTCACCGCAATCTCGCCAGAGCGGGCTTCCCTATGCAAAAGAAGTAGAGCTTCACATGCTCAAGCAGAGAATCGTTACCCTAGCATTCTTCCTTGACGCCATGGAGAAGTATTCAGATGAAAAGCACCGCCCTCTCCTTACCTCCGTAGATCCGAAGTCGTTTCGCGATTTGGTGCTTCGAAGCTCCGCCGGTGACCGGATCTAGACTTCTTCCTTGTTGCTCTCCCCTCTCTCTAGAACTTAGACAGAGAACCAGCGAACAGAAGATGAGGGTTTTGAAACCCTACATGCGGGTATATCCCAATAGGAATAACCTCCAGCCGTCGGATCCCAACATAAAGAAATGTACGGCTACGATCCGGGTCTGACATGGAAAAACTAGGCCGAACACCGTACGATTCACAAACCGGAGCAGGACAAGTCTGCGATACACTTAAACTATGCCGGGACATTTAGCCGAGACCCTGCCAAGACCCCTCTGTCGACACTCTGTGTCGACACTGTTAAAATTCAACAAACCGCAGACGCCCCCTTGGATACCCTGCTGAAAACTCAACAAACCGAAGGAGAATACGCCCACTTATATGTTGAAAGTTTTCCCGGATCGTGGAGTTAACAGTGGTTATCTCAACAAAGCAGTAACAACCAGCAACACATGCAGCACAAGCTTCTTTATTGATCAAGAGCAAACTTCTTTACAAGGCGAGACATGCTTCACCAAAACCCAACATCGGGAGAGCAGAGACAGTTACAAAGACAAGAACAAAAAACAAGCCGCGCGGACTCAATCAACAAGCCGCCGACCTACTGCTGTGGAGTCCGCTCAGTCCGCCAGGTCGCCAGACCGCAACCCAAGCCGCGCGGACTCACCCTTACTCCAATGCTTAGCTCTTCACCGCCGGTCTGCACGCCGCCAGACCGCACAAGCTGCGCCACCGAAAGGAACAGTCCGCCAGAAACCGGCGACTTCCTGAACCCCGAACCAAGTCGCCAAAGAGAAGACCGCCTGGCCGCTATCCGCGACCTGCTGTTTACCGCCTGTTGCTTAACCGCAGAGTCCGCACTGTCCCTGACCGCAATCAGAGCCAAGTCCTGGCTTTCCAGCACTATCCGCACAACCTGCACAGCACAACCGGGTCAACTCTATCCGCGCGGACACAAAGTCCAGGCCGCAGCAACTTACGCGAGCTCAAAAACTGTTCACTTACTTCGGTCTAGGTTCCTCTGTTGGTTCTGATGTGACATGGGTCCTATTTATAGGCACGACGATGAGTATGGTCACCGCCCTTCCCGATAGGATCACCGCCACAACCCGCAGCAAGAACTTATGTGTCCGCCAGCCCGCGGACACACATGCCAGTTCGCCGCCCTGTGCAGATAGCCAGTCCGCCCCAGCTTCTCCAAGGCCGGACTCCAATATCCAGTCCGCCTTGCCGCCAGAGACCAAGCCAGGACCACCACAGCCGGACTCCACAAAAGCCGTATCCGCCATTCTGCGGACAAGGCATCAGCCCGCAAAACCCGAGCCCGCAACCGCGCCATCAAGGCACCTGCCGGACTCAGCGGATACCCAGCTATCGTCCGCATATCCCAAGTCCACCTCATTGCCAAGGCACCTCCGGACTTAGCGGACACGCCAATCCAGTCCGCTAACAGCAGACCCCAGTCCGCGTATACAGCGAACTCCAGTCCGCTTCCCTGAGTCCATAACCTCATCACAAGGCTCAACCGGACTCGGCGGACTCCGGCTCCAGTCCGCACGCTCCTGCACAAGCAGTTCTCCAGTCCGCATTTCCCCAAGCTAGCAAACAAGGCAACTGCACTTCTACTACGCTTGGCGGACTGAGAAACCAGCCCGCGCTCCACTGCGCGATCTCCCCGGACTGAGCCACCTGGACTTGGTTCAATTCCCACCAAGTCCAGCCCACTGGCCGCAAGGGCCAGTCCGCACTTACTGGCGGATACTGGATCTAGCCCGCCATACCGGGCGACCTCCAGTTCCTGTCCGCGCTGACCGGCGGTCTCCGCGGCTTCCACTTGCCGCTTCACTAGAGCAAGACCAAGGCAACTGCCAAACCGGTCTGCCGAGCTCCAGTTCTTCAGTCCGCTTCAAGCCGGACTCCGCGGATAACATTCCTATCCGCCCGGTTACTTCCTGGGAGTAAACCGCCCGCTGAGCATACACTGGCCTGTCAGACCGCCGCTGCTGTCCGCGCAGTCCGCGCGAACAGACCGCCCAGGCCGCCACAGAGCAAACCGCCTGCAACATCCCTGCCGACCTAGCAGTCCGCCAACCCAGTCCGCGTAGTCCGCGCGGATAGGTTTCCCAAGCCTTCCATTCATCCACTTTCACTTCACAGAATTCAACACTCCCCCTTGAAGTGAGAAGTGGTGAATAACTCCAGCAGCTCCCGTAACCTTGCACCTGGTCCTTCCGATAGCATCTACGAAGAGATGTCCAAGACATAGTCCTCGCCCCGCATATCATGAACCATGAGGGAGCCCTCCAGCATCTCCCAAAAGGAGCCATGCTTCCCTCTGCCTTCTTCAGCTTCAACCTCCACTCATGCATCAAAGGAGTATCACCAACTTCCTTGGACCCAGAAGCCCAAGCCTCGTTGCCTCTGAGAGAAGTCACCTCATCAGACTTGGTGTCAACCACCTCCTTGATTCTAGTGGGGTCTTCACAGCTAGAAGTCCCTTGCTCGATCTGAGGGCTAACAAGGAAACACGGGACCAAGTCCGCCGTGTTCCCTTCGCTATATCGAGCTGGTGGCTTACTGATCCTCTTCGATCTCCGAAGAACCTGATCATGGCTAACCACCTCCGCTGCTTTTGAACCAGCTCCGTTCCCTGGCAAACCCAGAACAATGCTCCCTTTGTTCCCTGAACAAGATGCCTCCTTACTGGAACCAAGAGCACCTGGAGCAACGCTCCCCCTGCTACCTGAACCAGAAGACTTCCCTCTTGAACATGAACTGCCTGGAACATCGCTCCCCTTGCTTCCTGAACAGGAAGCCTCCGCCTTTGAGCCAGAAGGTCCTGGAGCATCGCTTCCCCTTCTTCCTGACTCTGACGCCTTTGCCCCGGAGCTAGAACAACCTGGAGCACCTGGTGACTCAGGCAACTCCACTTCCTTAGCAGCAGCCTCCTTCAGCCCACCATCTGACCTGCTTATCTCTAGCTCCACATAAGAGCTACCCCAATACGGCGTCAACTCATCGAAAACAATGTCTCTCGACACTATGAGTTTCTTCGTCGCAGGATCCATACACCTCCATCTTCTTCTCTGCTCATCATACCCTACAAAGACTAGCTTTGTTTTGAGAGCACCCGGAGAGTGTATATAGCAGGTAGATCCAAACACCCGAAGGTGCTTCACTGAGGGCTTCACTCCGAACATTAGCTCATAAGGAGTCTTCATTATGATCGGACTAAGAGGCATCCGGTTGATGACATGAGCAGCACAGGCCATTCCTTCCGCCCAAAGAGCCTTCGGAACGCCTTTACTCCGAAGCCAACACTTGCAGGTCTCCGTTAACCAACGGATCATCCGAGCTGCAACACTACCCTGTTGTGAAGTATGTCCACAAGAAAGCTCCATCCGGATCCCTTGCTTCCTGCAAAAGCGTGAGAACTCGGTTGAGTCAAACTCACCACCGAAACTTGTCCTCAACACCTTGATCCTCCGGCCAAGCTGGCCTTCGACAAGCTTCTTGAACTCTACAAACAAGCGTACCATGCTGGACTTCGTCTTCATAAAGTATACCCAAGTATACCCAGAATAGTCATCAACCAAAATCAGCATGAACCTGCTGCCTCCAAGACTGGCCGTGATGGTCGGTCCCACCAGAGCACAATGGACAACCGCCAATGGTGCATTACTCCTGGCTTGTGCTTTGTCGACCATGAAGCGATAGGCTCCACTTTCCTGACATCCCGCACACCCCCGACCATCGCCATAGGATGACAATCTAGGCAAGCCTCTTACGAGTCTTCTTTCCGCCATTGCTTTCAGCTTGTCCATCCCTACATGCCCCAGTCTTTCATGCCAGATAGCTGCACTATCATTGGCATCCAGCCGATCAGATCCAGAACTAGTTGAAGTCCCAACTACGTTCTTCTCCTTCCTCCCTACCTGAGCAACGTTCGCCGAGAGCAAGGTAACCTTGCACTCCTTCCGAAGATGACCTTGCTGCTTGCATTTATAGCACTGTGGTCCTTCCTTCCTCTTCCTATCACGCCTAGGAGAAACACTCCTTTCTTCCTGATATGAAGTAGAGGGACCATCATCAGCAGCAACCTCCTTCACCTTCTTCCTGAACAACCCATCAAGGGAAGTCCAAACCTCCGCAGCTGACCGACATCCACTGATGTGGTCCAAGAGCTCCGATGAGATCACCTGCTTGAGAATAGACTCCGCTTTCGCATTTGCCTCCTTCCAAGCTCTCATCGCCTCAGCATTGCCAGCAGTATCCTCTTGTCTTCCTGCTCCGCATACAACCTCCCAAAGGTCCTCGCCAAGAAGAAAGCTCTTCATACAGGACTTCCACCGTTCACAGTTCGCCTCTGTAAGAAGATCAATACCAAGACAGCTTGCATCCTCCACTGCCATGGTCCTACCACTGGTTTCCTCGACAGACGAGCAACTACTTCCATTGAGCACTGCTTGACCACTCCAACAACCTCGCTCTGATACCATGTTAAAATTCAACAAACCGCAGACGCCCCCTTGGATACCCTGCTGAAAACTCAACAAACCGAAGGAGAATACGCCCACTTATATGTTGAAAGTTTTCCCGGATCGTGGAGTTAACAGTGGTTATCTCAACAAAGCAGTAACAACCAGCAACACATGCAGCACAAGCTTCTTTATTGATCAAGAGCAAACTTCTTTACAAGGCGAGACATGCTTCACCAAAACCCAACATCGGGAGAGCAGAGACAGTTACAAAGACAAGAACAAAAAACAAGCCGCGCGGACTCAATCAACAAGCCGCCGACCTACTGCTGTGGAGTCCGCTCAGTCCGCCAGGTCGCCAGACCGCAACCCAAGCCGCGCGGACTCACCCTTACTCCAATGCTTAGCTCTTCACCGCCGGTCTGCACGCCGCCAGACCGCACAAGCTGCGCCACCGAAAGGAACAGTCCGCCAGAAACCGGCGACTTCCTGAACCCCGAACCAAGTCGCCAAAGAGAAGACCGCCTGGCCGCTATCCGCGACCTGCTGTTTACCGCCTGTTGCTTAACCGCAGAGTCCGCACTGTCCCTGACCGCAATCAGAGCCAAGTCCTGGCTTTCCAGCGCTATCCGCACAACCTGCACAGCACAACCGGGTCAACTCTATCCGCGCGGACACAAAGTCCAGGCCGCAGCAACTTACGCGAGCTCAAAAACTGTTCACTTACTTCGGTCTAGGTTCCTCTGTTGGTTCTGATGTGACATGGGTCCTATTTATAGGCACGACGATGAGTATGGTCACCGCCCTTCCCGATAGGATCACCGCCACAACCCGCAGCAAGAACTTATGTGTCCGCCAGCCCGCGGACACACATGCCAGTTCGCCGCCCTGTGCAGATAGCCAGTCCGCCCCAGCTTCTCCAAGGCCGGACTCCAATATCCAGTCCGCCTTGCCGCCAGAGACCAAGCCAGGACCACCACAGCCGGACTCCACAAAAGCCGTATCCGCCATTCTGCGGACAAGGCATCAGCCCGCAAAACCCGAGCCCGCAACCGCGCCATCAAGGCACCTGCCGGACTCAGCGGATACCCAGCTATCGTCCGCATATCCCAAGTCCACCTCATTGCCAAGGCACCTCCGGACTTAGCGGACACGCCAATCCAGTCCGCTAACAGCAGACCCCAGTCCGCGTATACAGCGAACTCCAGTCCGCTTCCCTGAGTCCATAACCTCATCACAAGGCTCAACCGGACTCGGCGGACTCCGGCTCCAGTCCGCACGCTCCTGCACAAGCAGTTCTCCAGTCCGCATTTCCCCAAGCTAGCAAACAAGGCAACTGCACTTCTACTACGCTTGGCGGACTGAGAAACCAGCCCGCGCTCCACTGCGCGATCTCCCCGGACTGAGCCACCTGGACTTGGTTCAATTCCCACCAAGTCCAGCCCACTGGCCGCAAGGGCCAGTCCGCACTTACTGGCGGACACTGGATCTAGCCCGCCATACCGGGCGACCTCCAGTTCCTGTCCGCGCTGACCGGCGGTCTCCGCGGCTTCCACTTGCCGCTTCACTAGAGCAAGACCAAGGCAACTGCCAAACCGGTCTGCCGAGCTCCAGTTCTTCAGTCCGCTTCAAGCCGGACTCCGCGGATAACATTCCTATCCGCCCGGTTACTTCCTGGGAGTAAACCGCCCGCTGAGCATACACTGGCCTGTCAGACCGCCGCTGCTGTCCGCGCAGTCCGCGCGAACAGACCGCCCAGGCCGCCACAGAGCAAACCGCCTGCAACATCCCTGCCGACCTAGCAGTCCGCCAACCCAGTCCGCGTAGTCCGCGCGGATAGGTTTCCCAAGCCTTCCATTCATCCACTTTCACTTCACAGAATTCAACAGACACTCTGTGTCGACACAACACACCCTGTGTTAACACTCTGTGTCGACACTCTATGTCGACATAGCACACCCGGTGTCGACACAGCGCACCCTGTGTCGACACAGCAGGCCCTGTGTCGACACAACAGGCCCTGTGTCGACACAGCAGGCCCTGTGTCGACAGTCTGTGTCGACACTCTGTGTCGACACAATGCACCCTATGTCGACACAGCAGGCCCTATGTCGACACAGCAGGCCCTGTGTCGACACAGCAGGCCTTGTATCGACACAGCAGGCCCTGTGTCGACACAGCAAGCCCTGTGTCGACACAACGGGCCCTGTGTCGACACAACAGGCCCTGTGTCGACACAGCAGGACCTGTTTCGACACAGCAGACTGTGTCAAACACACCTCAGCCTGCCAAGGACACGGCCTATGGCACGCCGTGTCACCCCTGCCAAATTCCAAACTTGGCGCAAAATGCCTCCCGTCGCTCTTTTAAGTTTCGGGGCGTTACATAGTCTTCCTCGGATATCTCCTCCTATTGAACCACATGAGCTAATGTGGTTAAGAAAGACCTAGTCACTTCTGTGGATGCCATTTTATCTTGAACTTATCTCATGTAAACTTGAACCCCATCAATCTTAGTCAACATATTCTCAATTGAAGTTTTACAATATAAAGCATGCTCAGCTAGAATGATAGTTAAAGAGGCAGTGGTTTGCTGAAAAGCTTGAAGAGTGATATTATCAATGTCAAAAGTAATAGACAAAGAGACAACTACTTGACCGTGATCAGTGGGAAATGATGATTACATATTGTGATGTTGCATATCTATAGTAGGAAGCTATATATTTATTGTTTGTGAATGACATGGTTTTTGAACTATATTTTGTTATGGAGACAATGTTGTTTTTGTTGGGATGACTGATTTATTAGAAACATTGAGTAGTGGTGAGCGTGGAGGTGAAACATCTTTCTTTGAACCAGGCTTGATAATTCGTTTGATCTTTTTGGAGAACAAGGCTTTAAAGAATCTTTTTCCCGAAGGAATGTTTACTCGTTTTGATTTACACAGAGTGTGATAGTGTTGTTTGAGTATCTAACTCATAATTGTCATACAAACATTATCCTTATGACTATACCTATGACCTACAAGGCACATAATGTAATGCCCCGAAAATTGTATTTGGGTTGGTCGCGTGAAAAAGGATTTTGGTGCCTGTATAGGGGTACACGGCCTAGGACACAGGCATGTCCAAGGCCGTGATTGGCATGGTGTTTTGGCCGATTTTATCCCGGGAAGGACACGATAAGAAACACGGCTGAATGACACTGGAATGTCATTTGGCTCGGGCGTGTGCCTACCCGTGTCAGTACCCATGTTCAGCAGGGTCGTGTCGGTTGGCGTGGTGGTTATATGTGACACGCCGCCGGACACGGGCGTGTCGAGGAACCCGACACGGGCGTGTCGAGTGGGAAACGGGCGTGTCTGAGCCCGTGTGAGTCTCTGTGTTCGACGATTGTACCTTGATCGAGGCACACGGCCTGGGACACGGCTGTGTGCCAAGCCGTGTTCAGCCCAGGTATGTTGATTTTTGAGCGGATTAGAGCCATTCGATTTCTTTATTTAAAATCCGACGGCCCTCAGGAAATCCTGCTCTGTTAAGGTCGGAAATGGAGGATCAATTCCTCATTTTCTACCCTAGTCTCTCTCTCTCAAGGAGTTGGAAAGAGGAGGAAGAAGGAGGAGTTTTCCGGCCACCGGTGGAGCATCGGAGAACCGTTTTGAGATCTGAGAGTGGATCCGTGGAGGAAAGTTCATTGCGAAGATTTTCATCCATGTATTTTTTCCATGGCGCCAAAGCATACTACAAGGGTAACGATTCTCTACTTTCGCATGTGAAGCTCTTCCTTTCTGCATAGGGAAAACCCGCTCCCGC
Source organism: Platanthera guangdongensis (assembly GCA_039583875.1). Lineage (NCBI taxonomy): Eukaryota > Viridiplantae > Streptophyta > Magnoliopsida > Asparagales > Orchidaceae > Platanthera > Platanthera guangdongensis. The sequence goes on from CM077151.1 coordinate 210,196,854, forward strand.
GAGTGTGCGGAGAGTGCGTGATGTTCCTTGGGGTTGACGGGAAGGTAACCTCCAGTCGTGGGATCCCTTATTAACACCAGTGGATGGCCACGATTCGCTCCAGAATTTAGTTTACGAGCACTACCTCCGTGCGGTAAGAAATTACTATCGTGCGGTACCTCGATCGTTTAGCTTCTTAGGCATGCCACCACTTAAAACTCGAATCGGGCGTTGACACGTAGACATATTGTTGAAGCCCAAAAACTGGCCTCAATGAGAGTTCGGACCTTGGGGTGTGACCGACACCTACTTCTCCCAAACCTCGACCCAAGACTGGACACAAAGAACTGGAAACTGACCCAAAGCCTCAGCTGGGAAGTCCCTCCAATAACCCGGAAGTTCTCTAAGCGCTTCCCCTCCAAAGCCAATTGCTGTGCTAGGAGTACCTCAGAAAGCTCTAGAAGGCAAAATGAGAGTAAGAGAGCGTCTGCCTTCTGAGGTATCCTGTGGGTCTATTTATAGATTTTAAAGATCTGGTCTGCCAATAGCCCTAAAATTACTAAAATACCCCGAGACTGGTCTACCAATAGCCAAACTCCGCTGTTCTGAGGAGCTAAATGTAGACCAGGGAAATTTAGGTAATTTCATGTCTGGGCCCCACCTGGCGGAAGCTCTTCCCGCTGAGCACTGCGGGAACCTAGCTTGCCCCAAGCGCAAGCCATCACTCTTACCCCGGGCTGGAACCAAAGGGTGATGGGAGCATTGAGTGGGGAAGCATCTCTCAACGCCTAAGGTTGGCGGGAGCGTGGAGTGGATAAGCATCACTCAATGCCAAAGGCTGCTGAGGGCGTTGAGTGGAGAAGCATCACTCAATGCCAAGAGCTGCTGGGGACATTGAATGGAGAAGCATCACTCAACGCCAAGGGCTGCTATGGGAATTGAGTGGAGAAGCATCTCACAACGCCAAGGGCTGGCGGGAGCATTGAGTGGAGAAGCATCACTCAATGTTAAGGACTGGCGAGAGCATTGAGTGGAGAAGTATGACTCAACTCCAAGGGCCAATAGGCATCCACCATCCCGATGGCAAGCCCCAGCACCTTCCCGGAGCGGGAGCCTTCCCGCCCGCCCTGATTCCGTCGAAGCCTGAGCCTTGGATCTGTGTTTGACGATCATAACCTTAAGTCGAGGTCCCAGCTCGACGAGATGAGCTCGACGTGCCGGTGTTCGGCAAAATGGAACTACTCAACCCCTGGGCGAGAGCCCTCCCCACAACTTATGGCGAGAGCACTGTCGCACGCTTTCTTACTTGATCCCATTATAAGTCCAAATCAAGCCCAATCCTGGCCCATGGAGGATCTTGGTACTACTCAGCGAATATGGGGTTGTACACAATCCTTGCTCTTTGCGAGCTAGCCTTGCACTCGGAAAGACACATCCAGCCCCAAATATTTGGTGAGTATAGGCTGACCTGACATGGAATCTTTCTGCAGACCCCACCTTAATACTCTAAATACACAGCTGAGTTTTTCCCTCAGGCCACCTCTGCCGTAACTACTCTCTGCTTGAGCCTCTGGCGAGCTATGAAGATGCGTGCCTTGCTGCGTCCTAGGTGCGGGCTCATGCTAACTATGCCAAGGCTGCCCCTTGGCTGATGGGCAATAGGCCCACTGGTGAGAAGGTCGTCTGGGAGAAATCCTCTAGCGAAAAGCCATCCGGCGAGAAGCTAGCCGGCGAGAGCACCCGCCCAAATAAGAAAAAGAAGAAGGTCAAGTCCGTCAGGCGAGACCTGTCGACGGAGAATCGAGCACCGCCTACCCCAACTCTTGACCGTGATGAGGTCCCTTCTTCTCTGCCGGAGGTACCCTTCCCGCCTTTCGCGCTTCCTGTTAGCGCGGAGTGTTAAAAAGCTTGAACGTGGTTGCACACTGAAGTACCGCTCTTCTCGCAGGTGATGGTACCACGAGATGTCGCCGACTCTCCCTTGGCGGACATAGAGGTGACCTGCCTTCACAATGAGGGTCCAATGTCCGCTTCAGGGGCTGCACCGCCAGTCATGTTGGCTGCCATGCCCAATTTCCCGGCCGATCGCACCGATCCGTCGCCCGATCTCTCCATCCCTACCAGAGGGATTATCTCTGAGCCATCTGCTCCCGCGCCGGGATTACAGCTTCCGGCGAGAAAGGGCATCTCTATTCCCCCCTAGGAGAGACCGAGACCCCGCAGCGTAGGACATTTCGACCGGGCTGGGGCAAGCCGCTACATCTATTTTTCGGAAAGAGTCCCGAGGGCCAGTTACGACCTTCTCGGCAACCGACGGGGGAAAGCATCCATCTCTCCTCAGGTACGCGAGAACCTCCCAGCTTTTCCTTCACTCCTCCCCTATTTTGACCAAAATCTGTCCTCCAGAGCCGAAGGAGTAAGAAGCAGAAGTGGAAATAGGTGAAGATGAAGAGGAAGAAGAAGAAGAAGGGGAAAATCGCCCCTCCCCTCCACTAGTGAGATGGAGGACTTTCTTGAGTCCTCCAGAAGTGGCAAGGTGCGAAGGCAGAGGATTGCGGGAGTCCTATCGAAGCTCACACGACAGAAATAGTCTAACTCTGCAGCAGTGAAGAGGATCCACAAGACGATGGAGCGGCTGATGGCGATCGTTGAGCGGGAGTGTGCCTACCTCCTTGGTGGGGCAAAATCCCAAGACACGCTTTCCGCCGAAACCTCCCCTAGAAGAAATGTCGCGCGAATTTGAGATTAGCTCCGCCTGGCCAACTAGGGGCTAACAACCCTGACTACTTTCTTTGACCCGCGAGACCCTCCAAGGTCTAGCAGACGAGTACTAGGCCGCTGGTGTTGGGTTCCGGACTGAGCCTTTGTGGCTAACCTCTTCTTTTCTCATCCTCCCAGCCTACCCTTCTCCTTTGTACCCTTTGCGCCTTTTGGCATCAGACAATTATCATAAGTGTTATTTGTTATTATCATTATTTTTATTATCATTTGGGGGCTCTAGCCGAGCGAGAGGCCCTTTATGTATGTGTCCTTCCCTCCAGTTTTTTGCGTGCTTTCCTTTATACTTTATGAATGCCTAACTCATATGCCTTGCTCAATACTTCTCGCGCACCGAGCTCATTTGTGTTGATGCGCGAAAACGACACCGCCTAGTTAATACGGAGGGAGTGTTCGATCTCACATACTAGGAGAGGAAGAGGATGAAGGTTGCGGGTGAAGAGGAAGCTTCTGAGCGCTCGAGAGTGGAGCAAGCACTTGTCTGAGGATTGCGGGATATAGGTTAGGTCTGCTGAGAGCAGCAGAGGAGGTTGATCAGGAGCTGTCGAGCAGACGATTACTATGACGGTTGTGCTTGTAGGTTGATGCCGAGAGGGAGCTGAGCTGAGCTAAGAAGAAGAAGGGAGAGAGAGGGCTGCTAGCAACGACAACAACATACTTCGCCCGTCACGGCTTAAATTCCACTCTTGTGACAGACTTTCCTTTGATGAAGAGCGAGTTATTATAGCTTACAAAACACCTTTTCATGAAAGGAGTAAAGGGGTATAAAGAGGAAGCTGGCGGCTAAGGAAAGAAGTGCCAGAAGAGACCGCGCGGACTGAAGAGCCAAGTCGGCAGGCCGTGAGACTAAGGGAAGAGATGAGGCCGCACGATCTGGCAATTGAAGCCTGCAGGCCACGCACGGTTACAAAAAGAAAGAGGGGAGACGGACTGGGAAACAGAGTCTGCATGAGGTGATCACTTGAGCTTGTTGTGGGCTGTCTTCGAGCGTGAGCACCTTGGAGTCGTTTGAGACCTCCTTCCATGAGAGGTCTGGGGGGTTATTTATAGGCCCGAGGAGGTAACGGCTTGCGGTGACGTGTAAGACCCCCCTCCCCCTTACCAAGGAGGGCAACTGGATCTTATGCCCAGAACCGCCGTCTTACGGTGGCACTAACTCACGGGTTAGTCGACACCGCAACACGCCAATTCTGCCGGCTAGTACGATCATAAACCTGTAGGCCAATATGAGAAGAAAGAAGTAAACTGTATATAAAAACCATCAGTCCACAAGTCACAGTACAATCATGTAAAAGAAATGAATAGTACAATAGTCCACAATATAGTACCAATGAAAGAGTAAAAAGGGCTTATGCCCAGTACATCAAATCTCTCTCTCATAAAATCATAAATGCGGAAGCTACACTAGAACATCAAGACTCGTCCCACCTGAGGACGCACAGTAGTGGTAGTAGCCTGCTGAAGCGGTATCTGCTCCTCATGTCCTGCCTCCTCGACGTGCTGGTGCTCCATCTCCACGGGCTCCTAAAAATAGTTGGTCACCGACCATTAGTCAAAAGACTAAGTCGTTTCCTCCGCACCTCGCCCCGCAGCTCCTAGGCACCGAGCGGGAGGACGAAGCGGAGGACAACAAGGGGTAGCAAAATGGAAGCAGGTGACAATATCTATCTAGAGTGGTACTAAGTAATGAAATTCTACTCTAGCAATGCTAAGTACAGTACAAGTAACAAGTAAGAGCAGTGCAGTAAAGGAAAGTAAAGAAACAGTAGTATGAACAAGTAAATAAGCTAAGCTACCACTATGCTATCATCACAAACGTACCCTAACTTATATAAATGCCCATACAAATATATAAGTTAGGATTTCCAGGAAATTTAACTTATCATATAAAAGAGCCCATACTAATTTATATGATAAGGATCTATGAAGCGTATGACCTAATATGAATGAATGATATGATGCAATTTTATGCGCAGGCAAGTGCAACTCACACACAACGACTCTGTGATCACAGACCTTTAGTTCCCACTTTTTGAGAGCTAGCATCACTCTCGGGTACCACCGCTGTGGCTACGGCAGCAGCGGAGCGGGCGTCTCCGCTTCTAGACCGGTATGCACATTACCAAGCCTTAGACCCCTCTCATACGCCTCTGTACACGTCCAAGGTGCACTCTAGAGTCTCGCGTACGTACTTTGCTGACAAACCCGTCAGTCTTGTTGGGTCGGATGTGTGTTATCGGGGGTCGTCCTCCAGACCGCAGTGTAAAACAACCCACTGGCCCCTCTAACTCCCACAACCGCCTGGTGCACCGTACTGCCATCGGTGTGACGAACGGCCAGTACCGCATGCCCCGCCACGATATTTATGCACATGCAAGTAATTCATACCGAGCCTTCCGCTCGCAGGACCAAAACTCGTCCTGAATTCCTCAAACCCAAACTCGGGTGAGAACGCACATTAGTGCCTTTATGCCAACTCCCTCAAACCCCAAACGGGTGAGAACGCACATCAGTGCCTTTATACCAACTCCCTCCAACCCCAAACGGGTGAGAACGCACATCAGTGCCTTTATACCAACTCCCTCCAACCCTAGACGGGTGAGCATATATCATAAATCTCTCCAACCCCCACACGGGCGAGAAGGTACAACAATGTCCTAACCTATTAAGCTACTCTTGTATACGGTTTATTATACTTAGAGATTTAAGGTTAATCCCAGGACTGGCCCCGGTATTCCCTGTGAAGGGCTCTCAAGGGGCACTAGGAACTGTGTTGGGATTACGCCCAGCGTTCCCTTTCGCAAGGATACTTATTTTAGTTGATGACTACCCATGTATCTCCCCAGCTCTCCTTATTGCTTTAGTATAACCCTAGTGACTTAAGGTATTACCGGGAAACCGACGGTCTTCCGCCGATCCCCGCTCCAGTTCCTAGCTAAGACTTGCACTTTTAATCCCTCACTAAGACAACTCTACCCACCAGGGTTACTCATGTTGAACTCTCTCTTATTTCTGCCGATAATCAATACCCTGGTAATCCCCTAAGGCAAGACCTATTTGTGTTATATGCAGACCATGACCTATGGTTACCCTAGAAATGTGATCTTCCCAAACCTTAAGGCATCTTGCCCCTAAATATTTATCCTAAGGTGTTATGGACTAAGGGGACTACCCTAAGAATTCTCGTAATTTTCCTTGGTCAAATGGTCCTTTAATTAATTCTTTTAATTTAAATGTTAGGTCACTTTACACATGAAGTAGTTTGATTAAGTATCCACTGACCTAGGGAATGTTTTCTGAGATGTATATTGACAAAATATTGCTGCATACAGAATTTTATAATTTTCCTTAAATTATTTATTATCATTTTCAATTTAATATCAATTCCACACAAATTCCATTTTCCAAATGATGTATAGGCATTATGTACTCAAAAATTACAGAAAAATTATAAAGCTTTTAGGACACTAATTTATGACTATTGGCAGAGAATCATCAACATTCATTGTAAGATGGCCTATAGGATTCCATTATAAGATATTTACCAAAATGTCATTGTACTAACTTAACACAAATAATGCATCCATTAAATTCTGAGAAATTTATGCAAGACTAATAATAACATTTTATAACAATAGAATAAATTCCAAATTTTTCAGAAGTATATATCCATCATTTCAAGAATTTACAAGATAAGGGTAAAATGGGGAATTTAGGGTATCTACTCCAAAAGTTCTTCAAAACAGAGAAATCATATTTTTCCTAAGTCCAATGTGATCTCATCTATGCCTTGGAAAAATTGTTTGAGTTTGTACTTGAAGAAACCCTATTTTCCAATTTTATTTCCAAAATAGCTATATTTAAAATAAATTCCAATAAATAGAATTTGATTCCAAAAATTCCATTATTAATTTGAGGGATGAAATTTACACTAATGAACCACTGTAAATAAATTCATGACTCCTGCATGTCACCATTGGGCTAAATACACCAATTTGCATTTTTGCTATTAGCACACCAAGTCTAAACATAGGCTAGCACATGCAAGTGGATTCTCCAACATGCAGTGAACCCAAGGTGCTGAAAATTTTATCATGCACCAAGGATGACCCCACTGACCTACCACCAAAATTTGGGGCCATGGGGAGGAGTATGACTCCCTATATTTCATTTATTTGAAGTTTGATATTTTAGCAAAAACTATAGGAAATTATTCTCTAAAAATTCCTAAATTTTGGCAGGAGCTAAGTATGTCATAATCATGCATGTGCCCAAAATTTGGGGCCATGGTGACTAATATTGTGACCTGGGCATCCAATTTAATTTCTGCCCTACTCTAGGACCAGTCCTAGGAGAAATGTCCTACAGGACTGTACACTACACCAAAATATATGTTTAGGGTGGCATATTAAAGGTAAGACCCTTGTCGACATTTTTCATTAAGGGACTAAGTTCTGGAAATGCCTCTAAGAGGCCTAACGTTAACTTGCAAGTGACAGCAAAACAGGGACAGAAAATTGAATTTTGATGTAGCACGAATCTTAAAGCAGGATGGATGGCATCTGTTCATCTTCTTCCTCCAGCCAAAGGCCGAGATTGTCCCGACCTGGAGCACCTTCAAACCTCATTTCCCGGCCACCCCTTAGCCTCCACGGCCGGCTACCACCACCACCACCTCCGTTGAGGTGGTGGCCAACGTTTGGCGGCGAAATGGTGGCCGGAGGCGGCGGTTTCCGGCGAACTTGCACTCCATCAAAATTCCAAAATCCATGAAAAAGCTCACCTTGGATCTGGCTCATTTGAGCCCGATGTCTCGCCTAATAGATCTAGGAAACTAGTACGGGTAGAGGTGAGGTGAAACGGACCTCGATTGGGGCTTGGCGGCGGGTTTGGCGGCGGTTGGCCATGGAAGTTTTCCTCTCCGGCGAGCTTGCTCCCGAACCCGATTCTCCACCAAAAGCTTTGATCCAGATATCGAATTCCACTCCTTTACACCTTCTGAAGCTAATGGAGGGGTTATTTGGGGCTGAGAGGGGGTGTATGGGGAGATAAGCCCAATGTGAGCTCGGTTTGAGCTTTGGTTGTGTCACCCATGGTGCCATGTGGCTCTCAGCTCTGGTATTCTGCTGGAAATGAAGAGGGGAGACCGGCCACCTGGTTTTGGGCAGCCTAAGTCAGCTGATGGGGTGGCCATGTGGCCACCATTTCCTTCATTACTCTTTCTCTCTCCTCTTCTCCTAAAAATCTCAATTTTACCCTCTTGCATGTACTCTCTCTCCTGATTTAGAGGGGTAGGACTGGTCTTGTTCACTTGGGCTGCCTATGAGCCAATTTTGGTGGGCTTGGTCCAAGGGGAAATGACTTGGCCTTCATTTCATTCCTTAGGTCAAATTGTTGACCAAATTGACTTAGGGAGTTGACTTGGTCAACCATGGTGGGTGGACTGACCCCACTTGGTGGAAATGGGTCTAGTGGCACCACCCAACTTGGTTTGGGTCAAGGGGGTGCCCTACTTAGGTTAATTAGGCCTATGAGTGTTGGTTTGACCAAATTAAGCCCAAGGTTGACTTTGGTCAATTGGGGTCAAAATGTTGACTCAGTGACACACCCTAGGGTCCACTTAGATTGTTTTTAGGGTTAGGGTAATGTGGTGGGGTCATGGTGTGGCTAGGGTCCCCACTTAGGCTAGTTTGACCTAGTTTGACTATGGTCTTATAGTGGGCCCCACATGGCTACCACCCACTTCCTAGGGTCAAACTTAGTTGATCTCCTTAAGTCTCACCCATGCCTAACCCAATCTAAGTTGAGGGGTCTAGAAGTAACATGGGATGTTACAAATTCCAATAAACAAGAAAATAATTTCGTCCCCGAAATTTAAGTTCGGGTCTACGGGGTTCTACTTGCAAGAATCATCAAGAAATTTAAAGACATAACTTAAATGTACCTGATGCGAATAGCTCCGGGTGTTGTTCCAGCATCAGATCCCTCGGCTCCCAAGTGTGTTCCTCCCGTCCATGGTTGGACCACAGCACCTTCACAAGAGGGACCTTCTTCTTCCGCAACACTCGGATGGCTGTATCGTCAATCCGGATCGGCTCCAATCTCACTGATCTGTCAGGCTCTACCGGTCCGGCTGTAGTAGTGATGTGCTGCTCCGGCCGAAGGAGAGCTCTTCGCAAGGAAGAGACATGGAAGACGTCATGTAGTGCACCCAACTCCAGTGGCAGCTGCAGTCGGTAAGCTAAGGGGCCGATCCGCTCCAGGATCAGGTAGGGCCCCATGTATCGTGGACTGAGCTTCTTGTGCCTCCGCACCCGAGAAACACCGTGTACTGGACGTATCTTCAAGAATACCCTGTCTTCAACCTGGAACTCCACCTGCCGGTGCCGAACATCATAATACTTTGCCTGCCTGCTCTGGGCCTCCAGTAGCCGATCCCTGATCAATCGAATCTGAGCCTCAGTGTCCTCTATATAATCAGATCCCAGAGCCCTGGTATCCACATCCTGTACCCATGATAGTGGTGTCCGGCATCTCCTCCCATAAAGTGCCTCGTAAGGAGCCATCCTGATGCTAGCCTGGTGGCTGTTATTATACGAGAACTCAATCAAAGGCAGCAGCCTCTCCCAAGGTCTCCCCGTATCCAATATGCATAATCTGAGCAGGTCCTCCATGGTCCGGATGGTCCGCTCGGTCTGTCCGTCGGTCTGCGGGTGGAAGGCGGTAGTAAAGGTAAGCCGAGATCCCAAATAAGCATGCACGGCCCTCCACTCGCTCGAAGTGAACCGACCATCACGGTCCGAAACAATAGTCCTGGGGATACCATGATATCTGATGTACTGCGCCACAAATAGTCTCACCAGGCCTGCGACTGGGGCATCCTTCCGAACTGGAATAAACCGCGCTACCTTGGTCAATCTGTCCACTATAACCCATATAGAATCATGCCCAGAGTGGGAGCGAGGCAATCCGTGTACAAAGTCCATAGCAATGTCCTCGAACTTCCACTCTGGAACCGGCAGTGGCTGTAGTAAACCTCCCGGGCTCTTGCATTCCGCCTTCACACGCTGGCAGGTCTCGCAATGGGTCACAAAGTCCGTGATCTCCCTCTTCATCCCGGGCCAATACATAGATCTCCGCAAATCTGCCCACATCTTGGTGATGCCGGGGTGCACTGAATATCTCGAGCAATGTGCCTCTCGGAGTATATCATCCCGGATACTGCCCCCTGCTGGTATGTAGATGCGCCCCCGGAACCGAAGAAGATCATCCTGTAGCATGTAGTCCTCGACCTTGCCCCTCTCTAAGGCACTGAAAATCGGCTGTAACGCAGCATCCAGCCTCTGATGTGCTCGGATGCGCTCCTGTATATCATCGCCGCTGATCACTGAGCTCAAATACTCTCTATATACAACTGGCTCGGTCTCGGACACCATGGTAATGTGCATGTCTTCCATCATCTGTAGCAGCTCTATAGACATCAATCGGGGCTCCGGTCCAGAAGTGCCGGCCCTCCTGCTCAAGGCATCCACAACCGTGTTCGCTTTTCCCAGGTGATAGTGGATCTTGTAATCATAATCACAGAGGAACTCCAGCCACCTCCTCTGTCTCAGGTTTAGGTCCTTCTGCGTATCGATATACTTGAGATTCTTGTGATCCGAAAAGATGTCACAATGAATCCCGTATAAGTAATGCCTCCATATCTTTAGGGCGAAAACCACAGCCCCAAGCTCTAGGTCATGTACTGGATAGTTATGCTCATGCTTCTTCAACTGTCTCGAAGCATAAGCAATAACGTGTCCATGCTGCATCAGGACTGCACCCATCCCCTGATAAGAGGCGTCCGTGTAGATCTGGAATCCTTCGCTCCCGGATGGAAGCGCAAGAATGGGGGATGAGATGAGTCGGTCCTTCAGCTCCTGAAAAGCCGTCTCACACCGCTCTGACCAAACAAAATCTGCGTCCTTCTTCGTCAAGGACGTGAGGGGGAGTGCTATCCTCGAGAACCCCTCCACGAACTTGCGGTAATACCCTGCTAGTCCCAAGAAACTGCGGATGTCAGATGCGGTCTTCGGCCGTGGCCAATCCCTCACTGTCTCTATCTTGGCCGGGTCCACTGCTAACCCAGCCCCATTGATCGTGTGCCCCAGGAATGCCACCTCCTGCAACCAGAACTGGCACTTTGAAAATTTTGCGTACATCTGGGTCTCCCTCAGCCTCTGCAAGACCTGTGCCAAGTGCTCCGTATGCTCTTCCTGAGTCCGAGAATAAATAAGGATGTCGTCGATGAATACAATCACGAAGCGGTCTAAGAAAGGCTCGAAAACACGGTTCATTAGACTCATGAATGCAGCAGGAGCATTCGTGAGCCCAAAAGGCATCACCGTGAACTCGTACAATCCATAGCGCGAAATGAATGCCGTCTTCGGTATGTCCTCTTCCCTGATACGGAGCTGATAGTAGCCGGATCGCAAATCTAACTTGGAGAACCAGAATGCTCCCTGTAGCTGGTTAAATAACTCATCTATCCGAGGCAGAGGATAGGTGTTGCGGACCGTCAACCGGTTCAGCTCCCGGTAATCTATACACAATCGCAGTGATCCATCCTTCTTCTTCACAAAGAGAACTAGCGCTCCCCATGGCGATGAACTAGGCCGCACAAATCCTGACTCGACTAGCTCCTGTAGTTGAGTCCTGAACTCTGCTAACTCCCTGGGAGCCATCCTGTAGGGTGCCCGGGACACCGGCCTCGCTCCCGGTACTAGCTGAATCCTGAAATCCAAGTCTCTAGCAGGTGGTAGCCCGAGCAATTTCTCCGGGAATACGTCGGAGAAATCCCGGACCACCGGAATCTCTGAGATAGTCGCTCTTGTTCCCACCATCTTGAAGCAGATAAGATAAACTTCTTCACCCTGCTCATGGGCCTTCACAGCCTGTACAGATGATAATAGTAGGTGGCAGATAGGCTGGATACCTTCAACGATAACATGAGAGTCGCCATGCCTTAGCGTGATCCTCCTGGACGGACAATCTATCTGGGCATGGTTCCGGTGCAACCAGGACATGCCCAAGATCAAGTCAAAGTCCTGCAGCTTCAGAATAGTCGCCGGCGCCTCAAATGCCTTGCCGCCAATCTCGGCCTCCATATCACAATGTGCAGTGGTCCGCGGCTCCGACCCATCGGGTAGACGCACCCTCATCTCTAGTCCAGGGAACCTCTCCACGCCTTCGAGTCCGTCAATGAAGGCCTCGGATACGAACGAGTGCGAAGCACCCGTGTCGAAGAGAGTATGAGCGGGCTTGCCGCTGATCATAACTATGCCTGAGGTTTGTTTATGTGAAAGTTAATTGTTGTCCTATAGTTCCAGGTACTATATATATATCTTTGAAAATTCAAGAAAATTCATAATTAACTTAAAGTACCTGTGATAACCTCCTTGGGATTCCTCGGCTCTGTGAGGTCCAAGGCGTATATTTGCTCCTGCTCGCGTCTCCTGCCGTGATATCCCCGACCTCGGCCTCGTCCTCGGCCTCGTCCTCGGCCTCGTCCTCGGCCCTGCTGTACTGGGGCCACTAGAGGTGGAGGAGGAGGAGGGGGATGGAATCGGTACGGGCACTCCGACCTGATGTGCCCGGGCTGGCGGCATCCGTAACAAACCACTTGTCGGTGGCCTCGGTCATCCTATCTCCTTGGATCATGCATCTGTAGAGGTGGGGGAGCCAATGCTGGAGGAGGTACCTGCTCCTGCCTGAAGTTGGGACGACGACGTCCCCCACCCCTCCTGTATCTGATGGTCCTGCCTCTCTGAGAGCCCCTACTGCTCTCACCTGATGTCGATCCATCAAATGGTCTCTTCCCTCCGGCTCGCACCATCAGCTGGTCAGCCTCCAGCTTCTTCGCCATCTCGATGATCTGCCTGGATGTGCCATGAGAAATGAATAACAGAGCCTGCCTCAAATCATCCCTGAGGCCCCGGTAGAACCTCTTCGCATACCTCCTATCGTCAGTGTCCTGAATCCCCGCGAACCTGGCCAAGTGGGAGAACTCTCTCTGGTACTCTATCACTGATCTAGTCCCCTGCTTGAGGTTCAAAACCTCTCCTCCAAAGCATCCCTGTCCGTAGCAGAGACGAAGTGCTCCAGAAACACATCGCCAAACTCCTCCCAAGATATCTCTGACAGCTCAAAGTCCGCATAAGTAGACTCCCGGACTGATTTCCACCATCTCTTTGCATGAGCCTCTAGCACAGAGGTGGCTAGGGGTACTGCCTGGCCGACTGGGCAGCTGATGCCCGCTAAGATCTCGTGTATGGCCTCCAGCCATTCTTCCGTCTTCACCGCATCCTCTGTCCCGCGGTACGTCGGTGGGGACAGGCTCTTGAATGCACTCAGCCAGCTCGACCCCGGATTTGGCTGTGGAGCCGGGACTTGCTGGGCTCTAAAGGCATCCAAAATCGCCGTCAGGGTCTGCCCCAACTCCGTCTGTAGGAATGGAGCGGCAGCTGGAGGGGGAGGAGCCACATTTTGCGGCGCTGCGACCTGTGGAGGTTGCATAAAGGTAAGGTTAAAAACAAAACCGGCCTAACACATTGTACTTCATGGACCATTTATGTGACCTTACACATTGTACGAAACCTCGCTTTGATACCAGTTTGTAAGACCCCCCCTCCCCCTTACCAAGGAGGGCAACCGGATCTTATGCCCAGAACCGCCGTCTTACGGTGGCACTAACTCACGGGTTAGTCGACACCGCAACACACCGATTCTGCCGGCTAGTACGATCATAAACCTGTAGGCCAATATGAGAAGAAAGAAGTAAACTGTATATAAAAATCATCAGTCCACAAGTCACAGTACAATCATGTAAAAGAAATGAATAGTACAATAGTCCACAATATAGTACCAATGAAAGAGTAAAAAGGGCTTATGCCCAGTACATCAAATCTCTCTCTCACAAAATCATAAATGCAGAAGCTACACTAGAACATCAAGACTCGTCCCACCTGAGGACGCACAGTAGTGGTAGTAGCCTGCTGAAGCGGTATCTGCTCCTCATGTCCTGCCTCCTCGACGTGCTGGTGCTCCATCTCCACGGGCTCCTAAAAATAGTTGGTCACCGACCATTAGTCAAAAGACTAAGTCGTTTCCTCCGCACCTCGCCCCGCAGCTCCTAGGCACCGAGCGGGAGGACGAAGCGGAGGACAACAAGGGGTAGCAAAATGGAAGCAGGTGACAATATCTATCTAGAGTGGTACTAAGTAATGAAATTCTACTCTAGCAATGCTAAGTACAGTACAAGTAATAAGTAAGAGCAGTGCAGTAAAGGAAAGTAAAGAAACAGTAGTATGAACAAGTAAATAAGCTAAGCTACCACTATGCTATCATCACAAACGTACCCTAACTTATATAAATGCCCATACAAATATATAAGTTAGGATTTCCAGGAAATTTAACTTATCATATAAAAGAGCCCATACTAATTTATATGATAAGGATCTATGAAGCGTATGACCTAATATGAATGAATGATATGATGCAATTTTATGCGCAGGCAAGTGCAACTCACACACAACGACTCTGTGATCACAGACCTTTAGTTCCCACTTTTTGAGAGCTAGCATCACTCTCGGGTACCACCTCTGTGGCTACGGCAGCAGCGGAGCGGGCGTCTCCGCTTCTAGACCGGTATGCACACTACCAAGCCTTAGACCCCTCTCATATGCCTCTGTACACGTCCAAGGTGCACTCTAGAGTCTCGCGTACGTACTTTGCTGACAAACCCGTCAGTCTTGTTGGGTCGGATGTGTGTTATCGGGGGTCGTCCTCCAGACCGCAGTGTAAAACAACCCACTGGCCCCTCTAACTCCCACAACCGCCTGGTGCACCGTACTGCCATCGGTGTGACGAACGGCCAGTACTGCATGCCCCGCCACGATATTTATGCACATGCAAGTAATTCATACCGAGCCTTCCGCTCGCAGGACCAAAACTCATCCTGAATTCCTCAAACCCAAACCCGGGTGAGAACGCACATTAGTGCCTTTATGCAAACTCCCTCAAACCCCAAACGGGTGAGAACGCACATCAGTGCCTTTATACCAACTCCCTCCAACCCCAAACGGGTGAGAACGCACATCAGTGCCTTTATACCAACTCCCTCCAACCCTAGACGGGTGAGCATATATCATAAATCTCTCCAACCCCCACACGGGCGAGAAGGTACAACAATGTCCTAACCTATTAAGCTACTCTTGTATATGGTTTATTATACTTAGAGATTTAAGGTTAATCCCAGGACTGCCCCCGGTATTCCCTGTGAAGGGCTCTCAAGGGGCACTAGGAACTGTGTTGGGATTACGCCCAGCGTTCCCTTTCGCAAGGATACTTATTTTAGTTGATGACTACCCATGTATCTCCCCAGCTCTCCTTATTGCTTTAGTATAACCTTAGTGACTTAAGGTATTACCGGGAAACCGACGGTCTTCCGCCGATCCCCGCTCCAGTTGCTAGCTAAGACTTGCACTTTTAATCCCTCACTAAGACAACTCTACCCACCAGGGTTACTCATGTTGAACTCTCTCTTATTTCTGTCGATAATCAATACCCTGGTAATCCACTAAGGCAAGACCTATTTGTGTTATATGCAGACCATGACCTATGGTTACCCTAGAAATGTGATCTTCCCAAACCTTAAGGCATCTTGACTCTAAATATTTATCCTAAGGTGTTATGGACTAAGGGGACTACCCTAAGAATTCTCGTAATTTTCCTTGGTCAAATGGTCCTTTAATTAATTCTTTTAATTTAAATGTTAGGTCACTTTACACATGAAGTAGTTTGATTAAGTATCCACTGACCTAGGGAATGTTTTCTGAGATGTATATTGACAAAATATTGCTGCCTACAGAATTTCATAATTTTCCTTAAATTATTTATTATCATTTTCAATTTAATATCAATTCCACACAAATTCCATTTTCCAAATGATGTATAGGCATTAAGTACTCAACAATTCCAGAAAAATTACAAAGCTTTTAGGACACTAATTTATGACTATTGGCAGAGAATCATCAACATTCATTGTAAGATGGCCTATAGGATTCCATTATAAGATATTTACCAAAATGCCATTGTACTAACTTAACACAAATAATGCATCCATTAAATTCTGAGAAATTTATGCAAGACTAATAATAACATTTTATAACAATAGAATAAATTCCAAATTTTTCAGAAGTATATATCCATCATTTCAAGAATTTACAAGATAAGGGTAAAATGGGGAATTTAGGGTATCTACTCCAAAAGTTCTTCAAAATAGAGAAATCATATTTTTCCTAAGTCCAATGTGATCTCATCTATGCCTTGGCAAAATTGTTTGAGTTTGTACTTGAAGAAACCCTATTTTCCAATTTTATTTCCAAAATAGCTATATTTAAAATAAATTCCAATAAATAGAATTTGATTCCAAAAATTCCATTATTAATTTGAGGGATGAAATTTACCCTAATGAACCACTGTAAATAAATTCATGACTCCTGCATGTCACCATTGGGCTAAATACACCAATTTGCATTTTTGCTATTAGCACACCAAGTCTAAACATAGGCTAGCACATGCAAGTGGATTCTCCAACATGCAGTGAACCCAAGGTGCTGAAAATTTTATCATGCACCAAGGATGACCCCACTGACCTACCACCAAAATTTGGGGCCATGGGGAGGAGTAGGACTCCCTATATTTCATTTATTTGAATTTTGATATTTTAGCAAAAACTATAGGACAATATTCTGTAAAAATTCCTAAATTTTGGCAGGAGCTAAGTCTGCCCTAATCATGCATGTGCCCAAAATTTTGGGCCATGGTGACTAATATTGTGACCTGGGCATCCAATTTAATTTCTGCCCTACTCTAGGACCAGTCCTAGGAGAAATGTCCTACAGGACTGTACACTACACCAAAATATATGTTTAGGGTGGCATATTAAAGGTAAGACCCTTGTCTACATTTTTCAGTAAGGGACTAATTCTGGAAATGCCTCTAAGAGGCCTAAATTTAACTTGCACGTGACAGCAAAAACAGGGACAGAAAATTGAATTTTGATGTAGCACGAATCTTAAAGCAGGATGGATGGCATCTGTTCATCTTCTTCCTCCAGCCAAGGGCCGAGATTGTCCCGACCTGGAGCACCTTCAAACCTCATTTCCCGACCACCCCTTAGCCTCCACGGCCGGCTACCACCACCACCACCTCCGTTGAGGTGGTGGCCAACGTTTGGCGGCGAAATGGTGGCCGGAGGCGGCGGTTTCCGGCGAACTTGCACTCCATCAAAATTCCAAAATCCATGAAAAAGCTCACCTTGGATCTGGCTCATTTGAGCCCGATGTCTCGCCTAATAGATCTAGGAAACTAGTACGGGTAGAGGTGAGGTGAAACGGACCTCGATTGGGGCTTGGCGGCGGGTTTGGCGGCGGTTGGCCATGGAAGTTTTCCTCTCCGACGAGCTTGATCCCGAACCCGATTCTCCACCAAAAGCTTTGATCCAGATATCGAATTCCACTCCTTTACACCTTCTGAAGCTAATGGAGGGGTTATTTGGGGCTGAGAGGGGGTGTATGGGGAGATAAGCCCAATGTGAGCTCGGTTTGAGCTTTGGTTGTGTCACCCATGGTGCCATGTGGCTCTCAGCTCTGGTATTCTGCTGGAAATGAAGAGGGGAGGCCGGCCACCTGGTTTTGGGCAGCCTAAGTCAGCTGATGGGGTGGCCATGTGGCCACCATTTCCTTCATTACTCTTTCTCTCTCCTCTTCTCCTAAAAATCTCAATTTTACCCTCTTGCATGTACTCTCTCTCCTGATTTTGAGGGGTAGGACTGGTCTTATTCACTTGGGCTGCCTATGGGCCAATTTTGGTGGGCTTGGTCCAAGGGGAAATGACTTGGCCTTCAT
Organism: Platanthera guangdongensis; assembly: GCA_039583875.1. Taxonomy (NCBI): domain Eukaryota; kingdom Viridiplantae; phylum Streptophyta; class Magnoliopsida; order Asparagales; family Orchidaceae; genus Platanthera; species Platanthera guangdongensis. The sequence continues at coordinate 210,214,559 of CM077151.1, forward strand.
TTCATTCCTTAGGTCAAATTGTTGACCAAATTGACTTAGGGAGTTGACTTGGTCAACCATGGTGGGTGGACTGACCCCACTTGGTGGAAATGGGTCTAGCGGCACCACCCAACTTGGTTTGGGTCAAGGGGGTGCCCTACTTAGGTTAATTAGGCCTATGAGTGTTGGTTTGACCAAATTAAGCCCAAGGTTGACTTTGGTCAATTGGGGTCAAAATGTTGACTCAGTGACACACCCTAGGGTCCACTTAGATTGTTTTTAGGGTTAGGGCAATGTGGTGGGGTCATGGTGTGGCTAGGGTCCCCACTTAGGCTAGTTTGACCTAGTTTGACTATGGTCTTATAGTGGGCCCCACATGGCTACCACCCACTTCCTAGGGTCAAACTTAGTTGATCTCCTTAAGTCTCACCCATGCCTAAGCCAATCTAAGTTGAGGGGTCTAGAAGTAACATGGGATGTTACATGACGTTACCCCCGGTGAGACGGTAACTTGAGCGAGAAGGAGACGGAGTCCGCCGAGACCGCAATAGGTCGGGCGGACTGGGCTTGCTTCAGGAGCTAGGGCTGCTGATAGCGAACTGGGAGACTAAGTGGCAGACTGCGAGGCGAGTCCGCAAAGTCTGCGACTCCTGAGCTGATTGAGCCCATGCCAAGAAAGTGCGGGCTGAATTATTCCGCGACAAGGTTGCGCGGACTGCGAGGAGAATCCACCGCTTTTGAACTGAGCGAGTGCTAAGTGTGCAAGCTGAGGAGTTCCCGATGAGTCCGCAGACTCCGAATGAGGCTATACGGTCCACTACTGCCTTGAGGTGATTCTACTGTCTGGCGGACTGGGAGGAGTCCTCCACTGTTGCGACAAGCCTACGGACTGAGGAAGTTGACCCCGTTGTTGGAGAGAAGCGGGTGCCGGACGCGAGGAATGGCGGGCTGCATTGTGAGTCCGCTAAGTCCACAGAGTCCGTGCCTGCTGCTAAGCTGAGTACGGCTTTGTTGGGATGGAGAGGCTAGTTGTTGAAGTTGTTGGGGTTCACCAATGAAGGCGGACTGGAAGTCTTGATCGCACTTCTTGTCCGTTGAGCTTGCGAGGAACCGGGTATTGCTACTGATCTTCGCGGGTAGCCGGAGAGCGAGTGTCCGCTCTCTGCAGGCGGACTGAAGGAGTTGGATGCCCATGCTGCTAGTGGCCAAGGGCTGAGCAACCTGCCGGACTGTTGAGGCAGGCCGCGTGAGTTGGCGAAGTGGAAGCTGAGGTAGCCGGCTGGCGGCCTGCGGGAAGGTCGCTACTGTTATTTTGGCGGTTTGAGTGGTCTGGTTTTCTTGAAGAGTGACCCGAGGAGTGGGCTGAGGGAGTCCAATCCTCCAAAGGACGCGGCTTGTTGCCGACCTGGGCGGATAGGTAACCGAGTCCGGCAAAGGGAGACCTGCGGAGATATGCTTGCGGTTAAGCTAAAAAAGGGCATGGCCTGAAGAGGCAGACTGCAGAAGTAGTCCGCGGCCCCTGCCGACCAAGGGAAGGCGCGCGGCCTGGGCTGTCAGAACGTTGAGACCGCCCAAGCTGTGCAGCCTAAGCGGACAGAGAATTCTGTCCACCCACTCTAAGAAGCGACCTCCAGGAGGAAACTGGAGCAGGCTGCGACGAGCGAGCTGGCTATCTTGGGAAGGATCGCCGATTTCTGGGTTAACATAATCACCGCATTTTTTAAGCTCTAAATAGAACTTCGAAAAGGTAGGAGACCCACGAAAATCATGATTCACCCCAAAGGAAAAGAAGTGGACAAGGAGAGATAGAACTTGATTCCTCTCCTTTAGAAGGTTTGCAATGCCTGTCTTTTTTCCTGTAAAGAAAAAGTTAGTGTAGGCATGCTTGCAGGGTACACCTTGCGCGTACCTAGGTTTGTCTTTGCAAAACGAAGAATATGTGTCTTCTTTTGAGTTATGCAAAATGAAAGTGAGAGAAAAGCACAAAAGCATAATAATTTGCAAGTACCTGATGGAGACTTGCAAGCGTTTGCTGCTTTCTGCAAAAGAGATGTTAGAAAAAATTGTGGGATATAAAAGTATCTTGCAAGTACCTGCGAAGGAACTTGCAAGTGTTCGATGTCATCTTCAAGAAAAGAGTTAGAAGTAGGTAAAACATGAAAGGTACAAGTACCTGGGAGGAGGCTTGCAAGTGTTAACTGTTGATCTCTGCAAGAAAAGGGTTATGAGCAAACAAAATATATGGGAGAAGCTTGCAAGTAACTGGGAGGAGGCTTGCGAATGACTGCTAATATCTGCAAGAATAGAATTAGCAGCAGACAAAATATGAAAGTAGCTTACAAGTACCTCTGAAGAAACTTACAAATGTTTGCTGATTATTGTAAAGAGAAGAGTTAGAAGCAGACAGTATATGAAAGTAACTTGTAAGTACCTGTGAAGAAACTTGTAAGAATCTGCTGATCTCTGCAAAATGAGTGTTAGATGCAAATATGGGATAAAAGTAGCTCGCAAGTACCTGAGCGGAACATGCGAGTTCCTGCTAATCACTGTAAAGAGAAGAGTGAGCAACAGACATATTATAATTAACTAAACTGCAAGTACCTAGTTGAGGCTTGCAAGGCAAGGTCAGTATCTGCTGATCTCTGCAAAATGAGAGTTAGAAGCAGACATAGTATAATGAGCTAAGCTGCAAGTACCTGAGCGGAACTTGCGAATGTTGACTGTTGATGAGATAAGGTCGATATGACCAAATAGCAGAGGAAATGCCTGATGAATTCTGTTGATAATTGAATAAAGGTCAGACCACAAAGCAGTGATATTCTTGCTATATTAGAGATGACTTCAACATGAAATCCAGATCAATAAGTCTAGCGTTGACATTTGATAAGAGTAGTGAAGAGCTTATAAGTGATCATCGGATAGAACATTGAGCAAGCAATGCATATATGATGAGCATAAGCAAAATGAATGTTCTGAATCCTTTTGGTTTGTCGGATTAACCTGTTCTCCTATAAAAAAGGCAGTTGATGACAAAGAGCACTGGCTACACTCCCTTGACAGAGCACAAAAGGGAGACATGCACAAAATCCTAAGAAGGAAGCGGCAGATGCACTGCTCTCTTGCCTCGGGTACAATCATCACTGATCAATGAGACTAGTTGCACCAAGTGGCCTATTTCTTGTGTGTGGATTATCAGTGGAATTGTGGGATCCCGCGAATGCACGGATCGAGAGTACCATAGAGTGTTCAGCCATCACAGTCATGAGATGATCGAAGAGACAAGGCTATACTTGGTCGCCATTACTTGTCACGCAAAGATCATCGTAACTATAATGTATCCTTAATGAATCACATCCGAGCTAACACATGGGGCTCCCCTAGCACACACTCTAAGTCAGATGCCAGCTAGGATCCAAAATCTGAAGCCCAACATCGTATATTGAACGGATCCCACTGCACATACGCGGACGGCCCCCACTGTATGTGGTCGTAGTGGTTGTTCCAGAGAACAAACTACGGAGGGAGCATTCCAGACTTGGCGATATCTCATTGGTGTAGTGATCTCTTTGGCAAAGAGAAAAAATAGAGGAGGAAGCATCACAAGAAGAGAACTCCGTCGGTATGAGATCCCTGATAAAAGCTTTATTGAAAAGCCAGAATGAACACTTTGAAGTGTTTTGTAGGGAGAATATTTGAAAAGAGTAAGAGTAAGAGATAACCCATAATGGTTATGAGAAAATTTGGAGGACTATGAAGTCCTTTGCCGGCTTAGAATAACCTTCCAAGCTCACCCTCGTCATCAACATCGAAGGTTTCAATGGCTTTGCGAACAACGAGGAGAGGGGGCTCTTCGACTAGGCTCACTCCTTTTGAGCTGCAAGGGACGTCTGCCACTTTTTTGCCCCTTGAGGTTACTGGATCAGGGAGATCATCTTTAGGAAGAAGATCACGCATCTTACCCTGCTAGAGCATCCTTTGCACTAGTCGGCGGAGTGATCGACAGTTCTCAGTCAAGTGGCCTGACTATTTGTGAAACTCGCAGTATGGTTTAGAGTCTTTTGATCTTTGATCAGCTTGCCGATAAGGCTTCTTGTAGTTAGCTCTGTCTTTCATGATCTGGCTTACTTCTAACATGGCTTCATCTAGTTCAGATTCATGCAAGTTATCATCTTGCTGTTGATAAACTGCAGTAGTTTGAGAAGATGGTGATGGTTGTAGTAGCAGTTGATCTTGAGCATGATCACGGCTCGGGAAGGGATATCGATAGCGTTGAAATCTTCTTTCCCTTCTCGAGTGAGTTGGGAAATCTTTCCGGGGTGATCTCGGAGGCTGCTTGCGAGGAGGAGAGTCTTACTCTGATAAAAGCCTAGAGACGAAGCCTGGGTTGCTCTTTTCGCCTCGGATGTATGAGTTGGCTAGAGCAATCAACTCTTGGTACGTTCTCGATGTACGGACATTGGCTTTAAACTTGAGCAGCCCTTCATGAAGACAATGGATAAGAGCCACTCGGTACATTTCGTGGTCAGCAATCTCAATGTCCAAGATTTCTCTTTATAATCGATCAACGAACTGAGACCAAGTTTCATTGCCACGCTGCTTGATCTCAAAGAGGGCTTCTGGACCGCCCTTTCTCTTGGTTGAGGTAGAGAATCTGAGCAAGAACTCTCATTGCAGATCAACAAAGGAAGTGATGGAGTGAGGATGAAGACCATAAAACCAGTCCCTCACTTGTCCATTAAAGCTTGTGACAAGGAGCTTGCACTCAGTTGCATCTGAAAGAGTTTTCAGAGCAACGGCTGATTCGAAGACTTGAAGATGCTTCACTGGATCAGTTTCTCCAGTGTAGATCGGTAGCCGGGGCTCTCTGAAGTTAGCTAGAATATGTTCATGACGAACGTTCTCTGCAAATGGCGAAGGCTCTTCTTGCTCTCCTACAACATAAGGATTAAATGGACCATAAGATGCACCTGCAAAAGAAGCAGGAGGATAAAAGAGAAACGTTGCTGCAGGAGGAGCAAAGGCAGGAGCTGCAGGATACAGATGACTTCCCTGAAAATTGAGAAATCTAGCAGGACTTCCCCGGGCAGCTTCTCGGAAGAAGTTTTGGCGAGCAGCAAACTCTTCATCTTGAGGGGGCTGCAGGCCCTTGCGGGAAGGTTGTTGTATAAGGAGGAGGATAGACTGGCGGGCAAGCTGGAGGACAAACTTGCTGATGCTCCAATGTTGGTGCTAGATTGACTGGAGCAGCTGAAGAAACTGGAGCTGCTGCGGGTTGACAGTCTAGTCCCTGCGTGATCATAACGAGCATTTGGTTGATCGCTTGTAATTGCTTAGCATTCTCACGACGCGATTGCTCGAAGGCCTCCTAGAGAGGATCATCTCTAGGACTTGATTGAGAAAGATTCTCGGCGGCATGATGATCTGACATGGCTAACTATCGTTGTTCACCGTCTGTTCGGATCTGAAGACCGTATGTTAACTGTTGATGCGCAAAACGGCACCTCCTAGTTAACACATAGGGAGTGTTCGATCTCACAGGCTAGGAGAGGAAGAGGATGAAGGTTGCGGGGGAAGAGGAAGCTTCTGAGTGCTCGAGAGTGGAGCAAGCGGTTGTCTGAGGGTTGCGAGGATAGAAGAGAGGTTTGCTGAGTGCAGCTGAGGAGGTTGATCAGGAGCTATCGAGCAAACAGTTACTATGACGGTTGTACTTACAGGTTGATGCCGAGAGGGAGCTGAGCTGAGCTAAGAAGAAGAAGAGAGAGAGAGAGGGCCGCTAGCAGCGGCAACAGTAGACTTCGCCCGCCTTGGCTTAAATGGCACTCTTGCAACGAGCTTTTCTTTGATTAAGAGCGAGTTATTACAGCTTACAATACACCTTTTCAAGGAAGCAGTAAAGGGGCACAAAGAAAGTTCATAGCTGACCCTCGTTTACCCTCTAATGATGTTTGGTTGTAGGGCAAGGTTCCAATGTTGGACCGCGCTAGCTGGCTGTAATAGTCAAAGATTTATTAGTTGTTTTCTCCTTCTCCTGTGATTGTATTTCCTTTGTATGTTGCTTGAGCCTGCGAGCTGAGTTAGCTTAGGGAATTTGTATGTTTTGATATGGACATGTTTTGTCGGGCATTAAGGTCAAAGACAGTTGATTCTAATTTATAGTTTTGTGGACATTCTTATTTTGTGGATTCATTTCCGCTGTGCCAATAGTTGAGCTGTGTTGAAATGTGCCTTATATATACCTCTTTATAATAATATGATTGTTGTTGATGAATATATATTGTGGGGGCACTACCGGAGCCATAATATACAATTGCTGTGGTTGTGATGTTACACATTTTCCCTTCAAAAGATTCTGTTGGTTATAAGAATTTACTTAAGAAAACATTTAGATTTCGTGAAGGAGGTACTTTTCCATTGTGGTGGAAAAATGGACATATCCACGTTTGAGGAACCGCTATAAACTTTCTATCTGTACTCTTAATAGCTAGCTTGTAATTCTATGTATTTGTATCTTGTGCTCTGTGAACTATCTTTGTTTTTACTGTGCGCTGTGGTGATGAAAATCTTAAATATTTTATTCACTCCCATATAAAGTAAAGTCGCCAAGTATTATTAATCTATTCCGTACTTTAAATCTCATTTGGAAACAAACAATTGACTGGTAGGTATGTAACTTGAGGGAGAGTGTTTGATGTAAATATATGTAGTTATATCATTAGTGGACACACATACGTGCCCACCCTCACCACCACACGCACGTGAGCACACACATGTGCCCACGCCCATGCCCAGGAATAGTAGATTGAATGATCTCCATCTCCCGCGGCCAGGAATAGTAGATTGCCTGATTTCTATCTTTCTCTCTCACACACACACAGCATTACGATGTAAAGCCAAACAAACTTCTTCGGCACAGCATTATGAGATAAAGCCAATTAGATCACACGTCATCGACACAGCATTACACGCGCTCGCTCAGAGTTGTTGCCTTTAACAACCAATTTTGCAGATAACATAATCTTTCATTAGAAAGTGCAACTTTACCTCTTTGTTTACTCTTCTGTCAACATAATCAGTTTCCAATACTTTCCTAGCAATTATATTCAGTTTTCTTGGCATATTACAGTGACGAGATTACCACACAATACTCTCCAATGTCAGAGGACTCCGATGACTCTCGCTTCTGTGATAATCTGTTAAATTCAACTCAGCATTCTGAGTTCACAACAGGCCACGGTAGCCCGGTTTCCCCTCATCGGCACCAACGAACTCAAGTGGGACCCACTCTCTTGCCATACCCTCCCCTTCCAAGCTGCAGTCTTTCCACAGTTGTCTGCTCCAATACTCGCCAGAGAGGTTCAGATAACGACGGCCGGTTCCCATCTTCACCCAATGATGTTTGTCACACAGCTGACCTGAGAAGAACTGCACTCTTAAGATCAGTGCAGATTCGAACTCAAGGGGAGGAGAGGCCACACTCACATCAGAGCCCAGACAGGGAAGTTGATGACTGTATTGATGATTGTTCGTCTGTAGATAGCTTGAATGATTCTAAGCTTGATGAGGAATGAATGCACTCTCATTTGGTTTATATTTTAAGATGGGAAAAGGTTTTACTTAGTAATTTTTGGCACCTGCCCATGACTCTCAAAGCTAGTGTCTTGTAGATTCTAATGCTTAGTGAATTTTTTTAATCTCTATCAATATGGGAATTAAATCATGATGCTGATATAATTGGTTTAGTGTTTCGGGGGGGGGGGGGGGGGGGGGGGGACAGTGTTGGAGTGATTAGAATGATGTACATATTATGATTTCTATTGTTTACCATAGAGCATAGTTATTATAATCTTACTCCAACATTAAAGCAACAATTTATAACTTTGTATTATAAAATAGGGTTAATAACCCGGAGCTCCTCTGGGAGTTTTGCATAATTACATTTATCTCCTCTCTAAGTTTTTCAGGTTTACAAAAATAGCCCTTTTGTTAAAAACATGGATGAAAAATGATAAAATCTGCCAAATAATTTTATGAAAATTTTATTCTATCCTTTATACTGATTCTAGATTCATTACAAATGGTAAAATGCAATGCATCATTTTCAATGTAAAACTAGGTCTTTTTAAAGAGAACATTGATCTTCCCCAAGAGTCCGACATTGATAAAAGTTATGTCAATGTAAAATACAATATGGTAAAAGGAATGTCACTCAATGGATAAAACTTACTCTCGGGATAACAAGTTGATCTTCACAAAGGGTCAATATTGACTTGAATGTTTGGCACCTTGATGTCGGTTCTTCGCCACCTGCGCAGTAGTATGCTCAATGGGTTGGACTATTGGCCCATTAAAGCGGTATATGAGCTGGATTTAGAACATTGTGAGACAGTCCGGCCCATATCTGGGAAGGGCACACCTAAGTGTATCAGTTACCATGTCCACGGTAAACGTTGGGCAGCGAAGTGCGAACGGATAATTTTTGAAAGCAACTAAGTTGTTCACGCACGCACACACGCGATCAAACTGATTTTACTTTGGACACATTTTTGGATGGTTTTCCAACATTTTTTGGATGGTTTTATTTTGGACACATTTTTTGGAGATGATTTGGACTCGAGCATTTGATTTTCAAAATCAATATATTCGAATTCCTCCGATAAATATCATTTGTCCTGCCCTCCCCTCCCCCTTCCCCTCACCCCCGCACCCTATTGTTATTAATTTTGTTGGCGGATAACATGAACCCGTTGCTAGTTAGTACTCCCTATCATTATTAGTTTTGCTTGCAGATATTGTGAACTTGTAGCAAGTTAGCACTCAAGGTAACACATTTTGTTAACTTCTTGGAACTCTTGCCACAAATCATTGTTGGTCAGATAACCTAACTAACTATTCTAAGACTTCGTTTGGGGAGGGGGGGGGGGAGGGTGGGGGGTGGGGTGGTAGTGGCTTATTTTCACCAGTCAAGCGATTACAACGACATGAACTAGACCTTAATTAAGGTTCGGTTCTAATTAAGGTCCGGTTCATGCGATCATAACCGCTTGACTGGTGAAAATAAGCCCCCCTCAAACGGAGCCTAAGTTTAGTGATCCATTGGTATTACTTAACATAACCAAGCCTTATTGCTCATGATGAACCCATAGTCATTCATGGACTTTCCTAAATTTATTTTTGAATAGCTACATAGAGAATTTCATCACAGAGTGCTTGACTTCTACATCCATCTGATTCCCAAAGCTAGAATTGTTGCAAAAACACCATATGAGATGGAGGATAAAGTTTAACAGAATTGAAGGTACAAATTCAAGAACAGTAGGATCAAGATTCACTTGGTTGAGTTCCTCGACTTGGTGAGCTCTAGTTCTTATCAAGAAAAAGAAAAATTATTGTCTAAGGCACTACAACAAGTCTAGTTGAAAACAAGTAACAATAAATAATGAGGATCAATGCCTTATTGACCAACTGGAGAGAGCTTTTGTGTATTCCAAATTAAATGAGGTTGGACAATTACAAACCATGTATGGGGTTTGTTGGATCGAACATAGCTACATACGGGAATGAGTGAATCATGTTGCTAAAAGTATGGCAAAATGTCACATAAATTGTAACAGCCCACCCACATTCATCATATAGTATGAGTCCATCTGGGTCCCCACAACATATAACGCCACCAAATGACACATTATATGAAGGTACCAACATAATTCATGCCATAGAGCTAACTAAAACCAACTAAAACATAAGCACATGCTAGAGCATGTCCATACTGAGACACCATAAACATTTGGACTCTATATATGTCAACATGTACATTACATTCTTTTACAAATGGGAAATCATGCTTGTACATAAATTTATACAAGTAATAAGAAACAAAAACATATAATATAAATTTTTTTGATAGAAAAGCTTTCCAAGCGCGCACATAACCCCACAACAAGCACAAATAAGTGGAAAAACAATTGTCAGTCGGAGATGATCACAAACTATATAATGAGTCTCCTTCTCCCTAGGCATCCTAGCAGAGCCCAGGGAGCTAAAACCCTACAGGTTCAACATATCACCACACTATTAAGCAAATCAGTAAACAAACAATAAGCTGATGTGCCACTAGTATCAAACATATTTGTTTGGTGAGTAGTAAAGTAAATGGGACTATTATGCAACCACAAGCCATCATAAGCATGCCTTGTCCATGCACATCTAATCATAGTAGCGTACTACCATGTCCTACGGTAACATTGCAATGAATGCTCAACAAGTTCACAAATACCAAGACATCAAAATCCACTTAACTAGGCTCCTTAAATCAAATTCTCTTACTCTAATTGAGTCCTTCATCCCATACCCATATTCAACATGTACAATGAAAGAGTGTGATCATGGATCCATAATACAGGGTCTACAAACCCAACAGGGGACACACAAATGCTCCATTGGTACTCAAGCAGGTCATACAAATCAGCATGCATAAGAGATGAGCATTAATTCCAACATACTATCATATCATCAAGAAATTTATGCTAAACAAGAACCAGTATGACGACAATATACCTCCACCGACCCAACAAGGCTATTTTACCGAACAATGAAAGGTTCAGGCTGAAGAAGAACAAATGTGATGGCAATATACCTACATTGACCCATTTGGTCTAATTTTCTAGGCAATGAAAAGTTTTGGTGGCAATATATAAAAGAACAAGTGCAATGGCAATATACCTCCACATACCCAACATGGATATTTTGCCCGACAATGAAAGGTTCATGCCAAAGAAAAACAAATGCAATGCCAATATACCTCTACATACCTATCAGGGCTACTTTACCCCATAGTGAAAGGTATTAAAACTAAAGGCAAGTATATGTAAGATACCAAACAACCCTGCTACATTGCAACTTAATAACAATCAAACCTTGCTATCACATTTTGATAAATCAACTCATTTTTTTCAAAGAGTCATTCTATGCCAACTCTTATTACCATACGTGCATAATCTTACATTTACTATCAAGCATCTACAATCATAATAACACACACAAGTACTCTCCCTATGAGAGATATAACAATACTCATTTAAGCCCTAAACTTTCCAAGTCAAGGAATTATCCAATTCATAAAGGTCATCCTAGCATGACAATGGATATATCACATTAATCTTTCTTGCATATTTACACATCACACTAGGTGCATAATATCCAACATATAAAAGACTATTTATCTACCAACTCAGTGCCGATTATCACAACAAGCATAGCGCACTGTCATCAATTCATCAGCTATTATACATGTAATTCCAACCCATAATTAATCACAAAATCATATGAGGTATACTCCTACATGAAGTATATATCAAATTAACCACTATAATAGATTATGTTGAAACATGCATTCCACATCTCTTTGGTTTGAGAATAATAAATCTCATTACGTATTTGATCAAGTTTGTTTTGCTTTTATAGTGTGTAGGAAGTAATAGGTATAACAAACTAAACCAAACAATTGAACAGGCCGATGATTTGGACCAACATTCCGACTTTTGTGTCCTATTGCGGAGCGGCAACACCTACCACTGGTGATAGCGTTCAATTTCAGGATGAGCACCAAAATTCATTCAAATGAAAATATTGGCCGGAGCAATGGGACAATCATGTAAAGAAGTTAGAGCCATGAATATATTGGTATAAGGACTTACCACAAGTGGTAACTCACATAGTCTATTTAAAGATCGATTCGCTCGTTCCACAACAACGAATAAAGCGCATATTATTCTAGCTGTAACATTCATTTACCCTTCTAGACCACTTAATACACACATTACGGTAGGACATGTGGTGAGAGTGGTGGGTTAGGCTAGATAGTGACCTTAGGACCCAAGGGTTAGGGTGGGCCCACTATAGTATTCAAGTCAACTTAGGTCAACTAGCCTAAATTGGAAACCACAAGTACAAATTGATCTCACTACCATGTCCCTAACCCTAAGAGACCTAGAAGCCATATCACAGGGTCACGAAATTGGCCAATTTGACCAAACTGTCCTTAGGGTCAACATGAGTCAACTCAACCCTAAGTGGTTCAATTAAGCATCACATGGTCAATTTGACCCCACCACTAAACCCCAAACCCTAATTAGAGTGCATTGGACTATGAAGACTCATCACATGGTCACCCATTGGTCCAATTTGAATAAAGTCAACCCTAACCCTAATTTGGTCAAAATCACTTACATAAATTCACGTAGCTCAAGTTGGGGCATCACCATGGCCCAACCCATGTTGGGTGCTGTCATAGGGCTCCTGACCATCATGTGGGGCCAGCCCACTCATCATGTTGACCAAGTCAACCCTAAAGTCAATCTTCGTCAACATTACGCCTAAATGGTGAATTAAGGAGCCAAGCCCAATTCCAATGGGCTAAAGCCATGGGACATGACCCAACCAATGTTGGGCGGTGTCATATGACTCACGACCATCATGTGGGGCCAACCCACTCATCAAATTGACCAAGTCAGCCCTAAAGTCAAACTTGGTCAACCTTAGGCCTAAATGGGGAAATTAAAGAACTAAGCCTATGCCCAATGGGCTAAGGCGTTGCACCATAGCCCATTAGCAGGCCATTGACCCAATGACCAGCCATGCCCTCTGAATTTGGAGAGAGAAGACATGCATGGGGTTATTTTGGTCATTTCCCCCAAAATCAAGAGCGAGAAAAGAGGGATGGAGGCCATGTGGCCCTCCTCCTCCCTTCCCAAGCTCATTTCTGAGCCCACAAATGAATTCCCAACAAAATTCCAGCAGTGGAGGTGCCACTTGGAGCCAAGGAGGAGCATTCAAGGTGGTGGCCGAAATCCCCTTAATGGCATCTCATTATGTAGCCTTCCCCACCTCATTTCAACCATCCCATTAGCTTTAGAAGGTTTAAAGGAGTTGAAATCGATATCTGGATCAAAGCTTTAGGTGGATAATCAGGTTCGGGAGTAAGCTCGCCGGAGAGGAGAAAATCTATGGCCAAGCGCCGCCATCGTCGTCGTCAGGCCCCAATCAAGGTCTGTTTCTCCTCCTCTCCCTCTGTGCTAGCTTCCTAGATCGATTAGGAGAGATATCAGGCTCAATTGATCCATATTCCATGAGAGGTGTGGGATAAATTCTTGAGTTTTGAGGGAGCTCGGGTTTGCCGGAAACCGCTGCCTCTGGCGGCCATGTCGCCGCCAAACGCTTGCCCTCACCTCAATGAAGGTGGTGGTGGTGGTGGTCAGCCGGGGAGGTGGCTGGATGGCCGGGAAAAGCCAGATCAATGTGGCCCAGGTCAGGGCAATCTGGACCATCGGCTCATTGGGGAAGATGAGCTGATGTCGTTCATTAAAATGTATTTAAACTATAGTATTATGTTATTTTCTATCACACTTATTTCAGTGAATTGCATGTTAATTTTAGGCCCTATAGAGGCAGATTCAGAAAATGTTTCCTACATGAAAAATGTAGCTCTTGGTCTTACCTTTAATTAGGAACCTTACTCAAGCCATTTGGAGCAATGTAGCTCCTTGTAGGCCTGTTCTCCTAGGACTGCTCCTAGTCTAGGCCAGAAATTAAAATGGGTATATTTGATAGGTTACAACTCCATATGAAATGAACTTTGGACCATGCATGTGTATATACTAGATCTAACTTGTGCCCCAAAATCATAATATTTGGAGAACATTTCCCTATAGTTTTAGTCCATAATTTAATTTATCAAATAAATGTGATTTAGGGAGATTCACAACTCCAAATAACCCCAAATTTGGGTAGCATGACTCCAATGTCATTTTATTACCCTCTTAAATATTTAGAGTCATTTGGACCTCTTCATGTTAGAGGATCCAACTTGTATGATGAAGGTATAAGTGTGTATGGTGTGCCAATAGCAAAAAGGGCAAAATGGGGAATTAAGCCCATGTTACAGATTGCATGTCAATGAAACTTTGGCTAAGGGTTTATGGAGATTAAATACATCATCCATGGATGAGATAGGACTTTTGGAATAAAAAATCCTATAGTTTTATTTTAATTTAATTATTGCACACTTTTATGACATAATAGGAAAATATGGGCATATTAACTTGGAAAATTCTACATCATTGACACAAGCCCTAAAATACTATTTTGTTTCTCTAGAAAATTTATGAGGATTTTTGGAATTTATTTCATGTGGAGATTAATACCAATTTCGTTTATTCTCTTAAATGTTGTTGTTTAGAAATATGAATTATATGACTTGGAAAAATATGAAACTTTTACTAAAGCTTTATTTCTATACTGTAGACCTCTGTAAATTTTCTTAACTATTTTGGATGGATAGAAATTAGGTTTACATGAGTAGTGACATTTTTGTAAATAGCTTATATTGTGGAAATCATAAGTCAAATCTCTATGAAAAATTATGAAAATTTGTTTTGACCAATTACATGACAATATTATCATTTATAAAGTTTCTTTGAAGTATCGTTACATTATTTTTGGTACTTCCTTTGAAAATGGATAATATGGTATTAAAATTCATAAATAGAAAACATGGGTCAAATCAGTCTGAAAAATTTGAAAAATTTGTACATTGACCTCTCATATCAAGATGAACACATTATTTAGACCTAAAGGGCCTCTGATTCTCGTAGTTCATGTTCAATATGACTTAGGTCGCATAATTAAATAATTTTAATTATCACCCAAAACAATTAGAAAATTACGAATTTCTGATTTCCCACTAATTACCGCATGATGAACCCATGATAAATATTTGGAGGTCTTTTGCCAAAGAAATTGGAAGTCACCTCATATGGGCTAAGGATAGAATTTGGGCTGCACTTAACAAAAGCTGACATATAGTGTTTAGGTCATTCAAAGCACATGAAAATGTTACCCAGCCACCTAAAGTCATGAATAAGGTATTGGTACATCATTAGATGTGTTTTTAGTTCATGAAGATCAAAAAGTAGGTTTGCACCACACTTAGGGGTTTTCGAGTTCGCTCCGTCTATGCAACAGATGCATAAGGGTGGGCTGGGTATGACATTCAGGGTAGTGGAATCCAAATGATTTAAAGACATGTTTGGAAAGCAATGGAACCTGATTGGAACCCTAGGTTATGTCACTACATGATATAAATGTTAATGTGCTTGGTCGCTGAGAGGAATAACTAGTCCGAAGTCCAGCGAAAGATCGTCACTCCTATAAGTACCTTAAGTCATTAGGTTTACTTAAGAGTAATAATGAGAGTGGGTTATTAATACCGAGTGGTCACCAATAAAAGTAATTATCCTAAAAATGAGGATTTGGGATTTAGCCCATCGTATTCCCTAGTACCGCTGCGTGCCCTTCACCGGGTAGACCTCGAGAAGTCCAGTAGCAACCCTAAGTCTCTAAGTATTACTAAAAGTTAAACAAGAGTAGTTTAATAGGTTAGGTTGAAGGAATAATATAACAATCTCACACTTTTTCGGTGGAGTGTCATCAGGACGAGTTGGTCCTGTGAGCTGAAGGCTCGGGAGTTTTAGATCAGGACAGGTTAGTCTTGTGAGCTGAAGGCTCGGTAGTTTTATATCAGGATAGGTTAGTCCTGCGAGCTGAAGGCTCGGGAGTTTTATATCAGGACGGGTTAGTCCTGCGAGCTAACGACTCTGGAGTTTTACATCAGGACAGGTTAGTCCTTCGAGCTGGAGGTTCGAGTTGAGATAACTTGCATGTGCATAAACAAATAGTGGCGGATCATTCGGTACTGGGCCAGTCGTCACACCGACGACAATACGTTGACTCTGGCGAGGTGTGAGGATTTGATGGGCTAGTATGTTGTTTTATACTGCGCTTTGGAGGACGATCCCCGAAAACGCACACTCGACCAAAAATACTGGTGGGATGTCCAACAAATTAGTACGCAGGGACTCTAGAGTGCACCTAGGATGTGTATAGAGGTGTATGAAGGGTCTAGGCCTGGTAGTATATATACCTGTCTAGGAAGTGGAGATGCCCGCTCCATTGCTGTCGTAGCCACAACGGTGGTACTAAAAAGTTTAGCTAACTCCAAATAGTGGGAACTAAAGTTCTGTGATCATAGAGTCTGTGGGTGAGTTGCACTTGTATGATTCATAGCATGCATAATACATCATACCATATATACGCACTTTAAGACATTCATACTGTAGATCCTTATCATATAAATTAGTATGAGCTCTTTTATATGATAAGTTATATTCCTTGAAACCCTAACTTATATGTTTGTATGAGTATTCATATAAATTAAGGTACTTTTGTGATGGTATCTTAGTAGTAGTAGTTTTCTTTCTGCACTGTACTTACTGCTTTACTGCTCCTTTTATTACTGTACTACTCATTTATAATTGCTAGTATAGTGATATAATCACTGTTAGATGTTTACTCATGATAGATTAGTTCCACTATCATCTGCTCATTTGATTCTGCATTTGTTGTCCTCCGCTTTCGTCCTCCTACACGGTGCCTAGGAGTCGTGGGGGTGAGACAAGGACAAAATGGCTTAATCTTTATGACTAACGATTGGTTATGACCGTATCATTTTAGGAGCTCGAGGATATGGAGCATCAGGATGGCCAGCAGGATGGGTGGCAGGACTTGAGGAGCAGATACCGCACACTACTACTACAACTCAGCGTCAGGTGATGACAGATGTTTTAGTTTTAGCTTCCGCTTAGAGTGTGTGTGAGAGAGATTTATTCATTTTGGCATGTGCCGGGCATAAACCTTTTACTCTCTTTGCACTCATTGTCGGACTTGTTATACTTTTCAGCTTTACTTCTATTCTCGATTTGGCCTACAGGTTAAAATGATCATACTAGCCGACAAGATAAACGTCGTGCTGGGGTGACTAACCCGTGTGTTAGTGTCACCGTAAGGCGGTGGTTTTGGGCATAAGACTGAGTAATCTCCTTGGTAAGGGGAGGGGGCTTATACTAGCACTCCAAATTATTTCTAGAGCTTCATCCCTGAACTATAGAGCACTCCCTTGGGCAAATACGAAGCTTAAAAGGAGAACTTAAAGTAGAAGAGGGTCAACGATTATTCTACGTGAAGAAATAACACATCAACAATGCGACGATTTCTCTCACGCTTTCATCTTCACCTTCATAAGTTATTCATAGGGAGTTCTACTTCATATTTTAGATCTATTATCTCATTATATTATCCTTCTTTTTGGTTACATTTTATTGTAACAGTAGAGGAGTTGACGACTAGGTTCGTGTGTGACTTAGGGCAGAAAATTCGTCTTGTGTGTGAGGCAAATAGATCTAAAGAGTAGTTCTAGGGGGAGACTCGAGGTCTATTTGGGGGGAGAGGCTACGACCAATTGGTTCTTTGGGAGAAGAGTCGGTATACAAAACCCAAGAGTAAACAACATCGTCTTGATGTCTAACATCATAGAAAATCAAAATTTGTACTTTGATGAATATAATATAAAATCATGTCTTATTATTTCTATTCATCAAATGAAATGTTTCTGAACTTATTTTGACGTGCAGCAAATTATTTTAATAAAGATATATTTTAAAGAGATTTTAAAATTCCTTATTAATTCCACCCACTCTAAGGGCGCATGTGGATCCAACAAGTGTCATCAAAGGTAGGTTATTTTAATAAGATTAATCACCTGAAATGATGGCGCATCATGATTGAAAGTTATTTAACTTTAAGTTAGCTAATCACTAGAGGGGGGTGAATAACTCTTTGAGCTTTTAAGATATCTTTTGATGTTTTCAATTTATGCTAACTAGAGCTTATCCTTTAGTCCTACAATCAAAGAGAAAACAAGTAAACACAGCAAACAACAGAATTTATAGTGGTTCCCCATTTGGGTACATCCACTTTCCCTCTCCACCTATCCAAACGTATTTGTTAGACTCGACACAACTTCTCCAAACTACTCCTAAGAGCTTACACCTCAGATCCCGCAGGATCTTCAAGTCTCCTCCAAGACTCACTACTCAGCCACAAGGGCCTACACTCAGTGGTCAGCAGACCACCTACCTCAGGCTATTAAGCCTTACACTCGGGCTGGGAGGACAGCACTACCTTAGATCCCAAAGTATCCTACCTCAGAGCTCTGCAGTGCTCCTACACTCAGTGACCCGCAAGCCACCTACCTCAGCCTTATCTCTAAGGCCTACAGCTTAGGCTTTTCAGCCCTACCACTTCTGGCACAAGGCCCTACTCTCAAACTGATGCAGCACTCCTACAACTAAGTACCCCTCCAAGTACCTACCTCAGTGCCCCTCCAGGCACCTACAGCTCAGTGACAAGATTGTCACCTACCTCAGGCACAAAGGCCCTACACTCAGAGAGCAGCACTCTCCTACCTCAGGCACTTAAGCCCTATAGCTTAGATCCTCACGTGGATCCTACCTCAGTGCGCCTCCAAGCACCTACCTCAGTGACAAATTTGTCACTTACAGCTCAGACACAAAGTGCCCTACACTCAAATTTAGGAAACCTGAATCCTACAGGAAATGAATAAAGAATTGAAGAAAATAAAATAACTGACTCAAAGAAATTTCTCTGAGTTAACTTTGCTGGACTGAGCAGATTTCAGTCCAGCTCACCTACTGTAAAAGAAATCAGCCTTCTTCTACAACTATCACTTATTACTGCTGCACTGATGAGCAGCTTCCACCTTGTTGAGAGATGAGTCAGCTAAACTGTTTTTTAGAGAACACCCTTGATGAGCTTGAAGAGCATCAGCTATAACTTCTTTCCTTCAAGTTATCTTGGTTGGACTTCAGCTTTCATGCTTGATCGGAATAAATGTCCAGCCATCTCTTTCAGATTCTCTTTCTGCTTCTTGGATTTGTTGACCCTAAACCTTTTATATTTTCCCATTTATATGCATTGATTTGAATCAACGACAACATATTATGTGGGTCCGCCAAGGATTGGTGAGCGCCAACTCCGTCAGAAAGGGACAAAATATCTTTTAGTGTTGTAGTAGCTTTCCGGCAACGACTTTTTGCAGATTTAACTTTGATGACGTCAGCAGTGGTCATCAACCTCTGGACTTAGAAATTTTCCTGAATTCCATCAAGCGTTGAGTTTTGTTGAGACACTCAACGCCATCAGCCTTGGATCTCAGCGCCTCTGGACTTCGAAAATTTCCTGGCTTTGTCTCAGCGGTTTTGCCTCAGCGGTCTCAGCGATATTCCATTATTAGCTGAGACAAGCCTTTGTCTCAGCACTTCCCTCTTATCTGTTGTCTTAGCAGTTTCTGTACTTTAACTGTCTCGGCAGATTTGTCTCAGCGATCTTAGCTATTTTTCATTTATCAGCTGAGACAATTATTTGTTTCAGCGCTTTCCTCTTCATTGGAAGCGTTGAGTGAACCTGATTCACTCAACGCTTCTGGACTTAGAGAAATTCCAGCTAATTTTATTCTCAGCTGTTTACTTTTTGACTGTCTCAGCGCTTCCTGCTTTATTTAGAAGCGTTGAGTGAACTTGATTCTCTCAACGCTTCTGGACTAAGAAAGTTTCCAACTAACTTTGTCTCTACCGTCTCAGCCATCTCAATGTCATCTTCTCAGATGTCGCAACTGTCTTAATGTTATCTTCTCAACTGTCTTAGTAGTCTCAATGCCATATTCTCAGCTGTCTCAGTAGTCTCAACACCATCTTCTCAGCTGTCTCAACTATCTCAGTGGTCTCAACGTCTTCGTCTCAACGGTCTCAATATTTATGCCTGAGACAGATTTTCTCATGCCTTAGTTGTCAAGCGTTGGGATGAGCTCGACAATCTGTAAATTTAGCTCCACGAACATCGATCTGAGTTCCATGAATTTAATATCCTAATTTCTTAAGCTTATGCTGAGTTGAGCTCGACAATCAGCAAGCTGATTTCGACAAACTCTGAGCTGAGTTCGACGAAATTTGAGTTTACTGCCCAACTTATTATTCTTTACTTGTCCAATCATGGACTACATACATGCATGAACTAAAGCACACATCAAATACATTATGCCCCTTAGCATGATTGGTGATGCCACTTCAAATCCTGAGGAACATTGTAGGGAACAATTTCCAACAATCTCCCCATATTTGAAGAAGGCAGAACACACATCCCTGCAAAGGTGCATCAACACAGGAAATATCAAGATAGATTTGATGAACACATTGTCATGACCACTAGCCATCTCAGTACTGGAAAACTCCCCTTAGATGAGATGACTTAACACTATGATTGTGAGTTCTGAATTATCAATTATTGACAGTGTAATATTATGATTAAGGTCTACCTAATCATTAACTTAGCCAGACAACAATAGGAAATTAAAAGATCTGTCAAGAAATAGCATATTTACTAACCACAGATATACAAGTGAGAATTTTTAGCACATTAGACACAACAATGAAGTCAGGGCCAAATCATATTAATTTCATTGATAAAGATTTGAAATTTTTTGCATTGTTGGTATACATTACAACACAAGATGTGACAATTTAAACAATCCTAAGCTAGCACATTCTATCAGCTGTTCCTTGATGAACTTGCCCCAGCACCCTTGGTTGCAGCAGTCTTCTTCAAGGTTTCATCCGTGTCCTTCTGCCTATTGAAGTAGAGGAATGTCTTTGGGATGTATCTTGAAGGAATTCTCTTAGGATTGCTTTTCCTTACTAGATTTTCTTTAAATACTCTTTCTCTTAAGGAGTTTCTTTCCGGATATTTTATCCATTCCTCTGAGGGATAAACACTATCAATGTTCTTTAGAATTTATCCATGGCTGATCCAAGCATTTACAAAAGCTGGCGGCTAAGGAAAGAAGTGCCAGAAGAGACCGCGCGGACTGAAGAGCCAAGTTGGCAGGCCGCACGACTAAGGGAAGAGATGAGACCACGCAGTCTGGCAACTGAATTCGATAGGCCGCACGAAGTTATAGAAAGAAAGAAGGAGGCGGACTGGGAAACGGAGTCCGCTGGAGGTGATCACTTTAGTTTGCTGTCGGCTGTCTTCGAGCGTGAGCACCTTGGCGTTGTTTGAGACCTCCTTCCATGAGAGGTCTGGGGGCTATTTATAGGCCCGAGGAGGTAACGGCTTACGGTGACATTACCCCAAGTGAGATGGTAACTTGAGCGAGAAGGAGTCGGAGTCCGCCGAGTCTGCAATAGGCCGGGCGGACTGGGCTTGCCTCTGGAGCTGGGGCTGCTGATGGCAAACTGGGAGACTAAGTGGCGGTCTCTGAGTCGAGTCCGCAGAGTCTGCCGATGCTGAGCTGATCGAGCCTGCACCAAGAAAGTGCGGGTTGAATGAGTCCGCGCCAAGGTTGGGCGGACTGCGCGAAGAATCCGCAGAGTCCGCCGCTTCTGGAGTGAGCGAGCGCTAAGGGTGCGAGCTGAGGAGTGCACGCTGAGTCCGCGGAGTCCGCACAAGGCTATGCGGTCTGGGACTGCCTTGAGGTGATTCCTCTACTTGGAGGACTGGGAGGAGACCGCCACTATTACGACAAGCCTGCAGACTGACGAGAAGTTGACCCCGTTGCTGGAGAGAAGCAGGTGTCGGAGGCGAGGAATGGCGGGTTGCATTGTGAGTCTGCTGAGTCTGCGGAGTCCGCGCCTGCTGGTAAGATGAGTCCGCCTATGTTGGGATGGAGAGGTTGGCTGTTGAAGTTGTTGGGGTTAACCAATGAAGGCGGACTGGAAGTTTTGATCGCACTTCGAGTCCGTCGAGCTCGCGAGGAACTGGGTATTGCTGCTGATCTTCGCGGGTAGCCGGAGAGTGAGTCTCTACTCTCTATAGGCGGACTGAAGGAGTTGGCTGCCCATGTTGCTAGTGGTCAAGGGCTGAGCGTCCTACCGGACTGTCAAGGCAGGCCGCGCGAGTTGGCGAGGTAGAAGCTGAGGTTGCTGGCTGGCGGCCTGCGGGAAGGTCGCCACTGTTCTTTTGGCAGATTGAGCGGTCTGGTTTTCTTGATGAGCGACCTGCAGGAGCGGGCTGAGGGAGTCCAATCCTGCAAAGTACACGGCTTGTTGCCAACCTGGGCGGATAGGAAACCGAGTCCGACAAAGGGAGACCTGCGGAGATATGCTTGCGGTTAAGCTGAAAAAGGGTACGGCCTGCAGAGGCGGACTACGGAAGCAGTTCGCGGCCCCTGCCGACCAAGGTAAGGCCCGCGGCCTGGGCGGTCAGACCGCTGAGACCGCCCAAGCCGTGCGGGCTAAGCCGACAGAGAATTCTGTCCGCCCACACTAAGAAGCGACCTCCTGGAGGAAACTGGAGCAGGCCGCGATGAGCGAGCTGGTTGCCTTGGGAAGGATCGCCGATTTCGGTGTTAACAATTTGTCTTTTCTCTAGCCCTCCCTGGAGGTTCTCTCTTCCTGCAGGTCCAAGGAGAGCTGACGGGACATGATGGAAATCGAGGAGTCGAGACGTCCGGATTTGTTGACCATTTAACCGTTCTCCCGCCGTATGTTTAAAGAAAACTCATAATTATCGTATCTTCTATAAATAGGTCGATCCACCTACCTCATTTACTCCCCAACATTTACTTCCTTCCTCTCAAACCTTCGTCCCCCTGTCAACTGCTTTCGCCAATCCTTGCGGCGTAAAGGCTCTCGCCTCCTCGACTTTTTCTCCACTCCTTTTCTCTTCAAGATGCCAGGCGAGAGCGAATGTCGTTCCATGTGTGCCCAAGCCTTCCTGGACCACGCCTTCCCCCCTTGTCGCCTGACCCTAAAGGAGTTCAACATGATAGTCGCCAACTTCATCCCCACCGGGATCACCGCGCCAAACCCTGGGAAAGATGATAGAGTTAACCTCGCTCCAGCGGGGGAGCTCGCAATTCCCCTAAAGCACTTCATGGTGGGCTTCCGCATCCCCCTCTAGCAGGAAGTGCGCCAGGGCTTCTGGTATTATGGGGTGGTGTCGTCCTAGCTCAACCAAAACTCCATCGCGATTCTGGTGGCATTTATCATCTATAGGCGGGCGGAAAGGATCGAATTTAGCCTACCCATCTTCCGGAAGCTATTCAGTTTTTGCGCGAAGGGCGGGGTGGTCTTCTTCTCGGGATAATTGGTGAAGACAAGCAGTTTCGCCAACAAGAACCATCACTGGGGACTGAGATTCGTCTGTGTCTCTGGTGATTTTGGAAACATTTTGCTTGCGCCAGTTCAATATGACGATGCAATCTTCAAGCCTCCTGCTCTCGGGGGGGGGGGGGGGGGGGGGGCGGGGGGGGGGGGGGGGGGCAAGAGGGCGCTCTCGTCGAATTCTTCGAGACCAAGGTTTTCGCCATCCCCTTCCTGCGGTGAGACTAGGATTCCCTGCAACTGGTACCTCCTGACGAAGGTAACTTTCCGGACTTAACCTGTAACCTTTCGTTTCGAAAGATGGAGATAATCAGCTATGAGACTCACAGGTGAGCGAGACATTCGCCTACACCAGCATTTTGATGAAACCAGGCCACTCGCCGACCCCTTGGCTCTCGCCAAGTCCGCCGCAGCCGCATGCCAGGAGGAGCCGAGAACTTCTTCCGTGCCAAGCACCCCGAAGACTAAACCAGGCTCCCATTCGGCTCCTCCACTCAAAAAATCGAAGCCATCAGCCGCAGACAGGGGCAAGTTCGTCACATCGGCTCCTGCTGAGGTCCCCGTGGAGACCCCTTCTATTATGGATGAGACGGTCTCCGTCCGGCCCGCCGCGGAGACCCCCGACAAAACCTTTTTAGCTGACGGCGAGACGGGTGTACATCAGCCTGCCGCAGAGACTCCGGCCGAGTCCTCTAGCATGCCGCTGCCGAGAGGGCACTAGAATTTTGACTTCGGAAATAAGTACAAGGAAATAGAGGGTCTGCCTTTGCTCTAGTAGGATCATAACACCAACCGCATTGCTGTTTCCACCCTTCTTCCTTCCTTGAAGGAGCGAGACTCAAGTAGCAGCCACACCTTCGCGTTAGTCTATGACCTTTATAGCCGAGAGGATGCTGACATGTTCGACCATAGGACATCCCAGGACCTCATGTTTGATGTAGACTAGGCCAACTTTGCTCCATCCAGCTCTCGCACATGGCTGGGCGATGTACCCTTACCATATAGCGCAACCTCGCCGGCATACTCAGGGTGAGGGATGCCGCAGCGGCGGAAGCTGCTACCTTGAAGGCTGACCTGGCTGCCGCTCAACAACTTCTCTCCACTCGCCCTTCTACCGAGCTAAGCGGGATCCGTCAATATTTCTCGTTCTCCTTTAATATTTTTTATATATGTATTGTTCATTTAACCGGACCCTCTCGTAGGATTCCGTGGAAGCCGAGCATTCTCACGCGAGATTGGCCTGCTTCGAGGGTGAGAACCAGCTATTGCAGGCGAAGTGAAGCAGTTGGATGAGGCACTGGCCCTGGCCCAGGCCCGGCCGTCGTGGGAGCAGAGGGTCGAGTGCATCCACTACTCCGTATATGAAATTGACGTGATCGTTAAGGAGAACGCGCAGGCCACTGCCAAGATGTTCATCAAGGTGCTTCGGGAGTCAGCGCTCTTGAACAAAGGAGGCGAGACCCTCACGGTACGAGGGATCCTGCCCTGGATATTCGAGCCCATCCCCAAACCTGCGGGAGAGGATGACTCTCTGACCAATGATGAAGCGGAGCTTGTCCTGAACGTGGAAACCAGCGAAAGCTTACCCGGTAAATCCTCTACCTACACCCTGAGAGAAAACTCCAGCGGAACCTCCAGCGGGAGCTCCAGTGAAACAGCTTAATAGCCTCCATTGTAATATTATTTTGCTTTTTGTACATCCTTTTTTGTGGACTTTAACTATTGTATCTTTTGTAAGGGGCGAGATTCCCCCACTGATAATTAACTCTTTCTATATTGTGTTAGAAATTTATTGTCACTGCAATGTTTGTTACCTTTGCGCCAAACCTAGGCTCTTACGATCCTAGGTGATGACCGCCTTCCGCATAAAGAGTCGGCCAAGTAAAACCTGCCAGAAGGGGCCTGACGAGAGCCTTGCAAACAAGACTGTGTCGGGAACCACACTGAGAGGTGCTTGTCGGCATCCCTGACGAGAAAGTTATGGTCAGAGCACTACCTAGTTGGCTATGTCGAGAGCCCTGCCGAAAGCCAAGCCCAAAGTCTCACCGGGAGAATTATGCAGAGGGCCCTGCGGAGAGCCGGGCTGAGAGCCCTGCTGGGTGGGCTATGGTGAGTGCCCTACCAAGAGGGATTTGAGCCAACCCATCCCTGCTTAGGACTGAAGTTAGATGTTTGTAAAACTGGAAACAAGGGTTTCGTGACTCCGTCATGATTTCAACAGCCTTGTCCGCTTGATGTAAACCTGTTTATCCGCTAGCTAGTGAGAGCCTGACAACATATCTACTCGGTGTCGTGTTTAGTCTCTCAACTCTTTATTTGAACTCCTTTCCTCCCCCCCCCATGTGCCCACAACCCTTCCCAGCTAATGAGATCCTGTACAGCGAGTCCACCCGGAGTAGAGCATGCATTCCAACCCTGCCAGCTAAGAGAGCCTACGTAGCGGAATTACCACTTGAGCTATTCCCTTACCCCTCAGGCGAGCATACGACCCTGCCAGCTAGTGAGAGCGTTGCAGCGGGTCTATCCGGGGCCGAGTGTGCGCTCCAAACTTGCCAGCTAATGGGAGCCTGAGTAGCGTGATCCTCTCAGGTTCTTGCTTAGTTTCCCAACTCTTTCCTCAAAATCCTTTCCTTTCCCCCCAGGTGTGCCTACAACCCTGCCCAGCTAATGAGATCCTGGACAGCGAGTCTATGCGAGGCTGATCGTGCCTTCCAGCCCTGCCAGCTAGGAGAGTCTGCGCAACGGAATCACCACTCGATGTATTCCCTTACCCCCGGGGCAAGCCTACGGCCCTGCCAGCTAGTGAGAGCCTCACAGCGATGTTGGATCCCTAGTTTAAATTTGGGCTTGGTTCACTAGTTTGGATGTTTGACCCACTTTGTATAGCGAGGGTCAAGTCTGTTATTTCTAGTGTTTAGGCTAGTCATTAGTATCAATCTTCATGGATCAGCCTACAGAGGACTTTAGTAGACTCAGGACTTAGAAGAATTCAGAGTTCAGATTATTAGTTCAAAATTCTTCAAACACAGCTTGACGATCGTCGATCACAGATCGACGAACTCAGAAATGTTTCTCTGGGTTGAGCTCGACAATATACAAGCTCCGGGCAACAATCTCTTCCTCAAGACAGATTCTCTACTCGACGAAATTGGAGCGCAGAATTGGCAAGATATTTCCTATTTGTAGTTTGCTGAGCTCAGGTCGACGAACATGATTTATCAGCTCGACGAACTTGGAACTCCAGTCGACGAATTCTACCCAGAGGTCGAGGATTTCTATCCCGAGTCAGATTGATAGGTTTTCCTTATTTCTGTCGCCAATTTCATATATTATTTAGCAGTAATTCTCTGAGTAATTAATGTTTATATTCTCAAGAATATAGACGTTCGTGGCAACATTAATTATGGATTTCATCCGAGTTAATGTTGGGTATTACATCCACATTAACCCAGATTTGATGAAGTCACCCTGGAACTAAGATGAATTAAGTTGTATTTGATGCTTGGTTTGAGCTATATGTTTGCAGGAATTTCACTGGGAAGTGTAGACCAATGTCAGCTCACAGTGGGTCACCAAACACAGGAACTGTGCAATGTAATCCCTCATTGTATATTCCAAGGTGTTGACTCATGTGTGATCTCTCTATTGGGATACACTTCATATTCAAGCTATTGGTCTATGGGAAAGGAATTGGAAGTTGGCTACTCTAGAAGAATCAGCTTTTCCAACATCAGAATTTTCTAAGTATTTTACTCGAGTAGAGCCTTCACCTACTTGAGTAGTCTGGGTATAAGTTACTCGAGTAAAGGAACCTTGTACTCGAGTAGACATAGTCATATACTCGAGTAGCTAAGTCACCTACTCGAGTAGACATAGTCATATACTCGAGTAGCTAAGTCACCTACTCGAGTAGACATAGTCATATACTCGAGTAGCTAAGTCACCTACTCGAGTAGACCAAGTCATATACTCGAGTAGCATGCTTATATACTCGAGTAGATTACTCTTTATACCCGAGTACTAAAGGGTTTTCTCATCTAAAATTCTCTAAGTCATATACTCGAGTAAGTATACTCATATACTCGAGTAAGTATACTCATATACTCGAGTAAGTATACTCACTTACTCGAGTAGATAGAAACATGCTCGAGTAGTTCATTTTACCTACTCGAGTAGTTCATGTGTCACCCGTGTACCTTGCTATTTCCCTACTCCAGAATTTTTTCTAAGTCTTTTACTCGAGTAGAACTTTCACCTACTCGAGTAGATTACTTCCTCTTGAGTAGTTTAGTTCAACTACTCGAGTAGTTGCCAGCAGACCTCTTCAGAATTTTTCTAAGTATTCCACTCGAGTAGTACTTCTTGTACTCGAGTAGGTTATGTAATATACTCGAGTAGCTCTTCCAGTACTCGAGTAGATCCTCTATATACTCGAGTAGGTCTCTACATATACTCGAGTAGTTCTGTCTGCTTACTCGAGTAGTTGATCCCTATATACTCGAGTAGTCTTTATATTTATACCCGAGTATGTTCTCCTTCATATACTCGAGTAGGTATTCACCTACTCGAGTAGTTATTGACTTACTCGTGTAGTTGGCTGAATCTTTCCGAAATTTTTCTAAGTCCTTTTTTCTGACGGGATTTTTCAAATCACGCGACATGATTGGTCCACGTGTACGTCATTATGACCTATTATGACCGTTAGTCTCTCCTATATAAGGTCTTATCAGAAAATGACAAACCCTAAGTATTCTCAAAGCTTTCTTGTAATTTCTTTTTCGAGAAATATTCTTCAGCCGCCTCCTCTCTGATTTTCGTGAATCGGAAGCCGCCGCTGCCGCCTTCTTCTCCGGCCAAAGCTTCTACTTTCAGAGGACTATTCTGAAGAGAGTTACAGATCGAGACCGACTTCGCTGATCATCTTCTCTCTCGATTTCTGTAAAAGCGAGTAGATCCAGATCGAGGCCGAGAACTTCTTCACCGGTTTCTGAATGTGCTACAAAGTTGAAAAGAAGAAGATCCTGGCCGTTTTGATTTACTGTTTGTATTCTTGAAAACACTGCATTAATTTTGTAGGATAAATCTTCTCCGAGTGTAGGAGTTTTTCTTTACTCCGAGTTTGTAGGAAGTGTTATATTCCGAGGTGTAGATCCGTTTTGTTTGGATCGAGTTTGTAGGAACTTTGTTCCGAGGGTAGGATCGATTTTTGATCCGAGATAGTGGAGTAGCCGAGTTTAGTTGATTGCTAGATCGGTGAGGGAAAGTGGATGTACCCAAGGTCTGGGAACCACTATACATCTTGTGTCGTCTGTGATATTGGTAGATATTTCTGTGTTGTGCTCTAATTATTTTTTATTCCGCAAAAGACGCACAAACCACCTATTCACCCCCCTCTAGGTGATTTAGGTCGACAACAGTTTTCTTTCAATTGGTATCAGAGGGAGGTTGATCGTCAAAAGGTTAACACCTTGATCAGATCCAGATCTATTATCTGTAAGATTCTACCATAAAATGGACAAGGGCAAAGATTTCGCCAAGCTCCCACTGTGAAACAAGAATAACTTTCCCATGTGGAAATAAAGGATAAAATTTTTCATGGAAGCTGTGGATCCAATGATCTTCATGATCGTTGAAGAAGGTCCTTACGTTCCCATGACTATGTCCACTATCGACCCCACCAAGAAAGTTCCGAAAAAGCTAATGGATCTCGACAAAGACGAGATTGCACTTGTCTCTCTCGACAAGAAAGCTAAGAACATCATAGCAAGTGCAGTCGATGACTCGATGCTGCAGAATTTGATTCACTGTCAATCAGCCAAGGAGATGTGACACTCCTTAGTCACTTTGATGGAAGGGACTGAAGAAGTAAGGGATGATCGGAGATCCCTTCTCAATCAAAAATATGAAGCGTTCCGACAAGGGAACAAGGAAACAATTGCCGACACCTTTGAGAACTTCTTCAAGATTGTAAATGGCCTAAGGGAGTATGGCCGTGTATTCACAAACGGAGAACTGAATGACAAATTCTTGAGATCCCTAACCAAGGAATGAGATAACAAGGTATGTGCCATCAGGGAGTTCGGGAAGCTAGCTGAAATGGACCCGCAAAATCTCTTTGGAAAGCTTATGTCCTATGAACTCCAAATCAATACAAGAAAAGTCGAAGAAGAGAAGGGCAGGTCTTCTCTAAAGGAGAAATCTGTCGCTTTGAAGGCAGACACCTCCAGAAAGACTAAGGCTGCCTCCCCCGCTCCAGCTCCAGAAGTTGATGAAGAAGAAGAAACATCAGAGCCCAGCACCTCAGGCTCTGAACTATCTGAAGGAGAGTTCTCCTTGCTCTCAAGGCAATTCAAGAAGTTTCTTAATAAAAAGAAACAATGGAAAGGCAAGGATGCCTCACACAGAAGATCGCGGCGCGATGACGATCGGCAAAGAAAAGGCTCGAGCAGCCACGACAGGTATAACTCTAAACAGAACAAATACACTTCAACTGACATCATTTGTTATTGCTGTAATAAGCCAGGTCACGTAATTGCTGACTGCCCTCAAAAGAAGAAGGAGGGTGGTAGAAGAGAAGAAAAGAAATCCTCATACAACAAGAAGAGGAAGGAGAAGAGCATCATAGCCAAAAAGAGCAAGACTCTTAGCGACTCCGACTCATCTGAGTCAAGCGAAGAAGAAGAAGCTTACTTTGGGCTAATGGCTCAAACAGATGATGAACAAGAGCCCCAGTTCACTGGGAAGGTAAACTCTCATACCCCTCTTTCAGATTCTGAAGTCTCTGACCATGATTGCGAGGGTAGCTCTTCTGACGATGAGTCAGAACTAATGGCCCAGTACAAGGTGTTAATCATGGCTTATGACAAATATCGTCGAGTTGTGAAGACTCAGGCTAAAGAGATCAAATCTCTAAAAGCCGAAGAGAGCAAATTTGGAGAGAAAGTCGCAAAGACTGACTCCCTCGAAGAAAACTTCAATAATGCTATTGAAAAATACAACAAGGCTCTTGAGCACCTTGACCTGAAGGAGAAGATCATCAAAGGATTGGAAGCCGAACTTGCGGCTGAAAGGAAACTTGTTGAGAGTTTCTCGAACCCCAAAATAGTTATTCCATTCGTTGCTGAATTCTCAACAAAGGCCAAGGGAGCTGGACTAGGCCATGAAGAAGCTCCTAGAAAATCCTCTAGGAGAAACAAGAATCAACGGAAAAATAAGGCCTCCAAAAAGGCCTCATCCGAAGAAAAGGGAAAAGCCCCTCAAAATCAAACCACATTCAGAAAGGTCATCTTTCCAACAAATGAGTTTGATTTTGACTCATCATACGGGCACTTTGCTAGGCCTACTTATGTAGAGCCAAAGTCCCGCTATCAAGGATGGGCTCGACCCCGAAACTTTGGCGAAAGTGTCTTTAAGGCACCTTATGAAGAAGTTGTTCTTCAGAGCTATGGCCCTTTCAATCATGGGCATAACTTCAAGAACGCACCAAAGACAAAGCCTGTTGTAGAGAAGCATATAAAGGAGAAGAAGCCATGTGATTGCCATCATCATGAGGCATCTTCCTCCAAGAATGCTACCCCTGCTAGACCAAAGTTCCCAAAGGTCAAGCAGGAGATATTGAGGCAAAGGTACAACAGATTTGACTGTTGGTGTTGTGGCAAGGTTGGTCACTTCGCCATAGATTGTTGGTTCAATTCCAGAAACGCTGCAACTCCTCATGTCAGCAATATGAGAAAGACCGCTCATAATGCCAACACTCGTAGGGGGAGCACTATAACCCGAGACCAAGGACCCAAACGTGTTTGGGTTCCTAAGGAGAATTGATTGTGATTGCAGGGATGTCCAAAGGCCAACAAAATGCCTATCTGGTAATTGGACAGCGGATGCTCTCGGCATATGACCGAGATGAGAAGCCTCATTCAGAACTTTACTCCATTCATGAACGGACCAAAGGTCATCTTTGGAGGTTCAGACCGTGGAATTACTGGAGGCTATGGTATGATTACTAACGACAATGTATCCTTCTCGGATGTGGCCTATGTTGAAGGATTGGAACACAATCTCATTAGCATAAGCCGACTCTGCGACAAAGGATACATAGTTGAGTTCCATGCTGATAAGTGCTTGATAAAATCTGTTGACAATATGGAAACGATTCTATCCGGCACTCGAAGCAGGAATATTTTCTGTTTAAATTTCATCTGTATAGATTCCTCCACACCAGTGTGTCTTTTGGCAAAAGATAGTGCGTCTCTTGGTGACCAATGGCACAAGAGACTAGCACATATTAATTTCAAAACCATTAATAAACTATTTTCAATGAACTTGGTACGTGATGCCCCAAATGTCAAATGCGTCAAAGACAGACCGTGTCATGCATGCGTAAAAGGCAAGCAAACAAGGGCTACCTTTAAAAGCACTGTTGGCAAAGACTCTAACAGATGTCTCCATCTATTGCACATGGACTTGTTTGGTCCACTGCAGATTAGAAGTTTGGGAGGCAAGGAATATACATTGGTAATTGTTGATGACTACTCGCGCTTTGCGTGGGTGTTCTTTCTGAAACACAAGTCAGATACCTTCGATATCTTTACCAATTTTGTCACGCAAGTCCAGAATGAATACAACTGCTCCATAGTCAAAATCAGAAGTGACAACGGAACAGAGTTCAAATCTGGGGCCATGACAGAATTCTGTGAAAGCTTAGGTATCTTTCATGAGTTTTCCTCTCCTCGTACTCCACAACAAAATGGAGTGGCTGAGAGAAGGAACAGAACACTCATAGAGGCCTGCAGGACCATGTTGAGTGATGCTTCACTACCAGAGTACTTCTGGGCTGAGGCCGTCAACACTGCATGCCATGTGCAAAATCGAGCACTCATAAACAAAGACCACAATAGGACACCTTACGAACTTCTGAAAGGCAGAAAACCAACAGTCTCTTACTTTAGAATCTTTGGCTGCAAATGCTTCGTACTTAACAATGGCAAGTATCATACCACCAAGTTCAGCGAAAAGAGCTTTGAAGGTATTTTTGTAGGATATAGTAGCCATAGTAAGGCATGCAGGATTTTCAATAGAAAAACCATGGTGGTGGAAGAATCGATACATGTTGTATTTGATGAGACGAGCTTGCTGCAAAGCAATCCGTCTAGTATGCTCATTGAAGATGCAGGTGAAAAGCTGAAAAAAACTAGCTTGGATGATCCGTCCGAAAACAAAGGCGAGAAGTTCATTAAGATCACCACTCCAACTCCCATTGGAGAGGCTGATGATCAAAATGGAGAAGTCATCCAGGACGAAAAATCACTCCGGTGCTTGAAGATAATCCAGATGCAAGAACTCTAGAGCTCAGACATATGAAGGATCAGCACATGGACCAGATCATAGGAAACCCCCGGGATGGTGTCAGAACTCGGAGAGGTACAACTAATGAGAATCTTCATTTGAGTTTTCTCTCACAGGTTGAACCAAAGAAATTTGAGGAAGCAAACTCAGACGCATCATGGATAATGGCAATGGAAGAAGAGCTAAATCAGTTCAAGCGCTGCAATGTGTGGATGCTTGTTCCAAGACCCAAGGGAAAGAACATCATTGAAACAAAATGGGTCTTCAGGAACAAGATGGATGAAGACGGGAATATCATAAAGAACAAGGTCAGACTCGTCGCTAAAGGCTATCGTCAAGAAGAAGGAATCGACTTCGACCAGACATATGCTCCAGTGGAAAGACTGGAGGCAATAAGGTTATTCCTAGCATATGCTGCCTTCAAAGGCTTCACCGTCTATCAGATGGACGTGAAGTCGGCCTTCCTAAATTGTAACATAAAGGAGGAAGTGTATGTGGAACAACCTCCAGGTTTCGTTGATCCTAACTTTCCTGATCATGTCTATTTTCTGCACAAGGCCCTATATGGTCTGAAACAAGCTCCTCGAGCTTGGTATGAAATGCTGTCTACCTTTCTACTCGAGAACAAGTTCACAAGGGGAAAGATAGACAAGACATTATTTCTTAGGGAAATAAAAGACAAGATTTTGCTAGTGCAAATCTATGTCGACGACATTATCTTTGGCTCTACAGATAACAACCTCTGCAAAAAGTTCTCAAAACGTATGCAAGGGAAGTTTGAAATGAGCAGTATGGGCGAGCTGAAGTATTTCTTAGGGCTTCAAGTGAAACAATCTGAAGATGGAATTTTCATCTCACAGACCAAATTCACCAAAGAGCTAATTAAGAAATTCGGAATGGAGAACGCAACCTCTATGAGGACTCCAATGGGCTCAACTATGTCTCTGGACAAGGATGAAAAAGGGAAACCTTTTGATGAAACCAAGTACAGAAGCATAATTGGATCCTTGCTCTACCTTACTGCCAGTAGGCCTGACATAATGTTCTCAACATGTGTCTGTGCTAGATTTCAGGTGAAATCTAAGGAATCTCATTACGCTGCTGCAAAGCGGATCCTGAGATACCTTAAAGGCACACCAAATCTTGGCTTATGGTACCCAAGAAGTAATGACAGCGAACTAATTGGATTTTCAGATGCAGATTTTGCAGGTAGCAAAGACGACCGGAAAAGCACCTCAGGGACTTACCAATTCTTCGGAAGAAGGCTAATTTCCTGGAGTAGCAAGAAGCAGAACTGTGTCGCAATCTCAACGGCCGAGTCAGAGTATATCTCTGCAGGCAGTTGTTGCGCACATTTGCTATGGATAAAGAATCAGTTCGAGGACTACAACCTGCAGTTCAAGGATATACCCTTGTAGTGTGACTCCTCCAGTGCAATTGCAATAGCCAACAATCCAGTCTGTCACAGCCGGACAAAGCACATTGAGCTAAGGTACCACTTCATCCGGGAACATGTGGAGCATGGAGACATAGATCTCCAATATGTGCCTACAGATAGGCTAGTTGCAGATATCTTCACAAAGCCGCTGGACGAGACCAAGTTCTCGTTCTTCAAGACAGAGCTTGGGATGCTCAACAAAGAAGACTAAAGAAGGCTAAATGACTAAGAAGCACGTAATTGCAAAGGGTTAGTCAAAATCTACTCTTTCTCAACTTTTTTCAAAATTCAACTCGAGAAGCATGAGACATACTCGAGTAACTAAAGACCGACTCGAGTAAATGAATGAACCTACTCGAGTATATGTACTGACCTACTCGAGTATCTAAAGACCTACTCGAGTAAGTTTCTCACCTACTCGAGTAAGTCAATACCTACTCGAGTAAGTCTCTCACCTACTCGAGTAAGTCATTATCTACTCGAGTAGTTTTCTCCGCATACTCGAGTAACTCCAGTCGACCTACTCGAGTAGCTCCTTTACCTACTCGAGTAGCCTCTATCTCTCTCTCGTGTCCTGATTCCCAGATTTTCAAACTGTTCTATTTGCCACCCAAGGCTACATGCCGCCTCTTTCTTTAAATTAATCAGCGGAAATTTAAGAATTATATATATATACGAAATTCCGAAACATCAAACCTACTCGACATCATTTCTATCTCTCGAGTACCCTGTCTCTTCGCCTACCCCGCCGACTCGCCTCCGCCGCTGTTGTAGAGCCCTCACTCTCAACTCCTCCAGTCATTCGCATCCATGGCGACTTCTCACAAGATCGGCGTCAGCTCCGAATTAGTCACCGACGGTATTGCAGAACATTCCGACGATTTCCACAACCTCCTCATCCTTCTCGACACCGCCGGCCTCTCCTTCATCCTCCAAGAACCCTGTCGCGTTCTCTTCCCTGAAGTTGCAGAATTCTTCACAAATCTCAAGGTTCGACGGAATGGCAAAGTCCTCAAATCTACAGTAAAGGGTTTGAAACTCAAGTTCACCAAGACCTCTGTCTCTCAACTTCTCCGTTTACCTATTGTTGATGAAGAAGATGATCTGGATGATGAAGATTCTGACCGAACAACACTCTTCTGTGGCATTTCTCCTGAAGCTCAGTACATTAAGAGGTCAGACATGAATGCTGAAGGAAAATTTCTGGTAGACATCATTGGCAAAATTATTCTCTGCAAGACACACTCCATCAGAGACATTCCCTCATACTTCTTCGACATAATGCAAGCCATTGTCTGCCGCAAGAAATACCAATTTGGTATGCTGATTTTGGACAAGATAAAGGACAGCATGAAATCCCCCAAATACGCAAGAATTATATCTCTGCTCCTTCATGAAACAAATCTTGAAGTCTTCACTCTCTCCAAAGGGACTCCACTTCACCACATGAAGAAGGTCTCCATCTTTTCAATTCAGAGATGGGATCTCAAGCTCAAGAACTCTGCCCAAGCTGCACAGGTTTCAGCAATCCCAGCAGATCCAGCTATAGAGGACAGGACTCCATCTCGCTCTCCTCATCAAGTGGCCAGCTCCTCTGGTGCACCAAGTGAGGGGGAGCCTGCTCCTTCTAGCCCAGTCAGGCAGCCCTCTCCTCAGCCAGAGATTCCATCCCTACCTCATACTCCAAAGAGTCCAGCCACTTCCTCAGATCAAGTACCTCAAGACACTCTTCTATCCACAGCTACTGCCACAGATGCCATGATTGCAGAGCTTACTGAAGATGTGCTTCCCCCTCCTCCTCTATCTCCTCCAGCTCCAACCACTGAACATCACAAGGACTTGTCTCCAGCACAGTCTCCTGCTCATTCTCCAGCCAGAACTCCAACACCTTCTCCAACTCCTTCAGCAGATAAGCCAGACACCATTTTTATTTCTGATGAGCCTTCTCCTGAACCAGCTGAGGCTCCCCTCAGAAACCTCAATTTCTCCATCCCCCATGATACAGAAGGAATTGGATGCTGTCATTCCTACCACCAGAGCTCTCAGCTCAGTGCTTATTGAAGAAATAGCTCCTTGGGTAATTCCTCCAATCCCTACTGCTGCTCCCTTCAGCTGCTGCTACAGTCTCCTCCTCCTCAGATCTGCTGCAAAGCATTGCACTTCTTCTTCAAGAACAGAGAACCTATTTTGACACCTCTCTAAAGGTGGTCACTGACAAAGTTACTGCTCTTGAGACTGAGATGAGCAGAGGTTTTGCTGAAATTCAACACAACACTGACAAGCTCAAGTACATGTTCCAACTTGGTGGCAAAGCTCTTGACCATACTATCACCAGTGTGGGCAATGTTATGGAACAAGGTATCACATTAGCAAACAATCAGATCGAAGTAGACAAGAAGACTGAAGCCAACAAGATGCAGATATGTGAAGAAGTTGGTATTTTCAAAGATGACACCATAGAAAAAGTATCTGTTGAAATCAGAAAGGGGGAGGGTTTGATAAAAGAACTCAAAGAACAGGTAGAAAAATCTACTACTCAGAAGACATTTGAATGGGAAGCTCATGTAAAGACCATTCATGATGATGTGCTTGCCTAGATACAGAGTGTCAAATTTCACACATATGACACTGCTGTCTGGATGCACAATCAGATCTTGCCAGATCTTGCAGTTGACCCAAACATCATTCCCCATCATCTCAATCCTCTAGCCACATATGTCATTGCCCCAGCTGTTCCTCAACAACCCACCTTCTCTCCCAGGCCTGGAGACTTAGTTGCTCCACCAAATACTTATGTTCCAGGCTGGGAAGAAGACGATCCTGCTGATATATTCCTTCAAGCCCCTCCATAGATCAGAATCCACAAGAAGAAAAGGAAATATGGTGAAGGTCCCTCTGCCAGCAGGACAGCTCCTTCTAAGGCCCCTGAACATGCTGAAGCCTGGTCTCCAACTTCAAAGTCTCTCATCTTGGACACACTTAGGCTGGTCATGGATCACAATGAGAACAGAAACATGCACTACAGTTCCCAGGAATAGGAGTTATATGAGAAGTCAATGCTGAAAAGAAAGATCCATGACAGAGAGTTTGGGAGAAATAACCCTGCTGCTCCTCCAAGGCCTCCTAAGTACTTTCCTAAGCCTTTCAGCTACCTAAGAAGACAACAAGAGAAGATGGATAAGCAGCAATCTCAAGCCTAAACCTATAAGATGATGAGAGATTAAAATGACTAATTGTATACATGATGTTTTTGGAAACTCACATATATACAATTCTTCAATTCTGTCAAATTATCCTTTTCATTGCCTATTGCTTACCTTCTCTTGTTTTTCTACTTAGTTTCTTTTATGTCCATAATTCACCTTAGTGTAAAGGGTTCTAACTTCAACAAATAGGGGGAGATTGTTCGGTATTACATGCACATTAACCCAGATTTGATGAAGTCACCCTGGAACTAAGATGAATTAAGTTGTATTTGATGCTTGGTTTGAGCTATATGTTTGCAGGAATTTCACTGGGAAGTGTAGACCAATGTCAGCTCACAGTGGGTCACCAAACACAGGAACTATACAATGTAATCCCTCATTGCATATTCCAAGGTGTTGACTCATGTGTGATCTCTCTATTGGGGTACACTTCATATTCAAGCTATTGGTCTATGGGAAAGGAATTGGAAGTTGGCTACTCTAGAAGAATCAGCTTTACCAACATCAGAATTTTCTAAGTATTTTACTCGAGTAGAGCCTTCACCTACTCGAGTAGTCTGGGTATAAGTTACTCGAGTAAAGGAACCTTGTACTCGAGTAGACATAGTCATATACTCGAGTAGCTAAGTCACCTACTCGAGTAGACATAGTCATATACTCGAGTAGCTAAGTCACCTACTCGAGTAGACCAAGTCATATACTCGAGTAGCATGCTTATATACTCGAGTAGATTACTCTTTATACCCGAGTACTAAAGGGTTTTCTCATCTAAATTTCTCTAAGTCATATACTCGAGTAAGTATACTCATACATTCGAGTAAGTATACTCATATACTCGAGTAAGTATACTCACTTACTCGAGTAGATAGAAACATACTCGAGTAGTTCATTTTACCTACTCGAGTAGTTCATGTGTCACCCATGTACCTTGCTATTTCCCTACTCCAGAATTTTTTCTAAGTCTTTTACTAGAGTAGAACTTTCACCTACTCGAGTAGATTACTTCCTCTCGAGTAGTTTAGTTCAACTACTCGAGTAGTTGCCAGCAGGGCTCTTCAGAATTTTTCTAAGTATTCTACTCGAGTAGTACTTCTTGTACTCGAGTAGGTTATGTAATATACTCGAGTAGCTCTTCCAGTACTCGAGTAGATCCTCTATATACTCGAGTAGGTCTCTACATATACTCGAGTAGTTCTGTCTGCTTACTCGAGTAGTTGATCTCTATATACTCGAGTAGTCTTTATATTTATACCCGAGTATGTTCTCCTTTATATACTCGAGTAGGTATTCACCTACTCGAGTAGTTATTGACTTACACGTGTAGTTGGCTGAATCTTTCCGAAATTTTTCTAAGTCCTTTTTTCTGACGGGATTTTTCAAATCACGTGACATGATTGGTCCACGTGTACGTCATTATGACCGATTATGACCGTTAGTGTCACAACCCGCATTTTCTCAACAGTAAAATCATATCAGAGTAAGAGAAAACACGTGCCGTGATGCCACGTCGTGCAGGGGATAACTGCACACGCTTAGGCAAAACTCCAGACGTTAGATCTTATGGAAAAATTGTTGATTAAATATGAAAGAAAATCAGTTATGTTGAATGGCCGTATCCCTTGGCCTGGTGGATCAACTAGTCCACAGTTAAAATTATATTTATACGCAGCAGAAAATACTTTGGTTCATTTGAGTTGACACCCTAAATGAACATAAGTGTCCCCGGGGGACGACTTATGTGTGCACGACTCTAAGGTGAATATAGTGGGTATGAAAAATAGAGTTTTACGTTGAGGAAAAATAGTGTCTTTGATTTAGAAACATGTTATGCATGGGGTACATATAAAAATACTTTTAGGTTTTAAAATATCTAACCTGCAACCTAGCATAAATCCTTCCCAGAAGCAAGTAACCAACCACAAGTAGGCAAAATCAGCAGTTTAAAGTCATACCCAGCATCGCAAGAAGCCACCAGTGGGTGCCAACAACCTGACACGAACCCACTGGCGAGTATGTATGTCTATACGGAAAAGTAAAGAACTACCTCACAACAAAACGGGGATCAGCTATCTCAGCTACCCTAGAGGCCACCAACAAGCCCCTCCAAAAGATGTAGCCGCTGAACTGGCTACAACCTGGACCTGAGGCATTCAAGAAAAGAACACCTCAGCAAGGAAACAATCAAAAGGTAAATAGAGCAATAGAATAATTAGCAAATAAGAAGAAGGGTTTACCAACCCGGCAACAAATTGCTATAAACAAAAGAAAAGGGGTGACAGTAAGAAGAGAGTACTGTCTAGAGCACAGCAGAGCACACCAAGTGCGAGCAATAAAACCATAATGCCCTACCAAAAGAGTCTGCAACAACAACAAGACATATACATATGTGCCCAAAAGAAAGGAAAGCATAAACAGGAAAGGGACTAACAGTCCTAACACGTGGGTAAGTGGCAGTGGTCAAAACATGGATATGAATACATAACCAAAATCAGACCCAAAAAGGGGTAAGGGGTCAAACAGTGGCAGCTTTAGGGTCCCACACACACCAACCCAAACCGGGGCAAAAGGCGGTGGCCACAGCTCTCCACATAAAACCACCCCTCCAGCGGCCACCAAAACTCCACCACCTGCCACAACCCAAGAGTCGGCATGCAGAAATTAGCCGAACACCCAATGCCCCCCCTAGGGAAAGGTCACACTAACAATCCTAAGAAACACACGAACCCAAGGCAAAAACGTCGGGTCCAACCGACGCGGCCTTGCTCGCCTAAAAAGAACCAACCCCGAGTCTACCTGACCCCAAAACAAGCGCAGCACCCAGTGTTGACACGATGTGTCGACACCACGACAAGCCGGTGTCGACACGAGGTGTCGACACAACCGCTGCCGGTGTCGACACCAAGTGTCGACACCACTGTGGCCGGTGTCAACACAAGGTGTTGACACTGCCGCTGCTGGTGTCGACACCAAGTGTCGACACCACTGCGGCCGGTGTCGACACATGGTGTCGACACTTTCACTGCTGGTGTCGACACCAAGTGTCGACACCACTGCGGCCGGTGTCGACACAAGGTGTCGACACTGCCGCTGCTGGTGTCGACACCAAGTGTCGACACCACTGCGGCCGGTGTCGACACAAGGTGTCGACACTGCCGCTGCTGGTGTCGACACCAAGTGTCGACACCACGACTGGCCGGTGTCGACACCAAGTGTCGACACCACGACTGGCCGGTGTCGACACCAAGTGTCGACACCACGACTGGCCGGTGTCGACACAACGGTGTCGACACCCCGACTGGCCGGTGTCGACACAACGGTGTCGACACCCCGATTGGCCGGCGCTAGATCCAGCAAACAACCAGAAACGAGAACGAGGTCTCTCTCTAGGGTACAACATCCATCGGCAATAGCAACTACTCGACCTGAACCGAACCAAATCTGTCCCTAATAGACACAATCCCTCAGGAAAACTGAGATTTTAACTGGAACTTTCTACACCATCCACGGTATGATCGGGAACGAACCCTAGCGTACACCTAGGATCTAAGCAGGAAAGAGATAAAATTAAATCAAAGAAAAAGACAGAGATCAACTTTGGCAAGGATGAGGGGACATCACTTGCCTCAATACCAGAAAAGCTAGGTCGGCGGCATCCCCCACTCTCGGATCTAGCCGCAGAGAACCAGCTGAGGAGCAGAAAGAATGCAAATCCAGGAGAGGGCAGTCCAGATCCACCCTCGAAATCAAATTCGACTGCTAAATCTCCAGGAATCGGCGTCCGAAGGCTAGGGTAGTCCGACGGTTCTCTTCCTCTCACACAGGCGGCGGCTTCTTCCAAGAAGAGAAAAAGAAAAGACAAAAGAACCCAGCCCCAATTCTAACCTAAGGCTATATATATATATACACAGCAATTTAATAATAAACAATCAATACATAATAATTACTTACACTCAAAATCAAAACAACACGAGACCCGAAACATCTCGGAACATGACGAAATTCACGCTGCAGCTAAAAACCCACGCTACGAACACAACTGCGAAGTCGAAATTATCATTCGACGAACAAAACCCGGGATAACACCACCCGAAGCCAAAACACAAGCATTCCCTAAGAGGCCCAGCCGAGTCATCAAACGGACTCCGGCTAGCTGGGGAATCTTGCTAACAGGCTACAAACAGGCTACACAGGGAACCCTAAGAGCTAAGACCACGCTCTACAATGGCAAAAAGCCGGAAATACACCATCGAAACGCCAGCCAAAGATTAAACAAAACACAGAAAAACCGGGGGCGTTACAGCCACTCCCCCTAAAAGAAAGTTTCGCCTCGAAACTTTACTCACAACACTCCTATATAGAAGGAGAGGGAAAGAGCCAGGAAAGGGCTATATAAATAAATAAAATAGAACATACCAGGCACAAGATCAGGGAAACAGATGAGGGTGAGCCTCCCTCATAGCCGACTCCAACTCCCAAGTCGCGCTTTCCACATCCTGATTCCTCCATAAAACTTTGACCATAGGAATAATATTCTTCCGCAACGCCCGAACTTGAGAATCCAAAATGCGAACAGGCACCTCCACATAAGAAAGATTCGGCTCCAACTGAGGCACAGAATCCAAAACCTGCCTGCCATTGACCACACATTTCCGTAGCTGACTGAAGTGAAAGACACCATGCACGCCAGTGAAATTTGCGGGCAAAGCCAGCCTGTAGGCTGATACCCCAATCCGCTCAACAATCGGAAACGACCCCACGTACCTCGGGTCCAACTTCCTATTCCTGCCAAACCGCTTGACTCCAATCAACGGGGAGATGTTGGGTATTGTATCCACAATGTACCTGATTTGAAGAAGCACCTGGACAAGCTAAGGTCAATAGACAATGTATTTGATAAAATCTTTCAAGTTGTACTTGCAGTTCTTCCACGCTAAGTGCACACCAATGTCAGGGTGCAGTAGGTCAATATACACGGGTCTGCACGATGTAATCCCTCGTTGAGCAGATCAGTGTGTTGGCCTACGTGTACTCTCTCTATTGGAGTGCACTTACTTTCAAGTACAGGGCCGTGCTTATGCAAGAGAAGACAAGGAGCAAGGATGGGTCAAGGAGCAGCTCTTGGGTGGAAAGACGAAAATTCGTCTAAGTATAATTCGACGAGAATCACCAAGTGATTCTCGCCGAATCGTTGAGAATCATTAGTGA
Organism: Platanthera guangdongensis; assembly: GCA_039583875.1. Lineage (NCBI taxonomy): Eukaryota > Viridiplantae > Streptophyta > Magnoliopsida > Asparagales > Orchidaceae > Platanthera > Platanthera guangdongensis. Next base: position 210,256,801 of record CM077151.1, read on the forward strand.
TTCTCGCCGACTCTTTCCGGCTACCTCAAAACGGTGCCAAGTAAGATTCGGCGAGAATCACTAATGATTCTCGCCGAACCCATCGCTGAGCAGATCATGAATACCAAGTATTATTCGTTGAGAATCACTAAGTGATTCGGCGAGAATCACTAGTGATTCTCGACGAATCGTCGAGAATCACTAACTGATTCTCGCCGATTCGTCGAGAATCACCTGCGATTTTCGCCGATTTTTACTTAGCGATTTCTCTGGAACTGCTGGACCGGATTCTGCCGCTGGACTATTTTGAACCGGATTTCGGGATTCTTCTTGTGGGTCCCACAACGGTCAAATTAGTAGTATCTACAGTATATATATACGGGTATTTTGAACAAAAGACTTACACAGAAAAGAAGCCGAGCACGATCAAACCCTAAAATCGCGAAACTGCTCCGCCGCCGCCGTCGCCGCTCGCGCTAGTCGGTCGCCGCTGTTGATCGCATTTCTTCCCGATCTCCGGCGACAGAAGCTTAGCCAAGCTTTGAGTCTCACGTGTCTATCTAGAGATCTCTTGTCTCTCGATTTGTTGATCGGAAAAAAAAAACTTCCCCATCCGAATAGATCGAGACGACCGATCCTCGTGTCACCGTTGGAAGACCAAGCTAGCTTCGCTACGAAGATTGGATATCTAAGTTCAGCAGCCGCTCATCATCATAGCCGCCGATCCCGAAGCAAGCCGCCGCTCGTCTTGCCGCCGCCGGTTCCGGGGAGATCCTTTCCAAGAGAGACCAAGGTTATAGACTCTTCGTTGACTTCACGAACACGTCGTCGAACGAAGAGGAACACCGTAGTCTCCAAATGAAGTTTGTATCTCGTGTACATTCTATTTTACTTTTGTTGTAAAGGAACGATTGTTCCGTATTGTAAGGGTTGGGTGCAACCCGGTTTGTGGGAGTGTTGACTCCTACGTGTGGAAGGGTTCCTTCCGATAGTGCAAGGATTGGATTTCAATCCTGTTGGAGAAGTGACCGAGTCGTCCCTTGTTGGGAGATAGGTCGAAGGGGGAAAGTGGATGTACCCAAGTCGGGGAACCACTATAAATTGCCTGTGTATTCTGTGTGCTGTGCCGTTTGTTTTTATTTTGCAGGTACCATCTTAAATTCCGCAAATATGCTTCACGTCACCTATTCCCCCCCCCCCATAGGTGAACATAGTTGACACTAGGTGGACTTTCAAGTGGTATCAAAGCTAGGTTTCTCATCAAAAAGGTTAACACCTTGAGTTGAATCCTGCCGCTAGTGTCAAGAAGGAGGCAAACTTCTACTATGGACGGGCTCAAGTTCTCAGGCAAGATCCCCATGTGCACCAGGCTCAACTTTCCTATTTGGAAGGAAAGGATCAGGTTCTACATGGAAGCAGTTGATCCTCGTCTCTTCATGATCATGGAGGAGGGACCTTATGTCCCCACTAAGGCCTCCACCATTGATCCTACCCAGAAAGTGCCAAAGAAACTTTCTGAAATGGATAAGGACGAGATGGTGCTAGTAGGACTTGACAAGAAGGCGCGAAACATTCTGGTCAGCGCGGTTGATGACTCTATGATGCAAAACTTCAGCAACTGCAGGACAGCACAGGAGATCTGGCAGTGCCTGATCATCCTAATGGAGGGCACAAATGAAGTAAGGGATGATCGGAGATCCCTCCTGAACCAGAAATATGAGGCCTTCAGACAAGGGCCTAAGGAAGAGATCGGAGTCACCTACGAGAACTTCCTCAAGATCGTCAACGCCCTCAAAGGATACAGAAGAGTGTTCAGTAATGGTGAACTCAATGACAAATTCCTTAGGTCCCTTACTAAGGAATGGGACACAAAGATCTGCGCCATACGAGAGTTTGACAGGCTAGCGGAAACTGACCCACAAATTCTGTTTGGGAAGCTGATGTCCTATGAGCTTCAGCTGAACACCAGGAAAGCAGAAGAAGAAGCAGAGAAGGCTGCAGCCAAAGAAAAGACTGTGGCTCTAAAAGACAGTCACTCCAGAAAAGGCAAGGGTGCGGTTTCATACCGTGCAAAGAAAAAGGATGAGGAGGAGGACTCCGAGCCATGCTCCTCCAGCTCAGAGCTGTCGGAGGAGGATTTCTCCTTCATCACCAGAGAGTTCAAGAAGTTCCTCAAGATGAGGAATCAAAGAAAGAGAGACGGCTCCTCCTCCAGGCATCAGAAGAAAAATTATTCTTCTGACAGGTATGCTTCTAAACCGAACAAACATCGCTCCTCTGACATTATTTGCTTTGGATGCAATAAGTCAGGACACGTCGTGGCCGACTGCTATCAAGGCAAGAAAGAAAAAGGGAAAGAAGAGGAGCACAAATCTTCGAGAGATAAGAAGAAAGAGCGGAGCTACATCGCCAAAAGGCCAAAGACACTGAGCGAGTCTGATTCCTCAGACTCCAGTGATGATGAGGAAGCCTACTTCGAGCTGGTGGGTCGCTTCGACTCAGAAGGAGAATGTCCCCCATTTACTGGGAAGGTAAAAGCTCACACCCCTCTCTCCGACTCCGACTCTGATCCTGAGTCTCAGGATGATGAACCTGAGGATAGCCCTTCGGCTCGTGAAACGGAGCTCCTCGAGAAGTATGAGCTTCTGCTCAACACTTTTAAGGAGTGCCGTAAGAGACTGAAGGCTGAGAAAAAGGAAGTGAAATTCCTTAAGGGTGAGTGTGTATCCCTAAGGGAAGAGGTCACTAGCTTGATTTCTCTCCGACAGGAGCACCTTGACCTGACTTCAAAGCATTCAGAGTCTTTGAAGCTCCTTGATCTTAAGCAGGAGGAAGTCGACAAGTTGGAAGAACAACTTGCGGCAGAAAGGAATATCGTTAAGAGCTTCTCTATGCCAAAAACAGTTCTTCCAGTCGTTGATACCTTCTCTGCTCAGGCCAAAGGAGCTGGCTTGGGGCATGTAGGGGTATCTGGTTCCTCATCCAGGAGAAACAGGAACCAGAGGAAGAATAAGGCCGCCAAGAAGGCCTCTGCTGATGAAAAGGGCAAGGCTCCTCTTAGTCTTGTTGCGTTCAGAAAGCCTGGCTTTCCGTGCAACCAACATGACTTTGAGTCAACATTTGGCCATCATTTCCGGCCCTCGGTTGCAAAGCCAAAGAGCCGATATGACGGTTGGACCTTTCCCCGGAACTTCGGTGAGAGTGCCTTCAAGGCACCTTATGAGGAAATCCACATGGGAAATTATGGTCCGTTCTCTAGCGGCCATAATGGAAAGCAGGCACCAAAAGCCAAGCCTGTTATACAGAAGGTGACGAAGTCATGTGACTACTGTCACCATGAGGCCTCCACCTCCAGATCCAAGGCCCCAGCTGTACCCACCGTTCCCAGGGTAAGGCAGGAGCCTAGGAAGAGGTACAACAGATTCGACTGTTGGTGCTGTGGCAAAGTCAGTCACTTTGCCGTGTATTGTTGGCTTAATCCAAGGTATTACGAGACTCCCCATGTTAGCAATGCGAGGCCGACCACTCGTAGGGTTAACCAACCGAGGGGGAGTGTGCTAACCAGGAATCTAGGACCCAAGTTCGATTGGGTTCCTAAGGCAAATTAATTTTGTTTTGCAGGAATGTCCAAAGGCCACCAAAACGCCGATCTGGTATTTGGACAGTGGATGCTCCCGGCATATGACTGGGACAAGAAGCCTGCTGCGTGATTACACTCCAGTCGAGAATGGACCCAAAGTCATCTTTGGAGGGTCAGATCGAGGAGTCACCAGAGGTTACGGTATGATTTCCAACGGTATAATCTCTATCACCGACGTGGCTTATGTTGAAGGGTTAAACCATAACCTGATCAGTGTAAGTCAGTTATGTGACAAAGGTTATGACGTTAAGTTCTGCAAGGATAAATGTCTGATAATTTCACGTACCTCTTCTGAGACGGTATTATCAGGCATTAGGAGCAGAAATATCTTCTGCTTAGATTTTCTCAGTTTAGATTCATCTACCCCCGTATGCCTTGTGGCAACAGGCAGTGCATCTCTTTGTGAACAATGGCACAAGAGATTGGCACATATTAATTTCAAGACAATTAGTATGTTGTTTTCTAAGAACTTAGTAAGGGATGCTCCCAGTATCAAGTGCATCAAAGATAGCCCCTGTCCTGCATGCCAGATGGGCAAACAGACTCAGGCTACCTTTAAGTGCATTGTAGACAAAGACTCTTCTCGATGTCTTTACCTTTTACATATGGACTTGTTTGGTCCAATGCAAGTTCATAGCTTGGGAGGCAAGTCCTATATGCTAGTGATAGTTGATGATCATTCTCGGTTTACATGGGTGTTCTTTTTGAAACGAAAGTCAGATACGTTTGACATCTTCACTAATTTTGTCAAGCAGGTTCAGAACGAATTTAACTGCTCAGTGGTCAAAATCAGAAGTGACCATGGAACAGAATTCGAATCTGGTGCTATGACAGAATTTTGTGAAGAACAAGGTATCTTTCATGAGTTTTCCTCCCCGCGCACTCCTCAGCAAAATGGAGTTGCGGAGAGGAGAAATAGAACTCTCATTGAAGCCTGCACGACAATGTTGAAAGACGCTTCTCTCCCGGAATACTTCTGGGCAGAGGCTGTCAATACAGCTTGTCATGTACAAAACCGAGCATTGATCAACAAGCATCATCGTAAGACGCCTTACGAGCTACTGAAAGGCAGGAAACCAACCATGTCCTACTTGAGGATTTTCGGTTGCAGATGCTATGTACTGAATAATGGGAAGTACCCGCGTACTAAATTTGGTGAAAAATGCTTCGAAGGCATATTCATGGGCTATAGTTCCCACAGTCGGGCATATAGGGTCTTCAATAAGAAAACCCTAGTGGTAGAAGAATCAATAAATGTTGTATTTGATGAAGGAAGTTTGCTTAACAGCAATTCTTCCAGTGGTATTCTTGAAGATGCAGGTGCACGACTTGAACAGCTGAGTCTGGATGAAACCGCTAAAGATGACACTCCTAAGTACGTCAAGGTTTCCACCTCCACGTCATCTGAAAATGTTGAAGATCAAAATGGAACAAATCTCTTAGAAGAAGGAGAAGCCCAAGAAGTAGTCGACACTCCAGACGCCAGACTTCTAGAGCTCCGGCACGTGAGGGATCATCCTAGAGATCAGATCATCGGAGATCCTCGTGTCGGTGTCAGAACTCGAAGAGGTACTATTAACGAAGTATTGCATCTTAGCTTCCTGTCACAGGTTGAGCCAAAGAAGTTCGACGAGGCGAACAAGGATGAGGCATGGATTCTGGCCATGCAAGATGAACTACATCAATTCGAACGTTGCAACGTTTGGACGCTAGTTCCCAGACCATACAAGCAGAATGTGATTGGCACCAAGTGGATCTTCAGAAACAAACTGGATGAACATGGTGTCATCGTAAAGAACAAGGCCAGGCTGGTGGCTCAAGGTTACAGACAGGAGGAGGGGATTGACTTCGACCAGACCTTCGCACCAGTAGCAAGGCTCGAGGCAATCAGATTGTTCCTGGCGTATGCTTCACACAAAGGATTCACAGTCTATCAAATGGATGTGAAATCAGCATTCTTGAACGGAGACCTAAAAGAGGAAGTATACGTCGCTCAACCCCCAGGTTTTGTCGATCCTACTTATCCCAATCATGTTTATTTTCTTAATAAGGCCTTATATGGGTTGAAACAAGCTCCATGAGCTTGGTATGAGACGTTATCTAGTTTTCTTCTTGAGAACAAGTTCTCTAGAGGTAAAATAGATAAAACATTGTTTCTCAGGGAAGTCAAAGGCAAGATTTTGTTGGTGCAAATCTATGTCGATGACATAATATTCGGCTCAACGGACAACAATCTTTGTAAAAAGTTTTCTAAACTTATGCAAGGAAAGTTTGAAATGAGCAGTATGGGAGAGCTCAAGTATTTCTTAGGACTTCAAGTGAAACAGTCTGAGGATGGAATCTTCATCTCTCAGACGAAGTTCACGAATGAACTCCTTAAGAAATTCGGTATGGAGAGTGCAACCTCTATGAGGACTCCAATGGGATCCACTATGTCTCTGGATAAGGATGAGAAAGGTAAACCTTTCGATGAAACCAAATACAGAAGCATCATTGGATCCCTGCTCTATCTTACTGCCAGTAGACCGGATATCATGTTCTCCACATGTATCTGTGCCAGATATCAGGTGAACACTAAGGAATCTCACTATGTCGCTGCAAAGCGAATTCTAAGATACCTTAAAGGTACTCCCAATCTTGGCTTGTGGTACCCGAGAAACAATGATGTCGAGCTAATAGGTTTTTCAGATGCTGATTTTGCAGGAAGTAGGGATGACAGGAAAAGCACCTCCGGGACGTGTCAATTCCTCGGCAGGAGGCTTATCTCTTGGAACAGCAAGAAACAGAATTGTGTTGCAACCTCCACAGCAGAGTCTGAGTACATCTCGGCAGGCAGCTGTTGCGCACAACTCCTATGGATCAGAAACCAGTTAGCCGACTACGACCTTCAGTTCAAAGACATACCAATGTACTGCGACTCCTCCAGTGCAATTGCCATTGCCAACAATCCGGTCTCGCACAGCAGAACGAAGCATATTGAAGTGCGCTACCACTTCATTCGGGAGCACGTGGAGAATAAGGACATCTCTCTCTGTTATGTCCCCACGGACAAGCAGATTGCTGATATATTCACAAAGCCCTTAGACGAGGCCAAGTTCAATCTTTTCAAGACTGAATTGGGGATGCTCAATTATGAGGAATGAAGACTACAGAAGCTCCAGGCTCGTGCATGATCTGAGGGGGAGCAAGGAACTCAAGTGTGAGCACAGACGCAAGAACTGAGGGGGAGCAAGGGGTCAAATGCTACCGACCCCGATTTGCAGAAGCCGAAAAGGGGGAGATTACCCTCTCAGCTAAGGCTAAGGTGGCTCCAAGCTTGCTCCCAAGAAATTGGTATTGGTAATGGATCACTCACTCAACTCAATTTTAAGTTTATGGTTTTCATTCCCATATGCTCTATTCACCTTAGCTTGTAGGGTTTAGGCTTCTTCAAATAGGGGAGATTGTTGGGTATTGTATCCATAATGTACCTGATTTGAAGAAGCCCCTGGACAAGCTAAGGTCAATAGACAATGTATTTGATAAAATCTTTCAAGTTGTACTTGCAGTTCTTCCACGCTAAGTGCACACCAATGTCAGGGTGCAGTAGGTCAATATACACGGGTCTGCACGACGTAATCCCTCGTTGAGCAGATCAGTGTGTTGGCCTACGTGTACTCTCTCTATTGGAGTGCACTTACTTTCAAGTACAGGGCCGTGCTTATGCAAGAGAAGACAAGGAGCAAGGATGGGTCAAGGAGCAGCTCTTGGGTGGAAAGATGAAAATTCGTCTAAGTATAATTCGACGAGAATCATTAGTGATTCTCGCCGACTCTTTCCGGCTACCTCAAAACGGTGCCAAGTAAGATTCGGCGAGAATCACTAATGATTCTCGCCGAACCCATCGCTGAGCAGATCATGAATACCAAGTATTATTCGTTGAGAATCACTAAGTGATTCGGCGAGAATCACTAGTGATTCTCGACGAATCGTCGAGAATCACTAACTGATTCTCGCCGATTCGTCGAGAATCACCTGCGATTCTCGCCGATTTTTACTTAGCGATTTCTCTAGAAGCTGCTGGACCGGATTCTGCCGCTGGACTATTTTGAACCGGATTTCGGGATTCTTCTTGTGGGTCCCACAACGGTCAAATTAGTAGTATCTACAGTATATATATACGGGTATTTTGAACAGTAGATTTACACAGAAAAGAAGCCGAGCACGATCAAACCCTAAAATCGCGAAACTGCTCCGCCGCCGCCGTCGCCGCTCGCGCTAGTCGGTCGCCGCTGTTGATCGCGTTTCTTCCCGATCTCCGGCGACAGAAGCTTAGCCAAGCTTTGCGTCTCACGTGTCTATCCAGAGATCTCTTGTCTCTCGATTTGTTGATCGGAAAAAAAAAACTTCCCCGTCCGAATCGATCGAGACGACCGATCCTCGTGTGACCGTTGGAAGATCAAGCTAGCTTCGCTACGAAGATTGGATCTCTAAGTTCAGCAGCCGCTCATCATCATAGCCGCCGATCCCGAAGCAAGCCGCCGCTCGTCTTGCCGCCGCCGGTTCCGGGGAGATCCTTTCCAAGAGAGACCAAGGTTGTAGACTCTTCGTTGACTTCACGAACACGTCGTCGAACGAAGAGGAACACCGTAGTCTCCAAACGAAGTTTGTATCTCGTGTACATTCTATTTTACTTTTGTTGTAAAGGAACGATTGTTCCGTGTTGTAAGGGTTGGGTGCAACCCGGTTTGTGGGAGTGTTGACTCCTACGTGTGGAAGGGTTCCTTCCGATAGTGCAAGGATTGGATTTCAATCCTATTAGAGAAGTGACCGAGTCGTCCCTTGTTGGGAGATAGGTCGAAGGGGGAAAGTGGATGTACCCAAGTCGGGGAACCACTATAAATTGCCTGTGTATTCTGTGTGCTGTGCCGTTTGTTTTTATTGTGCAGGTACCGTCTTAAATTCCGCAAATACGCTTCACGTCACCTATTCCCCCCCCCATAGGTGAACATAGTTGACACTAGGTGGACTTTCAGGAGACCTTTAAGAACACCGAGTCCCCCACGGCAAATTCCAAGTCCGATCTACGCCGATTGGCGTTCTTCTCATATCTCTCCTGGGCTATCCGAAGCTTTTCCCGAATAAGCTTCACAGCGGTTTCCATCTCATCAAGCGCTTCGGGACCCAACAAAGGTCCCTCGCCAAGCTCAGCCTAAAACAAGGGAGTCCTGCGACGCCTCCCATACAAAGATTCAAAAGGAGCCATTTGCAAGCTTTCTTGATAACTGTTGTTATATGCGAATTCCATAAGCCGCAAGCGCTCGTCCCACGCTCCTCCGTAGTCCAGAATATAGCATCGGATCATATCTTCCACAATCTGATTTACTCGCTCCGTCTGACCATTGGTCTGCAGATGATAAGCCATGGAATATCTCAAATCTGTACTCAACACTTCCTGAAGGCTCTTCCAAAAACGAGACGTGAACCTGGAGTCTCGATCTGATATGATACTTACGGGTACACCATGCAATCTGATAACCTCTTCCAGATACATCTCAGCTATCTTCCTCATCAGATAATCGATCTTAAATGGTACGAAATGAGCGCTCTTTGTCAATCTGTCTACGATTACCCAAACTGAATCATGCCCCTTAGGCGATCTTGGTAAGCCGGTAATGAAATCCATCAAGATACTCTCCCACTTCCACATCGGAATCTCCAAGGGAGTCAGCTTTCCACCAGGCCTCCCATGGTCGGCTTTCACACGCCTGCAAGTGAAACACTCTGAAACAAATCTGTCTATGTCCTTCTTCATCCCGTACCACCAGGCAATCTGTTTTAAATCATGATACATCTTGGTAGACCCTGGATGGTAGGCAACACTAGATCCGTGGGCGTCTCTGCACACCATAACCCGGATATCTCCAACTGCGGGGATGCAAAACCTGCCACGATACTTCAAGGTACCCGCATCATCTATAGAGAAGTCTGGTAATTCACCTTTCTCAGCTCGAAGATACAAATGCAGAAAATCGGGATCATCCTTCTGATGCAGTCTCGTAAGCGCAATCCACGAAGGTTCTGCTACTGCTAAGTTACTCTGCGAATCACCGCTTCCCACAGAAATGTCAATCAAAAGAAACTCTTCCACTAAACGCTCACCGGAAAGATTAAAAATCTTACTTGTCTTCCGACTCAGGGCATCAGCCACCACATTTGCCTTGCCCGGATGATACTGGATTTCAACATCATAGTCGGCCACGTACTCCAACCACCGCCGCTGGCGCAGATTCAATTCTTTCTGAGTGAAGAAATATTTCAAACTCTTATGATCCGTGAAAATATTGCACTGCGCGCCATATAGCAAATGCCTCCATAATTTCAGCGCATAGATCACAGCTGCAAACTCCAGGTCATGCGTAGGGTAATTCCTCTCTTGAGTCTTTAGCTGCCTCGACCCGTACGCAATAACCTTCCCGCCCTACATCAAAACGCAGCCCAGACCGACATGCGACGCATCCACATATATATCATACCCACTACCCTCCGTAGGCAAAGACAGAATTGGAGCCGAACATAGCCTTCTTTTTAGTTCCTCAAAAGCCTTCTCACACTTGCCATCCCATATAAAGGCTACATTCTTCTGCGTCAACCTGGTCAACGGCGCGGACAAGGTAGAGAAACCTTCTACAAATCTTCTATAATAACCAGCCAAACCCAAGAAGCTTCTGATCTCTTTGGGGGTAACAGGTCTCGCCCATTCCATAACAGCAGCGATCTTTTCTGGGTCCACCGATATTCCCTCCTTATTAATCACGTGGCCTAGAAAAGAAACTTGAGGCAACCAAAATTCACATTTGCTCAGCTTGGCGTATAGCTTATGGTCTCTCAGAGTCGCCAAGACCAGCAGCAAATGTCGATCATGCTCCTCCGCATCCTTAGAATACACCAAAACATTGTCTATAAAGACAATCACGAACTTATCTAGAAAATCCTTGAAAACTCTGTTCATCAAATCCATAAAAGCTGAGGGCGCATTAGTCAAACCGAATGACATAACCAAAAACTCAAAATGCCCATGAAGAGAGCGGAACGCCGTCCGCGGAACATCTGACTCTCGAATCCTCAACTGGTGATAGCCCGAACGAAGATCTATCTTGGAAAACACGACACTACCACGCAGTTGGTCGAACAAATCGTCGATTCGCGGCAAAGGGTACCTGTTCTTAATAGTAACCTTGTTCAGCTCTCTATAGTCAATGCATAACCTCGTCGACCCATCCTTTTTTTTAACAAATATCACTAGCGCACCCCAAGGCGAAGAACTCGGACTTATAAAGCCTTTTGCCAACAACTCATCCAGCTGAATTCGCAATTCTTCCAGCTCTCGCGGAGCCATCCGGTACGGCGCCTTGACAATAGGACGCGTGCCTGGCTCCAAGTCTATGGCAAACTCGACATCTCGATTGGGTGGAAGACCGGGAAGATCGTCAGGAAACACATTAGAGAAGTCACACACCACATGAATCTCTTCCAAACGGGGCACACCAACAATCGACCCTACCAGAGAAACCACACAGGCAAAACAGCCAGAAACAAGCAACTTCCGAGCACGCACAGCAGAAATGATTGGAGACTCCTGGAGAGAATACCCATAAACGCTCCCTGGCTGACCGTTGTCTTTGACGAAGTCCAAGCGCTTACCCTTGCACTGGATCACAACATCGTACTTTGACAACCAGTCCATGCCCAAAATAACGTCGAAGTCCTCCAGGTCAATCACCTTCAAATCTGCCTTGGCTAGAAAATCTCCCAACAAAATCGGACAATCTAGGACACCCAGGTCCGTAACTACAGAGTCACCAGAGGGGAACTTAACGCAGAAGGCACCACCAACACGATCTAGGCCCAAACTGAACCGCTCCACGAAGGCTCTAGCCACAAACGAGTGGGTAGCGCTGGAATCGAAGAGAACGCGCGCCCAGTGGTTCTTTACCTTAAATCGTCCTACGAATTGCACACGCATCTAAGGCAACAAGCGCTAAAACGAAAACTACAACCAAAAAGGGAACGTAACGAAACGACTGGGGAGGAGTCGAACCTGAGATAACCTGGGTCGAAGTCTGCACTTCGTCTGCCAAAAGCACATTTAGCTTCCGCTTTCCTTTATCCATTTGCTGAGGCGGTGGCAAAGCCTGGAGGGGAACTGGCTGTAGAATAGGCTGGGTCTGGGGGCACCTTTTCTTGAGATGACCCTTCTGGCCGCACTGAAAACAGACCTTATCTTTTAACCAACAACGGGCAGCCTCATGCCCCTTCCTTCCACACAAGGCACACACCAAGTCTCCCCTGGAAACACCATGAATCGCATGCACCTGTTCCTTCTTCTGCGCTCCCAACCTTTTGAAACACTTCTCAAAGGGGTGGCCTGGCCGGCCACAAAAGCTACAAATCTCTTTGACCTTCTTTCTTGAGAAAACATCAGGTTCCTGAGGGCTCTTCCCTCCACCAGACTTCCGCTTATCCTTCCTTAACTGCTGGCCTCTATTCTTGGCATTCTCAATGGCCTCAACTCTCAAGGCAGCTTCAACCACGCTGGCATAACTGACTGCTCCATAGGCATTCGCTAACTGCTGAATGTCGCTTCTTAGTCCACCCAGAAATCGCTTAACTCGGTCTGCCTCCATACTCACCAGACCCGGAGCAAACCGACTCAACTTACAAAACTCAATCTCATACTCACTAACCGTGAGTTTCCTCTGCTTTAGGTGAAGAAAGTCATTCATTAGCTGGTCCCGCTCGACTGAAGGCAGAAACTTACCTAACAACATCACCTTAAATGACTCCCAAGTGCAACCTACCACGACAAGCCGGTGTCGACACGAGGTGTCGACACAACCACTGCCGGTGTCGACACCAAGTGTCGACACCACTACGGCCGGTGTCGACACAAGATGTCGACACTGCCGCTGCTGGTGTCAACACCAAGTGTTGACACCACTGCAGCCGGTGTCGACACAAGGTGTCGACACTGCCGCTGCTGGTGTAGACACCAAGTGTCAACACCACTGCGGCCGGTGTCGACACAAGGTGTCGACATTGCCGCTGCTGGTGTCGACACCAAGTGTCGACACCACTGCGGCCGGTGTCGACACAAGGTGTCGACACCACTGCGGCCGGTGTCGACACAAGGTGTCGACACTGCCGCTGCTGGTGTCGACACCAAGTGTCGACACCACGACTGGCCGATGTTGACACCAAGTGTCGACACCCCGACTGGCCGGTGTCGACACAACGGTGTCGACACCCCGACTGGCCGGTGTCGACACAACATTGTCGACACCACGACTGGCCGGCGCCAGATCCAGCAAACAACCAGAAACGAGAACGAGGTCTCTCTCTAGGGTACAACATCCGTCGGCAATAGCAACTACTCGACCTGAACCGAACCAAATCTGTCCCTAATAGACACAATCCCTCAGGAAAACTGAGATTTTAACTAGAACTTTCTACACCATCCACGGCATGATCAGGAACGAACCCTAGCGTACACTTAGAATCTAAGCAGGAAAGAGATAAAATTAAATCAAAGAAAAAGACAGAGATCAACTTTGGCAAGGATGAGGGGACATCACTTGCCTCAATACCAGAAAAGCTAGGTCGGCGGCATCCCCCACTCTCGGATCTAGCCAGAGAGCACCAGCTGAGGAGCAGAAAGAATGCAAATCCAGGCGAGGGCAGTCCAGATCCACCCTCGAAATCAAATTCGACCGCTAAATCTCCAGGAATCGGCGTCCGAAGGCTAGGGTAGTCCGGTGGTTCTCTTCCTCTCGCACAGGCGGCAACTTCTTCCAAGCAGAGAAAAAGAAAAGACAAAAGAACCCGGCCCCAATTCTAACCTAAGGCTATATATATATACACAGCAATTTAATAATAAACAATCAATACATTATAATTACTTATACTCAAAATCAAAACAACACGAGACCCGAAACATCTCGGAACATGACGAAATTCACGCCGCAGCTAAAAACCCACGCTACGAACACAACTGCAAAGTCTAAATTAGCATTCGACGAACAAAACCCGGGATAACACCACCCGAAGCCAAAACACAAGCATTCCCTAAGAGGCCCAGCCGAGTCATCAAACGGACTCCGGCTAGCTGGGGAATCTTACTAACAGGCTACAAACAGGCTACACAGGGAACCCTAAGAGCTAAGACCACGCTCTAAAATGGTAAAAATCCGGAAATACGCCATCGAAATGCCAACCAAAGATCAAACAAAACACAGAAAAACCGGGGGCGTTACAGTTAGTCTCTCCTATATAAGGTCTTATCAGAAAATGACAAACCCTAAGTATTCTCAAAGCTTTCTTGTAATTTCTTTTTCGAGAAATATTCTTCAGCCGCCTCCTCTCTAATTTTCGCGAATCGGAAGCCGCCGCCGCCGCCTTCTTCTCCGGCCAAAGCTTCTACTTTTAGAGGACTATTCTGAAGAGAGTTACAGATCGAGATCGACTTCGCTGATCATCTTCTCTCTCGATTTCTGTAAAAGCGAGTAGATCCAGATCGAGGCCGAGAACTTCTTCACCGGTTTCTGAAAGTGCTACAAAGTTGAAAAGAAGAAGATCCTGGCCGTTTTGATTTACTGTTTGTATTCTTGAAAACACTGTATTAATTTTGTAGGAGAAATCTTCTCCGAGTGTAGGAGTTTTTCTTTACTCCGAGTTTGTAGGAAGTGTTATATTCCGATGTGTAGATTCGTTTTGTTTGGATCGAGTTTGTAGGAACTTTGTTTCGAGGGTAGGATCGATTTTTGATCCGAGATAGTGGAGTAGCCGAGTCTAGTTGATTGCTAGATCGGTGAGGGAAAGTGGATGTACCCAAGGTTGGGGAACCATTATACATCTTGTGTCGTCTGTGATATTGGTAGATATTTCTGTGGTGTGCTCTAATTATTTTTTATTCCGCAAAAGATGCACAAACAACCTATTCACCCCCCTCTAGGTGATTTAGGTCGACAACAGTTTTCTTTCAGTTAATTGTTTGCTTATTTTAATGAGACAGTTGGGGAAACTCATTGAAGAATATATTCAAGTTGTTTCATTCTACAGAATTAGTCAACAATTAATGCTTGGAATTCAAAATTCAAAAGGAGAGTTTGACAGCATAATATATAAGAGAATTTTCTTTCAGATAACAGAACATGTGTGTGATACAAGCAAGTAAAGAAGAAAAGATACACAGTGATATACACAGAATACAGAACACAAGAAGTGATATAAAGAAGAGACATAAATTTACTGAAGAATATCTACTTCTTCTCTGTGTTGAAACCTTTTTGTTTTCCCCTTGATCTTTCAGAAGACTGAAGAAGAACATCAATCTTATATCAAGAGTCCTCTTCAACTTCTACTCCAGGAATCCATAAGGACAATAACTCTAGATCTGTCTACAAGTTCCTGGATTTCAACAAGACATGGCTGAAGACCTACACCCTGAGCAAGGGTCCATGCTTTATGAACATCTCAACATTTCAGAAGGAACTCTGACAATAGCAATCCACTAAGTCTTCTCTGTTGAATAGAGAAAAGAGAAGACACCATCAACTCTCTCAACCTCCTGTACAAAGGGTTTATTAACTCCCTTCAAAAGTTTATTGTTGGTTTTGAGCACCTGATCAAAAGCGTAAAGGGTTATAAGATGTCCATGTAAATAGATCTTGTGGTGACAGTCACCTGATCAAAAATCTGATAGTGGATTCCTACCAGGGTGGTAGAAGAGTGGATGTACCCAGTTTGCGGAACCACTATAAAATTCTTATGTTGTTTGGTTGTTCATTTTCTCTTTATTTTGCTATGCTGTGATAGTTTAGTTTAGCTTAGTTTCCATTTCTTTTTATATACTACTACTATTATCACTAATTCTCTGATAAATTCTAAAAACATTAAAAAGTTTCAAATTACTCTATTCACCCCCCCCCCCCCCCCCCCCCGCCCCCCCTAGAGTAATCAGTTCTATCCTCTAACTTTCAATTATTATCAGAGCACTTGAACCAATAGATTCTTGATAGATCTGATTTCTTTTTCCTTAGTTATTTTGGTTATTTTGGTTATTTCATATCATGGCACAGAACAAGGATTATGCAGGCATCAGACCTCCAGTTTGCAATCTGAACAAGTTTGCTATCTGGAAGGCAAGAATTAAATTATATATGAACTCTATTGATGAAGATATTTTTAATTCTATTTTGACAGGAGAGCCAATTCCAGAGGCTACATCTACAACACTCATGATGTTCCACCACCTTAGTGGACAGATGCACAAAAGAAGGCTAAGATAGCTGATGCAAAGGCCAAGAACATTCTGGCTCAGACAATGCCTAATGACATTTTCTAGAAAGTGGCAGAGTGTACCTCAGCTAAGGTTATCTGGGATTCTCTAAACCAGATGGTTGCTGGATCTGCAGTTGAGAGGAAAGATAGAAGATCAAATCTCATCTCTCAATATGAGAACTTTAAGAAAGAAGAGCCAGAGTCAGTGAGTGACATATACAATGGACTCAGCTCAATCAACAATGAGTTGAAAACCCTGGATAAGGACATAACACTCACTGAGGTCAATGATAAAATCCTCATGTGCTTCCCAAGCTCATGGGATTCCAAAATCTGGCCAATCTAGGAGGCCAGAAGTCCGAATGAAATCTCCACTGAATCTCTACTAGGAAAGCTCAAGTCTTATGAACAGTTAATGAAGACTAGAGAAGCTACTGAGCAGAATAATCCATCATCAGCTATAAAGGAGCAAAACATAACTTTCAAAGCTTTAGAAGAAACAAAATCTCCATCAGCTAGTGAAGAACTTCTGAGTCTCTTAGCCAAGAGATTCTACGAGATGGACAAGAAGGATTTCAGTAGGAAGTCATCTAGACAAAATGACAAGCCATGGTATCATAAAAGCCCAACTAAAGAAATTGTCTGCTTTGGTTGCAGGAAGCCAAGATACTTCATATCAGAGTGTCCAGAGAACCAAAAGAAGGAAAGAAAAGAGAAAAGGAGCCCAGGAAGCGGCACTACATCAAGCCCTCCTCCAGCAAGCTTAAAAGGAAGGAGAAAGGCTTTGTGGTTGAAACCTGGAGTGAAACTGGAGATGAATCCTCATCTTCCTGCTCAAGTGAAGATGAAGAAGAGGATAAAGCAAAGGATATTCACTTGATGCCTATTGATGCATCAGGCAACCTATCAAAAGCTGAGTAGTCAGATAATGAAGAACCATCTGAATCTGAGGCAGATTAGGTACTGTCATCTTTTGATTTCAACTCAGATAATTTTAGAACTGAATTTAAATCATTATGTATTGATCTAATAAAGTCTGAGAAAGAAATTAAAACACTTAGCGAAAAACTGACTGAACAAGGTAATTTCATTTTTGAAAATATTAAACTGAAAGATGAATTAACTTTAGCCAATGAACAAATCATCTAATTAAGAATTGAATTGGCTGAGGCAAGGTAACTTGAAGAATACCTAAATGGGAGAAGCATCAAGTTGATGGACATCACAAGAACAGTGAATGCCAGATTTAAAGGCAAGCTGGGCTTAGGTGCTTCATCAAGCCAACCTCTATTAATTCAGAAAAACATACTAACAACTTCAATAAATTCATTTCTGAAAAGGGTAAAGAGAAAGTAGACGATACTAAGCTAATAGAACTTAAACAGAAAAATAAGAAAAAGAGAAAGAATAAGAGAAAGAATAAGAAGAAGTATAACTATAACAATGTTCAGCAGATTTCGTCGAACTCAGATCGAAGAAATGTGTACAGTTCGTCGAACTCAAGTCGACAAACTCAGAACGCAAACTTTTATTATAATTCATTGAACTATGATCGACGAAACCAGTATGGTTTGTCGAATGGAGATCGACAATATTGGGGCACAGAGAATGATTACTTCCATTCTCTGAGCGGAGTTCGACGAACTCATCCCAATTCGTCGACCTCAACTTGATGAACTTACCAGAATTAGTCGACACCAGTTCAAAATAATAGAAATCTTAATTCCTACCAATCATCTAATCAACTAAGAGAATATGTTAATCCATTCACCTAGTGTATAATTTCACCAAGAAGATACCATCCCCTAGGTTATAAAAATCAACCTTAATACTCTTATATTTCCAGTTTTAATTATGAAAAGAAACAAGGACCCAAGGTAACCTGGGTCAAGAATAGCTAATATGTTTCATTGCAGGTGAAAGACTATCCCACCACAGAGTAACAGTGGTATCTGGATAGTGGTTTTTCAAAGCATATGACTGACAACAAGGACAACCTAATTAACTATAAGTCCAAGCTAGGTCCAAAAGTAATATTTGGTGACTCCAACTATGGCCAAACTGAAGGCTATGGGAAGGTTAAAATTGGAGGTGTCACTTTCAGGAAGGTAGCATATGTAAGTGGACTGAAGCACAACCTGATATCCATAAGTCAATTATGTGATGAAAGGTTTCAGGTATCATTTAATAAAACATTATGTATTATTACTTCAGTAGATAATCAAGTTGTATTAACAGGAACTAGAGTAGGAATCATCTATGTAGTTAACTTTAAATCTGCTAAAACTGAAATATGTATATTTAATCAAACATGCAATAATAATGGGCTTTGGCATATGAGATTAGGACATGTAAATTTGAAAAACATTGCTAAACTCTTTAGGGAAAATCTTGTTAGAGGATTGCCCTCTTGCCCCTACAAGAAGTAAAGTCTTTGCAGGTCATGTCAATTAGGCAAGCAAACTAAAAATAGCTTTAAGTCACTTAATAAGAGTGATTCACCTATGATTCTGTATTTTCTCCATATGGATCTCTTCGGACACATTATTGTACAGAGCCTAGGAGGGAAGTCTTGTACCTTAATGATAGTTGATGACTTCTCTAGGTTCACTTGGGTGTTCTTCTTGAGAAACAAGTCCGATAACTTCAAGGTTCTTACAGACTTTCTTAAGAGCAAAAGGATTGAGTATTCTACTCTAGTTGCATTGATCATAAGTGATCATGGTACTGAGTTTGAGTCTCTCCCCATGCAAGAATTCTGTGAGAATGAAGGTATCAGGCATTTCTTCTCTACTCCTAGAACTCCTCAATAAAATGGGGTAGCTGAAAGGAAAAACATGACGCTAATTGAAGCTACAGGCACATTACTTGCAGATGCTTACTTGCCCCTATCCTTTTGGGCAGAGGTTGTAAGCGCAGCAAACTATGTACTGAATAGAAGTTTGATTCACAAGCATAAGGGAAAGACCCCCTATGAACTACTCAAAGGGAAGAAACCTAAAGTAGATTATTTTAGAATTTTTGGTTATATTTGCTACATTCATAATAATGAAAAGAGATACATTAGAAAGTTTGAAGCCAAAGCAGAAATAGGAATTTTTCTTGTATATTCCCAAACCAAGCAAGACTTATAAGGTTTATAATAAATCAACTATGAAAATAAAAGAATCTATTCACATTTCTTTTGATGAAATTAACATGTTTTACAAGGAGAAGATTCCTTCTACCAGTGAGACTTTGCAGGAACCACATCTGTATAAGAAGTTGGATGAGTTGACCCTTACCAATACGATTATTGCACATCCTTCTCCACATATTGTTGAAGACAATGAAGATGATGTAACTGAACACAGTGAAGAGCCGACAACAACTACCATAATTCCACAAAAGGAATTAATTCCCCAAGCTGTTGCTGAACCAACACCTCCTACTGAATTATTCACACTTAGAGATCACCTTGTATTTCAAGTGATTTGAGACATATCAGTGTGTGTGCAGACAAGACATCAACTCCACCAGGACATGATGCATGTCTGCTTCATATCACAAACTGAGCCCCAATCCATAAAAGATGTTGAGCAAGATCCACACTGGATTATTGCAATGCAAGAGGAGCTAAACCAATTTGAGAGATGTAGAGTTTGGGATTTAGTTCCAAGACCAAAAGACTACCCAACTATTATAACTAAATGGGTATTTAGAAACAAACTAGATGCTCAAGGTCTTATCATCAGGAATAAGGCAAGGATAGTAGCGCAAGGCTATAAATAAGAGGAAGACATAGATTATGATCAGACATTTGCCCCTATTGCAAGGATTGAATCTATCAAAATATTCCTAGCTTATACTGTTGACAAGAAGTTCACAGTATACCAAATGGATGTCAAGAGTGCATTCCTTAATGGTGAACTTAAAAAGAGGTTTATGTGGAACAACCACCAGGTTTTATCTCTCCATCTCATCCCTCTTATGTTTTTAAATTGCATAAGGCTCTCTATGGTCTAAAGCAAGCTTCAAGAGCTTGGTATGAAACCTTAGCTAGCTTTCTCTTAGATCATAACTTTTCTAGAGGCATTGTAGATAGTACTTTGTTCATAAAGCATCATCATGATAAAATCTTGTTAGTACAAATATATATAGATGACATTATCTTTGGTTCTACTGATTCCAAACTATGAAAAAAGGTTTTTTGACCTTATGCATTCCAAGTTTGAAATGAGTAGCATGGGTGAACTCTCCTACTTCCTTGGTATCCAAGTAAAGCGGTCACCTGATGGCATCTTCTTATCACAATCCAAATATGCTGAGGAGCTAATAAAAAGGTTTAAGATGGCTGATGCCTCAGCTAATATAACATCTATGGTTATTAATGCTATGATTGACTCTGATGAACATGGGAAACCTGTTGATTAGAAACTATATTGGGCCATTGTTGGGTCCTTGTTGTATGTCATAACAAGTAGACCAGACATCATGTTTGCTACATGTCTTTGTGATAGGTTCCAAGTGAACCCTAAAGAATCACGCCTTATTTTCCTAAAAAGAATTTTGAGATATATAAAGAGTTGCCCATATTTAGGACTCTGGTATCCAACTAAGTCAGGATTTGAGTTTACTGGATACTTAGATGATAACTTTGCTAGTTTTAGAGTCGACAGAACAAGCATATCAGGAACATGTCGGTTCATTGGTGAAAGGCTACTGTCCTGGTTTTGCAAGAAGCAAACATCTGTGTCTACTTCAACAGCAGAAGCTGAGTACATAGCAACTGACAGTTGTTATTCACAGATGCTGTGGATTCAGAACCAAATCTTAGATTACGGTGTCAACTTAAATAATTCAACTCTACTTTGTGATAATACTAGTGCAATTTCCATTGTACAGAATCCAGTGCATCATAGTAGAACTAAGAATATAGATGTAAGACATCATTTCATTAGAGAGTGTGTAGACAAAAAGAAAATTAATCTTACCTTCTTCTCCACTGATTTACAAAAGACAAACATCTTCACCAAACAATTGGATGAAAAGAAACATCTGGTCTTTCTCAATCAGCTAGATATGATAAATGGAGAAGCATTAATTTAACTTTTTGTCTTAGGTAGAATAATTTGTCACAGTTCGTCGAACGGAGATCGACAAACTGAGAAAAGTTCTTGAGAAAATTCATCGACTAGATATCGACGAAATCTCTGTGTGAAGTCTTATTCGTCGAACGGAGATCATCAATTCTGCTTCAGAAAATTTTCGTTGAGATGAGAACGATGAAAACTTTTCCCTTCTTCAGAATGAGATTGACGAACTCTTTTGTCAATAAAATATTTCGTCGAACTCGGATCGAAGAATTTTATTTATTTCGCTGGACAGAGTCTGCCGCTTCATATTCTAAAAACCATATAACTAAGTTTTCTTCAAGCTCCATCCCGCACTTTCTCTTCCCTTTGCACTTGATCTCTGTTTTCATTTTTGCATGAAACAATGACAATTACAGTGAGTTCACTTTCCGGAATGAAATTTGACATAGGATTTGATATCGACTTTGAATCCTTTCAACATTTTGATCAGATATTCATCAACATACTGCAATTGTTTGAGGAACAACAGTTGAAGAAATTCATGACTACCAGAATAAAGATAGTCGCGACTGAGATTAGAGAATGGGTGTTTACTTATACTACTCCAGACACCGACTCAATGACAGGCATAATCTCTGGCAATCAGGTTTCTCTTACTCCTGTAGTTCTAACTGAAGTTTTTGGTTTAGTTAATGGTGATGAAGATATTGAGATTGATAGTGCTGACTTTGATGATATGTTAAATAAAATGGGTCATACTGGTGAGAACCCTAATAAATTGTTAAAAAAAAACTTATCTGTTGGATATTAGTTTTTAGCCGATGTTGTGGGAAATGTCTTGCTACAAAAGCATACTTCCCATGACTACATTTCCAGGCACCAGTTTCTGGTAATGTGTGCTGTAGTGAATAAGAAAGTAGCGAATTGGGAAAAGATTTTGTTTGATTTGATAAGAAAGAAGAATAGTAAGAAGGATGTCTGTTTTGGAAGAATTCTTGGAATTTTCCTTCAGGAAAAAACATCTGAATCCCTATTCTCCCAGTCCATATTCATAAATGCTTCTAAAAGGCTAACTTGTGCCTTGTTTAGAAGATGGGAGAGGAACATCTCTAAGCCATTTAAGGCTTTAACCTCTTCCAGAACCTCTGAGGATACAAGAGCTATTACAGCTAATCCCCCACCTCCAGAAGATATCATTCCCTCCATCCAGATTCCCTCTCCTCCATCCCAACAAAAACCTACTCCTCCACAAGTTCCAACTCCTTCATCTACCCCCCACCAACAACCATCCAGATCACAAATTCGTACTCCAACACCACCTGTCTCCCCAGTGCATCACCCAACACTAATTCAATATCCAAAGCACAACTCACCCTCTTCATTCTCACTACCACAACACCTTGTCAACATACCACTCACCAACCTTCTATCCATTCCATCTTTTGATCTTTTATCATCATCTCCCATCCACACACCATCATCCACATATGAACTCATGACTGACACCACATATTTCCCTTTATCCTCTTCCATCCATCCATCTGTATCCACTCAGACACCCACTGAGTTTGTACAATTGGATTCCCCTTCCATCTCAACTCTGTTGGAGCTCATCACTCCTCTCCTCAGAAATCTCATAGTAGAGGCTATTCAACCTCTTGCTAATTCCATTTCCTCTCACTCAGCTCTCTTTGTTGTTGCCCCCACTGTCCCTTCTTCTTCTGGGGGCCTAGCTTTAGGACCCTCTGAAACCAGGCAGGGGGAGATCTCGAATAAAGAAGTTCTACTGGTCTCTCCTCCAGCAGTAGTATTAGCAGCAGATGTACAGTTGGATATATCAACATATGTAGATGTATATATGAATACATAAGTTGAGGAAGTTGAGATTGATTTGAGTTGTATAGATGAGCTAGTAGATCTTCCAGAAATTTTGACTGTTGGTGATTGCTTTGTCAATCCCACAGTAGATTTATTCAGTTTATTGAATTCATTTGATTCTGCTTATATAAATTGCTTACCAGAAGTTTGTCTAGAGAATTCCATGGCTATAGTTTGATATACTCCTCCCATAGGCCCTGAGGTTGTAAAGCAACTAAATGCAAGTTTTGCAGTCATTGAGCCTCTCACAGAATCAACTCCCAAGGATATCTCCCCTCCAAATTACAAAATGGATGAAAGCCCTATACCAAACTTGGATCATATCATACTTGCAGATATCGAGGAAGAGAATCAAATAGTTACTGAAAGTATTGTAGAGACGGAACTTCCAGTTCAATCTCAAACTGAAAAGCAAATTTCTAAGAAAGCCTTGATGGAGATTGTTGATATGTATGATAATCCCCCTGAATCCTCTGAATACAATGATAATGATGACTCTGAAGATTCTGATGATCCCAAAGCTAAGAAGAAGATAGTTAAGAAAAGGAAAGTTGTTCCCAAGGCTATTACCAAGCCCAATCCAACCCATGCCACTCCTTACTACATTTTGCAAAAGATTACAGCATACCCTGGGATGCCATAATGGATGTAGTTGTCTAAGAATGAGCAGAAAGAAAGGAAGAAGAGAAGAAGGTATAGGTCTCCTCCCAAGCACTTCAGGAAAGACCATCCTCCTCCCCCTCCATCAGCTGGGGCCTCTGGAAGTGTCACTCATAGACCAGCTCCAGTCACTAAGACTTATTAAAGACACTCCAAGCCTAGTTTTCAAGGCAGTAGTGATAAACAATAGCAATCTTCAAAGAGCAACCCTCCTCCAGCTTCAGAAAAGAAAAGCACTCCAGTATCTCTTGATGATTCAAAGAAGGACACCAGTCCCAAAAGACCAGTATCCCCTCCAATTCCTTTTGTAGATCTTGAACAAGAACCTACTGCTAAGATGGCCAAATTTTAAGAATTAATTCGACTTTCTCTAATTAATAAAGCAAAAGTAGAAGGCAAGGACCCATCTCAGTACTCCACCATGTCCTCATACAGAAAAGAAGAGCTCAAAAGGTATAATAATGCCAATAAAGTTTTCAATGTAGATGATTACATGAGTCTCCATCCTGAAGCTGTAGTACCAAGGGCTACTTTTTGTGATATTATTGGAGCATCTGACATGACCATGTCTAAGAGAGAAGCTGCAAACCCTAACAGAGAAATCATTTTCAGATAACCATCTGACAAAGCTGAGAAAGAGAAGTCCAGGAAAAACAAATAACTATTTTTGTAGTTTGCTTTCTGAACTATTTTTTGTTTAATCATAAAGCACTTGTTGTACATATATCTGCTAGATCTTTATTTTCTGCCAGATATCTTTTATTTTGCTTTATTAGTGTTTTCATTTATTTGTATTACTGACCTCACCGAAACATGAGGCGATTGTTGGATCCCTAGTTTGAATTTGGGCTAGGTTCACTAATTAGGATGTTTGACCCACTTTGTATAGCTAGGGTCAAGTCTGTTAGTCCTAGAGTTTAGGCTAGTCATTATTATCAATCTTCATGGACCAGCCTGCAGAGGACTTCAGTAGACTCAGGACTTAGAAGAATTCAGAGTTCAGATTATTAGTTCAAAGTTCTTCGAACTCAGCTCGACGATCGTCGATCACAAATCGACGAACTCAGAAACCTTTCTCTGGGTTGAGCTAAACGATATACAAGCTCAGGTCGACGATCTCTTCCTCAAGATAGATTCTCTACTCGACGAACTTGGAGCGTAGAATTGGCAAGATATTTCCTATTTGTAGTTCGCTGAGCTCAGGTCGACGAACAAGATTTCTCAGCTCGACGAACTTGGAACTCCAGTCGACGAATTCTACCCAGAGGTCGAGGATTTCTATTCCGAGTCAGATTGATAGGTTTTCCTTATTTTTGTCCCCAATTTCTTATATTATTTAGCAGTAATTCTCTGAGTAATTAATGTTTATATTCTCAAGAATATAGACGTTCGTGGAAACATTAATTATGGATTTCATCAGAGTTAATTTTTTGCTTATTTTAATGAGACAGTTGGGGAAACTCATTGAAGAATATATTCAAGCTGTTTCACTCTCCAGAATTAGTCAGCAATTAATGCTTGAAATTCAAAATTCAAAAGGGGAGTTTGAAAGCGTAATATATAAGAGAATTTTCTTTCAGACAACAGAACATGTGCGTGATACAAGCAAGTAAAGAAGAAAAGATACACAGTGATATACACAAAATACATAACACAAGAAGTGATACAGAGAAGAGACATAAATTTACTGAAGAATATCTACTTCTTCTCTATGTTGAAACCTTTTTGTTTTCCCATTGATCTTTCAGAAGACTGAAGAAGAACATCAATCTTATATCAGGAGTCCTCTTCCACTACTACTCCTGGAATCCTCAAGGACAACAACTCTAGATTTGTCTACAAGTTCCTGGATTTCAACAAGACAAGGCTAAAGACCTACACCCTGAGCAAGGCTCCAGGCTTTCTGAACATCTGAACATTTCAGAAGGAGCTTTGACAATAGCAATCCAATGAGTCTTCCCTGTTGAATAGAGAAAAGAGAAGACACCATCAACTCTCTCAACATCCTGTACAAAGGGTTTATTAACTCCCTTCAAAAGTTTATTGTTGGTTTTTGGGCACCTGATCAAAAGTCTAAAGGGTTATAAGATCTCCATATAAATAGATCTTGTAGTGGTAGTCACCTGATCAAAAATCTGATAGACCTACCAGGGTGGTAGAAGAGTGGATGTACCCAGTTTGGGGAATCACTATAAAATTCCTGTGTTGTCTGGTTGTTATTTTCTCTTTGTTTTGTTGTACTGTGATTGTGTAGTTTAGCTTAGTTTCCATTTCTTTTTATATACTACTACTATTATAACTAATTCTCTGATAAATTCTAAAAATAGTAAAAAGTTTCAAATTACTCTATTCACCCCCCCTACAGTAATCTGGTCTATCGCCTAACTTTCAAGCGGGTCTACCCGTGGTCGAGTGTGCCTTCTAGACCTGCCAGCTAGTGGGAGCCTGAGTAGCAGGATCCTCTCGGGGTCTTGCTTAGTTTCTGAACTCTTTCCCTGAAATCCTTTCCTTTCCCCCCAGGTGTGCCTATAGCCCTGCCCAGTTATTGAGAGCCTGGATAGCGAGTCTACCCGGGGCTGAGTGTGCCTTCCATCCCTACCAGCTAGGAGAGTCTGCGCAGCAGGATCACCACTCCAGGTATTCCCTTACCCCCCAGGCGAGCCTACGACCCTGCCAAATAGTGAGAGCCTGGAAGCAGGTCTACCCGGGGCCGAGTGCGCCGTCCAGACCTGCCAACTAGTGGGAGCCTGAGCAGAAGGATCCTCTCAGGGTCTTGCTTAGTTTCCCAACTCTTTCCTCGAAATCCTTTCCTTTCCCCCCATGTGCGCCTATAGCCCTGCCCAACTAATGAGAGCCTGGACAACGAGTCTACCCGGGGCCGAGTGTGCATCCCAGTCCTGCAAGCTAGGAGTGTTGGCACAGCGGGATCACCACTCGAGGCATTCCCTTACCCCCCAGGCGAGCCTACATCCCAACCATCTAGTAAGACCCTAGCGGCGGGTATATCCAGGGCCGAGTGCGCCTTCCAGACTTGCCAGGTAGTGTTAGCCTGAGCAGCGAGATCCTATCGGGGTCTTGCTTACTTTCCTAAGTTCTTTTTCCAATGCTTAAAAAGAAACCAATCATGAGAAAACTTGATGAATTTATTATTACAAAATAAAATTTACAAACTTCCCCCCACTAACGGTAGAAGCACCTCAGGTCGTCGCCGCTCCAAGCATGACTCATGGATTCCCCTTCCATATTCTGGAGGTGGTATCCCCCTAACCCTAGGGCCCTTTCTATAATGTACTGTCCCTCCCTGTTGATGTGCCCGCGAACAGACTCTTACTGTGGTTGGTTCGGTGAGTCGATCGCCGCGGGCTTGCTGAGGTAGGCAAGTGCACCTATCGCAAGTAGTACTCGATATTCGGGGGAATACCGAGGTCGTATTGTTCTCGGGGTCGTGTTGACTATTCTTACTCCACCGGGAGGACTATTATTTTACTGAAAGTAAGGTGGATTTTTTTAGTAAAGTAAAGACGGAAAAAGTAAAGGAGCGAAAAAACGTTTTAGAAAATATTCGATGAAGGGTTAACGCTCGGCATCGAATCAGATTAAGACTAAAACAATTTTTAATAATTGTAGGACTTAGTTTTCAAATTAATAAAAGGCAACTTGGCCGTGGAGGTTCCACAAATGTGAGCTCACCTAGCTATAGGGATATCGCTCACCTAAACGTTAAGACTATTCGACCGAACGTTAGTCCGACGAAGGATTCCTCTTAACGCCCGCTTTACGCTAAGAACCCCGCTATTGGGTGGGGAACCCAATCCGATAGAATTACGCTTGTCCTCTTTTGAGGGTATGCACACAACTCTATTTACCCAGGGGTGATCGGTCCATATGCACGGCCTCTCGGCTAGCTAGCATATGGACTATAGAAATAGGGCCCACACATCGATATGTGGTCCTACGCGTCGTAAACCCGGGGTAAACCTTAAGTCCTTAAATTAAAATGAAAATGAAGAGCTTCAATTATTAGAAATCATTTTAAATGTCCCAATGCTCTTCGATGCGGAGGCTAATAGCGATTAGCCACACATCGGTATGAGGACGGCTTATAATTTAGTGAGGCGCAAGTTCGAAATTAAACGCTAAACGATTATAAGAAGGGGACATAAGAAAAATAACAAACATTTAGAAAACTGAAAAGTTAGCTAAAATAAGAACTCACGCACACTCCAAATTATAAATTAAACAGAAACTAAGTTACACATAAAAGAAATTTGCATAATTGAAATTTGCGAGTCCCACTCAAACGAGTGGGGGCGGGAAATAAAAGCTTAAAATTGCAATTCCTACTCAAACGAGTATGACTAAAATGAAAGCGAGTCCTACTCAAATGAGTAGGAGAAAATAAATGCGATTACAGGGCTTTCTCAAATATTTACATGGAGATAAAGATCTGTCCATTTAACTCAAGTGAGTAGGCGGAAAAAATAAAGAAAGAAAATTACAAGTCCTACTCAAACGAGTAGGCGGGAAATAAAGTCCGTCCATTTAACTCAAGTGAGTAGGCGGAAAAATAAAGAAAGAAAATTACAAGTCCTACTCAAAAGAGTAGGACTGAAAATGAAAACGATTCGGCATTTAACTCTTAACGAGTAGGCGGAAATAAATGCACACAAACACACACACTCCATATGAATTTCAAGAAAGCAATAAAGCTAACACCTACACTCACACACTCTACAAAATTTGAACAAAGCATTAAAATTTAACACCTACACTCACACACTCTACAAAATTTGAATCAAAACATCAAAACATTTATTCTCATACACTCACACACACAAATTAAAAGCAAAATTTTAGTTACCTAAAAATTAAAACTTATACTTTTTCATGCTTAGGTTTTGCCAAAAACAAATAAAAAGAAGAAATTACAATTTTTAGAAGACAAAAGTTTTTCAAAACAAATTAAAAACCAAAGTTTTTGGAAAATTAAAATTTCAACATTTTCATTCCTAGGATTTCATAAAAGTGCTAAAAAAGTTGAAATGAAAAGAGAAAGAACAAAAAGGGTTTTCACCCTAAAATAAAGCTAAGTAAAAAAAATCAAAAATACTTTAGTAACTCTTTTACACATTCATAAGAGTGAAGATGTTGAAAACATTAAAAGAAGACATGAAGAAAAAGAGAAAAAGCTAATTCATCATTTCATAAATTTCTAACAAAACCTATCATGAGACAAATTAAAAGCATGTAAAGTAGATAAGTTACACTCATACACACACACACACTTTTCATAAATGAAGAACAAAGATAAAACCGAGGATAAAAAGGGTAGAAAAAGTGGGCACAAGTGTTCATTCCAAAGCCAAATAAGAAGAGAAAATCTAACATTTTTATTGATTAAAGGAAACTATTACAAGCTATTACAAAGACAATGCTAAAGCAAAAACAAAATTGAAAGAAAAAGGGGGAAGAAATCTCCATACATAGCAAGTAAATCACGGATGCAGCCCACAAAAAGACACTAAAATGGCCCAAAAATCTGAACCCTTGGACCTTACAGAAATGGGCAATTTATAGGCAAAAAATTCTATGTACACGCCCTAGGTCACGGGCGCGTAGGGGGGGCGTGTCAGTACTATTCATGAAGGAGACCAACGATTGGACAGGAAAGTTGACTTCGGGCTGAGTTCGCGGCAGTCACGCCCCAGGTCACGGGCGTGACTCTGGGCGTGTCGCGGAGGTAGAACCGGGCGCGGGTTGCGTCAAAAGTCTTCGGCAGCATCTTATCGGGCCAGCTGGAAAGGTCACGCCCCAGGTCACGGGCGTGACTCTGGGCGTATCAGTTGGTGTCGACACTCGACGAATGTCGAGCAGAAAGTGTCGAGTTGAAATCGTTGAGCTGAGATCGAGTCACGCCCTACATCACGGGCGTGACTCTGGGCGTGACGCGGGTTCGACGATCATTGAACTGAATTCTTCGAGTGGATGGGACACGGGCTGCTGTCACGCCCCGTGTCGGGTGACACGGGCGTCTCGCCAGGCGTGTCAAGCTTGTACTTCAGAAATCGTCCGATTTCACGGGAAATGCAATGTCACGGCCCTGTCACGGGCGTGACAAAATTGACACGGGCGTGTACTGCCCAATTTTGGCAGATTTTGAAATTTTTCTGCAAAATAAAATAAAACAAGTTAGTAGTAAATTTACAAGAATAGGAGTATTTTATTGAACAAAAATAAGTAAAAACGACGAAAATAAATGAAAATTACTAAATTAATGTGCACAAAAATACGTATATTTACAATTCATCACATGTTGAGGTTGAGATTACCAACAGCTGCCGACCTTCCTGCGGCGTCGACCTTCTTTAAGACCAAGTCGCCTTCCTTGAACTGCCTAATCCTGACATGCTTGTCGAATTACCTGGTCATCCTTCATTTGATCTCCTCCTCCCTGACTGCGGCCACATCGCGAAGTTCCTCCACCATGTCTAATGAGATTCATAGCTCCACTTCATTCCCTTGCCACCATGCTTTGCCTCCTCTTCCTGCGGTCACGACCCGTGGGGATTGAACCACAAATTCCACAGGTAGGACCGCCTCACAATCATGCGAGAGTTTGAAGGGGGTTTCGCCAGTGGCCGTGTTTTGGGTTGTTCGCATAGCCAACAACAACGAGGGGAGCTGCTCCACCAAGTTCCCCCTTAGGTTCTCCATCTTCTTCTTGAGCAGGTTCACTATAATTTTGTTTGCCGCCTCCACCTGGCCGTTTCTCCTATGGTGGTGAACCGACGCAGTCCTAAGGTCAACCCCTAGCTGAGTGCAGAAGCTTATGAACTCCTCGCTTGCAATCTGTGGGCCATTGTCCGTGACAATGGCTTGAGGCAACCCGTGCCTACAGATGATATCTCCCTGGATGAAGTTCTTGATGACTTGGGAGGTTATCTTGGCCAGCGCCTTGACCTTCAGCCATTTTGAAAAATAGTCGATCAAGACCAAGAGGAACCTTCTCTGCCCACTCGCCGGAGGAAACGGCTCAACTAGGTCCATCCCCCAAATTGCTAAGGGCCATGGCGTCATGATGCTCTGAAGCCTTTGAGCGGGCAGGAGCTGGAGGGGGGCGTAGAGCTGGCGATTTTGGCAGCTCATCGCAAACTCTACCTCATCCTTCCTTAGGGTGGGCCTAAAGTATCCCTATCTGACCACCCTTGCCTCCAGCGTTCTACCTACTAAGTGGCTTCGACACTCCCTGGAATGCACCTCCTCCAAAATACTTAGCATCTCTTCCTCCACCACACATCAGGACAGAAGGCCCGATAGCATCTTTCGATGTAAGGTCCCTTCATACACAAGATTATGGGCCGCCTTATGACGAAAGCCGTTTGTTCCATCAGCTCCCCCTCCTTAATAGCCGGATGAAATAGCTCGGTCAATGTTCCCCCTCCCCCTCGAGATCCACGCTTGGCCAATCGGTCCGCTGCTTCATTATCTTCCCTAAGGACATGGTGAATTGAAAAGGCTCGGAACCCACCAATGATCATCCTCTCCTTGGCCAAGTACCTATGGAGGGTCAGATACCGAGCTTCATATTCCCCCCTGATTTGGGACGCCACCACCAGTGAATCTGTGAATGCTTCCACATCGTGAATCCCTAGCTCCTTACCCAACCGCAACCCGACAATGAAAACCTCATACTCCGCCTAGATATTGGTGACCGAGAAGTGCAGCGCCACTGCAAGCTCTATAGTGAGCCCCCTTGCCCTATGGTGACCCCGTGGGGGCTCACAACCACTACCCCTACACCAAGGGAATGTTTCCCTGAAGCTCCTTCAACGTACATCCCCCATGCTTCCCTTGGCAGCGCTTCCTCCCCTTCTATCTCTATGACGTAGTCGGCCAAGTAGTCTGCCACTGGCTGTGCCTTGATGGAGATCCTCAGCACAAAAGAGACGGCGAACTCGCTGGGCTCAATGGACAACTTGGCCAACCGCCCGAGTGCTCCACCCCTTCAAAGATCCTGCGCAGTGGGTGGTTAGTCACCACCTTGATCGAGTGGGCCTGGAACTATGGCCTGAGCTTCCTGGCCGAGATAATTAAGGAAAAAGCTAACTTTTCCAGGATGGGGTAGCGCAGCCTTCTTCAAGATCTTACTGACATAATAGATGGGTAACTACCTCTTCCCATCTTCTCTTACCAACACAGAGCTCACAGCCTCAGCCCCTACCCCAAGGTATAAGGCTAAGTCCTCTCCCTCCTTCGGGCTCTGCAGGAGCGACGCTTGGGAAAGCTGAGCCTTCAATGCCCGCACATTGCTCCGTCCACTCAAACTATTTGTTCCCCTGAAGCGTTTTGAAGAAAGGCGAGCACTTCTCCCCGACACGAGAGAGAAACCGACTCAACCCGGCCAGCTTTCCCATCAAGCGTTGAACCTCCTTAGCATTGCGAGGCGATTCCAACTCCACGATGGCCTTCACCTTATCTGGGTTAGGCTCGACCCCAGCCGGGGTTAGAAGGTGTCCGAGGAACATAACCCGGCTTGCCCCAAAGACACACTTTCAGGAGTTTAGCCTCATCTTGAACCTCCGCAGGGTCTCGAACGTCTCCTCCAAGTCAAGCAAGTGTGACTCCACATCCCTACTCTTTATCATGTGGTCATCGACGTATACCTCCAGTTCCTTCTCCTTTGGTTTCTAAACACCCCATCCATCATTTGCTGGTACGTCTCCCCCACATTATTTAGCCCGAAGGGCATCATTTTATAGTTGACCCATGCCTCCCTCGTGATGAAGGAGACATCCTTGACATCGTGGGAATGTATATGGATCTGCTGATAACCTAAAAAAGCATCCAAAAAAACTCATAACGGAAAAACCAACGGCTGAATAAACCAACACGTTGATTTGAGGCAGGGGGTAGTAATCCTTAGGGCATGATTTATTCAATAAAGAAAAGTCAACACACATGCGCCACTTTCCAACACCCCTCTTTACCATTAACACATTAGAGACCCAGCCTGGGTACTGGATCTCTGAAATGAAACCAGCATCGAGAAGCTTCTTCACCTCCACATGGATGGGATCCTCTAGCTTGGTGGCAATGGTCCTCATCTTCTGGCAAATGGGGCACGTGTTCGGGTCCAAGTTTAGGCGGTGGCAGGCCACGTCACCGTCAATGCCCGGCATGTCCGCCACGCTTCAGGCAAAGATATCAATATTCTTTTAGATGCACTCCCGCATCCTTGCCTGGTCTTTGGGACCCAAGCCCCCACTGATCCTCACCTTATCTACCTTCCCTACTGATGCTATAGATCACGGCAGTGAACCGGTCGCACAAGTAATAAAAAATGGGGGTTTTCCCAAGTATCGATCTCACAAGGAACACAGTAAGGTGGAGTTAATTTCGAGGAGGACTTGAGATTGAAGTCCTCAGGTCGGAGCTAACTAAGGGGGGGTTTTGATGTTGCGGAAACAGAAAATAAAAGGCTAACAACTACTCCTATGAAACGCCGCTATGCGATGCTTCGCCAGGCGGGATGGAAGACTAGTCGGGCCGCTATGCACTGAATCACTAGGCGGATGGACGAGAAGGCTAGCGGATGAGGTGGTTAGAATGGCGGAATGAGGGTCGTGAGCACCTCTTCACAACGCACGCCACTAGCAATTGCTAATGCGGCAAGGGTGGATGGTGGTGGAATATGGCGCACCTCAAGCAAATATACGAAATTATAAATCACAAAGACATGATTTTATAAAAACGTTTTACAAATAAACACACATCATCTATACATAAAGTTTACAACAACACATAAACAACAATAAAGGAAGAACAAGTCAAGAGATCGACCGAATCCGAAGCCTTGCTGAGGATTCACGGTTGGAATCGTCGGGTTGTCAATCCACGTCCAAGGTCGGTCCTCAACTGCGTCCGGGATAGAGAAGGGCCGTCACCACCTTCCAATGGCCCGTATTCTTCATCTCACGACAGGGGACGAAAGTTGAAAGCTTCCCTTTGCTTGATGGCTATGGCGTTGAAACTTAAAATGAACCCAAGAGATGATGGAGGAGGCCGAGAGGAAGCTCCGGCTCGGATTTGGCGGTGAAAGCTTGCTCGGAGCACCTCCCTAGGGTGGAAGATGAAGGGGAACGACGGAGAAGGCGGAAAACGGCGGAGGAAAATAAGCGATCTCCGGATCCTGTCGATTAGGGCGAGACCTGCACTATTTATACAAAAGCAGAAATGAACAATGCGCACGATCACAGGCGCACAACCAGTGGTCGTGCGCACTTTGTAACGCCCCGAAACTCAAAGGAGCGACGGGGGACGTTTTGTGCCAGTTTTGGGTTCTGGTTGCAGGCACACGGCCTGTGACACGGGCGTGTCCAAGGGTGTGTCAAGCTTGTGTCGACACTGAGCCGGGAAGTCCACACTTTGGCCTCGACAATGTGTCGAGACTGGGCACACGGCCTGCGACACGAGCGTGTCGCAGGGCGTGTCGACCCTTATCGACACTTAGCCGTGAAGTCGACACTCTGCATTCGATGAAGTGACGAGACATGGAACACGGCCTGCGACACGGGCGTGTCGCAGGGCGTGTCAACCCGTGTCGACACTCATCCCGAGAAGGCGACACTTTGGTCTCGACATTGTGTCGAGACAAGGCACACGGCCTAGGACACGGGCGTGTCCAAGGCCGTGTCGTCAGGTCGACGATCTCCGCTCGATGAAGTGTCGAGTGTCGAGACCGTGTACACAGCTTGGAGCCCAGGCGTGTCAAGGTGACACGGGTAAGTACACGGGCGTGTCCTAGAACCCGTGCAGTGTTCGGGTTGTTTTCGGGGAAAAATGATGGGGGTACACGGCCGGCCACACGGCCGTGTCAGGTGGAACACGGGCGTGTCAGCTCGAACACGGGCGTGTCAGCTCGAACATGGGCGTGTTCGATACCCGTGTGAGGTTCCAGGCGAGCCGATTTTGACGGCGAATGAGGCACACGGCCCTGGACACGGGCGTGTTGCCAGGCCGTGTTCGGTCCAGATTGGGCATTTCAGTCCCGAATCAAAGCCGTTCGTTTCTTTATTTTGGGATCCAACGACTGGGGGTTGTTCCTGAAGGGATATACCCGGGATTGGACTTAGAAACCCTCACTTTTCTTAAGTTGTTATCTTTCTAAAACCTTAGAGAGAGAGGAGAGCCAAGGAAGGAAGAAGGAGCTAGATCCGACCATTGGAGGAGCTTCGAAGCTCCGAATCGCGAGCCGACTCCGGATCCACGGAGGCAAAGCTAGTGTGGTGCTTTTGATCCGCTTACTTTTCTATGGCGCCAAAGAGGAATGCTAGGGTAACGATTCTCTTCTTGAGCATGAGTAGCTCTCCTTCTTTGCATAGGAAGCCCGCTCTCGCGAGTTTGCGGAGAGTTGGAGGCGTTCTTTCGGGTAGATATGTGAAGTCCTCGTTGTTTAGAGTCCGTAAGCGAGAACGGACATAGGCATGATGTGTGAAGCCTACCCGGACATGTTGGTCTGGATCGGTGATGTTGCATTGCATAAATTCCGGAGAAGACTCTGTGCTATTGATTGTTTTTCGGGTTTTCTACGTGGTAGATTGCAGCAGGGAGCCTTGGGGACTAACCCAAAGGTGCACCCAAAAAATTGGGCGGATTCGAGATCTTGCCAACTTGGTGGCCTGAGAGCCAACTTGAACATAACCGGGTTATGTGAATTGTGATGGAAATGGGACTCGGTGGAAGTTTGACCCGCGCAAATGGCTTAAATTGTCGTTACGATGTGAGCACGGGTTAGATGGAACCGTACCCATTCTATGTCGTTCGGTTAAAGAGACCTAAAGGCACGTGGCACTTGCCGTTGGCATAGATTAGGGTCTTCAGCGGTCGATGGCTTAAATTGTCGTGACCCAGGCCAAGAAGACAAATTGCTCATAGGTTTGGCCGTCTAAGTGGCGGTGGTGAGTCCGGAATGTCTATGGCTTTAATTGTCGTGACATCGACCGGTTCACCGAGAATGTGCCCTGAGAGCACGGGGCATGTGGCCGTGCGAGCCAACGTATATGATGAAATGGCTATATATATATTTATTTCTCGCTTATGCTAATGAAATGCAGGGAAGGGAGCATCGCCGCCATGAGTTGGGGGCGGGATCGTTATAATTTGGTCAGCATTGCTGACCGTTGCCTTGTTTTGCCACCGTGCGGTGGTTTTTTGCTTGGAGGTGCTGCTGGACCAAGCGGTCAATAGCGGGCTAAAGCCCTTTTTGCGAAGCCGGCCCTCGAAGGCCCAAATGGAAGTGTTTACTGTTTTTATTCATGTATGACCGGCCTCCGTGCCGTGGTTTGTAAATCATGTAATAACAAGTGAAACATTTTGTAAGGCCTTAAGGCTTATGTTGGTATTTGTATACATTCCTATTTTGGATTAGTGGACATTCATGCTTTAATGCTGGGTTCTTTATTGCAACTTTTATAAACTGCTTTCGCTAGAATGCTCTGTGTAGGACGATGATTGGTTGGATGGTTTCCATGAGTAACCACCCGGTCTGTCTGTGGCATACGGTGTCGGGCCCCGGCCGGACCTACTGCTATATGCTATGTGACGGATAGGGGGTGTTATAATTTGGTATCAGACTACTGGTTTTGGTCGGGCTTAAAGTGAATTCGTGGGCGAATTCTTTTTAAGGCGTGGTGAGCACTTGTGTGCGTCATCGTTATAACAGTAAAAGAACCCATGAATGTCCACTTAGGAATGAAAATACTCGTGTTTGAGGAACCTGCGTGTTCCTATAATTGCTGTTTGCAATTTTATTTGGTCGCTTAACGGTGTTTTGTACCACTATAGGTGACCAGAAGTGGTGTTGGGCCGTCAGAATGCCGAGTTTCTGAGGCTAGTAGTGCACCGGATGTTGCTCCTGCAACACCTCTATCTGCTGAGAATATACGATTGGTGCTGAAGCGGTGTTGGCCGTGATAAATGCGCAGCCTGCAAGGCAAACGCAGCAGCCCGCTCCTGTGATGGAGCAGCAACCTCTTCAAGAGGCTGAGCCGAGGAGAGTGGATCAAGTGGTTGTGGAACTGGTGGTGCCAAGGAGGGCAACCGAGAGG
Source organism: Platanthera guangdongensis (assembly GCA_039583875.1). Taxonomy (NCBI): domain Eukaryota; kingdom Viridiplantae; phylum Streptophyta; class Magnoliopsida; order Asparagales; family Orchidaceae; genus Platanthera; species Platanthera guangdongensis. Next base: position 210,293,457 of record CM077151.1, read on the forward strand.
CAGCTTAAGCATGTAATGAGCTTTAACCCTCCGGTATTCTCGGGGTTGGGAACCCCATCTCAGGCTGAAGACTGGCTCTCCAGGGTAAAGAGAGTCATGACAGCAACAGAGACTGAGGAGTGGCAAATGACCACCATTGCTACGTTCCTTTTGGACGGTGAAGCGAGATTATGGTGGGAAGGTTTGGAGCTGCATCATTTGAGAGGTAGGCAACTTGGTGATGTCTCGATGGAGGAGTTCTCGAGATTGTTCTTGGCTAGATACCTCCCTTCGACGCAGAAGATAACGTTGGAGAATGAGTTTCTGAAGTTGGTTCAGGGTGAGAAGAGCGTGGATGAATATCTCCATGAGTTCACTCGTTTAAGTCGATATGCTAGCTCCACCATCATGGATGAGGAGCGCAAGACTAATCGCTTCTACGAAGGCTTGAGAGATGAGTTGAGATTACTACTTTCGGGGCCAATGACGCAGGGTTTCTTAACCTTGGTCAATACTGCCCGGTCCTTGGAGAAGGACATGAAGAATGTGCAAGCAAAGAAAAGCTTGGGTGATAGGAAATCTAAATTTAAAGTGCCGACTACTTCAAAGGCCGGCTATCGGAGGTCTTTCAAGAAGCATAGGACTTCGGGTCCAGCTCCTTCTAGCGCTTCTGGGGCGACTATGGGTCAGACCCCGGGTGCGTGTTTTACTTGTGGAAAGACGGGGCATTTTGCCCGTGACTGTTGGAGCGGACGTCCTAAGTCCGAGTGAAGGCCGGGAGCTACTTATGAAGAGAAGGGAAAGGCGGTGGAGTCAACCGCATCCCATTATGCTCCAGCCCAACCAAGGGTCTACAATCTTGGCCAACAGGAGGCCATCAAATAGGCTGATGTGGTGACAGGTACGGTTTAATTTATAGCAAGTCAATTTCTTTAAATACTTGTTATGCACATGTTACCTTACCACTGCATGTTTAGGATTTGTATTGATTTGTGAAAATCCGGCACGAGCACTCTTTGACACGGGAGCTTCACACTCCTTGTCCGAAGGATTTATATCACGCATCGGAGTCCCTTCTTCGATGGCGAAGGATAAGTTGGATGTGTTGTTGCCCAATGGGTGTTCGATGCGAGCGGATAGGATCTGCGATGTTAAGATTCGTATTGGGGAGCAGGAGTTCGACATGCGGGCGTCTTTACTTCCGTTGGTGGAGTTCGACGTCATATTTGGCATGGACTGGCTCTCGGAGCAGCAGGCCCATATAGATTGCGATAGCAAGGAAGTCAAGATGGGAGCAAGTCGTGAGACGACTTTTACGTGCTTAAAGGGGTCGAGCAAGACATTGATGTCTGCTCTTCAGGTGGTGAAGGCGGTTTGTGCCGGTGCAGAACTGTTCTTTACACTAGTGGAAGTTGCGAAGCCGAAGCCCGCGTTGGATAGTATTTCAGTGGTATCAGAATACCCTGATGTGTTCCCCGCAGATCTTCTTGGAGCCCCACCTCAGCGGGAGATAGATTTTACGATTGAGCTAGTGCCAGGTGCAAAGCCTGTGTCACGATCTCCTTATCGGCTAGCGCCTAAGGAAATGGCGGAGCTGAAAGTTCAACTGCAAGAGTTGTTGGAGCAAGGGTATATGCGCCCGAGTTCTTCGGCTTGGAGCGCACCGGTCCTCTTTGTTAAGAAGAAGGATGGAAGCTTAAGGCTATGTATTGATTATCGGGAGCTCAACAAGCTGACAGAGAAGAACAAGTACCCGATCCCCCGGATTGATGATCTTTTTGATCAGTTAGTCGGGTCGACGGTGTACTCGAAGTTGTATCTCAAGGCTGGGTACTATCAGATGCGAATAAGGGAGAGTGATATCCCGAAGACATCGTTTAGTACAAGATACGGGCATTATGAGTTTATGGTCATGCCGTTTGGGCTGACTAATGCTCCGTCAGTGTTCATGGATTTGATGAACAGGACGTTCAGGGAGTACTTGGACCATTTCGTGATAGTCTTCATCGACGATATTTTGGTGTACTCGCAAAGTGAGGAAGATCACTTCAAGCATCTTCATTTGGTGTGGGAAACGCTAAGGAGAAATCAGTTGTATGTCAAGTTCTCGAAGTGCGAGTTTTGGCTATCCTCAGTGGCGTTCCTCGGGCATATAGTGAGTGGAGAGGGTATTGTTGTGGATCCGGCAAAGATCGTTGCGATACGGGAGTGGCCTGAGCTTGTTACGGTTGCGGAAGTCCGAAGTTTTCTAGGGCTTGCCGGCTATTATAGGCGCTTCATAGAGAACTTCTCGCGGATAGCGTTGCCTCTCACTACTTTGACAAGGAAGGAGCATAAGTTCGTTTGGACGCCGGAGTGCGCGCGAGCTTTTGAGGAGTTGAAGTGTCGGTTGACCACGGCGCTTGTGCTGAGTTCGCCATGTGGGACCGAAGGCTATGAGATTTATAGCGATGCTTCGGGCAGCGGTTTGGGTTGCGTGCTACTGCAACACGGAAGTGTAATAGCTTATGGCTCGAGACAGCTGAAGGTGCACGAGAGGAATTATCCGGTCCATGACTTGGAGTTAGCGACCGTGATTTTTGCCTTGAAGCTGTGGAGACACTATTTGTACGGTGTGAAGATTGATATCTACACCGATCACAAGAGCCTGAAGTATCTTATTGATCAAAAAGATCTGAATATGCGGCAGCGTAGATGGATGGAGTTCCTGGGGGACTATACATTCAAGATCCACTATGTGTCTGGCAAAGGGAATGCGGTTGCGGACGCACTGAGTCGTTGAGCCCGAGCTCAAGCCAATTGGCTATCGGTGCATGATGAGAGGTTGGTGCGAGAGTTGGAGGCGTTGGAGATTGTTTGTGTGGATAGACAATCAAGAACTGAAGCAGTTCTGAATTGGACTGAAGTCCGATATGACCTGGCTGATCGTATTCGGCAGGCTTTGGATATGGATGCTCATATGAAGCAATTCATGGTAGAGGCTCTGGATGGGTCAAATCCCCAATTCGTTGTGGAGGACGGATTACTTTGGAAGGACAGTCGTCTGTGCGTCCCAAGTGTGGGTAATTTGCGGGTGGAGTTGTTGTACGAGGCACACCATACCAAGTACTCGATTCACCCGGGGAGCACGAAGATGTATCGTGATGTGAAGAAACTGTTTTGGTGGCCGGGTTTGAAGAAGGATGTGGCGCTCTACGTAGCGAAGTGCCAAACTTGCGCCTTGGTGAAGGCGGAGTGTCAAAAGCCGGGAGGATTTCTTAAGTCCTTGCCTATTCCGGAGTGGAAATTCGATGACATCTCTATGGACTTTGTGCACGGTTTGCCAAGGTCGCAAAAGGGGAACGACGCCATTTGGGTGGTCGTGGATCGGTTAACGAAGGTGTCGCATTTTATTCCGCATAGGAAGGATGATCCGGTGGAGAAGTTGGCAAAGCTTTACGTGGATAACATAGTACGGCTTCATGGTGTGCCCCGCAGCATCGTGAGTGACCGAGATGGGCGGTTCACATCCAATGATTGGAGGCTTGTGCAACAAATGTTGGGAATAAAGCTGAAATTTAGCACAGCCTTCCATCCGCAAACGGATGGGCAGACCGAGAGGGTCAATAGAACCATGGAAGACATGCTCCGCATGTGTGTCTTGGATTTTGGAAAGCAATGGGAGGACCACCTTTATTTGGTGGAGTTCGCATACAACAATAGCTACCAAGCGAGTATTCAGATGGCGCCTTTCGACGCCCTATATGGTAGAAAATGTCGCACGCCGTTGTCTTGGTTAGAAACGGGTGAGTCAAAGTTGTATAAGCGATCGGAAGTGGAGGATGCTACTTCTTTGGTGAGAACCATTCGGGAGAGGTTGCTTATCGCTCAGGACCGGCAAGAAAAGTACTATAATGCCAAGCACAGGAATGTGGAGTTCACTATGGGCGACGTTGTGTACTTAAAGATCAAGCCGTTCAAGGGTGTCTCGCAGGTGCGGCGATTGAAAAAGCTAAGCCCGAGGTACCGTGGACCGTTTGAGGTTCTGGAGCGAGTTGGTGAAGCGGCCTATCGGTTGAAGCTCTCAGTGGAGCTTAGTGTTTTACATGATGTATTCCATATTTCGGTACTTCGGAAGGCGATGCAAGAGCCTACGCAAGTGATCGCGGTTGATCAAGTGCCGGTGGATAGTGGGCTAACGACAGAGGTCAAGCCCGTGCGGATTGAGGACTCGGAGGTCAAGCGGCTACGCAATAAAGAGATCAGGATGGTCAAGGTCCGGTGGGACAATTGCGGTCGTGAGGAGCTCTCTTGGGAGCGAGAGCAGACTATGCTTGACGAGTATCCGGAGTTGTTCCGCTCAGGTACAAATTTTGGCTTTGTACATGTCTTTCCTTTATATAATTTCGAGGACGAAATTCTTTTAAGAGGGGGAGAGTTGTAACGCCCCGAAACTCAAAGGAGCGACGGGGGACGTTTTGGGCCAGTTTTGGGTTCTGGCTGCAGGCACACGGCCTGGGACACGGGCGTGTCCCAGGGCGTGTCAAGCCTGTGTCGACACTGAGCCGGGAAGTCGACACTTTGGCCTCGACAATGTGTCGAGACTGGGCACACGGCCTGCGACACGGGCGTGTCGCAGGGCGTGTCGACCCGAGTCGACACTTAGCCGCGAAGTCGACACTCTGCGTTCGACGAAGTGTCGAGACATGGCACACGGCCTGCGACACGGGCGTGTCATAGGGCATGTCAACCCGTGTCGACACTCGTCCCGGGAAGTCGACACTTTGGTCTCGACATTGTGTCGAGACAAGGCACACGGCCTAGGACACGGACGTGTCCAAGGCCGTGTCATCAGGTCGACGATCTCCGCTCGATGAAGTGTCGAGTGTCGAGACCGTGTACACGGCTTGGAGCCCAGGCGTGTCAAGGTGACACGGGCAAGGACACGGGCGTGTCCTAGTACCTGTGTAGTGCTCGGGTTTTTTTTGGGGAAAAATGATGGGGGTACACGGCCGGCCACACGGCCGTGTCAGGTGGAACACGGGCGTGACAGCTCGAACACGGGCGTGTTCGATACCTGTGTGAGGTTCCAGGCGAGCCGATTTTGACGGCGAATGAGGCACACGACCCTGGACACGGGCGTGTGCCAGGCCGTGTTCGGTCCAGATTGGGCATTTCAGTCCCGAATCAAAGCCGTTCGTTTCTTTATTTTGGGATCCAACGGCTGGGGGTTGTTCCTGAAGGGATATACCCGGGATTGGACTTAGAAACCCTCACTTTTCTTAAGTTGTTATCTTTCTAAAACCTTAGAGAGAGAGGAGAGCCAAGGAAGGAAGAAGGAGCTAGATCCGGCCATTGGAGGAGCTTCGAAGCTCCGAATCGCGAGCCGACTCCGGATCCACGGAGGCAAAGCTAGTGCGGTGCTTTTCATCTGCTTACTTTTCTATGGTGCCAAAGAGGAACGCTAGGGTAACGATTCTCTTCTTGAGCATGAGTAGCTCTCCTTCTTTGCATAGGAAGCCCGCTCTCACGAGTTTGCGGAGAGTTGGAGGCGTTCTTTCGGGTAGATATGTGAAGTCCCCATTGTTTAGAGTCCGTAAGCGAGAATGGACATAGGCATGATGTGTGAAGCCTACCCGGACATGTTGGTCTGGATCGGTGATGTTGCATTGCATAAATGCCGGAGAAGACTCCGTGCTATTGATTGTTTTTCGGGTTTTCTACGCGGTAGATTGCAGCAGGGAGCCTTGGGGACAAACTGGATCAACACCCGCTGTCAGGCTCTCACCTAGTTGATTGGGCCGATGGTACCGCTCGGTGGTTGCTCTAGAATTAAGTACCGAGTTTCTCCCCCTGTATGGATTTCATCTAGCTGGCAGGGCATGGGTCCTTAGTGGACACCATTCCTGCTCTAGAACTAGGTCAAGTTACTCCCACTCTCAGGCTTTCACCAAACTGATAGGGCAGGTTTGCCCTTGTGAGACATTATAAACTACCGTAGAAAACTTACTCCCACTCTAAAGCAACCACCGATTGTACTTGCTTTGTCCATAACCCGGGCCCCACTCTTGACAAACTGGATCCCCGTGCGGCCAAACACATTTTCGTCGGCTACTCCCGCACCCAAAAAAGTTATGTTTGCTACTCCCCGGTCACCCGGAAGGTCTCCGTATCAACTGATATTACTTTCCGGGAGGATCAACCCTTCTTCCCTCCTCCTTTGCCACCACTTCTACCACCACCTCCTCCACCACCCTCCCTCCCACGGCCGGTGATCCCCGTCCACTCCCCTCCCACCATCCCTCCGCCTCCTCCCAACATTGGCCCTCCTCGACCGCCAATCGACGAATATCTCAAGAACTCTTCCCGGGAGGATCTCCATTCGACGAATATCTCAAGAACTCTTCCCAGTTTGTCGAGCTCCGTTCGACGAACTTTGAAGAATTCGTCGACTACAGACAGAAGTTAAATCAAAGCTTCTCCATTGATCATGACCAGCTGATTTATAAAGAACAAGTGATTCCTTTCATCCAAGAGTTTGGTGAAAAATATCAGCTCTTTGTAAATCAGTGTAGATATAGACAAGTTTGATTTTATTTTTGTCTACACACTCTCTAATGAAATGATGCCTAATGTCTATATGCTTAGTCCTACTGTGATGGACTGGATTATGTGCTATGGATATAGCACTTGTGTTATCACATAATAGAGTTGAAGTGGTGGCAAAGGAGGAGGGAAGAAGGGTTGAACTGGGCGGATACGAGATCTTGCCAACTTGGCGGATACGAGATCTTGCCAACTTGGTGGCCTGAGAGCCAACTTGAACATAACCGGGTTATGTGAATTGTGATGGAAATGGGACTCGGTGGAAGTTTGACCCGCGCAAATGGCTTAAATTGTCGTTGCGATGTGAGCACGGGTTAGATGGAACCGTACACGTTCTATGTCGTTCGGTTAAAGAGACCTAAAGGCACGTGGCACTTGCCGTTGGCATAGATTAGGGTCTTCGGCGGTCGATGGCTTAAATTGTCGTGACCCAGGCCAAGAAGACAAATTGCTCATAGGTTTGGCCGTCTAAGTGGCGGTGGTGAGTCCGGAATGTCTATGGCTTTAATTGTCGTGACATCGACCGGTTCACCGAGAATGTGCCCTGAGAGCACGGGGCGTGTGGCCGTGCGAGCCAACGTCTGTGATGAAATGGCTATATATATATTTATTGCTCGCTTATGCTAATGAAATGCAGGGAAGGGAGCATCGCCGCCCAGAGTTGGGGGCGGGATCGTTATAATTTGGTCAGCATTGCTGACCGTTGCCTTGTTTTGCCACCGTACGGTGGTTTGTTGCTTGCAGGTGCTGCTGGACCAAGCGGTCAATAGCGGGGTAAAGCCCTTTTTGCGAAGCCGGCCCTCGAAGGCCCAAATAGAAGTGTTTACTATTTTTATTCATGTATGACCGGTTTGCGTGCCGTGGTTTGTAAATCATGTGATAACAAGTGAAACATTTTGTAAGGCCTTAAGGCTTATGTTGGTATTTGTATACATTCCTATTTTGGATTAGTGGACATTCATGCTTTCTGCTGGGTTCTTTATTGCAACTTTTATAAACTGCTTCCGCTAGAATGCTCTGTGTAGGACGATGATTGGTTGGATGGTTTCCATGAGTAACCACCAGGTCTGTCTATGGCATACGGCGTCGGGCCCCGGCCGGACCTACTGCTATATGCTATGTGACGGATAGGGGGTGTTACACACTATGTCCTGTGCTCGTGCGCACTGGCATGGAATATCAGGAAGAAGAACTGGGATAACGCGCACGAGTAGTGGCGCACGACCACTGGTCGTGCGCACTAAGTCCAATGGTCGTGCGATTACCCAGACAGGACTCCAGACAAGAGGAATCAATGCACACGATCAGTGGCGCACGACCGGTGGTCGTGCGCAATATGTCCAGTGGTCGTGCGTTTACCCCAGGCTGATTCTGGAAAACGAAGAGTAGTGTGCACGATCAGGGGCGCACGACCGGTGGTCGTGCGCATTAGATCCCATGATCGTGCGCAGTATTCCTGTTTCACAACCATCCCGGAACACGCACACGACCCCTGTACCGAAAGGAAAAACCAATCACTAATCTGTGCAGACATTCCAGACAATCACAAAAGGGAGTACAAACTATAAAAACAACAAAATACACAACCATGGGCTTAAATGTGCACGTCCTATGGAAATAAAGACAAGATGAAATATGAACGATATAGAACTAAAAGTGAAGTGCAAACGAGTGAAAACTAACCCAGATGAGTCCGAAAATAGGTATATAAAGTGGACTCATCACACCCCCAGACTTAACTGTTTGCGCGTCCCGAGCAAACAAAATCTAAGCAGATAGGGAAAAATACTAGTTAACAAAGAAATTGCGATACGAAGTACCATGCGAAGTCGCATGCTCGCGCGCATAAAAATATAATAGAAGAAATTTCTAAGTATACAAAATAGTTTATACTTTTCACAATGCATATCAACATTTTATTATTACTCAAAAATAGAATCACGGTGAATCACCCGGTCACGCATAGGGAGAAAGTAGACTAATCGCTAGGCGAGCATTGCCAAAGATCAGGGCTCAGGATAACCTCCAAAGGAATCCACCAATGTCGGTGACCATATGCTTGCCCTTTCGCATTTCTCCACGGCACTGGTTTGGTTCACACACGAATCAGTAGGACTTTAGGTGAAGAGATGGGGCTTAGGTTTCGGTGAGGTAAACAATGATAAACAAGAAGGCTATGCACCTAACCCAAATGAGCTTGTACAAAAGGAATCCCTCTACTAAGCAAAATACATGCGGGTATATCACACCCCAAGACTTAACTTTTAACATATGGGTGTGTGCACCGCTTACTCCAAAAATAATCACATTTCAAATAGGATTTTCAATTATTACTTTTCCTTTTCACTTTTTCACTTTAACATCATTTTTTTTAAACTTTTCTTTTTTTATTTTTCAAATTACTTTTCTTTTCACAAATTCAGCAAATATAAGCTTTGGAGCACATCCACATTTTCATATGTAATAACACCACATCACATCCCAACATGAAAATGTAAACACTAAAGCTCAACTTGGGTGTGCGACTATGATTGGCTATGAGGCTTTGGTGAAATCATGGTGGAGCTGAATCAAAAGGAGGGGTAGGCACAACGGGGCTAGTGAGGATAAGACGTTAGGAACGGTACAAAGCTCAACCGGGCCAAAATGATGGCCTACATCACGCTCATGCATGACTAACCTATACCAATGCTTCAAGAATAGCTTGGGGAAAGTTGTTAGCCAACGAGAAAGACTATCCATCCTCCTGACTCGAGCAATACAAAACTAACGGCCGTCTACACACATCCCTAAGCTACCGTCGGACTCACACCGGATTCACCAATTTTTAAGTAGAATAAAAAGTATTTACGCAATTAGAAAAATATAAAACTAAAAGCATACAGAAAAATTAAATCTACTCCAATTTCTACACGAGATGAGAGCAGTTGACTAGGAACACAACAAGGACAACATTTTACTCTGTCTCACAATCCTAAGCCAGCACCATAATTTTCCCAAATCTTACAAAGAAATGAGTTTAATTCGCGGCACACTAACAGCTAAGCATGAGCTCATGTGGGTGCAATGGTGTGTGATGCAATGAACTAATCAAAATAAAACAATAAAGGCTTCTAGTATGCACAAGAAATATGCACGTGCAAAAGGTAACAAAACTAGCTCTCCCCCAGACTTAAACTAAGCAATACAGCAGATGATATAGAAATTAAAATAATAAGGAGCTAAGGGAAGAGGTTACCCAATGCTCAGCCAGTGAGCATACCAGAAGGTGCGTGGAAACCTGAAGCAGGCCCGCCATACGAAGAATCACAACCCCGCCAATGCAATTTTGTCAAGAATACCTGCAGGGGTGAGCTCCGCAAAAACAAAACAAAAATATACAAACTACAAAGAAATACTAAAACTAAATAGACATGAAAAAGAAAATGCAGAAAATGAAAGATAAGTACTGGGGTTATTGTCATCCCAGCACGATTTATTAAATTCTAAACAGTTCTAGCATATAGGCCTATGAAATAAAAAGTGCTCAGGTAACTGGCCTAATATCCGTTTCGGTAACGGGTACCGATACGGTGATAGAACAGTTACCCCTCTGCCTAAATAATCATACCTACTCCTCGCAGGCAGAGGAAATAGGAAGTAGGATGAGGGGGAGGCCTGGTCCTCACTCATCTCACCACAAAACAAATCCTTGCCTAGCAAGGTATCGTCTATCACAGGCCCGTAGGAGGCAATGACAATGGCATGAGCACAAAGCTCATCGTCATCCGAACGTACCTGTGGAGACTCATCCTGCACAGGCTCAGATAAGGAAGGGGGATCAAGTAATAAAAGAGAAGAAAAACTAAAATAATCAGAAAATGGGAGAGTGATCCCGGTGTCACTCTCAGCAGGATCCAAGCAGAAATCACTGTCGGTGTCATATGAGTCGTATCGAGGGGAATCCAAGAACTCAAGGTCCGCGGTAGTAAGAGGAACGGCCTCATCCAATAAGGAGGTGCAAACCTCTGCATCGGAAAGAGGGTATTACTCATCCCACTGGGGTGCGTAAAAGTGTTCCGAAAATCCACCTTCTCCGTCGGAGATAGAGGAATCATCATCCCACTTCGGCGCAACCTCGGGCACCGAATCATCAACAAATACGGCATCATCAACCGACTCACACAAAAATGAAGTAGCACAATCCGGCAAAAATTGCAGAGGGGCAAGGCTGCTCTCAAAATCAAGCACTGAATGAGCAGGCCCCATCGCAAAATCATTCGCAGACGCCACCCCGTCGACGACCGGAACAATCTCATCATCCCATACAGGAGCGTCCATGAGTTCCTGCTCCTCTTTTTGTTGGCTAACACCAGAGTGATCATCATCACTCAAGGAAAGCCCGTAAAAAAGGATCGAGGGACCCATGAAAGAGATGTATGCGGCCAGAGATTCTTCAGTAATCTCAATGGATAAAGAAGGAGCAAAATGCATTTTGTCAGTGTATGGGCCAGGCAACACCCTAGTAGGCCTATCCACAACAGTCTTCCGCGAACGGGAGGTTGTTGGGAACACGCCCTCAGAGGGAGAAGCCTTGCACAAACGAGGGCAATCCTTCAACATGTGGCCCACACCTTGACATAACAAACACCGAATGCAATGCTCGGCATTCATAACAGCAATGACATCGATGGATCGGCGCAAAGTGTCAAGGATACGGCACTCAGCATCAGGATCCATCACGAACAAAAATAATTGTTGAAAAATAATTGTTAAATAATTGTTGAACGTAGTTGACACTAGGTGGACTTTCAAGTGGTATCAGAGGGAGGTTACTCATCAAAAAGGTTTACACCTTGAGTAGTATCCTGCCACCAGTGTCAGAAGCATGGAGCTGGATTATGAGATATCGCCACTCAGACTCCCCGCATGTACAAAGGAGTTTTATCCCGTCTGGAAGATGAGAGTGTCGTATCACATGGATGCCATCGATCCTCGTGCATCTTTCATCCTGGAAGAGGGTCCTTTTATTCCTATGAAGACCTTCGACTCTGGAATTCAAGTGCCCAAGTGCATTGCTGAGATGTCGGAAATGGAACTTTCATTCTTTAATTTGGATGAGAGGATTCGTCAAATTATCATGGATATCTGGTCTGGAGCTTCTCGCTCTAGATTGGAAAAATGTAGGACGGCTAAATCTCTGTGGATGATGATCTCAGAGCTGATGGGGGGGGGGGGTCAGAGAAAGCTGGAATCTGCTGTCAACCAGAGGATGAAGCCTATGTGGGGGTCCCTACCTCTGAGGATGAAGGCATGGATCTCTCAGACAACATCAGAGCTCCCGTGTCCGTGTCAGAGACTGAAGAGGCCAGTGAGGCAAGCAGCTCTGATGAGGATGAGACAATGGTCACTGGATCTAATGACAATAACACAGAAGAGCAGGTAACCTCTTCATCCTTCCCCGTATCTCTTGAAATTTCTGAAGACAGGAACTGCTTTCCTTCAGAAGATTCTGATTCCCTGAAGAGAGCCCTTCAGAAAAGCAACCTACTTGCTGAGGAGCAAGCTCAAGAGATTGCTCGACTGAAGATCTTGTTGGTTCTCCAATTGGCGTCCAACAAGGTCAAGGACTCTAAGATCTCAGCTCTAGAGAGTAGTCTAGATAATGAGAAAAGAATTGTATCAAACTTTTCCAAGGTTGATGCTATAAAGAGAAAGCAAGAAAATGGGTGGATCTCCCGGATTATCAATTCGTGGAGAAATGGGGAAACAGTATTCCAACCCCCCACTCCAAGCAGGAAGGCAACTCATCATGCCTTCAGGTATGACCACATGAATAGTCGTGGTCACTGCAAGGGTGATCTGTCCCCATATGGAGACACCTGTAGTGCAAGGGCCGTCGTGGCCACCCATGAGAGAATGCCGAAGGCTCATTCTGAGCCCTTTGTATTCACTGCCACTGCCTCAACTCGGTGTGAATCTGCATGTCCTAGCTCACAGAACACTTCTCACCAACCGAGGACACAGGATAGGGAGGTTAGAAGTCATGGTGTAAGTTTTTATGGGGCCTCTGGAAGGGGATGCCTAAAAGGAGGGCACCACCTCCCCGGCCTCATGACACTCGCAACATGCATTCCTTCCACCCTTCCACGTATCACGATGGAAGAGGAAACTTTGTGAGGAGATCATGCCGTATCCCGTTAAGACCTAGGACTGTGACTACCTCAGTCACTAGATCAGGTCGGAAACGGCGATACAACATTCACCCGTGTTGGTGCTGTGGCAAAGTGGGACACTTTGCCATCAACTGTTGGCACAACCCCTCTATGCCAAAGGCAAGGGCTTATCCACATTCACGGGATAAAGGTAGTCTTCCTGACAGGTTTTCTGGGGCAAGGCAGTCGAGTGCTTTTGCTAACAGGAACCTAGGACCCAATATGATTTGGGTTTCTAAGGTAAGGTAATTCTTTCTTGCAGGGTAGTCTAGGTTCCCGTAAATATGATGGGAACCAGACAGTAGGTGTTCCCAGACTGAATCGGAACATGCATCTGGAATAACAGAAGAGATATCTAATTGAGCTTATTCACATCGAGCTCCTAATATGTTTTACCTGGGGGACTAAATGATAACTCTCATAATCCCAGGTACGTTTGCTCAGTTCCAGGACTTGAGTCATAGGGTATCCATAGTTACATATATATATATATATACGTATACATATTTATACGTATACTTCACTTATATGTAAGTACATCTAAGGAATGTCAACTGGTATGAGGGTGATTGCAAGTCAGTGTTTTCTTGATCACTTTCTAGTTATCCTTGAATCATCTAATAACATGGAGGAAAAAGTCCTTATTACATTGGCCTTGAAAAGCTTATTTAGTGATCCTGGTTATTGTTCTAACCTCTTCTTTTAGTGTTCCCTTCATGAACTAGGAATTGATTTTATGATGGCAAATATACAGATTTAAATAAAGAACATGTAGCATATGCAAAGCGTATTTACTAGCCTTTGAGGAAACTTAAAAGATATTCATCACTCGTTGCAGAAACCCTGAAAGAAATAATGAATTTTCCATCTGTTCACTAAAAACTAGCGAAGATTGTCATCAAGAAATATATGGAAAAGCCAGAAACCAGTTAAATTCATTCTAAATCCCGTTTATCTCACGTGGTCTCCCGCCGAACTCATCTTTATGTATATCAGAATCCCGCCGACCCTTCACCTTCCATAAGAATCCCGCCGAAGGAGCAAACTCTACGAATCCTGCCGAACTTCGCAGGAAACACGCCAAATCCCGCAAGATTTCTACCGCCGACTCTTCCCATTCCCATCGACTCGCGGAAGCTCGCCGAATCTCGCCGACTCTCTCCGCAGGGGACTCTCTCCTTCTCCGCCGGAAACTCGCCGAGGGGAAACTCACCGACTCCCGCAAGACTCACCGCCGTAGGGGAAACTCACCGGAAGGGCAACTAGCTGACTCCCGCAAGACTCTCGCCGAACCGGTCTCCATCGCAGGTCTCCCGCCGAATCCCGCTGGAATCTCCCCGAATCATCTTCCCCTTTCATCGCTTCTCACCGCAAGTTTCCCGCAGGACGCTCACCTTGCTCTTGGACGCTCGTCCGGCTTCAATTCTTGCCACCAGGAATTTCTCCGCGTACACTCATCGGGTGTCCCTCGTCTTCATCACACTAACCCACCGTCTACACCTTTAGGTAACCCTCCCTCACCCGTACTTGGACTTGATCGCTAGTGTCACTTCCTTTTTGATTTTTGATTAAGCGTAGAATAGGGCTTCTCTCCCTAGATCTACAATGGCTCCAAGGACAACTGCTGGGTTGGTCACTGGTTGCGAGCTAGTTCGAACTGGGTTCTCTCACGCCTCTGACGAATTCAGAAACATCATTCTGATGCTGGAAAAGGCTGGGCTATCATTCGTCCTGGAGCACCCGTGCAAAATCTTGGACAAAGAGGTGCTGGAGTTCTTCGTTACCGCAAGACTCCGGAATGGCGAATCTCTAATCAAAAGCAAGGTGGCTGGGGCAAAGGTCAAGATGTCTGCCAGCAAGCTGACCCGCTTCCTGCAGCTCTCTAGCTCGGAGCACGAGGACTATCTTGAGGAAGAAGACAAAAGCAGGACTCTCCTATTCTGTGGTCTCCCACGAGGAACTCGGTCAATTAAGCGCAAGGATATGAATGAAGAAGGGAAGCTTCTGTCTGACGTAATTGGAAAGGTACTCATCTGCAAGCCAGGATCTCATGACCATATCTCTGCAGATATGTTCAAGATCCTGGTGGCTATTGTCTGCCGTAAAAGGTTCAACTGGGGGGCATTGCTGTTCGAGAAGATAAAGGACACCTTGAGCTCTCCGAGTTTTGGTCGAATCATAACTCTGTATCTAAATCAGCTAAATGGAGACAAGTTTGACATGAGTAAAGGTGTTCCTCTACACTACTTGAAGAAGATGGACTCAAGTGTGTTTGACAGATGGGAGAGGCGTATTGGGCAGACTGCCGTGGAATAACAACATGGAGTATCTCCAGCAGTCACCCCCAGTGAAATTCCTGATACTTTGACTGCAGGAATTGAGGGGGAGACTCTACCCACTCATGCTGATATAGTATCTGACATCTCCCAGGTGGCCAGTGATGCTGTGGCCGAAATACAAGAAGAAAGAGAAACTGTGCCGGAGAATGAGGAGGCCCCGAACCTGCACGATCAAGGAGCCGAAGCTGATGTACAGGAGACTGCTGATGAAGACTTGGAAGATGATGCTGATGAAAATGATTTCATGGATGATGAAGGGGAGGAAGACGTCAATGAGGGACAGGACGCAGTGGAGACTCAGGATATCATTGAACCTCCATCTGACAAGCACGCACCTGAGATGGTTCCGGAGATCATTGGTGCACGAGTGGAGGGGGAGTCAGAGAAATCTACAGAGGCCGCCAACATTCCCCCAGTAGAGACTATGCTGGTGTCTAGCTCTACAGGTGCTTCTGCTGAAGAGCAAGGCCAAGAAGTGCCTCAGAATATTCCTCTACGAGATGACATAGCCACTCACACCGTGAATATCATTCAAGGCATAGTGGATGAGCTTAAGACCTCTTTTGAAAAAGCTCAAAATAAAATGCTGAAAAGGATTAAGGAATCTGAAAAATCTCATGCTCAAGAATATGGTGGAGATCAATCATAAACTTGACGTGATGGACAAGAAATTTGAAGAAAAGTATACAGTGGCCGGCCAAGCGGTCACTCTTCTTATGGCCGGATTGAAAACGAACACCGATACTCTTGCCATAGTAAATCAGAATGCTCATGTTGTAGCAAACAACATTCAAAAGTTTGACGGTAATATGGTAACTCTTAACGCCAATCAGCAAGCCTTAGTCAATGAATTCTCCAGGACTTTAAAGCATATTGATGACTCGCTGCACTCCTATGCAAACTCCATAGCAGTCGAAGCCAAAAAGGGGGAGAAGGAATACATAGCTAAGATGACTGAGCTTCAAGAAATCATGATCACAAACTTCGAACAGTCAAACAAATATGTCTATGACAACTGCTGGTGGATGCTACAACAGGCGTTAGGCGTCGATTTGAATCCTGCAGGTATTCATGCTCTTGAGACTTCTATGGCTGCTGCGGGGGTAAGTGCTGCGGAGGGAGTAAGTGCTGCAGATGTTCCCATGAGTGAAGCTGATGCTAGGGCTGTTTCCAAAGCTAAACTGAGGAGCATGTTTGACCAAGAGGCCCTAGCAAAAGCCAGGGGCAAGCGAAAAGCTCAAGAAGGGACCTCCAAGGAGACACAGGCTGAAAAGAGAACTCGACTGAGTGAGGAGGAAGTAAGAAATGAAAAGTGGAGTCCAGTTTCAAAGAATATCATCTTGGACACCTTTTGGCTACAAGAAAAAGGAGAACTCAATCGAAACGAAGTATACAGCCAGTATGAATGGGAGATGCATAAGACGTATGAAGCCAAAAGGAACATCTTCTTCAGAAACAACACGGATCCAGATAAAGTTTCTCCTCCCAGATATTATCCAAAGCCTAAAGAGTATATGGAGAGGCAAAGGAAGAAGTATTTGGCGCAAAAACTCAAGGATGACTTAGCTAAGGAAAAATAGTCAACAATTTTTAGCTTGTCATTTTCTCTTAAGAACATTTAATGCTTATTGTTATTATATGAACAATTCTGAGATTATATGTGTATATATATATATATATATTGGTATATATATTTGAATTTGTGAATGACTCAAGTCCTGATCTGATTGCTTCCATTCTCCTGTGCTGCATGTTTAGATTCTGAATGCTATTTTTATTATTTGATTGGTGTTATTCATCTTAGCTAGTAGGGTTTGGCTTCGTCAAATAGGGGGAGATTGTTGGGTATTGTATCCACAATTACCTGGATTTGAGGAAGCCACCTGTCAAGCTAAGATGAATTCACAATGTATTTGATGAAACCTCTTAAGTTGTGCTTGCAGTTCTTCCACGCTAAGTGCACACCAATGTCTGGGTGCAGTAGGTCAATATACACGGGTCTGCACGACGTAATCCATCGTTGAGCAGATCAGTGTGTTGGCCTACGTATACTCTCTCTACTGGAGTGCACTTACTTTCAAGTACAGGGTCATGTTTATGCAAGAGAAGACAAGGAGCAAGGATGGGTCAAGGAGCAGCTCTTGGGTGGAAAGACGAAAATTCGTCTAAGTATAATTCGACGAGAATCACCAAGTGATTCTCGCCGATTCGGCGAGAATCACTAGTGATTCTCGCCGAATCGTCGAGAATCATTAGTGATTCTCGCCGACTCTTTCCGGCTACCTCAAAACGGTGCCAAGTAAGATTCGGCGAGAATCACTAATGATTCTCGCCGAACCCATCGATGAGCAGATCATGAATACCAAGTAATATTCGTTCAGAATCACTAAGTGATTCGGCGAGAATCATTAGTGATTCTCGACGAATCGTCGAGAATCACTAACTGATTCTCGCCGATTCATCGAGAATCACCTGCGATTCTCGCCGATTTTTACTTGGCATTTTCTCGAGATGCTGCTGGACCGGATTCTGCCGCTGGACTATTTTGAACCGGATTTCGGGTATCTACGTGTGGGACCCACAACGGTCATATTGTAAGGGTCTACAGTGTATAAATACATGGGTATTTTTGAACAGTAAGCAGGGCGAAGAAAATAAGAAATACGCGAGCACGGACGAACCCTAATATCGCCGCTTCCGCTCCGTCGCCGCCGCCGCCGCTCGCGACAAGTTGTTCGCCGGTTGATCGTGGTTTCTCCCAGATCCTCCTGCGATAGAAGCTTAGCAAAGCTCAGCGTCTCACGTGTCTCACCGGAGATCTCTTGTCCCTCGATTTGTAGATCGGGAAAATCTTCCCCATCCGAATCGATCGAGACGATTGATCCTAGTGTGACCGTTGGTAGACCTAGCTTGGTTCGCTACGAAGTTTGGATCTCAAAGTACAGCAGCCGCGCACCGTCGTTGCCGCCGATCCCGAACCAAGCCGCCGCTCGTATTGTCGCCGCCAGTTCCGGGGAGATCCTCTCCAAGTGAGATCTAGGGTTGTAGACTCTTCGTTGACTTCACGAACACGTCGTCGAACGAAGAGGAACACCGTAGTCTCCAAACGAAGTCTGTATCTCGTGTACTTTCTAGATTTACTTTTGTTGTAAAGGAACGTTTGTTCCGTGTTGTAAGGGTTGGGTGCAACCCGGTTTGTGGGAGTGTTGACTCCTACGTGTGGAAGGGTTCCTTCCGATAGTGCAGGGATTGGATTTCAATCCCGTTGGAGAAGAGACCGAGTCGTCCCTGGTTGGGAGATAGGTCGAAGGGGGAAAGTGGATGTACCCAGGTCGGGGAACCACTATAAATCGTTTGTGTACTATGTTGTGCTGTGTTGTTTTATTTTTGTGTGCAGGTACAATTTAAATTCCGCAAAAGCGCTGCACGTCACCTATTCCCCCCCCCCCCATAGGTGAACGTAGTTGACACTAGGTGGACTTTCACAAAGTAAATAAGAAAAAAGAATGATATGCACAAATGTAAAAGGTCTTCAATCTATTATCTCCCTCTCCAAAAACTCACACGACTGTGTTCCCCGGCAACGGCGCCAAAAACTTGATGCTATAGATCACGGCAGTGAACCGGTCGCACAAGTAATATAAAATGGGGGTTTTCCCAAGTATCGATCTCACAAGGAACACAGTAAGGTGTAGTTAATTTTGAGTAGGACATGAGATTGAAGTCCTCAGGTCGAAGCTAACTAAGGGGGGGGGGGGGGTTTGATGTTGCGGAAACAGAAAATAAAAGGCTAACAACTACTCCTATGCAATGTCGTTATGCGATGCTTCGCCAGGCGGGATGGAAGACTTGTCGGGCCGCTATGCATCGAATCACTAGGCGGATGGACGAGAAGGCTAGCGGATGCGGTGGTTAGAATGGCGGAATGATGCTCGTGAGCACCTCTTCGCAACACACGCCACTAGCAATTGTTAGTGCGGCAAGGGTGGATGGTGGTGGAATATGGCGCACCTCAAGCAAATATACGAAATTATAAATCACAAAGACATGATTTTATAAAAACGTTTTACAAATAAACACACATCATCTATACATAAAGTTTACAACAACACATAAATAACAATAAAGGAAGAACAAGTTAAGAGATCGACCGAATCCGAAGCCTTGCTGAGGATTCACGGTTGGAATCGTCGGGTTGTCAATCCGCGTCCAAGCTCGGTCCTCAACTGCGTCTGGGATAGAGAAGGGCTGTCACCACCTTCCAATGGCCCGTATTCTTCGTCTCACGACAGCGGACGAAAGTTGAAAGCTTCCCTTTGCTTGATGGCTATGGCGTTGAAACTTGAAATGAACCCAAGAGATGATGGAGGAGGCCGAGAGGAAGCTCCGACTCGGATTTGGCGGTGAAAGCTTGCCCGGAGCACCTCCCTAGGGTGGAAGATGAAGGGGAACGACTGAGAAGGCGGAAAACGGCGGAGGAAAATGAGCGATCTCCGGATCCTGCCGATTAGGGCGAGACCTGCACTATTTATACAAAAGCAGAAATGAACAATGCGCACGATCACAGGCGCACGACCAGTGGTCGTGCGCACTATGTCCTGTGCTCGTGCGCACTGGCATGGAATATCAGGAAGAAGAACTGGGATAACGCGCATGAGTAGTGGCGCACGACCACTGGTCGTGCGCACTAAGTCCAATGGTCGTGCGATTACCCAGACAGGACTCCAGAAAAGAGGAATCAATGCACACGATCAGTGGCGCATGACCGGTGGTCGTGCGCTATATGTCCAGTGGTCGTGCGCTTACCCCAGGCTGATTCTGGAAAACGAAGAGTAGTGCACACGATCAGGGGCGCACGACCGGTGGTCGTGCGCATTAAATCCCATGATCGTGCGCAGTATTCCTGTTTCACAACCATCCCGGAACACGCACACGACCCCTGTACCGAAAGGAAAAACCAATCACTAATCTGTGCAGACATTCCAGACAATCACAAAAGGGAGTACAAACTATAAAAACAACAAAATACACAACCATGGGCTTAAATGTGCACGTCCTATGGAAATAAAGACAAGATGAAATATGAACGATATAGAACTAAAAGTGAAGTGCAAATGAGTGAAAACTAACCCAGATGAGTCCGAAAATAGGTATATAAAGTGGACTCATCACCTACCTTACTGATGAACTCCATATCCAGGACTTCCTCTACCGGCTCCAATCGACACTGCTCCCTACCTTCCATCCCCTCCTCTCTTCCCAACTCCTCCTCACCTTCTACCACCTCAAACTTCATTGCCTCCAATAGTCCTCCTCCTGACAACTCCACTCCTTCTCCCCCATAGGACTCCCCCTCCGCTTCTCCCTCTACCCCTTGCTCCTTGTTGTCTTCACCAGCGCCTCACTTATGCTCGCCCCTTCTTTCTCCACAACCTCCTCCTCAACATCATCCCCAGCCTCATCCAGGCTCACTACTCCCTTCCTCATGCCCTGAATGTTTCCCTGAAGCTCCGTCAACGTACATCCCCCATGCTTCCCTTAGCAGCGCTTCCTCCCCTTCTATCTCTATGGCGTAGTCGACCAAGTAGTCTGCCACCGCCTGTGCCTTGATGAAGAGCCTCGACACGAAAGAGACGACAAACTCGCTGAGCTCAATGGACAACTTGGAGAACCGCCCCGAGTGCTCCACCCTTTCAAAGATCCTGCGCAGTTTGTGGTCAGTCACCACCTTGATCGTGTGGGCCTGGAAGTATGGCCTGAGCTTCCTGGTCGAGACAATTAAGGAGAAAGCCAACTTTTCCAGGATGGGGTAGCGTAGCTTAGCCTTCTTCAAGATCCTACTGACATAATAGACGGGTAACTCCCTCTTCCCATCTTATCTTACCAACACAGAGCTCACAGCCTCACCCCCTACCCCAACATACAAGAATAAGTCCTCTCCCTCCTTCGGGCTATGCAGGAGCGGCGCTTGGGATAGTTGAGCCTTCAACGCCCGCACATTCCTCCGTCCACTCAAACTATTTGTTCCCCTGAAGCGTTTTGAAGAAAGGCGAGCACTTCTCCCCGGCACAAGTGAGAAACCGACTCAACCCGACCAGCTTTCCCATCAAGCGTTGAACCTCCTTGGCATTATGAGGCGATTCCAACTCCACGATGGCCTTCACCTTATCTGGGTTAGGCTCGACCCCAGCCGGGGTTAGAAGGTGTCCAAGGAACATGACCCGGCTTGCCCCGAAGACACACTTTCAGGAGTTTAGCCTCATCTTGAACCTCCACAGGGTCTCGAACGTCTCCTCCAAGTCAAGCAAGTGTGACTCTACATCCATACTCTTTATCATGTGGTCATCGACGTTCCTTCTCCTTTGGTTTCTAAACACCACATACATCATTTGCTGGTACATAGACCCCGTATTCTTTAGGCCGAAAGGCATCATTTTATAGTTGACGCATCCCTCGCTCGTGATGAAGGAGACATCCTTGACATCGTGGGAATTCATACGGATCTGGTGATAACCTGAAAAAGCTTCCAAAAAAACTCATAACGGAAAAAATTGACGGCTGAATAAACCAGCGCGTCGATCTGAGGCAGGGGGTAGTAATCCTTAGGGCATGATTTATTCAATAAAGAAAAGTCTACACACATGTGCAACTTTCCATCACCCCTCATTACCATTACCACATTAGAGACCCAACCTGGGTACTGGATCTCCAAAATAAAACCAGTAACGAGAAGCTTCTTCACCTCCTCACGGATGGGATCTTCTAGCTTGGTGGCGATGTTCCTCATCTTCTGGCAAATGGGGCGCGTCTTCGGGTCCAGGTTTAGGCGGTGGCAGGCCACGTCATCATCAATGCCCGGCATGTCCGCCGCGCTCCAGGAAAAGATGTCAATATTCTTTTAGATGTACTCCCGCATCCTTGCCTGGTCTTCGGGACCCAAGCCCCCGCTGATCCTCACCTTCTCAACCTTCCCTACCTTGCTGATGACCTCCATCTCCAAGACTTCCTCTACCGACTCTAGTCGAGACTGCTCCCTACCTTCCCTCCCCTCCTCTCTTCCCAGCTCCTCCTCACCTTCTACCACCTCAATCTCCATTGCCTCCAACAGTCCTCCTCCGGACAACACCACTCCTTCTCCCCTCTAGGACTCCCCCTCCGCTTCTCTCTCTACCCCTTGCTCCTTGTTGCCTTCACCAATGCCTCACTTAGGCTCGCCCCTTATTTCTCCACAACCTCCTCCTCGACCTCATCCCTAGCCTCATCCAGGCTCACTAATCCCTTCCTCGCAGCTTACTCTCCAATCTTCTCCCCGGCCTCACCATGGGCTATCTCTCCTTCCCATGCAACTTCTTCTTTCCTCTCCATCTCATTTCCTATCTTCTCCACCTCCGCCATCTAAGATATGATATTAACGACAGTCACGTAACACTGCCTCGCCACCTTCGGATTCCCCCTGATCCTGACCTGCACTCCTCCGCTGCTAAACTTTAGGCACTAATGGAACGAGGAGGGGATGCAATGAAATGAGCTAATGAGAGGATGCCCAAATATTGCATTGTAGATACTTAAAGCATCAACGATGATGAGCCGACAGTTCCTCGATACCCCCCCCCCCCCAACGTCACATGCAGCACTACCCCTCCTTCAACTTCCTTCCGCTCCCCCGAGAACCCAAACAACGGTCCATCTGAGGCTAGGACCCTCCGAGCTTCCACATTCATCTCATCAAAGGCCTTCTTGAAGATTACGTTCACCGAGCTCCCGTTCTCCACCAGAATTCGGGAGACCATGAAATTCTCCACTGTCGTCTGGATCACCAAGGCATTGCAGAATGGGTCTCCATAGTCAGGCATGTATTTCACCGAGAACGTGATCTTTCCCTTCTGTGGGTGGGTCTGGGAGATCGAGGCTACGCTCTTTCAAAACATGTTCTGAAAGCTCCCCTTACAGGTGGCTTCGATCCCCACACCCCCATGGATCAACCTGATCCCTACTCGGGCCCCCATGTCCACCCAGTCCTCACACCTATCCTCTCCTCCTCCTGGCAGAACTTCCTCAATCCTCACGGGGGGTTGCTGTTGGGCCTGCCCCTTGCCCCCCTCATTTCCAGAAACTCTGGGTAGGTGGCCGTTGCATGACCCTCCTCCTGGTGAAAGTCATAGAAGGGCAACGCCACCCTGCATTCTCTCTTCCTTTCTCCTCCCTGAGCTCCACTCCTTCCTCCTCTTCCCATCATTATCTCCATCACTTCCTGCTGTGGCAGGAGAGGGACCCTCTGTCCCCGCCTCTAGGCCGGCTGGTTGAACCTCCTTTGCTCGCGGTGGTTGTCCCTACCTTGGAAACCACCATCATGCCCCTGAGGGTGACCCTCCTGGGGACTCCATCCCAACATATTGTTCGGCTCTCTTGGCCCCCAACCTTGCACCTGCCCCTGTCCTAGGGGTTCCTCTCTCCTTCTCTCTTCTCTCTGCTATTTCTGCCTCCCTGCTCCCACCTCTTTCCCATCCACCTCTGTCAACTTGGCCAACCTCCTAGAAAATGCCGGGTTGGCCGCCTCGATCTCGATCTCCTTCCCCACCCTCTCCATCAACTCCTCGAAGGAGAGGGGGGAACTCTCTTCAGCTCCATGCTAAAGAAGCTGAGCCTCAACCCCATTGTGAAGGCAAACATCACCGTGTACTCAAGCATCTCCTGCACCTGCAGGATCTCCTCTTAAAACCAGTCGACATAGCGTCCTAGTGTTTCCTATGACCTCTGCTTGATGGCGAACAAGCACTCTGCTCCCTTCTTCCTCTTCTTGGACATTGAGAACCTCAACAATAAATAGTGTTGAAGATCTTCGAAGTAATAAATCGAGCTTGCGGGCAACTTGTGGAACCAGTCCCTAGCCTCCGGAACCGGAGATGAAATGATGAGCTCACTGAAGGGCTCCCGCCCCCTGCCTGCTGAGAGGTCTCTTTGCGCAACCTCGGCTCGCTCGCCCTGTCCATAGTGGTCTGTCCCGAGACCATCTCCCACGTGGGGACATCCCTTTCCTCTGCCTCTGCAAGAACATCCTTCCCGGGGCACTGTTCGGGAGAATTCTCGCCCAATGACGGAGCAGCCAACACCGGGACCTGTGGAGTCTCCCACCCGCCTCTTACCAAGAAGGCAAAGTGGATGGTCTGCAAGACTTCTCGCCTGAAGTCCTCCAACATCCCCAACGTCACCCCACTTCCCCGAGGGGGAGAACCTCCTGAGACAGCACCTTCCCCTTCACCACCAGCCATGAGACTTAACTTGAGATTTTCTTGTATCAGCCACGGTCCACGCTCACTGCACCAGAAATGTTGAGGCCCAAAAACTGGCCTCAATGAGAGTTCGGACCTTGGGGTGTGGTCGACACCTACTTATCCCAAACCTCGACACAAGATTGGCAACAAAGAATTGGAAACTATCCCTGAGCCTCAGTTGGGAGGTACCTCCACTAACCTAGAAGTTCTCTAAGCGATTCCTCTCCAAAGCTAATTGCTGGGCTAGGAGTACCTCAAAAAGCTCTAGAAGGCAAAATGAGAGTAAGAGAGTGTCTGCCTTATGAGGTATCCTATGGGTCTATTTATAGATTTTCAATATCTGGTCTGCAAAAATCGTACTTCTGCTGCCCTAAAATTACTAAAATGCTCCGAGACTGGTCTGCCAATAGCCAAACTCTGTTGTTCTTAGGAGCTAAATGCAGAACAGGGGTATTTAGGTAATTTCAGTTCTAGGTCCCACCTGGTGGAAGCTCTTCCCGCTGAGCATTGTGGGACCCCGGCTTGCCCCAAGCGCCAACCCTCACGCTTACCACGGGCGGGAACCAAAGTTTGATGGGAGCATTGAGTGGAGAAGCATCTCTCAACGCCTAAGGTTGGCGGGAGAATGGAGTGGAGAAGCATTACTCAACGCCAAAGGTTGCTGCCGGCGTTAAGTGGAGAAGCATCACTCAACGCCAAGAGCTACTAGGGACATTGAATGGAGAAGCATCACTCAATGCCAAGGGCTGCTAGGGGCATTCAGTGGAGAAGCATCTTTCAACGCCAAGGACTGGAGGGAGCATTGAGTGGAGAAGCATCACTGAACTCCAAGGATCGGCGGGAGCGTTGAGTGGGGAAGCATCACTCAACACTAAGGGACAATAGGCTTCCACCATCCTGAGGCGCGAGCCAGCACCTGCCTGTAGCGGGAGACTGCTCGCTTGTCCTGATTCCGCCTTTACCTGATCCTTGGATCTGCATTCCACGATCATAACCTTAAGCCGAAGCCCCAGCTCGACAATTTGAGCTCGATGTACTGGTGTTCGACGAAATGGCACAACTCAACCCCTGGGCGAGAGCCCTGCCGACTACTTACGGCGAGAGCACTCCCGCACGCATTCTTACTTGATCCCATTATAAGTCCAAATCAAGCCAAATCCTGGTCCATGGAGGATCTTGGTCATACTCAGCGAATATGGGGTTGTACATGCATCATAACTACTCTGCTACCGCTCCACGGTAGTACTAGTGCTGCGCGACAGCCAACCCGAGAACTTGTCTAAATAAATCTCCAAAGCTACTGCCAACACTAAATCTACCGTCGCGCGCTAGTAATAGCTGAGGCGTTGAGACCATTAAGAGCGTTGAGTGATCTGGGCTACCGTCGCAAGGTAGTCACTACTGCTGGGCAGTACCTTCCAGAAAAGGGGGTTCCTGAACCTTGGGGCATTACAATTCACCACCACTTAAATAAATTTCATCCCGAAATTTGACGTTACAGGAAAATATAAAGAAAGTAGTATAACTGATTACCTCAGTGAAAAAGCTAAGGGAACTCCTCCCTCATAGTTTGATTGTGCTCCCAAGATGGCTCTAATCGGCCACAGTTGTCCAAAGGACCTTGACCATGTTAATTGATTTGTTCCGCAGCTGCTTGACCTCTACGTCCTTGATCTGAATGGGCATAACCTTCGTCGTCAACTCACTGTCGATCGTCACTTGATTCGCAGCAATCAATTGAGTAGACTCTTGAATAGCCTTTCACAGCACGGAGATGTGAAATACATCATGCAAACCACTCAACTCCACTGAAAGAGCCAAACGATAGGAGACTTCACCAACCTGCTCCAAGATCTCAAAAGGCCCAACATACCTCAGACTAAGCTTCTTTAAGCGTCGAATCCTTAATACGCATTTAAACGGCTTTATCTTGAGGTATACACAATTGCCCACCGCAAACTCCACGTTTTGATGCTTGGCATTATAGTACTTGGCCTGCCTATCTTGAGCGAACAGTAGCCGTTCTTGAATCAATCGTATCGTTGAAGTCGAATTTTCAACGTCCCTTCGCTTAAACAACTTTGATTCTCCCATTTCTACCCAAGACAATAGCGTATGACACCTCCTACCGTACAAATCCACAAAAGGCTCCATCTGAATGTTGGCTTGGTAGCTATTATTGTATGCAAACTCAATCATAAAAAGATGGTCCTCCCACCTTTTCCTAAAATCCAAAGCACTCATACAAAGCATATCTTCCATTGTCCTGTTCACCCTTTCAGTATGACCATCTATCTGCGGGTGAAAAGTCATACTAAAGTTCAAATTGGTACCCATCAACTAATGAATGAGCCTCCAATCGTTATATGTGAGCCGACCATCTCGGTCACTAACGATGCACTGGGTATGCCATGCAACGGACTATGTTGTCCACATAAAGCTTCTCCAGCTTATCTACTGAGTCATCCTTCCTATTGGGTGTGAAATGTGACACCTTCATTAAACGATCAACGACCACCAAAATGACATTGTTCCCCTTGTGCGATCTTGACAAGTTGTGCACGAAATCCATGGAGATGTCATCAAATTTCCACTGTATTATAGGTAAGGACTTCAGGAACTCGCCAGGCTTCTGGCATTCAGCCTTCACCAAGGCACATGTCTGACACTTCGCCATATATACTGCAATGCCTTTCTTCTGACCTGGCCACCAGAAGAGTTTCTTCATGTCCTTGAACATCTTGGGGCTCCCGGGATGAATCAAATAATTTGTGAAATGTGCCTCGTACATCAATTCTTCTCGTAACTTCCCCATATTGGGGACGCACAATTAACTACCTATCCATAAAAGGCCATCGTCGATAGAGAACTGTTCATTAGACCCATCAACGACCTCCACCACGTGACATTTCAAGCTCACATCCAACTCCAAAGCCTGCTGAATCCTATGCGCGAGGTCTTATTGAACCTCCGTCCAACTCAAACATGCGTTTGTACTAGATCCCTTGTCAACACAAGAGATCTCCAAGGCCTCCAAAACTTGAGAGTGAATACCACGGCCACGAACTCCAAATCATGGAGCGGGTAATTCCTCTCATGCACCTATAACTAGAGTGATCCATAGGCTATCACCTTCCCATGCTGAAGCAGAACACAGCCTAATCCATTCCTACAAGTGTCACTGTAAATCTCGTAACCCTCTGATCCACATGGAGAACATAAGATAGGCTCGTGGTCAGATGACACTTTAGTTCGTCGAAAGTTTGTGCACACTCTGGTGACCAAACGAACTTCTGATCCTTCCTTGTCAGAGTAGTGAGGGGCAATGCTATCCGCGAGAATTTCTCCACGAAGCACTTGTAATAGCCGGCAAGCCCCAGAAAACTGCAGACTTCTGCCACAGCAGACAACACAGGCCACTTCAGTATCGTAACTATCTTTGCCGGATCTACCACAATTCCCTCTCCACTAACCAGGTGACCAAGGAATGTTATCGAGGATAGCCAAAACTCACATTTGGAGAACATGATATACAGTTGGTTCCTCCTCAGGGTCTCCAATACCATATGTTGATGCTTGAAATGATCATCCTCACACTGTGAGTACACAAGTATATCATCGATAAAGAATATCACGAACCGGTCTAAGTACTCTCCAAATGTCCTGTTCATCAAATCCGTAAACATGGATGGCGCATTCGTCAGCCAAAACGGCATGACGGTGAACTCAATATGCTCATAACGTGTGCTGAAAGCCGTCTTGGGAATGTCATTTTACCGTATTCTCAGTTGATAGTACTCATACTTCAAATCTAGCTTCGTGTACACTATCGACCCGACCAGCTAATCGAACAGATAATCAATCCTCAGGATCGGATATCTATTCTTCTCTGTCAGCCTATTCAACTCCCGATAATCAATACATAGTCGTAAACTCTCGTCCTTCTTTTTAACAAAAAAAGGACTGGTGCGCTCTAAGGCGACGAACTTAGACGCACATACAATTGATCTAACAGCTCTTGGAGCTATACCTTTAATTCCACAACTCCTTAGGCGCTAAGTGCTACGGGGTGCGTGACACAGGCTTGGCACCTAGCACTAGCTCAATGGTGAATAAGATCTCTCGCTGAGGTGGAGCTCCAGGGAGATTTTCAGGAAAAATGTCAGGAAACTTTGATACAACTGGGATACTATACATGTTGAAACCGAAAATCGGTCTCCTATGGAGTTCGACCCTTGGGGAAGGGGTGGTCTCGCACCTACTTCACTCCTACAAGCAAAACAATGGAGAAAACAAGGAGAAACCGACCCAAGGGCTCGGCTGGGAGGTCCCACGACACACCCGGAAGATCTCAGAGCGCTTCCCCTCCTTAGCCAGAAGCCGAGCTAAGGTACCCTCAGAAAATACTTGGAAGCTGGAGCAGGAAAACACAGGAAGCATGCTCTCTGGGGTACCCCTTGGGTCCTATTTATAATTTTTGGAATCTGATCTGCCAATAACCAAAAGAACTGACCTGAAATTACCAGAAAACCCTTGGTTCGGTCTGTCAATAGCCAAACTCCGATGTTTTGAAGAGCTATAGGCAGACCAGCGGGGGCAGAACAGTAAAAAGTACCTCATTCATCCAGGCGAGCTGGGGAGCTTTGATCATCTCAGCAGGTCCTACTCACCTGTTGTTGCCAAGTTATGTAGCGAGGGAGCGAGCTGGGACTAGCTCGGCGAATACCGAGCCCGGGGTCGACTAATGCTGATCTCCATTCGACGAGTGCCGATCTCTGGTCGACGAATGCCGAGCTCTGGTCGACGAATGCCGAGCTCGGGCTCGGCCTCTCCACTGCCGAGCTCGCCTACTGCTTTTAGCCCGATCTATTTGGGCCCTGGCGACCTTGCTCGACGGATGCGGGGTTGTACATAATCCCTGCTCTTTCTGAGCTTGGCAAAGGTCGAAAAGAAACATCCAACCCCGAGTGTGCGGCGAGCGCGGGTTGGCGAGTTGGAGGGAATCTTTGGGTGGGGTCCACCTGCGGCTATATATATGTGCACCTGCCCACCTACCTGACTCTTGCCATTACCTTTGCTCCAACCCTGCCAAGATGCCACTTCCCAAGGAGATCCAAGAGCACTTAGACCGGGCTCGCCATGCTTCCGCTACTCGCGTCGCCGCCCTGACGACGGTTCCTGCTAAAGTTCCCCAAATTGATTCTGTCGAGCCCGGCTCCAAGAGGTCGAAGTCATTCCCCCAGGAGGCCGAGCACCTTTACCACGACCTAAGGGCCACCCTGGAGCACAAGACCAGCTCTTCTACCCGGACAATTGGTGAGAAGGACAGAGAGGTCGTCGTGGTCGGCGATGACCCGGATGGTCATCCTGACAATAGGGGGGTGCCACCCCGCGAGAGCCCATACCGCGAGGTGAGACGACTACCGTGGACTCGCGGCTCATGGAACCGGATAACCGTCTCCAGGACCCGCCTCTTCTCTTTGGGATCCTGCCAGTGAGTTCGAAGAGGCCGAACTCGCCGGTGCGCGCCTCCTCTCCTCGGCAAACTGACGTTGTCGCGGGGGCAGGCCTGGGAATCATCCCCACCTTGGGGTTCGAGCTCGTCTCGCTGGGGGCTCGCGGTCCAGGTCGCGCGAAGGATCTCAGGTTCATCCCCCCCCCCCCCCCCCCCCCCCGCATCTCCTTTGAGCCACCGAGCTCATCAGGTCAATCTTGCTTGACTTCTTGCCCCATGAGTTTTTTCTGTGTTTCTCTTCTTGCTGACACTTGTCTTCACAGCTCTTCCCAGTCAATCCGCTGCTAAGGAATCCTCACAGGCAGCCCACTACTCTCGCCTCCCTTCCCCAAGCTCGCTGGACTCTCACCTGGGTCCTGCAGTGGATCAAGGCGAGCTAACGAGGAGGGAGGTCAAGCTCCTCAAAAAGCTGGTGTGCGGGCTGCGCGAGGTGCAGGGGGTCAATGAGACGCTACAGCGCGACTACGCGCATCTCGCCGACGAGGTGCGAAGCAGCCAGGCTGGCGAGCTGATGTCCCCCTCCCGGCTCCTGGACGAGATAGATGACGGTCTTTCGGTGGCGCAGAGGAATTCGGGAAGGATCAGCGAGCTGCTCCGCGTGCAGTAGTCTGGGGAGAGGGGGTCGCAAGGCCGGGGTAGGTAAGTGAGCGGCTCCTTTGCCGAGCCGACCGGCACTCGCATCCTAGTGCTATCCCTGCTCGCGCGCCCTACTTTTCTATTCTTGGAACTTGATCTGTAATGAGTAGCTTTTAGAATATTCTTGGACATGCATTATTCAAATAATATACTACAATGTTTGACTTAGCCTTGGTTGGGATGCGCCGGAAGTCGGCGAGCTGGGGTGGCGAGCTGGGGTGGCGAGCTGAGCTGATTGGACGGCCTGCACCAGATTTATTTTCCTATAAATAGCCCCCCCCCCCCCCCCCGCCCCTCACCTACCCCGTACTGTGCCTTTATTGCTTTCTTTCCCTCTCTCTGTGCTTCTTTCTCTTCCTGATCGCGCTCCGCTCGTTCCTCCCCGATCATGGGCAAGACCAATCCAGATGCCGACGGCCGCTCCAAGTACACGCAACACTTCACAGATTATTGTTTCTTTGAGGGGCACACTAGCGAGGAGGAGCTCGCAGAGTTCAAGGCCGAGTACGTGCCGCCAGGCTTCGAGGTGCGCGGGCCAAGGTAGGGCGAGGCCATCAACACCTTTTACGGGGATGAACTCGCTTTCCCCCTCTCGCACTTCGAGGTGGGGTTGCGCCTTCCCCTCTATTCGGAGATCTGGCAGATCCTGAAGTATTATGGAGCCGTGCCCGTGCAGCTAAATTCCAACGCCATCGCGATGATGGTGGAGTTCGCGAGCTACCTTCGGCAGGAGAGGATTGAGTTCAACCTGGCAGTGTTCAGGAAGCTCTTCTCCTACAAGGAGACATCGGATGGGGTTCGCCTACTTCGGCGGATCGCTGATCAAGGTTCGCGAGATCGCGAACAAGCACCACACCTGGATGACCAAGATCGCCTTCATCAAGGGCGATCTCGGCAACATCCCATACTCGCCCCAGTAGAAGGGCGAGGAGGTCTACCGCCCCCCTGTCGTGTCCGGCAACGATACCGAGCTCCACAAGTTCTTTCTCCACAAGGACTTCGAGGTCGTCTTCCTGTGAAGGGGCCTCAACGCGCTCCCTCTCGTTCTACCCGGCGAAGGTATTGTTCTCTCCTCATCTTACCGAGCTCACCCGATCGCCAAGCTCGCCATATTGTTGTTGAATCTCTTCATATTTTTTCAAAGTATTTTCTTGCAGGGGAGCGAATAATTCCTGCAAACCCGCTGTTTGCGGATCCGGGATCGCACTCGGACCCCTTTGCCCGCGAGACGGCGGCAGCGGCGGCCTGCCGAGATGAGGCGGCCCTCTACCAACCCTCTTCCAGCAAGAGGCGACCTGAGGACGCGTGGTCGAACCCACCACACTGCCAGTGACCATTAAAGAAGATGCGGAGAGCCCTGTTGGCTCCGCTGGGGCAACAACAACAACAACATCAACAGCCCAGCCCCAAATACATCAGCTCGTTGGAGACCCCTCCCGACGCCTCGCCGGAGAGCCCGCTGAAGGAGATTACCAACAGGGGCCGGAAAGGTGGCGAGGGCCCCTCTTCTATGTCGGCGATCTCCCCTCCTCCATCTGGGAAGAGGGCGGCCCGTGAGCACGCGGTGCCAAAGCAACAGCCCCTCTTCAACTTCGGCGGGCGGTGGAAGGACTCGGCGGGCGAGCACATGCTGCAGTGGGATGAGCTCGCTCATCGAGTCTCCATCTCCACCCTGCACCCCTCCTGGCATCACCGCGAGCCCGCCACCGGCCATGCCTATGCCCTTAGATTCAGCCTTTATGGCCGCGAGGATGTCGAGGCCTACAGGAACATGACCCTCCGGCAACTCGGCCACGAGGGTCTGCAGGCCCATCTCCGGACCCTGGAGCTCCACCACATGCTGGCCCGCCGCAGATTTGCCCTCAGAAACCAACTCCAAAAGGCTGAGCAAGCTCGTGACATCGCCAAGGATAAGGTCACTGACCAGGAGAGGCAGCTCGGCATCACGGAGGGTCTACTCGCCCAAGCCGCCGGCGGGCTGGTAAGTGTCAAGCACTACTCTTCTCTTTTACTTAGAACATTTTGCGCTGATACCAAACCGAATTTTTTCTTTACCAGGACGCCAAGGCCGCAGGGGAGCTTCAGGATCGCAATGCCGAGCAGGTGGAGGAGATCAGCCAGCTGCGCGCCCGCCTCGTCGAGCTGGAGGGCGCGAACACGAAGCTGAAGGAGGAGAATCAACACCTCCTCCGTGAGGTCCATCGCCAGGCGGAGATCTTCTTCCCGCCCCACGACATCGTTCCTACCCTCCCCTACAAGAGCCCGCGGATCTTTGGCGAGGCCGACCTCGCCGAGAGGCTGCGGATCAACTCCATCCAAGCTGCCGAGTGGACCCTCCAAATGATGAAGGACTCGGGGGTGCTGGTGGAGGGATGTGAGGGGATCTCGGCCCGGGACCTGCTGCCGAGCCTGTTCCCGGCAACGCCGCCCAGCGAGAAGGAAGACAGCTTGGATGCAATGTTCGGGAAGAGCTTCCAGGATCAGTCAGGTGAAGGGAACCAGTCCGCCGGGGGGGGGAGGCCTGAACTTGTAAATCTTCTTCTTGTTGTTTTCTCGCCTAGGTGAGCCCCTGTAACTATTTTTGTAAATACTTACTTAATGAAAGAAAGTTTTTGATCATACCCATGCCACTTTTCTTTCCCTTTTTCTTTGTACTTTGTTTGTTATGCTCTGTATATCCGCGAGTGCTTCCCCATGCGACCTCGCATAGACAGGTTCCGCGAGTAGGGTAGTCATGTGTGTGCGCCCGTGGGTACATTCGTTTTGAGTGCTTGCCGAGCTCCAGGCGATCTGGGAGCGAGCTACACTCCGCCCTTATCGCATTATCTCAACTCGCCCGCGAGCCATCCAGGTTGAACTCAGAAAGAAGAAAAATCTTCTAAGTAAAACATGCAAAGGGGGGGAAGTGCCTCGGCCTTACTTACCATCCTTTGGCGAGGCCCGGGCTCACCACCTCGTTGCCGATGCCGAGCCGGGGTTGGCGAGTCCAAACTTGCTCGTGCAGAATCCTCTTGCTGATGCCGAGCTAAATTAGGCGAGCCCGAGCTCGCCTATGCAAAACCTCTTTCCCCTTTTTCCTTGGCACTTGAAACTTCTTAATCTCTTCCTGGCAATCTCAAAGCCGATACTATCGAGTGACTTCCCGCCCTGCCAGCTTGGTGGGAGCCTGGCAGCGGGATATGCTCGGGGTCCACTATCAATACCATCAAGTGACTTCCAGCCCTGCCAGCTAGGTGAGAGCCTGACAGCGGGATCTGCTCGAGGCCAAGGATGACACCGAGTGACTTCCTGCCCTTCCAGCTAGGTGAGAGCCTGACAGCGGGATCTGCTCGGGGTCCAAACACATTCCATTTCTCCATGCAAGCTAGCTGTGACAGTACTTGAAGTGTTAAAGAATTTTATTATCATCAAGATATCACTTATATGTTTCAGGGGAAAAAATGTTTTAAGTCGTCACCACTGCAGGTGAGACTCAGGGTCTCGCCCTCTACATTTTGGAGTCGATAACCTCCCGATTTTAAAGCCTCTTTTACAATGAACGGTCACTCCCAGCTGGGGTTGAGCTTCCCTACGGATGCTGACCTCCCTGCTACATCTACCTTCTTCAGCACCAAATCCCCTTCCGCGAACTGTTTGACCGTGACATGCTTGTCAAAGTACTTGATCATTCTTCATTTCACCTCCTCCTGTCAGATAGCGGAAAGTTCCCTCAGCTCTTCCACCATGTCAAGGGAGAGCCTCAGCTCCTCCTCATTTTCCGCTTGCCATTCCTCTCGGCCTTCTTTGGCCGCAATGACTCGAGGTGTTTGGACTTCAAATTCCACGGGGAGCACTGCATCGCACCGATGCGAGAGCTTGAAGGGGGTCTCTCCAGTAGCCGTGTTGGGGGTGGTTCTTAGTGCCCAAAGAACCGCGGGAAGCTGCTCCACCCAGCTCCCCTTCAAATTCTCCACCTTCTTCTTGAGGAGGTTGATGATGATATTGTTTGCGACCTCCACCTGCCCGTTGCTCCTGGGGTGATGGACCGAGGCGAACCTGATGTCGATTCCAAGCTGCCCGCAAAAGCTAGTGAATTCGACGCTGGCGAACTGGGGCCCGTTGTCCGTGACAATGGCTTGAGGTAACCCGTGGCGACAGATGATCTCCCCCCAAACAAAGTTCCTAATTACCTGGGAGGTCACCTTGGCCAGCGCCTTCACCTCCAACCACTTCGAGAAGTAGTCGATCATTACTAGGAGGAACCTCCTTTGACCACTGGCCTGGGGGAATGGTCCAACCAAATCCATTCCCCAAATTGCGAAGGGCCAGGGGGCTATGATACTTTTGACTCGCTGGGCCGGCTGTAGCTGGAGGGGGGCAAACAGCTGGCACTTATGTCATTTTCTTGCGAATTCCGTGGCGTCTTGGCTTATGATGGGCCAGAAGTACCCCTGCCTGACTATTCTTCCTTCCAAGGTCCGACTCCCGGAGTGACTCCCACACTCTCCGGAGTGGACTTCCTCTAAGATCCTCTGTACTTCCTCCTCGACCACGCAATGGGCCAACATCCCCGAGAGTGTCTTCCTGTACAGCTGCCCGTCGTGGAGGAGGTAGTATGCCGACTTATGCCTTAGCCTCTTCTTATTTGCCCCCTCCGGATATTCTCCTGTCAAAAGGAAAGCCACAACTGGGTCCATCCATGAAGCCTGTTGATCAATCTGCATGAGCTCCCCCTCTTCGATAGAGGGGCGGAATAGGTCGGTGATGGTACCCCCCACATGGGGACCATGCTTTGCTAGTTGGTCGACCTGTTCGTTTTCTTCCCTGGGCACGCGTCGGATGGAGAAGGTTTGGAAAGTGCATATGCGCCCCTTCACTTTAGCTTAGTATAATCGCAGGGTGGGCTCCCTTGCCTCAAACTCCCTGTTTATCTGAGAGGCTACCACCAAGGAGTTGGTAAGGACCTCCACGTCCAACACCCCTAGCTCCCTGGCTAGCCACAGCCCCGCTATCACGGCCTCATACTCGGCATGATAATTTGTAATGGGAAAGTGTACTACCACTGTCTGCTTCAATTCTAGTTCCTTGAGAGCTCTCCAAGATCACCCCCACTCCTAGGGAATGCCTCCCCGAGGCACCATCCACCTTCACCTTCCAAGGAGCCGGACGGGTGAGTTCTTCCTCTGCCACCTCAATTATGTAATCTGCCAGGAAGTCGGCCATCGCTTGAGCCTTGATCGAGAGGCGCGGAACGAAGGAGACGTCGAATTCACTCAACTCCACCGACCACTTGGCCAGCCTACCTGAATGCTCCACCCCCTCAAAGATGTTGCGGAGGGGACGGTCAGTCACAACTCGGATTGAGTGTGCCTGGAAATAGGGCCGCAGCCTTCGGGCTGAGATAACCAGGGCGAAGGCCAACTTCTCCAAAATTGGGTACCGGAGCTCGGCCTTCCTCAGGACCCGGCTCACGTAATAAATTGGGAGCTGCTTCCTACCCTCTTCACGAACTAGGACGGAGCTCAAGGCCTCTGCCCCAACCCCAAGATATAGAAACATGTCCTCCCACTCCTTCGGCCCTTGGAGTAGCGGAGCCTGAGTCAATTGCACTTTTAGGGCCTGGAATGCCTCCTCGCACTCCTTGGTCCATTCGAACTTTCGACCTCCCCTTAGTGTCTTGAAGAAGGGGGAGCACTTTTCTCCTGCCTGGGAGAGGAACCTATACAGCCCTGCTAGCTTCCCCGTCAGCCGTTGGACCTCCTTAGCATTCCGTGGTGACCCCAGCTCCAAGATAGCCTTGACCTTATCAGGATTCGGCTCGACCCCCGCGGGGGTGAGGAGGTGCCCCAAGAATATTCCCCTGCTAGCCCCGAAGACATACTTTAGGGGATTCAACCGCATTTTGTATTTGCATAGGGTGGAAAAGGTCTCCTACAGGTCCCGGAGGTGGGAGTACACATTCCGACTTTTGATCATGAGGTAATCCACATACACCTCCAAATTCCTCCCCTTCTGCTCCTTGAAGACCCTATCCATCATTTTCTGGTAGGTTGCCCCTGTATTCTTCAGCCCGAAGGGCATCATCTTGTAACAATAACATCCATCCCCTGTGATGAACGAGACATCCTTGATGTCCGGGGGGTGCATCCTGATTTGATGATAACCTGAAAAAGCATCTAGAAAACTCATTACAGAAAAACCGACGGCTGAGTCAACCAGCGCGTCGATTCGAGGCAAAGGATAACAGTTCTTAAGACAAGCTTTATTAAGTAAAGAAAAATCGATACACATCTTCCACCGGCCGTCTCCCTTTTTGACCATGACCACATTGGAGACCCAGCTGGGGTATTGGATCTCAGACACGAAGCCGGCCTTGAGGAGCTTTGCCACCTCCTCCCTGATGGGCTCTGCCAGCTTGTCCGCAGTGGACCTCTTCTTCTGTTGAACGGGGCCTGTTCCAGGGTCTAGATTGAGGCGGTGGCAGGCCACGTCCGTGTCAACCCCCGGCATCTCCGCGTCATTCCAAGCGAAGATGTCCACGTTCGTCTGGATGCACTCCAGCATCCTGCCTTGGTCCTCCGGGTCAGCCCCCGCTTACGCGGATCTTCTCCATTCTACCTCCACGGGTGAGCACCTCCAGCTCCACCACTTCTTCCGCAGACTCTAGCCTGGACTGCTTCCCCCATTCCTCAACATATCTCCCCTCTGGGACGGGGACCTCCACTTCCATCTCCTCCTCCATGGCCATCACTTAGGCCAGCTCCTCCTGGTCTCCTCCTGCCGCCTCCCCCTCTGTGCAGTTCCCCATCTCCAGCTCCTCCCTTCTTTCTTCTTGCTCATCTTCCTCCATCCTCCGCCCCATCTCCTCGGCTCCCTCCAGCTAAGAGACGGTGTTCACCGTAGTGACGTAGCACTCCCGCGCCACCTTTGGGTCCCCCCTGACCCTGACCTGGATCCCCTCATCATTGAACTTCAAGCACTGATGGAATGATGAGGGGACGCAGCAGAAGGAGCTGATAAGGGGCCTCCAATAGATGGCGATGTAGCTGCTGGGGGCGTCCACAAGGACGAACCTGCAGTTTCTGGACTGCCCCCCCCAGGTAATATGGATGCATACTCCTCCCTCCACTTCCTTCCTCTGTCCTGAAAACCCGAATAAGGGGCCATCCGAGGCCAGCACCCTCTTTGCCTCCATCTTCATCGCGTCAAACTCCTTTTTGAAGACGACGTTGACGGAACTCCCGTTGTCCACGAGGATCCGAGAGATGGTAAAATTCTCGATGGCTGTCTTGATGAACAGCGCATCACAGAATGAATCCTCATGATCTGGCATATCACTTCTGGAGAAGGTGATCCTCTCCTCTAGGGGCGGGGTCTGGGATGTGGAGGCGACGCTCCGGCGATACATGGTGTGGAGGCTTCGCCTTACGGGAAGCCTCGACCCCCACTCCCCCATGGATCACTCTGATCCCTCCTCGGGTTCTGACATCCACCCGGTCGTCGCCTGCTGCTGTTGCTGCTCCCTATTCCCTCTCATCTCAAGGAACTCCGGGCAGGTGGCTGTGGCATGCCGCTCTTCCTGATGAAAGTCGCAATAGGGCAGCGCCACCCTAACCTCTCTTCTGCTCCTTCTTACTATCCTCCTCGCCCCCAAGGCTACGGCCATAGCCTCTTCCTGGTCGGGGAGCGGGGCCTCTGGGCCTGCCTCCAGCCCGGGGGGTGAAATTTATCTTGTCCCCCCTTGATAGCGATCCCTTCCATAGTATCCTCTCTGTGGCCCTTGCCCTTGCCACTCAGGTCTCCAACCTAGCCGTCGGTCGGGCTCCTAGCGCCCCCACCTCGGCTGCTGCTGCCCCTGGAGCTGCCTCTACTCCCTTTGTCGGGGCTCTCCTCTCCTCTCCTCCTGTCCTCTTCCTCCTCTTGACTCCTTCTCCTCCTCCGTGGCCCACCTGGCCAGCTTCCTCACAAATTCCGGGTTTGATGCCTCCCCGTCAACTTCTCTCGCCGCACTCTCCATTAGCTCCTCGTAGGAGAGGGGGGTAACTCTCTTCAGCTCCATCCTAAAGAACCCCTGCTGTAGGCCCAGGGTGAAGGACATCATCAAGCTATGTCCCGACATCTCCTGGACCTGAGTAACCTCCTCCTAGAACCGATCCACATAGCTTTCCAACGTCTCGTTCACCCCCTGCTTGTTGTGGAACAGGGAATCTGACTCCTTCTTCCTCTTCTTCGAGGTAGTGAACCTCAGCATGAACCCCCGGCGCAGGTCCTCAAAGCAGTAAATGGAGCTGGCTGGTAGCTGATGGAACCACTCCCTTGCCTTCTCCCTGAGGGTGATAGTAAAAAGCCGACACTTGAACTCGTCCGACATCTGTCGGATGGAGACCACATCGTCGAACCATTGAACATGCTGGACCGGGTCTCCCTTCCCGGTATAGTAGGACATCTCGGGTTCCCTGAACCCATTTGGAACTGGAGCTGAAGAGACCAGCTCGTTGAAAGGGCTTCCTCCCCCCCTGGGTGAGCTGGCGAGTCTCGCGAGCCCGGCTCATCGAACCGGCCTCGGCCTGTCGAGCCAGGGAAGAGCTTGCGCCCGGGGTGATCGCACCCCCGGCCTTCTTCGGCCACTTCCTTCCCAGCTCGCCTGCCGGGAGCGTCCTCGCCCAAGGAGGGGGCAGCCGGGATCTGGACTGCCGGAGTCGAGCACTCGGCCCGCGTACCAAGTGCCAACTTGACAAGAGTCAGTACCTCATTCCTGAAATCTTCAAACATCCCCATCGTGGCGAGAGGTGGGGGGCGGTGAGTTCGGCCTGTCCGATCCCTGTCCTCCCGTCATCGAGCTCGCTGAAGCTTTTCTGTATTGACCACGCTCCATGCTCACCACACCAAAATGTTGAAACCGAAAATCGGTCTCCTGTGGAGTTCGACCCTTGCGGAAGTGGTGGTCTCGCACCAACTTCACTCCTACAAGAAAAACAACGGAGAAAACAAGGAGAAACTGACCCAAGGGCTCGACGGGGAGGTCCCACCACACACCCGGAAGATCTCAGAGAGCTTCCCCTCCTTAGCCAGAAGCGAGCTAGGGTACCCTCTGAAAGCACTTGGAAGCTGGAGCAGGAAAACACAGGAAGCATGCTCTCTGGGGTACCCCTTGGGTCCTATTTATAGTTTTTGGAATCTGATCTGCCAATAACCAAAAGAACTGACCTGAAATTAGCAGAAAACCCTTGGTTGGGTCTGCCAACAGCCAAACTCCGCTGTTTTGAAGAGCTATAGGTAGACCAGCGGGGGCAGAACAGTAAAAAGTACCTCATTCATCCAGGCGAGCTGGGGAGCTTTGATCATCTCGGCACGTCCTACTCGCCTGTTGTTGCGTAGTTCTATAGCGAGGGTGCGAGCTGGGACTAGCTAGGCGAATGCCGAGCCTGGGGTCGACGAATGCTGATCTCCATTCGACGAGTGCCGATCACTGGTTGACGAACGCCGAGCTCTGGTCGACGAATGCCGAGCTCGGGCTTGGCCTCTCCACTGCCGAGCTCGCCTACTACTTTTAGCCCGATCTGTCTAGGCCCTGGCGACCTTGCTCGCCGGACACAGGGTTGTACAATCTAGACCTGGCTTGGGCTTCAAAGCCTCCACTAAAGTGAAAAATGACTCTACATCACTACGAACTATCTTAACCACCTGGAGAGCAGACAATAAAGTATTGCTCGATCCCTTCATGTCAGGTAATGTCATCTCACGTTCTGTATCCACTCCCAGTCTGATCACCTTGTGGTTGTAATAAATACACGCACGCTGCTCTGAGAGCTAATCCATGCCAAAGATCACATCAAACTCCACTATCAGTATTAGTGATGCTTGCAAGTCAAACTCTTGAATACCAATCCATACCTTCATGCAACAAACTCTATCCGCGTGCATAGAACACCCGTTAGGCAGCAGCACAACCAATTTATCCCTTGCCATCGAATAATGCGCTAAGATGCGCGATAAAAATTCCTCGGATAAAAAGGAGTGCGAAGCTCCCATGTCGAATAGAGATTTCGTCGGACAATTAAAGATCAAAACAAAGCCTAGCACGACAAGTCATATGCTAACTCGCATAAGACAACAAGTATATAAAGCTAAACATGTTATTAATTAAAATCATACTTGTCACCACATCAGTCTACTTTATGGCCACCTGTTTGCCAAGGTTGTAAACTCTAGGCTGGGCTGGAGCGTAGTGGGATGCGGTTGACTCCACCATCTTTCCCTTCTCAACATAAGATGTTTCAGGCTTCTTCTCTGACTACGGGAGCCCACTCCAAAAGTCTCGGGCAATGTATCCCTGCTTGCCATAATTATAACAAGTAGCCAATCCTCGCACTGTAGTAACTCCAGACGCACACGATGGTG
The DNA here is from genome assembly GCA_039583875.1 of Platanthera guangdongensis. NCBI lineage: Eukaryota > Viridiplantae > Streptophyta > Magnoliopsida > Asparagales > Orchidaceae > Platanthera > Platanthera guangdongensis. The sequence goes on from CM077151.1 coordinate 210,334,357, forward strand.
GGGCTGGAACCGAAGTCCTCCCCTTCTTGTTACACTTACAGAACCCAGACTTTGATGAGTTTGGTACCTTGAACTTTGAATTCTTCAATCTTGAGTCCTTCTTCTCTTGAACTCTCTTCATATCTTTCTCCAGAGATCGTGTGGTATTGACCAGAGTTAGAGAACCCTGCGTCATGGGCCCAGAGAGCAGTAGCCTTAGGTCATCAACCAGACCCTCATAGAACGGTTGGTCTTACTGAAAGAATTGGTTCCTAAACACCTAGGGGGGTGAATAGGTGCAATTCCTTTTTACACTAAGGCAGAATATTTATTCCGATAATCAAATTAATCTATCAGTTCTACAGCTACCACAATCACAGATTGCACACAGTTTTATAGTGGTTCCCTAAGATCTGGGTACATCCACTTTCCCCTTTCGCCTATCTAGCAGTGTACTAGATTCGGCCTAACTTCTTTACTTCTCCTCAGATCCGCAGATCTTACAGCTCAGAACCCAAACAAGGCTTCTACAACTCAGAGTGAGTCCACACTCCTACAGCTCAGGCAATCTACCCTACCTCAGCCTTCAACAAGGCCTACAACTGAGACATTACAATCTCCTACAACTCAGGCTCACATCCCTACCTCAACCTTCAACAAGGCCTACCACTCAGAGAACTTAATCTCCTACAACTCAGCCTTTATACAAACAGGGTTACAACTCAGATCTTAAAAAGATCCTAGAGAAAAATAGATATCAAATGAAATTTACCACAACCCTGGTTGAGAGAGGAAGGATGGATGGTTTCTTGATCAGTTCTTGGATGAATCTGATGGTAGAGAACAACCACTCTTAGCTTTCTTCAAAGCTTCTTGAATCTGAACTCAGTAGGGTTGAACTCCTTTGAGGTTGATCTTCAATCAGCTTCTTTCTTGAAATTCAGATCTCAATCTGAATCCTTCTTGGCAGACTGGTTCAGAATCTGCACTTGAGGGACTTGTTGATGTAAGTCCCTTTCTTCACTTCAATAGATGGAGCTCTCTCTCTCCAAATTCTTCTGAAGATTCTTCTGAATTCTTGTTTGAATTCTCTGGACAATCTCTGAGTAGATCACAACTTCAGAATGTCTTCATAGATCTTCTGACGAAAATCTTCTTCTGTTTTTATTTATGTGTATCTCTATCTTCAGTATCTTCTCTGTTGATGGTGAATGCCTTTATAAATACTTCCTCCATGGTAACCGGCTGATCCGATTTCTAACAAACTTCTAACAGCTCTGACAGTTGCAGTAGACCGGTTGGTAATGGCTGTTATCAAGTCATCCAGTCACTTCTTGAAACTCTGTCTCTGTCAGCAAAGTGTCGAGACTGAACTTCATCATTTGTCGACACAAGTAGACTAAGTGTCGACACTGTTGAAATTTGTGAAGTGGAAGTGGTTGACGGGACAGGCCGGGCGGCCTGGGCGGACAGCATTGGCGGACTAGGCGGACTGGGAGGACTGTGATGTGCGGCCTGGTGGAAGGTCTAGTGGAAAGCCGACTATCTTCTGAGCGGGTTGTTTGCATGAAGTCCGAGGACTATGCGGCCTGGTATCAGCGGATAAGGCGTTGGCTATGGTTTTGCCAAGGAGCGGCCTGAGCGGGTGGATGCTTGCAGACTGATGCATTGCTCAGTGGCCGTGGTGCAAGCTTGTGTTGTTAGGAGGTTTGGCTCATGTCCGCGGGAAGCTTGCGGACTTGTGTGTCTGCGGTATGGGCTATTGCGGACTAGGCTTAGAGCTTGGCTGAGGACTTGTCGAGCTCTGGTGATACAACAGGTGTTTTGTTGTGGAGGTCGTTGGCGGACTGGTTCTGGAGTCCGGGAGATGATTGCTGCGTTGGGCAGGAGTGCGAGGAGCCTGCGGACTGCTGGCGGTCTGTGCTTCGGTGTTTGGCGGACGGGAGTTTGTGTCCGCCATACTCGCATTGGCCTTTGATGGTTTTGGACTTGGTCACACTCTGTGCCAAGACCATGGTGTCCGCCGTATCCGCCAAGTCCGCTGTGACCGGGCGGACTGTTGCTATCTGCCTTTGGTCGTGGACTTATGGCGGATTGAGTCATGAGTCTTGCGGACTGCCTCGGGTTTGTGCGGATAGCCATTGAAGGGGGTTGATGTCCTGCAGTGGTCGGAGTCTTTGCGGGCGGATGCCTTGTCCGCATAGCTTTGGTGGACTGGAGAGGGTTCGCCAATGTTGCCTTGCTCCTGGCGGTTTTCCTTGGTATTCGGCTAAGTCCTTGCGGACTCGGCGGACGGTGTTTTGCTATCGCGCTGGCTAGGGCGGTGTCGCTATCTCTAGGGCGGTTACCACACTCCTCACCTCGCCTATAAATAGGACCCCCCTGGCACATCTACAGTAACTTGAGTGAACAGTAAGTTGGGTTAGGCAAGGAGCTGCGGTCTCAGTTTGTCTCTCCGCCCAGATTGATTCAGGGCTGACGGTTTGCTGTGTGCAGGTTGCGCGGGTAGCTTCAAGGAGCCAGGAGTTTGGCTTTGACTTCGATCAAGTACTTGGAAGTTGTGCGGTCTCTAAGGATTCAGCAGGAGGTCGCTCTACGGCTTGTCATCTCTGTTTCAACTTTGCCAGCTTCAATAACCTGTCCGCCGGCTTCAGGCGGGTAGGGGGTGTTCCTCAGTTCAGCTTCAGCAGGAGACGAATAACGGTGTGTCCGCGTAGCCTCGCAGCTTCGGCGGACTCTGTGGCTATTCGGAGGATTGCAGCTTAAGTTCTGGCAATCTCAGCGGACTCGGCAACCTCGGCGGTCTCGGCGGACTCCGGTGCTGTCTGCCCGGCTTGGTTTTGGTGCTTTCTGTTTACAACTGTTATACTAGCGAAATCATGTCTCGCTATGTATGCCTCGTGTTGTAAAGAAGTGAATGTATAAAAGATCTGCTTGTGCTTATATTGTTTGTTGGGATTAACCTTTGTTCCTTGGTTTTCCGCTGGTTCAACGTGAGAACTGGGTAGTGCCGAAGATATTAATTTGGCATTTGGGATACCTTGCTAACCACGTTGAGAAAATTTTAACATGGTATCAGAGGGAAGTTCAGTTGCATGAGCGGAAGTCAACCAGTGTTGTTACTCAGTGATTGAGTGGTGATCAACCTGTGTTGTTGCTCGGAGCTTCTGAAAGATTGCCAACTGGTGTTGCAATGGAAGGGAGCTTTGCAAGGGGTCTTGGCATTGAACTCTTAATGCCGACTAACTTTAAGAAGTGGAAGTCATGCATGAAGAGTTATCTTCTTGGCGAGGAGCTATGGGAAGTCGTCGGTGGTGACAACAGGCAGGAAGTCACGGCTGCGTTCGGTACTGCTGAGCAGGTTAGGCTCTGGAGAAGAACAAATTCTAAGGAGGAGTTCATTCTGAAGAGGGCCGTGTCTCCGGAACTGTTTGATCACATTGTTGGATGTGAGTCGACTGCTGATATTTGGACAACCATTGATGAGTTGTTCAATAGGAAGAATGTGGCGCGGCTTCAGTTTCTGGAGAATGAGTTGGCCAGGGCAACTCAGGGAGACCTTTCCATCTCCAAGTACTTCTTAAAGATGAAGAGCTTGTGTGCTGAGCTGTCGGCATTGGATCCTGATGAGCCTATCTCTGAGGCGAAGATGAAAAGGCACATTATCCGCGGCTTGCGGAAGGAGTATGTGGCCTTTGTAATATCTGTTCAAGGGTGGGCTACTCAGCCGTCTTTGCTGGAGCTGGAGAATCTGCTTGCATCACAGGAGAGCTTGGCAAGGCAGATGGCTGGAGTTAATCTTAATCAGGAAGGCAGCGAAGCTCTCTTCTCAGGAAAGAAGAAAGGATGGGAAGGGAAGAAGAAGAAGAAGGTGCAGGCCGCTGGTGAGAAGGAGACTTCAACTTCATATCAGCCAGAGAGGAGCAATGCTCCTAAGGACTGGAAGAAGAACCTGAAGTGCTACCAGTGTCATCAGCGAGGGCACATCAAGAGGGACTGCAAGGTCAAACTGCATCCTGGGCATGCTGCGGGAAAGGAGGAAACTTGCTCGAGAAGTGAAGAAGCAGAATGGGGCGGAGCTTTTATGACGGGCACTTGTGTCCGGGCCTTGTCTGCTGAGGACTTCAACGGCGAGTGGATCGTGGACTCCGGGTGTGGTCATCACCTCACCGGAGATAAGTCGAAGTTCACCTCCATGCAGGCTTACTCAGGTAATGAAGCTATTATCACTGCTGATAATACTGTTTATGCAGTAGAGAAAGAGGGGGTCGTGTCTTTGGGTAGTGATCAGGGGCCACTCACATTAAGGAGTGTGTATCACGTGCCGGGAATGAAGAAAATCCTCTTCTCGGTGACCAATGCGGTGGACGGTGGTTATCACGTTCTGTTTGGGCCAACAGACGTGAGGTTCCTTCGCAACGTATCAGCGGTGAAGGCTGATGTTGCTCATGTAGGGAGGAGGGTGAAGAACTTGTTTGTTCTTGCCACCAATTCTTATGTTGATAGGATGAGGGCCAATGATAGCGCTGCTATCTGGCATGAGAGGCTGGGGAATGTTGGCATGGACAAGCTGAAGGCGATGGCGAGTAGAAGTCTGGTTAAAGGGTTGCCGAAGTTGTCCTCCTTTGGTGATGGGCATGTTTGCGCGGGCTGTCAATACGGTAAGGCACATCTCCTTCCGTTTGATAAATCACAAACAAGGAGCAAGAAACCATTGGAGTGCATTCATGGCGACTTGATGGGACCTACGGTTACTACCAGCCTTGGTGGATGCAGATACATGCTTGTCTTGGTTGATGACTACTCAAGGTATACTTGGGTGTACTTCTTAAAGGAGAAGTCGGAAGCCTTCCGTTTGTTTGTGAAGTTTAAGGAGTTGGTAGAAGGGCGGCTTGGCTTGCGGATTAAGAAGCTTAGAACTGATAACGGGGGTGAATTTGTTTCCTCCCAGTTTTCTAACTTCTGTAGGAAGCACGGGATCCAACGGGAGCTTACTTGTGCTCACACTCCACAACAAAATGGGGTAGCGGAGCGGAAGATCCGTCATCTGATGGAGACGTGCAAATGTTGGCTTCATGTGAAAGATATCCCAAGGTCCTTTTGGGCGGAGGGGATGTCTTGTGCTGCTTATGTCATCAACCAGATGCCACTCAGCCCTATCAACATGAAGACTCCTGTTGAGCTGTTACTGAAGGAGAAGCCGAGTGTGGGACACCTTCGGGTGTTCAGTTCAACTTGCTACGTGCATGTCCCGGATGCTTCACGGACTAAGCTGGATGCGAAGGCAAGGAAGCTTGTCTTTGTTGGCTATGATGAGCGGAAGAAGGGATGGAAATACATGGACCCTGTGACGAAGAAGTTCGTGGTGTCAAGAGACGTTGTCTTTGACGAGCTGACGTCATATGGAGGTGGCTCGGTTGAGCTAACCGTAAGTAGCAAGGTTGATGAAGCACCAGTGGTGGCTGCTGAAGTCTTGGAAGAGGAGCTTGCTGTTTCACCAGCAGCTCCTGTTGCTTCTAACTCCGAGGCTGAGCCTTCTGGATCAGGAAGCAGGGGGAGCACCGCTCAATGCTTGCCCCAGGTAGCAGTTGAGCCCGAAGAAGCAACGGAAGCAGTGAGCAAGGAGCCGACCCTTCGGAGATCGAAGAGGGTGGTTAAGCCACCGGCTCGGTACTGTGATGGGAATGCAGTGAGCTTTGTCTCCTGTTTCTTTGCAGGTCCTCTAGATGAGTGAGAGCCTGCAACCTTCAACGAGGCCACTGGAGTGAAGGAGTGGGAAGGTGCCATGAAGGAAGAGATTGATGCTCTGAAGAAGAATGAAACCTGGGACCTTGTGCCCAAGGTTGATGGCATTACTCCGGTTACTTGCAAGTGGGTGTATAAGTTGAAGAAGAAGGCTGATGGGAGCATTGATAGGTTCAAGGCTCGCCTGGTCGCTAGAGGATTCTCACAGCAGTATGGAGAAGACTATGAGGAGACATTCAGTCCAATTGCGAAGATGACTTCAGTAAGAGTGGTGATCGCCTTGGCTGCTAGCAAGGGATGGAGGTTTTGGCAACTCGATATGAAGAATTCCTTTATTTATGGAGAGATTGACAAGGACATCTTCATGGATCAGCAGCTTGGTTTTGTCTCTGAAAAGCATCCGAACTATGTCTGTAAACTCAGGAAGGCTCTCTATGGGTTGAAGCAAGCTCCTAGAGCGTGGTATGGGACGATTGCAGAGTACTTGCAATTCTGTAGATACCTTGCTTCTAACTCGGATTCAAGCTTGTTCGTCAAGAAGAAGGGGGAGCTACAAGTCTTGGTCCTGCTGTATGTGGATGACATGATCATCACAGGAAATTTGGAGGTGGAAGTAGCAAGGCTCAGGGCAGAGCTTGCTATACGCTTCGAGATAAAAGACTTGGGAGAGTTGCATCACTTTCTCGGAATTGAAGTGGTGAGGAAGGACTACGGGGTTCTCATTTGCCAGAAAGGGTATGCAGATCGCATTGTGAAGCGATTCGGCATGGGCGAAGGGAAGAAGTGCTCTACTCCACTGGAATCTGGGTTGAAGCTTCGACGAGATGAGGGAAGGGTTCTTCATGATCCCTTGGTGTTCAGGGCTCTTGTTGGGAGCTTGATTTACCTGACGATTACAAGGCCAGACATTGCTTATGCTGTTGGCCGAGTAAGTCGGTATATGGCTGAACCAAGGCATTCTCATCTAGTGGCCGCGAAGGGTATTCTGAAGTATGTTAAGGTGACTTCTGACATGGGACTCCTCTATGGAAGGGACTCAGACATTGCATTGCTTGGGTACACGGATGCTGACTATGGCGGTGATTCGGATGATCGGAGGTCCACTTCAGGTTATGTGTGAAAGGAGGAAACTAGATCTGATATACTCTAGAGGGGGGTGAATAGAGTATATGGTGCTTTTTAAAACACAAAGAAAAACTTTTGCAAAGCTTTACAACAATTGTTGTAATGAGTGTAAGCAGGGAAGCAGAAATAAAACTAATCACAAAACTAGGCTATGCAGAAACTAAGCACAAGAAAATCTAGGCCAGAAACAAAAAGAAAACATGCAAAACCAGATGACACAAGGAATTATAGTGGTTCCCCAACTTGGGTACATCCACTCTTCTACCACCCTAGGTAGGAATCCACTGCAGGATGAGTTGATCAGGTGTCCTGGGCACCAATGAGCTTTTGATAAGGTGCTCAAAAACCAAATCAGATTTTTTGATCAGGTGTCTTGCCACCAATGAGCTTTTGACAAGGTGCTCAAAAACCAGATTCAAACTTTTGAAGGGAGTTTGAAAAACCCTTTACAGAATGGGGGTGAGAGAGTGATGGGAGTCTTCTCTTTCTCAAGCAACTGAGAAGACTATGTGGATTCAGTGATGTTGCCAAAGCTCCCCCTGAGTCCTTGAAATCTTCAGGAAGATGAGCTTTGCTGAGGGTGATAGGCCTTCAAAGATAGATCTCCAGCAAAAGATGATTTCAGCAAGCTGAAATGTTGATTGTCTGGAGTCTTGAAATGATGTTGGCCTTGAACACTTGAGAGCTGAAGAGATCTGAAGAATGTTGAGAGCTTGATCTCTCTGATGAGTGTTCTTCAGAATTCTTGTTGACAGAAGATTGAGAGAGTCTCTGTATATTGAGAGGTGTCCTCTGTTCTTGTCAATCTCTATTCTCTTTTTTCTTGTCTATCTCTCTTTCATTCAAAAACATTCTATCTTTTATTCTCTGAGTCTGAATAGAAAATTGCTCTGTCAAAGATAGCCGTTGGTCTGAATTAATTACAGCCTTAATTGCATAATATGTTCTGAAGGAAAGTCCACTGAATTGTTCCTAGAAAAATCCCTTGAAACTTGCTCCAGAAGTAAATGAAAATGGCTGGCAGATCTTCTGAATTAAATGCAGAATAACTTCTATCTGATTTGAATTTGAATTCTGAAAGATAACTGAAATCGTCGAACTGAGCTCTGCTATCGTCGAGCTGAGCTCAGCGAATTGGAAAATGCAAGCAGTAAAGAAATCGTCGATCTGAGCTCAAAGATCGTCGAACTGAGCTCAGAGATAAGGATCCAGTGCAGAGTCAAAATCGTCGGCCTGAGCTCAGCGATCGTCGAATGGAGTTCGACGATATTATGAGGGTTGAGCTCAGCGATCGTCGAATGGAGCTCGACGATCTGTCAATAGTTGAGCTAGACGATCGTCGACCGGAGTTCGACGAAACGTCGTGCTGAGCTCGACGATTTGGACTTAGTCTCCAGAAAAACTTGGGTCTTCAGGGCAGCTTCCAATCCTAGCCTTCTAACCCTTAGACTCAATTCTAATTGACCTATTAAGCTATACAGAAGGTCAAAACACAGATTCCTAGAGACATAGTGATCCTGACCCAAATTAGTAATAGGGTGTTCCAACAATCTCCCCCTATTTGGGTTAGGAAAACTATTTACAGACTTTGAAAAACAAACAACATCATACAGTCAGAAAAACATAAAAACAACAATAACAAGACACAGAGCAGAACCATCACAGATATATATATATATATATATATATATGTTATCCAGAAGGCAGTCAGAAAAACTAAGAGTTATCACCTTACAGAGTTATTCCTTTTCTTTGCCTTTTACCATTTTAATTTCTATGTTAGGATCTAAAGCTTGTTGTTTGGATCTGGTATCATCAGCTGCACCCAAATAAATTTGCTTTGATGTCCTGGGAACCACTGCAGCTGGATGCAATTCCATGTACCTGTCTGCATCAAAAAATTTGCTGGAGGCATATCTCTCTAATTCCTTCTGTCTTTGTTCTGACATTGTGGAGATGTTGGAAGTGTCTAGGACTTTCTCTTTGGCTTTCTTGATTTGATCTAAAGCAGCCAGCTCTTTCATTCTAGCAGTCCAAGCCATAGGATTCTTCTCAGGGTCCTCAAATGGAACAGGTGGCTCATACCTGTTAAAAGTAGTATCTTGAGGAGTCCTGGCAGTCACAGTATCTTTGAGCTTATAAGGGAAAGGACCAGAAGATGTATCAGAAGAAACATGTCCTCCCCTAGAGTAAGGGTGCTGCCTGGAATGCCCTTTAGAGTAAACCTGAGTCTCTCTTTGGTTTCCCCTATATCCTCCCCTTCTAGAGTAAGAGCCCCTAGACTGGCTTTCCCTTTGATATGTTCTAGCATGAGGTTGGTAGGGAGCCTGGCTTCTAGCAGGGCCTGAACTTGCAGAGCTGCCACCTGCACCTGCATCAGGTGGAGGTGGTGGAGGAGGATGAGGGTGCTTGAACTGAGTGGAATCTTTTTCATACTTCCTCTTCTTTTTCATAGCCTTTAGCTGGTTCTTAGAGAACTGCATCCAATGCTCAGTGATTGGGCAGTTGTGCAGAATATAGTAGGGAACATCATTATCATCTCTAACTTTGGCAGGAGGAACTCTCTTCAATGCCTTACTTCTTGCTTTTCTTTTCTTTGCAATTGTGGCAGATGAGTCATCAGAAGCAGTGTTATAATCCTCAGATTCAGAACTCTGTGCATCATATAAAGCATCAATCTTTTTCATCAAATTTTCTTTCAGTTGAGCAGCAGCTGATGGGGCAGAAGATACAGAAGCAGGAGATATAACAATAGGTGCAACAGCATATGGAGCAACAGAAACAACTTCAGAAACAGCACTAGTAACTTCAGGAGAGACAGCAGCAGCAGATAAAATAACAGGTACAGGAGCACTAGTAGAAATAGTGATTACTTCAGGAATGAGGGCAGCAGCAGCTTCAGAGACAACAACTTCAGCAGGCTCAAAATCAACAGCCTCTGTCATCAGAAAATCCTGGGGAATGGGCTCATCAGCAGCAGTTGGAACAATGTCTTCTTCAGCAGCAAGAATAATTTCAGGGGCAGATACAGCCTTGTCTTCAGCAGCAGCAGCAGTAACATCATCAGAAGCAGCAGTTACTGAATGAATAAAAGCAGAAATTATACTGGGGTCACAGCATGAGAAGGGCACCAGAGCCTTGGACAGATCTTCTGAGGGCTGGACAGCAAGAACCTCTGGGGGCTGGACAGCATATGTCTCTGGGAGGCAGCTGTAGAATGCAGGATCAAATGCAGACAGCAAAGACCTTAGGTCTATTGCTAGGACTGGAGTAGCAGAGGCAACAGATGCAGGAGCAGCAGCAGTAGCAGAAGTAGAGGCAAAAACAGCAACAATAACAAATGCAGGGGCAGAAGCAGCAGCAGCAGCAGCATAAAGGCTGGCTTCATAAGGCATCTCCCCCTGCCTGGATGCAGATACCTCTGGATCAAGGAAACCTGCTGGGGGTGCTGCTTGAGGAGTAAGGAAGGAGGAAAGCCTGGCAGAGAGAGCTGCCACTGACTGTTGTAGAGGAGCTAAAGAGGCCTCCATGAGAAGAGAGAGCCTGGGTGCAAGGAGCTCATACAACTGGTCACCAAGGGCTGGGAGATCTACATGCTCAAGAGCAGGAGCAGAGGTAGAGGGTACAGGGCTGGCTGATGGAGCTGGAGGAGGAGGGCTGAAGGGTGGAATGAATGGCTCAGGAGAGGGGATGGTGGAGATGGAGGATAATGGGATGGAGATGGATGGAGTGAATGTGGGTTGGGCAATAATATGGTGGAGAAGGTCTTGGAAAGATGTGGAAGAGGATGGTAAATCTGGAGGAGAGGAGGGGGAATCATCCATGTAGGATTCATCCAGAAGTGTGAAGGATGGAAGGGATGGGGATGAGGTGACATCTGGTGGGGGATAAGAGAATAGGGGATGGAAGTGGTCTGCTGGTGGAGATGAGATGGTTGCTGGAGATGGAAGAGAGGTTGGAGATGGGCTTGAGATTGTAATGGGGGATGAGGCTGGAATGGTGGATGGAGCTGGAGGTAGGGTTGAGCTTGGAGGAGGAGAAGCAGCACTAGCAGCAGGCAGGTCCTCTGCAGGGGCAGAGACCTGGGGTGGAGTGACTCTCAGAGTCCTTGTGCCTGAAGGGGCAGATGCTGATGAAGAGGGCCTGCTGGGCTTGATGATTTGCCTGTCCCATTCCCAAATAGGGCACAGGTGAGTCTCTTGGAGGCATTGATGTGCACTCCAGAGGAGACTAGCAGGGTAGGGCACTTAGCCTGGAGGAAGTCTCCCAGAATTCTTCCATAATTTACAAATGTTTTGTTTATCTTTTTCTTCAACAGATCAAAAAAAGATTTCTCCCCAGTTCAGGCTTTTCCTATCCACCAGAGCTCCCATGAGGCAGAGCTGATATCTGGAGATGGTGTCATGGGCAGAATGTTTGGCCAACAGAACCTTGCCTACAACATCTGCCAGAAATCTGTATTCCACTGACAGGTTTCTCTTAAACAATTTGCTAGGGTTCCCCTCAGGATGACCCATCCTGGCAAGAATATCAGAGAATTCTTCTCCAGAGAGTTCAGCAGAGTCTTCACCATTTCTTAATCCAAAAACCTCTGTCAAGACTGTTGGGGTCAGAGGTACCTGGGTGCCACCAATAGAGCCAACAATGGTGTTGTTGTCAAGGTTGTGTGCTGTATATACCCATTCTTTGATTTCATCAGAGGCAAGTTTGATTCTGGTTGTCATGAGGGCAGATAGTTGCTGATCTTTGAATAAATTGAGAATGTCCTGGAAGACTTGATCAGTTGTGTTGAAGGAGTCCAAATCAATGTCAAAACCTGCGTCAAATTTCATGGCGGCTAGCACAGCAACTGAAACGGCCATTGTACCTGCAAAAATCAACAGACAAAACGACCAAGTGTAGAACTGTTTGGAGGGAAGAAAATTCTTGCAGAGAAATTGAAAGCGCAAGAGAGAACGACGGCGAAAAAAGAGTTTTATATTAGGGTTCGACGCAGAAATGGAAAGATCGTTGAACTCAGTTCGACGATCGAGGCTTCTAAAGGAATCTGAAGAGACTCCAAAATCGTCGATCTCCGTTCGACGATCTGGAAAGGCGTCGAGCTCCGTTCGACGATCGTTCAGTGAACAGAATCGTCGAGCGCCGTATGACGATCGTTGACCAGAAGAGATAGTCCATACTGTCAAAAGAGCGCTGAACTCCATTCGACGATTCAGGAAATCGTCGAACTCCGTTCGACGATCTTTGGGAGAATCGTCGAGCGCAGTTCAGAGATCAGAGAACTCTAGACTCTAAGGAAAATCAAAAATTTTGCCTAGTCTTGGTCAATTTTTAGCTTTCAAAATCTTGGATATTATTTAAGACTTCCTCCATCTAACATTCCTAACTGATTTAGGAAGAAAGTATGTTTCTTTTCATCCAAAGGCTTGGTAAAAATATCTCCCCTTTGTAAATCAGTTGGGATATATTGTAGTTCAATTTTATTCTTTTCAACATTATCCCTTAAGAAATGATGCCTAATCTCTATATGTTTTGTCCTACTATGGAGGACTGGATTTTGAGCTATGGAGATAGCACTTGTATTGTCACAAAAGATTTTTGACTTCTCTAAGTTGTAACCATAGTCTAGGAGTTGATTTTGAATCCACAATATTTGTGAACAACAACTGCCTGCAGCCATATATTCAGCTTCAGCAGTTGAAGTTGACACAGATGTTTGTTTCTTGCAAAACCAAGAGACAAGTCTATCACCAAGGAACTGACAAGTTCCACTGGTGCTTTTCCTGTCAATTCTGCATCCAGCATAATCAGCATCAGAGAATCCAGTTAACTCAAATGATGAATCTTTTGGATACCAGAGACCTAGATTTGGACAACTTTTAACATACCTAAGAATCCTCTTTACTAATGTGAGATGTGACTCTCTAGGGCTAACTTGGAATCTAGCACAAATGCATGTAGCAAACATTATATCTGGCCTACTAGCTGTAAGATACAATAAAGAGCCAATCATTGCTCTATATGTTGTCTGATCAACAGGTTTCCCATGTTCATCAGCATCCAATACAGCATTGGTAGGCATGGGTGTTTTCATACAAGATGCCTCAGACATGCCAAATTTCTTAACCAGCTCATGAGCATATTTGGTTTGAGAAATAAAGATGCCTTCAACATGTTGTTTGACTTGCAATCCTAGGAAGAAGGATAGCTCACCCATGCTACTCATCTCAAATTTAGAATGCATTAGGTTAGAAAACCTTCTGCACAATTTTGAGTCAGTAGACCCAAAGATGATATCGTCTACATAAATTTGTACTAGTAGGGTATGGGACTTATGGGTTCTAACAAAAAGAGTTTGGTCTACTCTACCCCTTATAAAACCCTTTTCCAAAAGAAAGCATGCTAGGGTCTCATACCATGCTCTAGGAGCTTGCTTGAGACCATATAATGCTTTATTTAATCTAAAAACAGAATCAGGATGAGTTGGAGAGATAAAACCTGGAGGTTGTCTGACATAGACTTCCTCTTTGATGTCTCCATTCAAGAAGGCACTCTTGACATCCATCTGATAAACCTTGAAGCCTTTGTGAGCTGCATAAGCTAGAAAGATTCTGATGGCTTCCAATCTTGCAACAGGTGCAAAAGTCTGGTCGTAGTCAATTCCTTCTTCTTGAGAATATCCTTGGGCAACTAGCCTTGCATTGTTCCTTATTATTACTCCTTGATCATCCAGTTTGTTTTTGAATACCCATTTTGGTCCAACAATGGAATGATCCTTAGGCTTGGGCACTAGTTCCCATACTTTGTTCCTCTCAAATTGATGCAACTCCTCTTGCATGGCAATGATCTAGTGTGGATCTTGCTCTGCATCTTGAATGGACTGAGGGTCAATTTGAGAAAGAAAGCAGGTGTGCAACAGGTTTTGGTTGACCTGATTTCTGGTTTGCACACCAGCTGAGATTTCTCCAATTATTAGGGTAATTGGATGGTCTCTTGATGTTACTAAATCAACAGGGGGTGTTGATTGTTCACCAACCTGTGTTGTTGTTTCCTCTTGTGGTACAACAACTGGCTCTTCAGGTTGTGCTTCAATATGTTGAGCATTGCTTTCATCTTCACTGCTTTCATCTTCTTGAGCAACCTGTAGCTTGTTCATATCTTCAACTAGAGAGTGTTCCTGCACAGGTTCTATGGTAGAAGAAATCTTCTCCTTGAAAGACATGTTAGTTTCATCAAAAGAAACATGAACAAATTCCTCAATTTTCAATGATGATTTATTATATATCCTATAGGCCTTGCTGATCATGGAGTATCCCAGAAACACTCCTTCATCAGCTTTGGCTTAAAATTTTGCTAAATGTTTCCTATCATTATTGTGAATATAGCAAATGCAACCAAAAATTTTGAAATAGTCAACTTTAGGTTTCTTCCCTTTGAGTAATTCATAGGGAGTCTTTCCCTTCAGTTTATGTATTAGACTTCTGTTCAGCACATAGTTGGAGGTGTTCACTGCCTCTGCCCAGAAGGATAGAGGTAGATGAGCATCTGACAACAATGTAGTGGCAGATTCAATAAGGGTTCTATTTTTCCTTTCAGCTACCCCATTTTGTTGAGGAGTTCTAGGAGCTGAGAAAGTATGCCTGATCCCTTCACTCTGACAGAACTCTTGCATAAGAAGAGAATCAAACTCTGTCCCATGATCACTTCTGATCAGGGCAATGTGAGTATTGAACTCAATCTTTATACATTTGAGAAACTCTGTCAGACACTTAAAGTTATCAGACTTCTTCCTTAGAAAGAACACCCAAGTGAATCTAGAGAAGTCATCTACAATCACTAAAGTGTAGGATTTCCCTCCTAGGCTTTGTACTGTGATGGGTCCAAATAGATCCATGTGTAACAGATACAATATCCTAGGTGAATCACTCTTATTAAGTGACTTAAAACTATTCTTAGTTTGCTTGCCTAATTGACAAGCCTTGCAGAGTCCTTCCTTCTTGTAGGGGCCAGAAGGTAGTCCTCTAACAAGGTTGTCCTTGGATAGCCTAGCAATAGTTCTAAGGTTTAGGTGTCCTAGTCTCTTATGCCATAAAACATTTGGTCTACAGACTGAGTTGAATAAACAGATATCTATAGTAGTTGAAAGAAAATCTACTAGGTAGATGTTACCTTTCCTTTTACCTGTCAACACAGTTGTGTTGTCCTCTGACTTGATTTTGCATAAGGTTTTGCTGAAGGTCACCTGGTAGCCTTCATCACATAGCTGACTGATGCTGATTAGATTGTGCTTCAGTCCTTCCACATATGCTACCTTCTTGAAGGTTACAGAACCAATCTGGACTTCTCCATATCCTCTAGTTTGTCCAAAGTTGGAATCACCAAAGATAACTTTGGGTCCAAGCTTGTCTCTAAAGGAATTTAGGTTGTCCTTGTTCCCTGTCATGTGCTTGGAGCACCCACTATCCAAATACCATTGCTGGTTAGATGTTGGATAGGTCTTCACCTGCACATAAAGCAATTCACTTGTTTTTGACCCAGTTTACCTTGGGCCTAGGTTGATAACCTTTAAATTCAGAAATGAAAGACATCCCTGGCTGACTCTTGTATCCTTCAGGATGATATCTCCTTGGAGGTAAAATCCATTCAGTATAAGGGTTAAATGTTTGGGATGAAGAACCCTCAGGATTCAATTTTGACTTGCCATTGAAAAAATTTCCAGAGCTCTGACCTCTGTTCGACGATCTTGGAGCTGAGTTCGACGATCTTGGGTCAGATCGTCGAGCTCCGTTCGACGGTCGACTATGGCTGAGGTCAGGTATATGGGATCGTCGACCAGCGTTCGACGATCTTGGCTGAGATCGTCGACCAGCGTTCGACGATTTGTCCTGAGATCGTCGAGCTGCGTTCGGCGATCGTCGATCTTCATTCGGCGATCGTCGATCTCCGTTCGACGATTTGTACTGGACTTTAGTTTTCTGAGGCAGATCAGAATTTTTCCTGGCAACCTCTACAACTCCCTTTCCCTTGCTAGAAATGAACTTGATAGGGGTTGTTAGAACAATAGGTTGGCTGGATGAGGCACCCAAGCCCAGTGTACTGTTGAATCTTGAGTTCACTGTGCTTGTGATGTCCATCAGCTTGATGCTTCTCCCATTAAGGGATTCTTCAAGCTTCTTGGCCTCAGAGAGCTCACTTTTCAGTGTAGCTATCTGGTCTCTATAGTTCTCCAACTCCTGAGAGAGTTTGAGGTTTTCTGATTTTAAAGCATTTTGTTCAGATAATTGACTTCTGAGAGAGATGATCTCTTTCTCAGACTTTAGCAGGTCTAAACATAGTGCTTTAAATTCAAGTTTAAAGTCTTCTGAAGTAAAATCAAAAGAACTGATTACCTGATCTTCTTCAGGTTGAGTCTCTGAGTCTGACTCTGACTCCTCTTCCTCTGAGTTGTGTTGTGAGGCATTAATTGCCATCATGCAGAACTCCTTTTCCTCTGCATCATCCTCATCATCACTTGAGCTGGAAGAGGCTTCTGACTCCTCTTCAGTTTCACTCCAGGATTCAGCAACAAATCCCTTCCTTGTGTGCTTATTTCTGCTGGAGGAAGGTTTGCTACTTCCATTCCTTTTGGAGTCCTTCTCCTTTCTTCTTTCTTTTCTGTCCCTTCTGTCCTTGTTCTTGTTCTCTGGACAGTCAGAAACCATATGCCCTGGTTTCCTGCAACCAAAGCAAATAATGTCTTTGTTATTGCCAATGGACTTGTCATACCTTGGCTTGTCTTGCTCCTTGTATGATCTTCTTCTGAAGTCCTTTCTGGCCATCTTGTAGAATCTTTTGGCCAACAGGCTGAGAAGTTCATCATTGCCTGTACCTTTTTCTTCAGGCAGATCCTCAGCTGCCTTAAATGCTATAGTCTTCTCCTTCCTTGTGGCTGGTGAAGCAGCCTTCTGTTCTTCCTCTCTGTTCTTGATGAGTAGCTCATAAGATTTGAGCTTACCCAACAAAGCTTCAGTTGTGATCTCATTCAGACTTCTGACATCTTTAATTGGCCAGATTCTTGAATCCCAAGTGCTGGAGAAGCACATTAGGATCTTATCATTAAGTTCTGTCAGTGAGATCTCTTTGTCTAATGTCCTCAGTTCACTGACAATTAGACTCAGTCTGTTGTACATGTCTCCCACTGTCTCAGTTTCTCCCTTCTTGAAGTTCTCATATTGGGAGATGAGATGAGATCTTCTGTCCTTTCTCTCATCAGCTGAGCCAGAGACAATTTCTGAAAGCCTGTCCCAAATCTCCTTGGCTGAATTGCATTCAGCTACCTTTTGAAAAATGTCATCTGACATTGTCTGAGCTAGAATGTTCATTTCCTTGGCATCAGCTACCTTCCACCTTTTGATGTCAGCATCTGTTCCTGATGGAGGTGGAACAGCATTTGTGCTTGTACTTTCTGGGGGTCTGGGACACACTGTCAAAACAGAATTAAAAATGTCCTCGTCAATAGAATTCATGTAGAGTTTAATCCTTGCTTTCCAAAGTGCAAACTTTGACAGATTGCACACTGGAGGTCTGGTGCTTGCATAATCTTTGTTTTGGGCCATGACTTGTGCAAACTAAATTTAATAATAAAATATAAAAAGAAGGATCTAGTTTGGGATCTTTGGGGTTCAGGTGTTAGCCTGTACAACCAAACAGATATGGTATGTTTAACCAACCTCGCTCTGATACCAATTGAAAGGAGGAAACTAGATCTGATATACTCTAGAGGGGGGGTGAATAGAGTATATGGTGCTTTTTAAAACACAAAGAAAAACTTTTGCAAAGCTTTACAACAATTGTTGTAATGAGTGTAAGCAGGGAAGCAGAAATAAAACTAATCACAAAACTAGGCTATGCAGAAACTAAGCACAAGAAAATCTAGGCCAGAAACAAAAAGAAAACATGCAAAACCAGATGACACAAGGAATTATAGTGGTTCCCCAACTTGGGTACATCCACTCTTCTACCACCCTAGGTAGGAATCCACTGCAGGATGAGTTGATCAGGTGTCCTGGGCACCAATGAGCTTTTGATAAGGTGCTCAAAAACCAAATCAGATTTTTTGATCAGGTGTCTTGCCACCAATGAGCTTTTGACAAGGTGCTCAAAAATAAGATTCAAACTTTTGAAGGGAGTTTGAAAAACCCTTTACAGAATGGGGGTGAGAGAGTGATGGGAGTCTTCTCTTTCTCAAGCAACTGAGAAGACTATGTGGATTCAGTGATGTTGCCAAAGCTCCCCCTGAGTCCTTGAAATCTTCAGGAAGATGAGCTTTGCTGAGGGTGATAGGCCTTCAAAGATAGATCTCCAGCAAAAGATGATTTCAGCAAGCTGAAATGTTGATTGTCTGGAGTCTTGAAATGATGTTGGCCTTGAACACTTGAGAGCTGAAGAGATCTGAAGAATGTTGAGAGCTTGATCTCTCCGATGAGTGTTCTTCAGAATTCTTGTTGACAGAAGATTGAGAGAGTCTCTGTATATTGAGAGGTGTCCTCTGTTCTTGTCAATCTCTATTCTCTTTTTTCTTGTCTATCTCTCTTTCATTCAAAAACATTCTATCTTTAGTCTCTGAGTCTGAATAGAAAATTGCTCTGTCAAAGATAACCGTTGGTCTGAATTAATTACAGCCTTAATTGCATAATATGTTCTGAAGGAAAGTCCACTGAATTGTTCCTAGAAAAATCCCTTGAAACTTGCTCCAGAAGTAAATGAAAATGGCTGGCAGATCTTCTGAATTAAATGCAGAATAACTTCTATCTGATTTGAATTTGAATTCTGAAAGATAACTGAAATCATCGAACTGAGCTCTGCTATCGTCGAGCTGAGCTCAGCGAATTGGAAAATGCAAGCAGCAAAGAAATCGTCGATCTGAGCTCAAAGATCGTCGAACTGAGCTCAGAGATAAGGATCCAGTGCAGAGTCAAAATCGTCGGCCTGAGCTCAGCGATCGTCGAATGGAGTTCGACGATATTATGAGGGTTGAGCTCAGCGATCGTCGAATGGAGCTCGACGATCTGTCAATAGTTTAGCTAGATGATCGTCGACCAGAGTTCGACGAAACATCGTGCTGAGCTCGACGATTTGGACTTAGTCTCCAGAAAAACTTGGGTCTTCAGGGCAGCTTCCAATCCTAGCCTTCTAAACCTTAGACTAAATTCTAATTGACCTATTAAGCTATACAGAAGGTCAAAACACAGATTCCTAGAGACATAGTGATCCTGACCCAAATTAGTAATAGGGTGTTCCAACAATGTGTTCACTTGCGGTTCAGCTAGCATCTCGTGGTGTAGCAAGAAGCAGGACTCGGTGTTAGTTTCAACCACGGAGGCGGAGTATAAGGCTTCGGCCTTGGCTGCTCGGGAAGCCATTTGGTTGAGGAGGCTTATAGAGGATGTTCATGAAGAAGTGCAAGGGCCTACCTTACTCCGGGGTGACAATGAGAGTGCTCTCAAACTGGTTAACAATCCAGTGTGTCACGCCAGGACCAAGCATATAGAGATTGATCACCACTTCATCAGGGAGAAGGTGTTGGAAGGATCTCTGCTGGTCGGACATGTTCGGAGTGAAGATAATATTGCTGACATCTTCAAGAAGCCACTGTCGAAGGGGCCCTTTGAGCGCTTGCGCAGCTTGCTGGGCTTGGTCTACACTTCCCACTTCAAGGGGGAGTGTTGAAATTTGTGAAGTGGAAGTAGTTGACGGGACATGCCGGGCGGCCTGGGCGGACAACATTGGCGGACTAGGAGGACTGGGCGGACTGTGATGTGCGGCCTGGTGGAAGGTCTAGTGGAAAGCGAGCTGTCTTATGAGCGGGTTGTTTGCATGAAGTCCGCGGACTATGCGGCCTGGTATTTGCGGATAAGGCATTGGCTGTTGTTTTGCCAAGGAGCGGCCTAAGCGGATGGAGGCTTGCGGACTGATGCATTGCTCAGTGGCCGTGGTGTAAGCTTGTGTTGTTAGGAGGTTTGGCTCATGTCCGCGGGAAGCTTGCGGACTGGCGTGTCCGCAGAATGGGCTGTTGCGGACTGGGCTTAGAGCTTGGCTGAGGCCTTGTCGAGCTCTGGTGATACAGTAGGTGTTTTGCTGTGGAGGTCGTTGGCGGACTGGTTCTGGAGTCCGGGAGATGGTTGCTGCGTTGGGCAGGAGTGCGAGGAGCCTGCGGACTGCTGGCGGTCTGTGCTTCGGTGTTTGGCGGACGAGAGTTTGTGTCTGCCATACTCGCATTGGCGTTTGATGGTTTTGGACTTGGTCACACTCTGTGCCAAGACCATGGTGTCCGCCGTATCCGCCAAGTCCGCTGTGACCGGGCGCACTGTTGCTATCTGCCTTTGGTCGTGGACTTGTGGCGGATTGAGGCATGAGTCTTGCGGACTGCCTCGGGTTTGTGCGGATAGCCATTGAAGGGGGTTGTTGTCCTGCAGTGGTTGGAGGCTTTGCGGGTTGATACCTATCCGCATAGCTTTGGCGGACTGGAGAGGGTTCGCCAATGTTGCCTTGCTCCTGGCGGTTCTCCTTGGTATCCGGCTAAGTCCTTGCAGACTCGACGGACAGTGTTTTGCTATCGCGCGGGCTAGGGCGGTGTCTCTATCTCTAGGGCGGTGACCACACTCCTCACCTCGCCTATAAATAGGACCCCCCTGGCACATCTATAGTAACTTGAGTGAACATTAAGTTGGGTTGGGCAAGGAGCTGTGGTCTCAGTTTTTCTGTCAGCGCGGATTGATTCAGGGCTGATGGTTTGCTGTGTGCAGGTCGTGCGGGTAGCTTCAAGGAGCCAGGAGTTTGGCTTTGACTTCGGTCAAGTACTTGGAAGTTGTGAGGTCTCTGCGGATTCAGCAGGAGGTCGCTCTGCGGCTTGTCATCTCTGTTTCAACTTTGCCAGCTTCAATAACCTGTCCGCCGGCTTCAGGCGGGTAGGGGGTGTTCCTCAGTTCAGCTTCAGCAGGAGACGAATAACGCTGTGTCCGCGCGGCCTCGCGGCTTCGGCGGACTCCGTGGCTATTCGGCGGATTACAGCTTAAGTTCGGGCAATCTCAGCAGACTCGATGACCTCGGCGACCTCGGCGGTCTCGGCGGACTCCGGTGCTATCCGCCCGGCTTGGTTTTGGTGCTTTCTGTTTACAACTGTTATACTAGAGAAATCATGTCTCGCTATGTATGCCTCGTGTTGTAAAGAAGTGAATGTATAAAAGATGTGATTGTGCTTCCATTGTTTGCTGGGATTAACCTTTGTTCCTTGGTTTTCCGCTGGTTCAACGTGAGAACTGGGAAGTGCCGAAGATATTAATTTGGCGTTTGGGCTACCTTGCTGACCACGTTGAGAAAATTTTAACAGACACAAGCCTTGGTGGTGTCAACACAGCTCCCATGGTGTTGACACTGCTTCTCGACACAGCTTCTGTAGAATGTGTTGACACTAATTCTGTGTGTCTACACAATCACTTCTTCTCTTTAACTTTGTTGAAACTCTATTGTGTGTCGACACAAGTCCTGTGTGACGACACAGTTGATGTCGAAAAAGTCTTCTGTGTGTCGACACTACCTCTGTGTGTCGACACAGTTGATGTCGACTAAGCTTTTCTGTGTATCGACACTGCCTCTGTATGTCGACACAGTTTCTTCTGGTGTTGACACAGCCTTTCCAAGTGTCGACACAATTGACTCCAAGTGTCGACACAACTTTTCTCCAGTGTCAACACAAACCTTCATAAGTGTTGACAGAGCTTATTCTGGTGTCGACTCATGGACTTAGAAACTTTTTCTTGCATTCCTGCATTTTCTTACCCTGCACATATAAACTCAAAACAACATCAAATACACCTTGATGCATATCATTGAGTAAGGTGAGGCTTCTTCAAATCTGGTACACATTTTCCAATGTACCCAACAATCTACCCCTACTTGGAGAAGTCATAACCCTTAGTTAATGATATACACCATTCATAATAAACACACATGATGATGTATAACAATATTATATGACAGGGTAACTTCTAAACAAAACATATATAAAATGTATGAAAGTGCAGGTTAGATCTTAAATACTCTAGAGGGGGGGGGGGGGGTGAATAGAGTATTGTGCTTTCTTCAAACTTTTTACAACTTTTGCTGTAAGCCTAGGTGAACAAGTCAGCAAATAAAATAAGCTAAGCACATCAACCTAAACAATCATAGATCACAGCCAAAACAAAAAAAGGGCAACCACACGACATAAGAAATTTTATAGTGGTTCCCCAACCTGGGTACATCCACTCTTCTACCACCCTAGTAGGAATCCACTCAGGTTTTTGATCAGGTGCCTGACACCAATGAGCTTTTGTTCAGGTGCTCAAAAACCAAAACCTCATGTCTTTTGGAAGGAGACTTGCAACCAGAATAATTTTGAAGGGAATTAAAACCCTGTACAAGAGTTGGAAGAGATGTGATGGTGTCTTCTCTTTCTCAAAACAACTGAGAAGACTGTGGATTGATGTTAGCAGATTTGCTCCCCCTGAGATCAGGAAAGCTGGAGCACTGCTTCAGGGTGATAGGTCTTCAAAGACCTAGAATGCCGGGAGCAGAAATGCTTCAGGAACTTCTTTGACAGATTGATCAAATTGTTGTCCTTTGAAGTTGTCCTGAGAATTGAAGGAACAAGACTCTTGATATTGATTGGTTGTTCTTCTTCTTCTTTTTGAAGATGTTCTCTAGTCAAAGCTGATTGCAGTAGAACTTTTGATTTTTGTGTATGATTGTTCTTCTGTGCAATCTGAGTGTGTCTATCTGATTGACTGTATAGATTCTATCTCTGTGTAGTATTACTTGATTCTCTCTTTTTATTTTCTGACTACACTTTTGATGATGTCTCTCTGACTGAAGATCATTCGAAAATTTGAATGTCGAGCAGTAATCGCAGTCGGCCTTGGAAGGAAGCGGCAATCAATGATTTCCCCAACTGTCCCATAGAAAAACGGCATGAAATAATCCATGATTAATTTCACGTTCTAACGGTAACATTCCGAGAAGTTCTGGCATTAATTGTTCAGGAATCATCGCTAAGAAACGGGACGGGAAAATTGAAGAAGACCTAATATGGAATCGTCGAACGAAGAACAGAAATCATCGAGCTGAGTTCACAGTTCGTCGAGCTGAGTTGAGGCGTTCGTCGACCAGATAATAGAAATAGTCTTCAAGTCAATACTGCTACAACCTTCGTCGAACAGACAATCTACATTCATCGAGCTGAGAACCAAAATCGTCGAGTAGATAACTATCACTGTCAGACATTATTCGTCGAACTAAGATCCAAATTCGTCGAGCGAAGAAAGATTGTGGACTTAGAATCTGAGAGGTCTCTGACTGAGAAGAACATAAATCGTTGACCAGAAATCGTCGAGCAGAATACTGAATTCGTCGACCTGAGAAGATGACTTCGTCGATCTGAGAAGTTGGGAACTTGAGGTCCACGTTCGTCGAGCTTAGATTCTAGTTCGTCGACCAAAGCTTGATGCTGGACTTAGAAAAATTCTGAAGTTGTCCTGACTTTAGCTTGATGTAGAAACTCAGTCTTCGTTGAACAAAGAACAAGGATTGTCGAGCTCAGCACCAAGAAATATCTTACGATAGTCGAGCGCAGAACACCTTTCGTCGAGCTGAGTTCGACGAACGTCGAACTCACTTTACTTAGTCTCGAAAACCTCTAAGTCTGGAGTCTCTGATGATCTTGTTGATAGCTGTTCCATCTGAAGTTGACTCTAGGGACTTGGCCTATACTCTAGGACACAACTTTGACCCTGGCTATACATGATGGGTCACATCCTAAGTTAGTGAACCTAGCCCAAATCAACTAGGGATCCAACAATCTTCCCCTATTTGGGTGAGGTCACTAAGGGACTCAAAACAGAAACAAACAAAAAAACAAAGCAAGAAAAGAAATATATCTGGCAGAGAATTACCAACATATGCATCAGATATATATACATAGCTTTGTTTAAACAAATAACACAGTTCTGAAAGAAACAGCAGAAAGAAATTAAAACAAAATAAATATTACTTATTCTTTTTCTGCTTGGACCTGTCTTCTGTTGTCTGTTCTCCTGGCTTTTTGAAGATGATTTCTCTCTTTGGATCTGAAGCTTGAGCCTTTGTCATAGTCATATCAGCTACCCCAATAATATTCAATGATGTAGCTCTGGGGACAACTGATTTTGGATGGAGCTTCATATAGTCATCAACATTAAACAGCTTGTTCCCTTTGTCAAATCTTTTCAATTCTTCCTTTCTGTACTTTGTCATAGTTGAAAATCCAAAAATATATTTACCTTCTGCTTTGGATTTGTTGATCAAAGATAGACCAATAAGATCCTGAAATCTAGCCATTTTGGCAGTATTAGTAGTTTCAGGATCTTCAAAAGGAATTTGAGGAGAGTATGGCCTTTTTGGACTGTCAGCTTTGTGTTCTTCAGAGGCATGTTGCTGCTGCTGCTGATGCTGATTACCTGAGGATGGTTGCCTCTGCTGGCTGCTTCCAGAAGATCTCCCTGACTGTCTCTGATATGTTTGCATGGGGGCAGATCTCTGGGAGCTAGAGCCACTGGCACCAGCTGTTGGAGGAGGAGGAGGATCCTTCCTGTATCTGTGCACTAGAGGAGGAGAATATCTCCTACTTCTCTTCCTATCCTTCTGTTGGTTCTTGGATAGCCACATCCATGCAGGCATTCCCTTGTATGGAGTTACATTATGCAGAATGTAATAAGGGGTGTCAGTAGTGGGATTAGGCTTAGGGGCTGGAGGAGGAGGAGGAGCCTTCCTTTTCTTTGATAGCATCTTCTTTTTCTTACTGGCAGCATCTTCATCTGAATCATCATCATCATCATCAGAATCAGAATCCTGAGGGTTGTCATATAAGGAATCTAAAGCTTTTAAGGCTTTATCATCAATAATAGCTTTTGCTGGAGGAGGGGCAGAAGGTTCAAAAACTGAAGCTTTAGCAACAAGAGAGGAGGGGACTGTACAGGAGTAAGAAACAATGGGGACAGATCTGTCAGCTGCTGCCTTATTTTCCTCCTCAATGTCAGCCTGGATAAGCTCATCCAAATCAGGCAAAGGAGAGTCATCCATAACAAAAACTGGTACTGAGATATCATCTGGAATAACTGAAGATGATGGAGCAACAAATGGAGGAGCAAAACTGTCACAGAGTTGCTTAGCAACTGCTGGACTAACTGGAGAAGTGTAGGGTACAATAGCCAAATGTGGCTTAGTAACATCTGCTAGAGGAAACTGCATAAAAACTGTATCAAAACTACTCAACAAAACAGACAAATTTACTTTGGGATTTAAATTAAAATCACCAACATGTTTTATTTGCTCAATTGACTCATCTAAGTAATTGTCAGTATCCATAAAATGAAGTAATTCAATCATCTCAGAATCAAACTCTGACAAACTATCTAAAACTACTACTATAGAGGGAGCTGCTACTATATCTGCTGCTGCTGCTTCTGCATCTGCATCTGCTGCTGCTGCTTCATCATAGAGTATCTCCCCCTGCCTGGGTTCAGAAATACCTGGAGCCAGGCCCCTGAATGAAGAGGGGGCAGCAGATAAGGTAGAAATCTAGGCAGATAAAGAATTGATGGAGGTCATAAGAGGTGTAATGGCCTCTTGTATGAGAGATTTGAGGAGGGGAGTGAGCAAGGATATGATGGTAGATGTATCAAATGAGGAAGGGGAAGAGTATGTTGCAATATGTGTGGAGGAGGGAGCAACCTGGGATGGAATGAAGGGTAGAATAGTAGATATGTGATGAGTGGATGGTGGTGAAGATGGAAAGGTGGCATCTGGTATGACAGTGTCTGAAGGGATGTTGTAGGATGAAATGGAAGACAAATGAGGGGGAAGTGGAGACTGAGGAGGTGTAGGGATAATGGTGTCATGAGGTGAAGCTGGGGATGTTGGAATGTTGGTGATGTCCAGAGGTGGTGATGAAGGAACATGAGTGGGGGAAGTTGGAGGAATTTTAAGAGTGGTGGAGGAGGGAAGATGGGTTGCTGGAAGAGGTTGTGGAGATGGAAGGGCCTCTTCAGCAGGGTGGGGAGTGGCCTTTACAGCCCTAGTGCTCTTAGAAGTAGGGATGGAAGAGGAGGAAGCCTTGGAGGGCTTGGAGATAGTCCTCTCCCATCTGTCAAACAAGGCGCATGTGAGGCGCTTGCTGGCATTGATGAAGATGGTCAGGGAAACCATGCATTCACCAGCCTTCTCCTGGAGGAAGATCCCTAGGATTCTTCCAAAGCAAACTTCCTTCTTGCTGTTCTTTTTCTTTATGAACTCAAAGAAAATTGTGCCCCAGTCAACATATCTCTTGTTAACGACTGCGCACATGATAAGGAATTGGTGACGGGTGATGTAGTCATGTGCGGAGTGCTTGTCCATCAGTACCTTGCCTACAATGTCTGCCAGAAACTGGTAGGCGGCGGACAGTTGCTTCTTCAATAGCTTGTTAGGGTTGCTTCCCGTAAACCCCATTAACTTCAGCATATCACCGAATTCTTCAGAATCCATTTCCATGTCATCTTCTCCATTTACTAATCCAAATATTTCAGAAAGAATTGCGGGAGATAAAGGAACAGCAGTACTCCCGATATTAACGGTCAAAACATTTTCCTTAGAAGCAGAGGATGTATATACCCATTCTCTTATTTCAGTCGCATGTAGTTTAATCTGTCTGGTCATGAAATCCTTGAGATGAAGTTCTTCTAATAGTTCTAGGATATAGAGAAATATGGGGTCAGAGTGTTGGAAAGAATCGAAATCCATATCAAAACCAGAGTCGAATTTCATTGCGGCTAAGGTGCTTGCTGGAGTCGCCATTGATGACCTGCAAGAAAGACACAGAGAAAATGACGATCAAGAGCAAAAGAACTGAAAGCGCGGGACGGAGGTCGAAGAAAACCTAGATATAAGATTTTAAGAATATGAATCGACAATCTCCGTTCCACGAAAAAGAAAAATTCTTCGAACTGAGCTCGACGAAATAAATTATGGACAAATAATTCGTCGATCTCATCCAGAAGAATCGAAAACAGTTCGTCGAACACCGTTCGACGAAACGTCTTCTGAAGCAACGTTCGTCGATCTCCGGTCGACGAAAATTTTTTCCACATAGAGAATTCGTCAATCTCCGTTCGACGAGAATCTCTCAAACTTTCCCTAATTCGTCGAACTCCGTTCGACGAACTTCTGGAAAATTCGTCGAATGCAGACAGAAACTAATTTAACTCTTCTCCATTGATCATTCCCAGTTGATTTATAAAGAACAGACGAGTTTTCTCATCCAAAGTCTTGGTGAAAATGTCTGCTCTCTGTAAGTCAGTAGGAATATGTATTAAGTTAATTTTCTTTTTGTCTACATTATCTCTAATGAAATGATGTCATATTTCAATATTCTTAGTCCTAGAATGGTGAACTGGATTCTGTGCTATAGCAATAACAATAGTATTATCACAAAACAATGTTGAATTATTTAAGTTGACACCATAGTCTAGAAGTTGGTTCTGTATCCATAACATTTGTGAACAATAGCTGACAGCAGCTATATATTCTGCTTCTGCAGTTGATGTAGACACAAATGTTTGCTTTTTACAAAACCAGGAGACAAGTCTCATACACAAGAACTGGCAAGTTCTAGAGGTACTCTTCCTGTCCACTCTACATCCAGCATAGTCAACATCTGAGTATCCAGTTAACTCAAACTCTGACTCTGCAGGATACCAGAGTCCTAGATTAGGACAACTCTTTATATATCTCAAAATTCTTTTTAGGAAAATAAGGTGAGATTCTTTTGGGTTCACTTGGAACCTAGTACAAAGGCATGTGGAAAATATTATATCAGGTCTACTAGATGTCAGGTATAATAGGGATCCAACAATTGCCCTATAATGTTTCTGATCTACAGGTTTCCCTACTGCAACAGAATCCATAACAGCATTTGTAGCCATAGGTGTTTTCATTCCTGAAGCATCACCCATCCCAAACTTCTTAATAAGCTCTTTAGCATACTTAGCTTGGGAGAGGAAGATACCATCAGGGAGCTGCTTCACTTGGAGACCAAGGAAGTAGGAAAGCTCACCCATGCTACGCATCTCAAATTTAGAATGCATGAGGTCAGCAAACCTCTTGCATAATTTGGGATCAGTAGACCCAAAGATGATGTCATCCACATATATTTGTACTAACAATATTTGGTCCTTATGATGTCTACTGAAAAGAGTTTTATCTATGATTCCTCTTGTAAATTTATGCTCTAAAAGAAAGCTTGCTAAGGTCTCATACCAAGCTCTTGGAGCTTGCTTTAAACCATAGAGAGCTTTATGCAATTTAAATACAAAAGAGGGTTGAGTTAGAGAGATAAAACCTGGAGGTTGTTCTACATAAACCTCTTATTGAAGTACTCCACTCAGAAATGCACTCTTGACATCCATTTGGAACACCTTGAATCTCCTGTAAGCTGCATAGGCAAGGAATATTCTTATGGCCTCTAACCTTGCAACAGGGGCAAAGGTTTGGTCATAGTCAATTCCTTCCTCTTGCCTGTAGCCTTGAGCAACAAGCTTAGCCTTGTTTCTCACAATGTTTCCTTGAGCATCTAGCTTGTTCCTGTAGACCCATTTGGTTCCAATAACTGGGTAGTTATGGGGTCTTGGAACCAAATCCCAAACTCTATATCTCTCAAACTAATTTAGTTCCTCTTGCATTGCAATGATGCAGTGGGGATCTTGCTCTGCTTCATGGATAGTGAGAGGTTCAATTTGAGAGAGAAAATAGGCATGCATCAAGTCTTGGTTGAGTTGATGCCTTGTCTGTACACCTGCTGAAATGTCTACAATCACTTGATATCTGGGGTGATCTCTAAGTGTGACAAGATCAGTTGGTGGAGTTTGTTGAGCAACAGCTTCTGTAATTAATTCCTCTTGAGGAATGGTACTAGCTGTTGAGGGAAGTTCAGCCACTTCCACTTGAATTTCTTCTTCACTATCTTCAGCATTCTGTGGAGTAGGATGGGTTGACACCTCTTGGGTAAGGTTTAGTCCATCCATAGACTCATACAGTTGTGGTACTTGCAATAAGCTATTGGTAGAAATCTCTTTCTCCTTATAAGACATGTTAGCTTCATTAAAAGATACATGAACATGCTCTTCAATTTTAAGAGTGGATTTATTAAAAACCCTAAAGGCCTTGCTTACTTGGGAGTATCCTAGAAAAATCCCTTCTTCAGCCTTAGCCTCAAACTTTCTAATGTATCTTTTGTTATTAGTGTGAATATAACAAATGTAGCCAAAAACTTTGAAGTATGTGATTTTAGGTTTCTTTCCTTTAAGTAATTCATAGCGGTCTAATTTTTCAGCTTATGTATAAGGCTTCTATTCAGGACATAGTTAGCAGTGTTTACAGCTTCAGCCCAAAAGGATAGAGGCATGTAAGCATCTGCTAATAATGTGCCTGCAGATTCAATGAATGTCCTATTTTTCCTTTCAGTAACCCCATTTTGTTGGAGAGTTCTAGGAGCTGAGAAGCACTGCTTGATACCTTTCTTCTCACAGAACAAATACATAAGAAGAGACTCAAACTCTGTGCCATGATCACTTCTGATCAATGCAACATGAGTAGAGAACTCAATCTGTATGGTCCTGAGAGAATCTGTAAGAACCTTGAATGTATCTTACTTAGCTCTCAGAAAGGCTACCCAACTGAATCTAGAGAAGTCATCAACAATCACTAAAGTATAAGACTTCCCTCCTAGGCTTTGTACTGCAATGGGTCCAAATAGATCCACATGAAGCAAATATAATATCCTAGGTGAATCACTTTTATTAATAGATTTGAAGCTAGTTTTAGTTTGCTTGCCTAATTGAGAAGCCCAGCATAGATTTTCCTTCTTGTAGGGGCCAGAAGGTAAACCTCTAACAAGGTTGTCTTTAGATAATCTAGATATATTGTTAAGGTTTACATGTCCTAACCTTTTATGCCATAACTCATTTTGATTACTAGTGATATTAAGTAAACAAACATCAGTTTGGGCATAAACAAAATCTACTAGATATATGTTGTCTTGTCTAAGTCCAATTTAAATAGTTTGGTTTTCACTATTAATAATAGAGCAAGAGGTAGAGTTAAAGTGTACCTGATAACCTTCATCACATAATTGACTTATAGATTTTAGGTTATGTTTAAGTCCTCTTACATATGTTACTTTCTTGAAAGTAACTGCTCCAATTTTCACTGCTCCATATCCTTCTGACTAGCCACTTTTTGAATCTCCAAAAATCACCTTTGGTCCTAGTTTGGGCTTGTAATTGGATAGATTGCCCTTGCTGCATGTCATATGCATGGAGCAACCACTGTCCAAATACCAGGTCTGACTTACCCTTGGACAGCTCTTCACCTGTGCCTGCAAAGAAAAACAAAATTCAATTATTTTTGACCCAGGTTACCTTGGGTCCTTTATTTTGTTGAAACGAGAAACTTGATATAACTGATAATGCAGGTTGAGATTTATAACATAAGGGGTGATATCTCCTAGGTGGAATTACCCAATCAGCTACTGGATTAAATGTCTTATTAGTTGGTTTATAGTTTCTGTAAGAGAAATGATTTAAGTTTGGCCTTTCTGGGTTCGACGAATTGTTGTAAGTTCGTCGACCAGAGTTTGACGAATAGGGATGAGATCGTCGATCTCTGCTCAGAGAATGACAGTAGTCATTTTCTGTGCCCCAAGTTCGTCGACCTATGCTCGACGAACCATACAAAGTTCGTCGATCGCAATTAGACGAGTTATTATAACTAAAGTTTGCGTTCAGCGTTCGTCGATCTGGGTTCGACGAACTGGCCACATTTCGTCGATCTACGTTCGACGAATGCTGTTGAACCTTGTTTTTATTTACTGTTTTCTGATTTCTGTTTCTCTTGACTATAGGTTTTGGATTGTTTTAAGTCAATGGCTTGTTTATTAATTTTTCTTTTCCCTTTGCAGAAATGAATTTAATAGGGGTTGTAAGAATGTTTTTCTTAATTATGGGGGGAAACTTGATGAAGCACCCAAGCCAAGCTTGCCATTTAATCTGGCATTCACTGTGCTTGTAATGTCCATCAGCTTGAGACTTCTCCCATTGAGAGATTGCTCAAGTTGTTTGGCCTCACATAAATCAGATTTTAGTTTAATTATTTGTTCATTAGCTAAGGTTAGTTGATCTTGTAGTTTAATGTTTTCTGAATTAACTGATTCAAGGTTTCCTAGTCTTTCTCTAAGAGTTTTTGTTTCCTTTTCCGAGCTAATTAAATCTAAACACATGGCTTTGAATTCAATTTTAAATGACTTAGAATTAAAATTAAAATTTGAAAGAACCTGATCTGCCTCTGAGTCTGAGGTTGCTTTTCTTTCTGATTCTTCTTCTGATCCAGAACAGCTCCTGGAGGCATCAATTGCCATAAGGCAAACCTCCTTGGATCTTTCTTCTTCCTCTTCTTCACTTGAACTGGAAGAGGATGTTTATTCTTCTGTGTCACTCCATGTCTCAGTAACAAAGCCCTTATCTTTCTTTTTGTATTTGCTGGAAGAGGGTCTGCTGCTATGTCTTCTCCTAGAGTCATTTTCTCTGCTCTTGTCCTTCTTCTGGTTTTCTGGACATTCTGAGATGTAGTGTCCAGGCTTTCTGCACACAAAGCACACAACCTCCTTGGTTTGTGTCTTGTCATACTTAGGCTTATCATCTTGTCTGGATGATTTCCTTCTGAAGCCTTTTCTAGCCATCTTGTAGAATCTTTTTGCAAAGAGGCTCATGAGTTCCTCATTGGAAGTTGATGTCTCACTTTCCTCAGATGCTTTGAAGGCTATCTTGTGATCCTTTCTCACTGGAGTTATAGCCTTCTACTCTGCTGCTTCTCTTGATTTGATTAATTGCTCATAAGACTTTAATTGCCTAGTAGAGATTCAGTTGATATCTCATTTAGGCTTCTGGCTTCCTTGATTGGCAAGATTCTGGAATCCCAAGAGCTAGGGAAGCACATCAATATCTTATCATTCATCTTTGTCAAGGTGATGTCCTTATCCAAGGTTTTGAGCTCATTGATGATTGAACTCAACCTGTTGTACATCTCAGCCACTGATTCTATCTCATCCTTTTTGAAGTTCTCATACAGGGAAATGAGATTGGATCTCCTGTCTTTTCTCTCATCTGCTGATCCAGCTACCATTTGGTTGAGGGAATCCCAAATGGCCTTGGCTGAGGTGCACTCAGCCACCTTCTGAAATATGTCATCTGACATAGTTTGAGCTAAGATATTCATTGTCTTTGCATCTGCCATTTTGGCTTTCTTGTGGTAATCATTGTTTTCTGGAGGGGGCACTGCAGTCATGTTTATTGAGGTGCTTGTAGAAGCTGCAGGTGCTGGAGGTACTCCTGTTAAGATAACAGAAAAAATATCCTCATCAATAGAATTCAAGTATAATCTGATTCTTGCCTTCCAGATGGCTAACTTGTTAAGATTGCAAAATGGAGGTCTGATGCTTGCATAATCTTTATTTTGGGCCATTTCTGTGAAGAAATAAATCTAATAACAAAAACAAACAAACAGATCTAACAAGAAGGATCTTTGTGGTTCAGGTGTTAGCCTATACAACCAATAAGGTGTGGTATTTTAACCAACCTCCCTCTGATACCAATTGAAAGTGCAGGTTAGATCTGAAATACTCTAGAGGGGGGGGGGGGGGTGAATAGAGTATTGTGCTTTCTTCAAACTTTTTACAACTTTTGTTGTAAGCCTAAGTGAACAAGTCAGTAAATAAAATAAGATAAGCACATCAACCTAAACAATCATAGATTATAGCCAAAACAAAAGAAAATGGCAACCAGACGACACAAGAAATTTTATAGTGGTTCCCCAACCTGGGTACATCCACTCTTCTACCACCCTGGTAGGAATCCACTCATGTTTTTGATCAGGTGCCTGACATCAATGAGCTTTTCTTCAGGTGCTCAAAAACCAAAACCTCAAGCCTTTTGGAAGGAGACTTGCAACCAGAATAATTTTTAAGGGAATTAAAACCCTGTACAAGAGTTGGAAGAGAGGTGATGGTGTCTTCTCTTTCTCAAAACAACTGAGAAGACTGTTGATTGATGTTTGCAGATTTGCTCCCCCTGAGATCAGGAAAGCTGGAGCACTGCTTCAGGGTGATAGGTCTTCAAAGACCGAGAATGCCTGGACCAGAAATGCTTCAGGAACTTCTTTGACAGATTGATCAAATTATTGTCCCTTGAAGTTATCCTAAGAATTGAAGGAAGAAGACTCTTGATAGTGATTGGTTGTTCTTCTTTTTCTTCTTGAAGATCTTCTCTGGCCAAGGCTGATTGCAGTAGAACTTTTGATTTTTGTGTATGATTGTTCTTCTGTGTAATCTGAGTGTGTCTACCTGATTGACTGTATAGCTTCTATCTCTGTGTAGTATTACTTGATTCTCTCTTTTTATTTTCTGACTACACTTTTTGATGAAGTCTCTCTGAGTGAAGATCATTCGAAAATTTGAATGTCGAGTAGTAATTGCAGTCGGCCTTGGAAGGAAGCGACAATCAATGATTTCCCCAACTGTCCCATGGAAAAACGGCATGAAATAATCCATGATTAGTTTCCCGTTCTAACGGTAACATTCCGAGAAGATCTGGCGTTAATTGTTTAGGAATCATCGCTAAGAAACGGGACGGGAAAACTGAAGAAGACCTAATCTGGAATCGTCGAACGAAGAATAGAAATCATCGAGCTGAGTTCACAGTTCGTCGAGCTGAGTTGAGGAGTTCGTCGACCAGATAATAGAAATAATTTTCAAGTCAATACTGCTACAACCTTCATCGAACAGACAATCTACATTCGTCGAGCTGAGAACCAAAATCGTCAAGCAGATAACTATCACTATCAGACAGTATTCGTCGAACTAAGATCTAAATTCATCGAGCGAAGAAAGATTGTGGACTTAGAATCTGAGAGGTCTCTGACTGAGAAGAACATAAATCATTGACCATAATCGTCGAGCAGAATACTGAATTCGTCGACCTGAGAAGATGACTTCGTCGACCTGAGAAGTTGAGAACTTGAGGTCCACGTTCGTCGAGCTTAGATTCTAGTTCGTCGACCAAAGCTTGAAGCTGGACTTAGAAAGATTCCGAAGTTGTCCTGACGTTAGCTTGATGTAGAAACTCAGTCTTCATTGAACAAAGAACAAGGATCGTCAAGCTCAGCACCAAGAAATATCTCACGCTCGTCGAGCGCAGAACACCTTTCGTCGAGCTGAGTTCGGCGAATGTCGAACTCACTTTACTTAGTCTTGAAAACCTCTAAGTCTGGAGTCTCTGATGATCTTGTTGATAGTTGGTCCATCTGAAGTTGACTCTAGGGACTTGGCCTAGAGTCTAGGACACAACTTTGACCCTAGCTATACATGATGGGTCACATCCTAAGCTAATGAACCTAGCCCAAATCAATTAGTGATCCAACAATGTCATCACACAATAATAATGATAACACAATGAGCATTCATCATAGTTTTGTTTAACCTTTCAAAAGTTTCTTAACAATTGTTTACATAAATCAACTATAGATTACATTGCTGTAAAATCTAGTTAATCTAATCTAAGGCTGATCTGGCTCCTTGATGACTATGTCTTTGCCTGATTTGATCTGAGCCTATACTGGAGCTTCAGTATCTTCAGCTGGCTTCTTGCCCTTCAAATCTTTCTTCTTTTGTTCTTCAGCCCGTATTCTCTGTCTTTCAAAATAATGAAAAGGCTTAGGGAAGTATTTGCTAGGCTCCTGAGCATTAGTAGGTAGTTTCCCAGCTTTTGCCTTTCTTCTATACTGTAGAATGGCTTCCTGTCTAGCTTCATGCTTTTGCCATTCCTGCTCAGTGTACCATTTGCCCCTATCATGGGCCTTGTCCTTCACAGCCTTCCAGGCCGTCAAAATAATATTTCTGGAAGTGGGGCTCCATTGCTCAAAATTAGGCTTCAACTCAGCCTATTCTCTGAACTTTTTCTTAGACAATAAAGCTTCCTTCTGAGCATCCTTGTCAGCCCCTAACATTTCCACTTTCTCAATAATAATATTTTTAGTATCCTCTAGTGGGTTGTACATTGACTGTACTTCTTGGTGAATCATATCAAAATCTGTTGGAGGGTAAATGACCTGAGCAACTTCAGGTTGATCACCCCCAAAATAGGCAGGTTGTATACCTGACTCAGCTACATTATCTTCATCACAGAGGGGTGGATATCCAAAGGTGGCTCTGATACTATTAGATATCCATTTATCATTATCTGAGCCAGCTTTAACTAACACTCTC
Organism: Platanthera guangdongensis; assembly: GCA_039583875.1. Lineage (NCBI taxonomy): Eukaryota > Viridiplantae > Streptophyta > Magnoliopsida > Asparagales > Orchidaceae > Platanthera > Platanthera guangdongensis. The sequence continues at coordinate 210,369,605 of CM077151.1, forward strand.
TCCCCCTTTATAACTTCTCTTTCAATATGATCTCTGAGGTCATCTATCTGAAATCTGACTTGTTCATCTAGATAATTAACACCATCTTTATAAAATGACCTTAACTTCAGCAGCTGAGCAGAAATGGCCTTTTGAGAATGCTTAATAGCTGTTTGTACAACAGCTAGGCCTTCCTATAATTGTTTATCAAAATCTTACTTGGCTTTAGCCCTTGCCTCAGTCTGGGCAGTAGCAGTATTCTTTAACTATATAACAATCACATTATGTGATTCTGTTAGATTATCATTCATTCTAAGTTGATTCTCTAGGACATAGCCTTGCTTAAAAGCTATTTAATCAACTTGAGTCTTTATGCCTACTTGTTGTTTTGCAAGATAGACTACAACATTGCCATCTTTGTGGAAGCAATCTGTCATTTCCTTCTTGTTCTGATTTATTTCAAATCTTATTGATTTTTTATCTTGAGCCAAGGAGAATTGCAGATCTTTATGGGTCTCGTCCATATATTTCTCCATGATAATCATTTGTTCATCTAACTTTACTTGTAATGAGACTAGTAAGGAGCTATAATCAGTTGCTGGGCCAGGTTGTGGAGCAGTTTGCAATGCCCTCTTATAGCTTTGGCTCCTTCTTTTGAAAACCATCAGTTTTCTCTTCTTGGCTTGTATTTATGCTTCATCTTCAGAAGCTGAGGTACTGGCTATATCAACCCTTTCCTTAGGACTAGGAGGCAATTCATTTTCAGTCCTAGGTTGCTCTCCCTGAGTCCCTTGCTCCTCCCTCTCAGTTCTTACTTGCTCCCCCTCAATGTTAACTTGCTTCCCCTCAATTTCTGCTTTCTCCCCCTCAATTTCAGTTTGCTCCTCCTCAGTTCTTGCTTGCACTATATCTGGAAATAACTCTTCAAGGGTAAACTCATGTTGAGTAGGGACTGGAGGCATTCTTAATTCTGGAGCATCAGCAGCTGTAGATGTATCCTCCATGACAACATCTTGTGCTTGACTATTTATTTGTGTGGTCTGGTCAGCATCAATCAAAAGTTCAGTTAGTGTTTCATCCTCATTATTGAAAATTGATTGATTTAATTCTTGGATTACCTCAGGAATAGTCTGTGTAGCCATCTCACTTTCCAAGTGGGTTGGCTCTTTCTCAAGGTGAGGCTCCCCCTGCACCTGAGCATCATATGCAATGTCTTGTGCAGGTGATTTTTCAGGAATCTGTGGGCATTCTTCATCAGGCATGTCCTTTGTTAGGACTCTATCCCATCTAGAGATAATCCTTATGTCCATTCTTCTCATATGGTTCATCTTAGAACCAGTAATCTGTTCCATTACTTCTGGATTTGTTCTAGCCAAGTATATACTCATGATTCTTTCCAGATTTGAATTCTTAATACTTTCCTTAATCTTTTCAAAGATTACTGTAGACCAATCTGTGTTCAGTCTGAAGATAATTGTTGAAGTTGGAGACCGGGCGGTCTGTCTTGGCGGGTTAGAGACCGCGCGGTCTGGCAGTTTGACTCGGCGACTTGTAAACCGGGCGGTCTAAGCAATCTTCACAGGCGACCTCTCTGCATCTCTTATTGTAAGCCGTGCGGTTAGTCCTTCTGTCTAACCGCGCGGCCTGTGCGGTTTACTTTGTACAGTCCGCTTAGCTTGTAAATTTTAGTCCCACATCTCTTATTTGTATTCTCTCTTCTCTCCTCCATTCTATATAAGGGAGGGCATACCTTTGTAATAGTTATCATTTTTTGGATAATAAAATTTCGATTATTCAAAAGTTTATTCGGCTTGTTCTCTTCTTTTCGCTTCCTTTCTCTACTTTCTAACATGGTATCAGAGCACACGGTCTTTTCCTCCTGATTCTGTGCGCTCTCTGTTGTTCGCGGCTTGTCTTCCGCGTTCTGCGGCTTGTTCGCGGCTTGCCTTCTCCTCTGTCCGCGCGGTTTGTTTCTATCCGCGCGGCTTGTTTCTGTCCGCTGCCTGTTTGCGCGGCTTGCTCTTCTTGTTTCTCTTCTCCTCCTGCTCTTTGTCGCAGCGACCTGTTTCCGTGTCGCCGCGCTCCTTGCTCTTTCCTGCCGCTCCGACTTCCTAGTCGCTGCGGTCTGTCTCTGTCCGCGTGTGTTGTCTCTGCACTCGCGGTTTGCTGCTGTGATCTGCCTGACCGTGCGGGTTGTTCCTTTCTTACCCGCATCTTGGTCGCGGTCACCTGCTCTTCTCCTCTCTTCTGTTCGCTCGGCCCTTTGCAGTCCGCGCGACTTCTTCCCCGCTGTGCCTTGATCTGGATCCTAGCCGCTCGTGTTCAAGCGGCTTCTTCTCTTTTGTTCCCGCCGCGGTTTCACGCGGATTCTTCCTTGTTTGAGCGGCCTCTCCGCCTCTTCGCTCTTAGCCGCTTCTCTTGTTAGTCGCCGCGACCTCCTGGTTTAGTCGCGCGGCTTGTGCTCTGCACCTTGGTCGTGGCCCTTCGTGCCGCTGGTGTGCTGTCACCGAGACCGCTGCAGTTTCTTCTTCCTCCCTTCATGGCTTTCGCCTCGGTTGTCACGTCTTCTGGTCGTGCACACGTTGTTACTCAGGGCAAATGGCTGATCGACACTGGTGCTACGAATCATATGACCGGCCATCTCCCGTGTTTCTCTCTCCTAGAAAAACATGCTCGCTTGCCCCCAGTTACTCTCGCTGACGGCTCTTCATCATCTGTTCATGGCACAGGGATAGTTCATGTCACCCCGTCTCTTCACTTGGCGGATACTCTATATGTGCCCCAGTTCCCGTGCAACTTATTATCTATTACATCTCTTTGCAAGCAATTACAGTGTTCCGTCACATTTACTTCTACTTCTTGCTCTTTTCAGGATCCGGACTCCCAACGGACGATTGCTACTGGGACTGAGAGTGGCGGCTTATACTTCCTCGACAACATTTCTGCTTTTTCCACCTTCTCCTCCACCTCCACAGATCTTCTCCAATGGCATCTCCGCCTTGGTCATGCTCCTCCCCGTCTTCTTCGTCAACTTCTGCCCCACCTTCCTCCTCAAAGTCCTCCGCTCAACTGTGAGGCCTGTCAGCTTGGCAAGCATCACCGCTCCTCCTTCCCTCCAAAGCACGTTCGTAGCTCTACCCGTCCGTTTGATCTTATCCACTCCGACATCTGGGGTCCTTCTCCTACTCTTACCATTGGTCGGGGTAGTTCCTATTTTGTCACGTTCATTGATGATTTCTCTCGCTGTACGTGGGTGTATCTGTTAAAAGATCGCTCCGAATTATTCTCTGTATGGACATCCTTCTATCTCATGATCAAAACTCAGTTTGATGTTTCTATCAAAGTTTTTCGGTCTGATAATGCCGCCGAATATCTCAGTCGTGACTTCTCTACATTCTGCATGCAAAATGGGATTCTTCATCAAACTAGTTGTGTCTATTCTTCACAACAAAATGGTGTAGCCGAACGCAAAAACCGACACCTGCTCGATGTCGCTCGCACCTTGATGACCCAGATGCATGTTCCTCGCTCCTATTGGGGCTATGCTGTTCTCCTTGCCTGCTACCTCATCAATTGCATTCCCTCCACGGTTCTCCATGGCCAAACCCCGTTCTCCATTTTGTATCCGGGCAAGGAGCCGTTTCATCTCCCTCTCCAAATCTTTGGATGCACTGCCTTTGTGCATGCCCCTTCTGCCACCCGTGATAAGCTCTCCCCTCGCTCCACCAAATGTGTCTTTCTGGGGTATTCCACCACTCAGAAAGGCTACTGTTGCTTTGATCCCGTCCTTCGTAAGCAGTTCGTCTCTGCTGACGTCACCTTCTTCGAGAATACCTCCTACTTCTCGGATGCCTCTTCTCCTCTTCTCCCAGCTTCTGATTCTCCTGCCATTCCCTTCGTTCCCTCGTCTCCTCCTACACTCTCCACCACTACACCATCTCCACTCCCTCCTCTTCCTCCACCTCTCTCTCTCCCTTCTCCACCACCCTCTCCCTCCTCTCCGCTGCCGTCGCTCTCTTCTCCCGGGCCAGCTTTCTCTACCACGGATGCTCCGGATGCCGCGGGCCCGGCTGACCTGGATCTTCCTATAGCTCTTCGCAAAGGGGTGCGGACATGCACCTTACACCCCCTTGCTGCTGTTGTTTCCTATGATCGTCTTACTCCTTCTCGCAGGGCCTTTGCACTGGCTCTCTCTGCCACTGCCACACCCCGCTCCTATCAGGAGGCCCTTGCTATTCCTCACTGGAAGATGGCCATGGATGAGGAAATGGCGACCCTCACTGAGCGGGGTACCTGGACTCTTGTTCCTCCTCCCTTTGGCACTGATGTTGTTGGCTGTCGCTGGGTCTTTGTGGTCAAATTTATCCCAGACGGCACTGTGGATCGGTATAAGGCTCGCCTTGTGGCTAAGGGCTTTACTCAGACCTATGGGGTTGATTACTTTGACACCTTCTCCCCTGTGGCTCGTCTCAGCACAATCCGGGTTCTTCTCTCTGTGGCCGTCAATCGGGATTGGCCAATTTCTCAGCTGGACGTCAAGAATGCCTTCCTTTATGGTGATCTTCACGAGGCCGTTTACATGGAGCAACCTCCTGGGTATGTTGCTCAGGGGGAGACACGAGTATGCCGGCTGCAGAAGGCAATTTATGGCCTCAAGCAGAGTCCTCGAGCTTGGTTTGACAAGTTCAGCGGTATTGTGGCGGCTGTTGGTTTTGTGCGAAGCTCTGCTGATCACTCTCTCTTTATTCGCAAAACTCCTTCTGGGCTGGTTGTTCTTGCTGTATACGTCGATGATATTCTTCTCACTGGCGATGACCAGGAAGGGGTAGCCCTGACAAAGCTACATCTTCGCCAACATCTGATCACTAAAGATATGGGCTCTCCAAAGTACTTTCTGGGGATCGAACTCTCTCGGAAGCCCGACTCCTTAGTTCTCTCTCAGCGTAAGTATGCCCTTGATCTTTTAAAAGAGGCAGGATTGACTGGAGCTAAACCTGCCCGATGTCCCATGGCTATTGGGGAGGACAAAACCTGGACAGATGATTCGCCTCTTCTTTCAGATAGTTCGCGATACAGGCGTCTGGTTGGTAAGCTCATATATCTCACAGTGACCAGACCCGACATTTCTTATGCTGTGGGCAAGGTGAGTCAATTCATGCAAGCGCCCAGGGAGTGTCATCTTCAGTCCGCCTTGCGGATCTTGGAATATGTCAAAGCAGCGCCTGGGAAAGGATTACTGTTTCAGAAGAATGGTCATCTGAGGATTGAAGCCTACTCAGATGCAAGTTATGCTGATGACAAAGGGGATCGCAAGTCTACCTCAGGTTTTTGCACCTTTGTTGGGGGAAATCTGGTGAGCTGGAAGAGTAAAAAGCAGTCTGTTGTCTCCAGGTCCAGTGCAGAAGCTGAGTATCGCAGTATGGCGTCAACCACTTGTGAGTTGAAATGGTTGCGGGCTCTCATGCTAGATTTAGGAGAGGTGTACAACCATACTCTACCTATGTTCTGTGATAACAAGGCCGCCATATACATCTCCAAAAATCCGGTATTCCATGAAAGAACAAAGCACATTGAGGTTGACTGCCATTTCATTCGTGAAGAGATTTTAAAAGAACAGATTTGCACTCCGTTTGTCACATCTGATAAAGAGCTAGCCGACATCTTCACCAAGCCAGTCTCCGCCTCGTTTCTGCATGTTTGCGACAAGCTGGGCATGATTGATATATATGCTCCAGCTTGAGGGGGAGTGTTGAAGTTGGAGACCGGGCGGTCTGTCTTGGCGGGTTAGAGACCGCGCGGTCTGGCGGTTTGACTCGGCGACTTGTAAACCGGGCGGTCTAAGCAATCTTCACAGGCGACCTCTCTGCATCTCTTATTGTAAGCCGTGCGGTTAGTCCTTCTGTCTAACCGCGCGGCCTGTGCGGTTTACTTTGTATAGTCCGCTTAGCTTGTAAATTTTAGTCCCACATCTCTTATTTGTATTCTCTCTTCTCTCCTCCATTCTATATAAGGGAGGGCATACCTTTGTAATAGTTATCATTTTTTGGATAATAAAATTTCGATTATTCAAAAGTTTATTCGGCTTGTTCTCTTCTTTTCGCTTCCTTTCTCTACTTTCTAACAATAATCCTGGTCATCAGGCTGAACATATAGGCTGAAACCCTATCATGTCCCCCTGGATTTCAGAGAATGACTTTTCCAACCACTTCTGAAAGGAATTTGCCTTGTAGATTCATCCCTTCTCTATTCATTGCAGACCCAATCTTCATGGTGGGATCCAAACCACACCACTGAAGTGCTTCCCTAGTCTTGGTTGAGGGTACTTCTTCTTCTTCTTGAGTTCTTGGGAGTCGAAGGGTTTTCCTCAACCTTTTCAAGGTAAGTTTAACTTTAGCTCCCTGAACTGTAGACTTGATCTTAAGTCCAGTTGAATCTAAAGTAGCTACGCCATAGAATTCCAGTATTTCTTTCTTCCATATCTTTGTAGGTTCAGATACCAGAAATTCCAAACCATTTTCAGCAATTAGGGTTACTAATGCTTTAATTTCGGGTTCCTCATTATCAAAGGCGTTGCGTACCAGCTCATAGCCTTTGCTGACATTATCTTCAAGCTTTGGCGCCATTATGGTTGAGAGAAATCTTGAATTGAGAAGAGAGAATTTGTCAACACAAGGTTTTGGTCTCGAAATGGAGAGTGTGTCGACAGAGTTTCTTGTTGACCTATTTATACCCTTCTATATAATGAAGATGAAAATGAACGTCAAAATTCTCTTAATGTGTCGACACTGTTGAAAAGTGTCGACACAGACTTCTAATGTCTCGACAACAATTCTATTTGTCTTGGTCGAGTTCGACGAAGATCCCGTGAAGTCGTCGATTTGAGGTCGACGATTTGAGGTCGACGATTTGAGGTCGACGAAATGTTGTTGAATCTGCGCTCGACGATCAGTTGATTTTTAGTGTCGACACAACTTCTGGATGTGTCGACACAACTTCTCTGAAGAGTCAACACCTATTCTCTAGATGTGTCGACACCACTTTCCTGGAATGTCGACATCAACTACTATATGTCGACACAGACAACTTTTTGTGTCGACACAATTTTACTTAGCCAAATTTGTTAAACTAACTTATGTTCAACATTCCTAATTCAATTTTGAAATTATTGAATTTGGTTTCATCTAAAGGTTTAGTAAACATATCAGCTAGTTGTAAATCAGTATTAATAAATTCTAAAGAAATATAATCTTTCTCTACATGATCTATAAGAAAATGGTATCTTATTTCTATATGCTTTGTTCTACTATGAGAAACAGGATTATGAGCAGTAGAAATAATACTAGTAGAATCACATAATAATGGAGTTCTACTTACCTAAATACCATAATCTTCTAACTGATGATGTATCCACAACAGCTGTGCACAGCAACTTCCAGCAGCAACATACTCAGACTTAGCTGTGGAAATTGCCACACTGGTCTGCTTCTTACAGCTTCAAGACACCAATCTTCCTCCTAGAAATTGACAGGTGTCTGTTGTGCTTTTCCTGTCTACTTTGCAACATGCAAAGTCTGCATCTGAATAGCCTATTAGTATAAAATCTCTATTCCTAGGATACCAAAGGCCTAGATTAGGAGTGCCCTTATGATATCTCAAAATCCTTTTGACAGCAGTAAGATGAGATTCTTTAGGGCATGATTGGTACCTAGCACAGACACATGTAGCATACATGATATCTGGTCTACTAACAGTCAGATATAGGAGGAAGCCAACTATCCCTCTATATAAAGACTCATCTACAGGTTTCCCTGCATCATCTTTGCTTAGAGAGACACTTGTCCCCATTGGAGTTCTCATGGTAGTGGATGACTCCATACCATACTTTTTAATTAACTCTTGGGTGAACTTAGACTGAGATATGGACAGGCCATCATCAGTCTATCTTACTTGGAGGCCCAAGAAAAACTTAAGTTCCCTCATACTGCTCATTTCAAATTTCCCTTGCATAAGTTTGCAAACTTTCTACAAAGGTTATTTTCAGTAGAAACAAAAATTATGTCATCAACATATATTTGTACTAGGATAGTCTTTCCTTTAGATTCTCTAAGGAATAGAGTCTTGTCTATTTTCCCCCTTGAGAATATGTTCTTAATGAGGAAAGTAGACAGGGTTTCATACCAAGCCCTTCGGGCTTGTTTCAACCCATACAAAGCTTTCCTAAGTCTATAGATATAAGTAGGATTGAGTGGATCAACAAAACCTGAGGGTTGTTCTACATAGACCTCCTCTTTTAAGTCTCCATTTAAGAATGCAGACTTCATATCCATCCGGAACACTTTGAAGCCTTGATATGCTGCATAGGCTAGAAATAGCCTGATAGCTTCCAACCTTGCCACAGGGGCAAAAGTCTGATCAAAGTCTATGCCCTCCTCCTGTTTGTATCCTTTGGCAACTAGTCTTGCCTTGTTCTTCACTATGATCCCACTCTCATCAAGCTTGTTTCTATAAATTCACTTTGTCCCTATGACATTATGGCCTTTTGGTTTTGGAACCAACTCCCAGACCTTGCACCTTCTGAATTGACTTAACTCCTCCTACATAGCATCAATCCAGTATAGGTCTTGAATAGCTTCTTCAAATCTCTTGGGTTCCACTTGAGATAAGAAGCTAGAGCATAGAACTGTGTTTAAGTTCCTGCTCCTTATTTGTACTCCTTGTCTTGGATCACCAATGATCTGGTGTGCAGGATGATCCTTCAACTGTCTTACTGCTGGAGGTAATCTATCAGCAATTTGACCTTCTCTAATCTCTTCATTATGCTGCACCTCATGGTCTTCATCAGCATCTTGAGTGTCTTGTACTCCCCCTGGACAGCAACTACCCTTTTCCTCATCCTGATTTGTAGTTGGAACTTCTCTGATAGTAAGCTAGTCCATCTTCTGCTGTATATCTGTGAAGCTACAAGAACTACTTGGCAAATCACTGTTAATAAGTCTAGTTTGATCAAAGATGACATGAACTAACTCTTCTACAACTTGAGTAGCCAAATTGTAGACCCTATAAGCCTTACTATTGTTGATGTACCCAACAAATATCCCATCTTGGGATTTGGCAGCAAACATAGTTAGGTGAGATTTGCCATTGTTAAGCACATAGCATTTGCAACCAAGGATCCTAAAATAGGATAAGTTTTGTTTTCTGCCTTTCATAACCTCATAGGGTGTCTTTTTATGGCTTTTGGTGATGGAAGCCCTATTGATCACATAGCATACAGTGTTTACTGCCTCAGCCCAGAAATATTCTTGGAGAGAAGTATCACTCAATAGTGTTCTTCCAGCCTCAATCAATGTCCTATTCTTTCTTTCCGCAATGCCATTTTGCTGAGGTGTTCTTGGTGAGGAGAATTCCTGATGAATCCCAAATTCTTCACACAACCTTGTCATACTTTCAGATTGGAATTCAGTTCCATGGTCACTTCTAATTTTGACCACTGAACTATCTAATTCATTCTGAATTTGTTTGACAAAATTGTAGAATAGTAATCTACAATCACAAAAGTGTAGACCTTCCTACCTAGGCTCTGAACTGGCATATGACAAAATAAATCCATATGCAGGAGGTATAAGCACCTCACCGAGTCTTTGTTTTCTAGGCTATGAAAGGTGGATATAGTCTGCTTGCCTTCTTGACAAGCTGAACATATTCCATCCTTATAACACTTAACTTGAGGACCATTCCTCACTAACTCTTTACTAAAGAGTTGGCCAATAGTCTTATAGTTAAGATGAGCTAGCCTCTTGTGTCATTTGACACAATGAGAGTCTTTCTTATCAGCCACAAGATAGATAGGAGAATTTTTGTTCACACACTCAAAATTTAGGCAGTATACATTTCTTTCCCTATATCCAGTCAATATGACTTTTTGATCACTTGACTTCTTGATATGACACCCATTCTTGACAAATGAAATGTCATATCCTAGATCACTCAGCTAGCTTATGCTTATTAGGTTGTGTTTCAAACCCTTCACATAGGCCACTTGAGTGATAATGATTAAGTTGTTATAAATGTTACCAAACCCTTTGATGACTCTTTTTTCAGACCCACCAAAGATTACTTTAGGCCCATTCATTATTGGTGAGTAGTCCTTCAGCAATCCTCTTATTCCAGTCATGTGCTTGGAACATCCACTGTCCAAGTACCATATAGGGGCATGACAACATGGACTCACCTGCAACAAAGATTACTTAACCTTAGAACCTAAATAACGTTTGGGTCCTTTGTTCAAGTTAGCCTGAAACTTAACAAATCTGCCTGCAGCTCTTCTAACAGGTAGACTGCTATTCTCCTTCACACTGGTGTTGTGCCAACAGTCTAAGGCAAAATGACCTATCTTACCATAACACTAGCACTCAAACTTATTATACCTTTTTTTAGGTACAATCCTAGCTGTATTGTTGACAACAGATCTTTTGTTTTGTTCTGGGGCTTTGAATTTATTATTGGACTTAGCATCCCATGCAATTCTCTTAAAGCCTATTCCTGCCTTTCCCTTTTGTGACACAAAGTCATCTATTAAGGGTAGGATAAATTTTGGCTTAGAGAAACTAGCCACAACCTCCTTATCTTTCTGAAGTCTATTTTCCAAACTTTTAATCTGATCATTTTTGAATGTGATTGTTCCCATCTGAATAACTGTTATGTTTTTCAGGTTGGCAATCTCATTCATCTTTTGATCCAGCAGCTTCTCTGAATCAGATGCATCCAACTTAAGAGCTGTAATTTCCTTAGCCTGATGTTTGGCCAGGTTTTTGCTTCTCTTGAGTGCCTGCAACAAATCTCCATATTCATCTATCAGCTGATGAATATCTCCTTCAGATTCAGACCCATCTTCATCTCTTGATGGAGATGCATCTGATTCTAACCCAGTGAAGTAATCAGAATCTACAGATACACTTTTTACCTTACTGGGGCTAGGCTGATCCTGGCACTGGTCTTCTTCAGACACTGCCATCAATCCTTTGCACTGATGGTCTTCTTGCTCATAGATAGAGTCCAGTAATTACATGATCTCATCCTCTTCTTCTGTTGCAAACAAACCAATATATGCCTCAGCCTCAGATTCAGACTCTGAAGTTGATTGATCTGTCCAACTTTTCTCTTTCTCAGCAACCAAGGATGTCTCCTTCTTGCTCTTGTGCTGAGACTTCTTTTTATTAGTAGACTCCTTCCTTTTGTCTGGACAGTCAGCCAAAACATGTCCAGGTTTGCTGCAGCAATAGCAAATAATCTTTGATGTAGTTGACTTGCCAGGCTTTGTCCCACTCCTGTCCTTCATGGATGATTTCCTCTTCTGATAATAGTCATCCTTGGACTAAGATGAGGATGGCTTAGATTTCCACTTCTTCTTCTTTAAGAACCTCTGGAACTGCCTCGTGAATGCTGCAAAGTTTTCATCAGAATTACTGCTATCTGTACTGTGATTATCAGAATTTTTTGAAAACACTTCTGCATCTTTCTTAGGAGAAGATGGAGACATTCTCCTATTCTTCCTTGTGGCTTCTACCTTGAAGGCCACTGACCTTTCTCTATAGTCACCCTTTGTATTTTTCTCTTCCTCCTTTCTGGCTAACAACTGCATCTCATAAGACAGCAATTTTCCAAATAGTGTTGGAGGTGAAATCTCTGCCAGTCTAGCCACTTCCCTTATGGCACAGATCTTTGTATCCCAATCCTTAGTCCAAGACCTAAGGAATTTGTCATTCAGTTCATATGTACTAAATATTCTTCCATAAGACATTAATTCATTTACAATCTTATAGAACTTCTTATAATATTCAGTTATACTTTCAGACTTGGCCTGTCTGAAACTCTCATATTCTTGATTAAGCATAGACTTTCTATCTTGCCTAACCTCTTCAGAACCCTCCATGTAGACAATCAATGTGTCCCACATCTCCTTGGAGGTTTTGCAGTGAATTAGATTCCGGAATGTTGAATCAACAATGACACTCACTATAATATTTTGTGCTCTTTTATCCATTGTAGCCAAGATGATCTCATCCTTAGTCATCTCTGAAAAATCCTTTGGAATTCTTTGA